>OZ010748.1:93065706-93733306 GCA_963932245.1 Tachinus rufipes
CCCCATCCGCCGACTAGGAGTATGTTAGTTTCACGCATTTAAAACTTTCAAATTGACCAAAAATAGCCATATGTGGATAAGAGAGAGAAATGTTGGGAGTATCAAAACGGCGATATCAAAATCGTAATCAGGGCTCCAAATTACCCCAAAAGGCAAAAAATTACAAACTTTCATCCACATTTGTGGATTTTACTCTGGAAAAACACGAGCTTATGTACGTAATAAGCGATACAATCGATCGCCGAAGGAAAACCCTTTGACCTACGGACTTCCGGTTTGCATCAGCATCTGCCGGAGTTTGCTGGCTTGCTACAGGAGCGATTGCGTCCTCCTCGGCCTCTTAAAACTATATTTGTTTCAAACGTTTTCGTAATAAAAACACACCGAAAAACCGCTATGAATTAGAAGGTGAACGGTTGAGAATATCGAAACGGCGATTCCGGAATCGTAATCAGGGGTCCAAATTACCCCAGTAACCAAAAAATTACCAACATTGGTCCACGTTTGCGAATTTTAGTGTGGCGACGTGAGCTTATGTACGTATTCGCGATAAAACCGAAACTTTCGTCGATCGCCGAAGGAAAACCGTTTGACCTACGGACTTCCGGTTTGGCACGAACTTAGATGGGTCTGTTGACTACCCTCAGGAGCAATTGCGTCCCTGCCCTTCACCGTTTAGTGCCTTTTTTGCTCTTTGAAACGCAAAAAAACCGTGTTTTTTGCGGTTATTTTAAAATTGCCGCCAGGGTGCTAGGAATATCGGAGTCGGACCCCCAAAATCGTAATCAGGGGTTCATTTTACGTCAGGAAATGTTAAAAAACCGACCTTTTTCTCCAAAAATTGAAAAAATCCTAGTCCAAATAGAAGAAAGACCCCCCTCTTTGGTATGTTTTGACTCTTTTGGTCGCCGAAGGAGAACCCCTTGAAGCACGGACTTCCGCTTTCTCCGACAACCTACTGGGGTCAGTGGCTTACCATAAAAAAATCTGCGACCCCATCCGCCGACTAGGAGTATGTTAGTTTCACGCATTTAAAACTTTCAAATTGACCAAAAATAGCCATATGTGGATAAGAGAGAGAAATGTTGGGAGTATCAAAACGGCGATATCAAAATCGTAATCAGGGCTCCAAATTACCCCAAAAGGCAAAAAATTACAAACTTTCATCCACATTTGTGGATTTTACTCTGGAAAAACACGAGCTTATGTACGTAATAAGCGATACAATCGATCGCCGAAGGAAAACCCTTTGACCTACGGACTTCCGGTTTGCATCAGCATCTGCCGGAGTTTGTTGGCTTGCTACAGGAGCGATTGCGTCCTCCTCGGCCTCTTAAAACTATATTTGTTTCAAACGTTTTCGTAATAAAAACACACCGAAAAACCGCTATGAATTAGAAGGTGAACGGTTGAGAATATCGAAACGGCGATTCCGGAATCGTAATCAGGGGTCCAAATTACCCCAGTAACCAAAAAATTACCAACATTGGTCCACGTTTGCGAATTTTAGTGTGGCGACGTGAGCTTATGTACGTATTCGCGATAAAACCGAAACTTTCGTCGATCGCCGAAGGAAAACCGTTTGACCTACGGACTTCCGGTTTGGCACGAACTTAGATGGGTCTGTTGACTACCCTCAGGAGCAATTGCGTCCCTGCCCTTCACCGTTTAGTGCCTTTTTTGCTCTTTGAAACGCAAAAAAACCGTGTTTTTTGCGGTTATTTTAAAATTGCCGCCAGGGTGCTAGGAATATCGGAGTCGGACCCCCAAAATCGTAATCAGGGGTTCATTTTACGTCAGGAAATGTTAAAAAACCGACCTTTTTCTCCAAAAATTGAAAAAATCCTAGTCCAAATAGAAGAAAGACCCCCCTCTTTGGTATGTTTTGACTCTTTTGGTCGCCGAAGGAGAACCCCTTGAAGCACGGACTTCCGCTTTCTCCGACAACCTACTGGGGTCAGTGGCTTACCATAAAAAAATCTGCGACCCCATCCGCCGACTAGGAGTATGTTAGTTTCACGCATTTAAAACTTTCAAATTGACCAAAAATAGCCATATGTGGATAAGAGAGAGAAATGTTGGGAGTATCAAAACGGCGATATCAAAATCGTAATCAGGGCTCCAAATTACCCCAAAAGGCAAAAAATTACAAACTTTCATCCACATTTGTGGATTTTACTCTGGAAAAACACGAGCTTATGTACGTAATAAGCGATACAATCGATCGCCGAAGGAAAACCCTTTGACCTACGGACTTCCGGTTTGCATCAGCATCTGCCGGAGTTTGTTGGCTTGCTACAGGAGCGATTGCGTCCTCCTCGGCCTCTTAAAACTATATTTGTTTCAAACGTTTTCGTAATAAAAACACACCGAAAAACCGCTATGAATTAGAAGGTGAACGGTTGAGAATATCGAAACGGCGATTCCGGAATCGTAATCAGGGGTCCAAATTACCCCAGTAACCAAAAAATTACCAACATTGGTCCACGTTTGCGAATTTTAGTGTGGCGACGTGAGCTTATGTACGTATTCGCGATAAAACCGAAACTTTCGTCGATCGCCGAAGGAAAACCGTTTGACCTACGGACTTCCGGTTTGGCACGAACTTAGATGGGTCTGTTGACTACCCTCAGGAGCAATTGCGTCCCTGCCCTTCACCGTTTAGTGCCTTTTTTGCTCTTTGAAACGCAAAAAAACCGTGTTTTTTGCGGTTATTTTAAAATTGCCGCCAGGGTGCTAGGAATATCGGAGTCGGACCCCCAAAATCGTAATCAGGGGTTCATTTTACGTCAGGAAATGTTAAAAAACCGACCTTTTTCTCCAAAAATTGAAAAAATCCTAGTCCAAATAGAAGAAAGACCCCCCTCTTTGGTATGTTTTGACTCTTTTGGTCGCCGAAGGAGAACCCCTTGAAGCACGGACTTCCGCTTTCTCCGACAACCTACTGGGGTCAGTGGCTTACCATAAAAAAATCTGCGACCCCATCCGCCGACTAGGAGTATGTTAGTTTCACGCATTTAAAACTTTCAAATTGACCAAAAATAGCCATATGTGGATAAGAGAGAGAAATGTTGGGAGTATCAAAACGGCGATATCAAAATCGTAATCAGGGCTCCAAATTACCCCAAAAGGCAAAAAATTACAAACTTTCATCCACATTTGTGGATTTTACTCTGGAAAAACACGAGCTTATGTACGTAATAAGCGATACAATCGATCGCCGAAGGAAAACCCTTTGACCTACGGACTTCCGGTTTGCATCAGCATCTGCCGGAGTTTGTTGGCTTGCTACAGGAGCGATTGCGTCCTCCTCGGCCTCTTAAAACTATATTTGTTTCAAACGTTTTCGTAATAAAAACACACCGAAAAACCGCTATGAATTAGAAGGTGAACGGTTGAGAATATCGAAACGGCGATTCCGGAATCGTAATCAGGGGTCCAAATTACCCCAGTAACCAAAAAATTACCAACATTGGTCCACGTTTGCGAATTTTAGTGTGGCGACGTGAGCTTATGTACGTATTCGCGATAAAACCGAAACTTTCGTCGATCGCCGAAGGAAAACCGTTTGACCTACGGACTTCCGGTTTGGCACGAACTTAGATGGGTCTGTTGACTACCCTCAGGAGCAATTGCGTCCCTGCCCTTCACCGTTTAGTGCCTTTTTTGCTCTTTGAAACGCAAAAAAACCGTGTTTTTTGCGGTTATTTTAAAATTGCCGCCAGGGTGCTAGGAATATCGGAGTCGGACCCCCAAAATCGTAATCAGGGGTTCATTTTACGTCAGGAAATGTTAAAAAACCGACCTTTTTCTCCAAAAATTGAAAAAATCCTAGTCCAAATAGAAGAAAGACCCCCCTCTTTGGTATGTTTTGACTCTTTTGGTCGCCGAAGGAGAACCCCTTGAAGCACGGACTTCCGCTTTCTCCGACAACCTACTGGGGTCAGTGGCTTACCATAAAAAAATCTGCGACCCCATCCGCCGACTAGGAGTATGTTAGTTTCACGCATTTAAAACTTTCAAATTGACCAAAAATAGCCATATGTGGATAAGAGAGAGAAATGTTGGGAGTATCAAAACGGCGATATCAAAATCGTAATCAGGGCTCCAAATTACCCCAAAAGGCAAAAAATTACAAACTTTCATCCACATTTGTGGATTTTACTCTGGAAAAACACGAGCTTATGTACGTAATAAGCGATACAATCGATCGCCGAAGGAAAACCCTTTGACCTACGGACTTCCGGTTTGCATCAGCATCTGCCGGAGTTTGTTGGCTTGCTACAGGAGCGATTGCGTCCTCCTCGGCCTCTTAAAACTATATTTGTTTCAAACGTTTTCGTAATAAAAACACACCGAAAAACCGCTATGAATTAGAAGGTGAACGGTTGAGAATATCGAAACGGCGATTCCGGAATCGTAATCAGGGGTCCAAATTACCCCAGTAACCAAAAAATTACCAACATTGGTCCACGTTTGCGAATTTTAGTGTGGCGACGTGAGCTTATGTACGTATTCGCGATAAAACCGAAACTTTCGTCGATCGCCGAAGGAAAACCGTTTGACCTACGGACTTCCGGTTTGGCACGAACTTAGATGGGTCTGTTGACTACCCTCAGGAGCAATTGCGTCCCTGCCCTTCACCGTTTAGTGCCTTTTTTGCTCTTTGAAACGCAAAAAAACCGTGTTTTTTGCGGTTATTTTAAAATTGCCGCCAGGGTGCTAGGAATATCGGAGTCGGACCCCCAAAATCGTAATCAGGGGTTCATTTTACGTCAGGAAATGTTAAAAAACCGACCTTTTTCTCCAAAAATTGAAAAAATCCTAGTCCAAATAGAAGAAAGACCCCCCTCTTTGGTATGTTTTGACTCTTTTGGTCGCCGAAGGAGAACCCCTTGAAGCACGGACTTCCGCTTTCTCCGACAACCTACTGGGGTCAGTGGCTTACCATAAAAAAATCTGCGACCCCATCCGCCGACTAGGAGTATGTTAGTTTCACGCATTTAAAACTTTCAAATTGACCAAAAATAGCCATATGTGGATAAGAGAGAGAAATGTTGGGAGTATCAAAACGGCGATATCAAAATCGTAATCAGGGCTCCAAATTACCCCAAAAGGCAAAAAATTACAAACTTTCATCCACATTTGTGGATTTTACTCTGGAAAAACACGAGCTTATGTACGTAATAAGCGATACAATCGATCGCCGAAGGAAAACCCTTTGACCTACGGACTTCCGGTTTGCATCAGCATCTGCCGGAGTTTGTTGGCTTGCTACAGGAGCGATTGCGTCCTCCTCGGCCTCTTAAAACTATATTTGTTTCAAACGTTTTCGTAATAAAAACACACCGAAAAACCGCTATGAATTAGAAGGTGAACGGTTGAGAATATCGAAACGGCGATTCCGGAATCGTAATCAGGGGTCCAAATTACCCCAGTAACCAAAAAATTACCAACATTGGTCCACGTTTGCGAATTTTAGTGTGGCGACGTGAGCTTATGTACGTATTCGCGATAAAACCGAAACTTTCGTCGATCGCCGAAGGAAAACCGTTTGACCTACGGACTTCCGGTTTGGCACGAACTTAGATGGGTCTGTTGACTACCCTCAGGAGCAATTGCGTCCCTGCCCTTCACCGTTTAGTGCCTTTTTTGCTCTTTGAAACGCAAAAAAACCGTGTTTTTTGCGGTTATTTTAAAATTGCCGCCAGGGTGCTAGGAATATCGGAGTCGGACCCCCAAAATCGTAATCAGGGGTTCATTTTACGTCAGGAAATGTTAAAAAACCGACCTTTTTCTCCAAAAATTGAAAAAATCCTAGTCCAAATAGAAGAAAGACCCCCCTCTTTGGTATGTTTTGACTCTTTTGGTCGCCGAAGGAGAACCCCTTGAAGCACGGACTTCCGCTTTCTCCGACAACCTACTGGGGTCAGTGGCTTACCATAAAAAAATCTGCGACCCCATCCGCCGACTAGGAGTATGTTAGTTTCACGCATTTAAAACTTTCAAATTGACCAAAAATAGCCATATGTGGATAAGAGAGAGAAATGTTGGGAGTATCAAAACGGCGATATCAAAATCGTAATCAGGGCTCCAAATTACCCCAAAAGGCAAAAAATTACAAACTTTCATCCACATTTGTGGATTTTACTCTGGAAAAACACGAGCTTATGTACGTAATAAGCGATACAATCGATCGCCGAAGGAAAACCCTTTGACCTACGGACTTCCGGTTTGCATCAGCATCTGCCGGAGTTTGTTGGCTTGCTACAGGAGCGATTGCGTCCTCCTCGGCCTCTTAAAACTATATTTGTTTCAAACGTTTTCGTAATAAAAACACACCGAAAAACCGCTATGAATTAGAAGGTGAACGGTTGAGAATATCGAAACGGCGATTCCGGAATCGTAATCAGGGGTCCAAATTACCCCAGTAACCAAAAAATTACCAACATTGGTCCACGTTTGCGAATTTTAGTGTGGCGACGTGAGCTTATGTACGTATTCGCGATAAAACCGAAACTTTCGTCGATCGCCGAAGGAAAACCGTTTGACCTACGGACTTCCGGTTTGGCACGAACTTAGATGGGTCTGTTGACTACCCTCAGGAGCAATTGCGTCCCTGCCCTTCACCGTTTAGTGCCTTTTTTGCTCTTTGAAACGCAAAAAAACCGTGTTTTTTGCGGTTATTTTAAAATTGCCGCCAGGGTGCTAGGAATATCGGAGTCGGACCCCCAAAATCGTAATCAGGGGTTCATTTTACGTCAGGAAATGTTAAAAAACCGACCTTTTTCTCCAAAAATTGAAAAAATCCTAGTCCAAATAGAAGAAAGACCCCCCTCTTTGGTATGTTTTGACTCTTTTGGTCGCCGAAGGAGAACCCCTTGAAGCACGGACTTCCGCTTTCTCCGACAACCTACTGGGGTCAGTGGCTTACCATAAAAAAATCTGCGACCCCATCCGCCGACTAGGAGTATGTTAGTTTCACGCATTTAAAACTTTCAAATTGACCAAAAATAGCCATATGTGGATAAGAGAGAGAAATGTTGGGAGTATCAAAACGGCGATATCAAAATCGTAATCAGGGCTCCAAATTACCCCAAAAGGCAAAAAATTACAAACTTTCATCCACATTTGTGGATTTTACTCTGGAAAAACACGAGCTTATGTACGTAATAAGCGATACAATCGATCGCCGAAGGAAAACCCTTTGACCTACGGACTTCCGGTTTGCATCAGCATCTGCCGGAGTTTGTTGGCTTGCTACAGGAGCGATTGCGTCCTCCTCGGCCTCTTAAAACTATATTTGTTTCAAACGTTTTCGTAATAAAAACACACCGAAAAACCGCTATGAATTAGAAGGTGAACGGTTGAGAATATCGAAACGGCGATTCCGGAATCGTAATCAGGGGTCCAAATTACCCCAGTAACCAAAAAATTACCAACATTGGTCCACGTTTGCGAATTTTAGTGTGGCGACGTGAGCTTATGTACGTATTCGCGATAAAACCGAAACTTTCGTCGATCGCCGAAGGAAAACCGTTTGACCTACGGACTTCCGGTTTGGCACGAACTTAGATGGGTCTGTTGACTACCCTCAGGAGCAATTGCGTCCCTGCCCTTCACCGTTTAGTGCCTTTTTTGCTCTTTGAAACGCAAAAAAACCGTGTTTTTTGCGGTTATTTTAAAATTGCCGCCAGGGTGCTAGGAATATCGGAGTCGGACCCCCAAAATCGTAATCAGGGGTTCATTTTACGTCAGGAAATGTTAAAAAACCGACCTTTTTCTCCAAAAATTGAAAAAATCCTAGTCCAAATAGAAGAAAGACCCCCCTCTTTGGTATGTTTTGACTCTTTTGGTCGCCGAAGGAGAACCCCTTGAAGCACGGACTTCCGCTTTCTCCGACAACCTACTGGGGTCAGTGGCTTACCATAAAAAAATCTGCGACCCCATCCGCCGACTAGGAGTATGTTAGTTTCACGCATTTAAAACTTTCAAATTGACCAAAAATAGCCATATGTGGATAAGAGAGAGAAATGTTGGGAGTATCAAAACGGCGATATCAAAATCGTAATCAGGGCTCCAAATTACCCCAAAAGGCAAAAAATTACAAACTTTCATCCACATTTGTGGATTTTACTCTGGAAAAACACGAGCTTATGTACGTAATAAGCGATACAATCGATCGCCGAAGGAAAACCCTTTGACCTACGGACTTCCGGTTTGCATCAGCATCTGCCGGAGTTTGTTGGCTTGCTACAGGAGCGATTGCGTCCTCCTCGGCCTCTTAAAACTATATTTGTTTCAAACGTTTTCGTAATAAAAACACACCGAAAAACCGCTATGAATTAGAAGGTGAACGGTTGAGAATATCGAAACGGCGATTCCGGAATCGTAATCAGGGGTCCAAATTACCCCAGTAACCAAAAAATTACCAACATTGGTCCACGTTTGCGAATTTTAGTGTGGCGACGTGAGCTTATGTACGTATTCGCGATAAAACCGAAACTTTCGTCGATCGCCGAAGGAAAACCGTTTGACCTACGGACTTCCGGTTTGGCACGAACTTAGATGGGTCTGTTGACTACCCTCAGGAGCAATTGCGTCCCTGCCCTTCACCGTTTAGTGCCTTTTTTGCTCTTTGAAACGCAAAAAAACCGTGTTTTTTGCGGTTATTTTAAAATTGCCGCCAGGGTGCTAGGAATATCGGAGTCGGACCCCCAAAATCGTAATCAGGGGTTCATTTTACGTCAGGAAATGTTAAAAAACCGACCTTTTTCTCCAAAAATTGAAAAAATCCTAGTCCAAATAGAAGAAAGACCCCCCTCTTTGGTATGTTTTGACTCTTTTGGTCGCCGAAGGAGAACCCCTTGAAGCACGGACTTCCGCTTTCTCCGACAACCTACTGGGGTCAGTGGCTTACCATAAAAAAATCTGCGACCCCATCCGCCGACTAGGAGTATGTTAGTTTCACGCATTTAAAACTTTCAAATTGACCAAAAATAGCCATATGTGGATAAGAGAGAGAAATGTTGGGAGTATCAAAACGGCGATATCAAAATCGTAATCAGGGCTCCAAATTACCCCAAAAGGCAAAAAATTACAAACTTTCATCCACATTTGTGGATTTTACTCTGGAAAAACACGAGCTTATGTACGTAATAAGCGATACAATCGATCGCCGAAGGAAAACCCTTTGACCTACGGACTTCCGGTTTGCATCAGCATCTGCCGGAGTTTGTTGGCTTGCTACAGGAGCGATTGCGTCCTCCTCGGCCTCTTAAAACTATATTTGTTTCAAACGTTTTCGTAATAAAAACACACCGAAAAACCGCTATGAATTAGAAGGTGAACGGTTGAGAATATCGAAACGGCGATTCCGGAATCGTAATCAGGGGTCCAAATTACCCCAGTAACCAAAAAATTACCAACATTGGTCCACGTTTGCGAATTTTAGTGTGGCGACGTGAGCTTATGTACGTATTCGCGATAAAACCGAAACTTTCGTCGATCGCCGAAGGAAAACCGTTTGACCTACGGACTTCCGGTTTGGCACGAACTTAGATGGGTCTGTTGACTACCCTCAGGAGCAATTGCGTCCCTGCCCTTCACCGTTTAGTGCCTTTTTTGCTCTTTGAAACGCAAAAAAACCGTGTTTTTTGCGGTTATTTTAAAATTGCCGCCAGGGTGCTAGGAATATCGGAGTCGGACCCCCAAAATCGTAATCAGGGGTTCATTTTACGTCAGGAAATGTTAAAAAACCGACCTTTTTCTCCAAAAATTGAAAAAATCCTAGTCCAAATAGAAGAAAGACCCCCCTCTTTGGTATGTTTTGACTCTTTTGGTCGCCGAAGGAGAACCCCTTGAAGCACGGACTTCCGCTTTCTCCGACAACCTACTGGGGTCAGTGGCTTACCATAAAAAAATCTGCGACCCCATCCGCCGACTAGGAGTATGTTAGTTTCACGCATTTAAAACTTTCAAATTGACCAAAAATAGCCATATGTGGATAAGAGAGAGAAATGTTGGGAGTATCAAAACGGCGATATCAAAATCGTAATCAGGGCTCCAAATTACCCCAAAAGGCAAAAAATTACAAACTTTCATCCACATTTGTGGATTTTACTCTGGAAAAACACGAGCTTATGTACGTAATAAGCGATACAATCGATCGCCGAAGGAAAACCCTTTGACCTACGGACTTCCGGTTTGCATCAGCATCTGCCGGAGTTTGTTGGCTTGCTACAGGAGCGATTGCGTCCTCCTCGGCCTCTTAAAACTATATTTGTTTCAAACGTTTTCGTAATAAAAACACACCGAAAAACCGCTATGAATTAGAAGGTGAACGGTTGAGAATATCGAAACGGCGATTCCGGAATCGTAATCAGGGGTCCAAATTACCCCAGTAACCAAAAAATTACCAACATTGGTCCACGTTTGCGAATTTTAGTGTGGCGACGTGAGCTTATGTACGTATTCGCGATAAAACCGAAACTTTCGTCGATCGCCGAAGGAAAACCGTTTGACCTACGGACTTCCGGTTTGGCACGAACTTAGATGGGTCTGTTGACTACCCTCAGGAGCAATTGCGTCCCTGCCCTTCACCGTTTAGTGCCTTTTTTGCTCTTTGAAACGCAAAAAAACCGTGTTTTTTGCGGTTATTTTAAAATTGCCGCCAGGGTGCTAGGAATATCGGAGTCGGACCCCCAAAATCGTAATCAGGGGTTCATTTTACGTCAGGAAATGTTAAAAAACCGACCTTTTTCTCCAAAAATTGAAAAAATCCTAGTCCAAATAGAAGAAAGACCCCCCTCTTTGGTATGTTTTGACTCTTTTGGTCGCCGAAGGAGAACCCCTTGAAGCACGGACTTCCGCTTTCTCCGACAACCTACTGGGGTCAGTGGCTTACCATAAAAAAATCTGCGACCCCATCCGCCGACTAGGAGTATGTTAGTTTCACGCATTTAAAACTTTCAAATTGACCAAAAATAGCCATATGTGGATAAGAGAGAGAAATGTTGGGAGTATCAAAACGGCGATATCAAAATCGTAATCAGGGCTCCAAATTACCCCAAAAGGCAAAAAATTACAAACTTTCATCCACATTTGTGGATTTTACTCTGGAAAAACACGAGCTTATGTACGTAATAAGCGATACAATCGATCGCCGAAGGAAAACCCTTTGACCTACGGACTTCCGGTTTGCATCAGCATCTGCCGGAGTTTGTTGGCTTGCTACAGGAGCGATTGCGTCCTCCTCGGCCTCTTAAAACTATATTTGTTTCAAACGTTTTCGTAATAAAAACACACCGAAAAACCGCTATGAATTAGAAGGTGAACGGTTGAGAATATCGAAACGGCGATTCCGGAATCGTAATCAGGGGTCCAAATTACCCCAGTAACCAAAAAATTACCAACATTGGTCCACGTTTGCGAATTTTAGTGTGGCGACGTGAGCTTATGTACGTATTCGCGATAAAACCGAAACTTTCGTCGATCGCCGAAGGAAAACCGTTTGACCTACGGACTTCCGGTTTGGCACGAACTTAGATGGGTCTGTTGACTACCCTCAGGAGCAATTGCGTCCCTGCCCTTCACCGTTTAGTGCCTTTTTTGCTCTTTGAAACGCAAAAAAACCGTGTTTTTTGCGGTTATTTTAAAATTGCCGCCAGGGTGCTAGGAATATCGGAGTCGGACCCCCAAAATCGTAATCAGGGGTTCATTTTACGTCAGGAAATGTTAAAAAACCGACCTTTTTCTCCAAAAATTGAAAAAATCCTAGTCCAAATAGAAGAAAGACCCCCCTCTTTGGTATGTTTTGACTCTTTTGGTCGCCGAAGGAGAACCCCTTGAAGCACGGACTTCCGCTTTCTCCGACAACCTACTGGGGTCAGTGGCTTACCATAAAAAAATCTGCGACCCCATCCGCCGACTAGGAGTATGTTAGTTTCACGCATTTAAAACTTTCAAATTGACCAAAAATAGCCATATGTGGATAAGAGAGAGAAATGTTGGGAGTATCAAAACGGCGATATCAAAATCGTAATCAGGGCTCCAAATTACCCCAAAAGGCAAAAAATTACAAACTTTCATCCACATTTGTGGATTTTACTCTGGAAAAACACGAGCTTATGTACGTAATAAGCGATACAATCGATCGCCGAAGGAAAACCCTTTGACCTACGGACTTCCGGTTTGCATCAGCATCTGCCGGAGTTTGTTGGCTTGCTACAGGAGCGATTGCGTCCTCCTCGGCCTCTTAAAACTATATTTGTTTCAAACGTTTTCGTAATAAAAACACACCGAAAAACCGCTATGAATTAGAAGGTGAACGGTTGAGAATATCGAAACGGCGATTCCGGAATCGTAATCAGGGGTCCAAATTACCCCAGTAACCAAAAAATTACCAACATTGGTCCACGTTTGCGAATTTTAGTGTGGCGACGTGAGCTTATGTACGTATTCGCGATAAAACCGAAACTTTCGTCGATCGCCGAAGGAAAACCGTTTGACCTACGGACTTCCGGTTTGGCACGAACTTAGATGGGTCTGTTGACTACCCTCAGGAGCAATTGCGTCCCTGCCCTTCACCGTTTAGTGCCTTTTTTGCTCTTTGAAACGCAAAAAAACCGTGTTTTTTGCGGTTATTTTAAAATTGCCGCCAGGGTGCTAGGAATATCGGAGTCGGACCCCCAAAATCGTAATCAGGGGTTCATTTTACGTCAGGAAATGTTAAAAAACCGACCTTTTTCTCCAAAAATTGAAAAAATCCTAGTCCAAATAGAAGAAAGACCCCCCTCTTTGGTATGTTTTGACTCTTTTGGTCGCCGAAGGAGAACCCCTTGAAGCACGGACTTCCGCTTTCTCCGACAACCTACTGGGGTCAGTGGCTTACCATAAAAAAATCTGCGACCCCATCCGCCGACTAGGAGTATGTTAGTTTCACGCATTTAAAACTTTCAAATTGACCAAAAATAGCCATATGTGGATAAGAGAGAGAAATGTTGGGAGTATCAAAACGGCGATATCAAAATCGTAATCAGGGCTCCAAATTACCCCAAAAGGCAAAAAATTACAAACTTTCATCCACATTTGTGGATTTTACTCTGGAAAAACACGAGCTTATGTACGTAATAAGCGATACAATCGATCGCCGAAGGAAAACCCTTTGACCTACGGACTTCCGGTTTGCATCAGCATCTGCCGGAGTTTGTTGGCTTGCTACAGGAGCGATTGCGTCCTCCTCGGCCTCTTAAAACTATATTTGTTTCAAACGTTTTCGTAATAAAAACACACCGAAAAACCGCTATGAATTAGAAGGTGAACGGTTGAGAATATCGAAACGGCGATTCCGGAATCGTAATCAGGGGTCCAAATTACCCCAGTAACCAAAAAATTACCAACATTGGTCCACGTTTGCGAATTTTAGTGTGGCGACGTGAGCTTATGTACGTATTCGCGATAAAACCGAAACTTTCGTCGATCGCCGAAGGAAAACCGTTTGACCTACGGACTTCCGGTTTGGCACGAACTTAGATGGGTCTGTTGACTACCCTCAGGAGCAATTGCGTCCCTGCCCTTCACCGTTTAGTGCCTTTTTTGCTCTTTGAAACGCAAAAAAACCGTGTTTTTTGCGGTTATTTTAAAATTGCCGCCAGGGTGCTAGGAATATCGGAGTCGGACCCCCAAAATCGTAATCAGGGGTTCATTTTACGTCAGGAAATGTTAAAAAACCGACCTTTTTCTCCAAAAATTGAAAAAATCCTAGTCCAAATAGAAGAAAGACCCCCCTCTTTGGTATGTTTTGACTCTTTTGGTCGCCGAAGGAGAACCCCTTGAAGCACGGACTTCCGCTTTCTCCGACAACCTACTGGGGTCAGTGGCTTACCATAAAAAAATCTGCGACCCCATCCGCCGACTAGGAGTATGTTAGTTTCACGCATTTAAAACTTTCAAATTGACCAAAAATAGCCATATGTGGATAAGAGAGAGAAATGTTGGGAGTATCAAAACGGCGATATCAAAATCGTAATCAGGGCTCCAAATTACCCCAAAAGGCAAAAAATTACAAACTTTCATCCACATTTGTGGATTTTACTCTGGAAAAACACGAGCTTATGTACGTAATAAGCGATACAATCGATCGCCGAAGGAAAACCCTTTGACCTACGGACTTCCGGTTTGCATCAGCATCTGCCGGAGTTTGTTGGCTTGCTACAGGAGCGATTGCGTCCTCCTCGGCCTCTTAAAACTATATTTGTTTCAAACGTTTTCGTAATAAAAACACACCGAAAAACCGCTATGAATTAGAAGGTGAACGGTTGAGAATATCGAAACGGCGATTCCGGAATCGTAATCAGGGGTCCAAATTACCCCAGTAACCAAAAAATTACCAACATTGGTCCACGTTTGCGAATTTTAGTGTGGCGACGTGAGCTTATGTACGTATTCGCGATAAAACCGAAACTTTCGTCGATCGCCGAAGGAAAACCGTTTGACCTACGGACTTCCGGTTTGGCACGAACTTAGATGGGTCTGTTGACTACCCTCAGGAGCAATTGCGTCCCTGCCCTTCACCGTTTAGTGCCTTTTTTGCTCTTTGAAACGCAAAAAAACCGTGTTTTTTGCGGTTATTTTAAAATTGCCGCCAGGGTGCTAGGAATATCGGAGTCGGACCCCCAAAATCGTAATCAGGGGTTCATTTTACGTCAGGAAATGTTAAAAAACCGACCTTTTTCTCCAAAAATTGAAAAAATCCTAGTCCAAATAGAAGAAAGACCCCCCTCTTTGGTATGTTTTGACTCTTTTGGTCGCCGAAGGAGAACCCCTTGAAGCACGGACTTCCGCTTTCTCCGACAACCTACTGGGGTCAGTGGCTTACCATAAAAAAATCTGCGACCCCATCCGCCGACTAGGAGTATGTTAGTTTCACGCATTTAAAACTTTCAAATTGACCAAAAATAGCCATATGTGGATAAGAGAGAGAAATGTTGGGAGTATCAAAACGGCGATATCAAAATCGTAATCAGGGCTCCAAATTACCCCAAAAGGCAAAAAATTACAAACTTTCATCCACATTTGTGGATTTTACTCTGGAAAAACACGAGCTTATGTACGTAATAAGCGATACAATCGATCGCCGAAGGAAAACCCTTTGACCTACGGACTTCCGGTTTGCATCAGCATCTGCCGGAGTTTGTTGGCTTGCTACAGGAGCGATTGCGTCCTCCTCGGCCTCTTAAAACTATATTTGTTTCAAACGTTTTCGTAATAAAAACACACCGAAAAACCGCTATGAATTAGAAGGTGAACGGTTGAGAATATCGAAACGGCGATTCCGGAATCGTAATCAGGGGTCCAAATTACCCCAGTAACCAAAAAATTACCAACATTGGTCCACGTTTGCGAATTTTAGTGTGGCGACGTGAGCTTATGTACGTATTCGCGATAAAACCGAAACTTTCGTCGATCGCCGAAGGAAAACCGTTTGACCTACGGACTTCCGGTTTGGCACGAACTTAGATGGGTCTGTTGACTACCCTCAGGAGCAATTGCGTCCCTGCCCTTCACCGTTTAGTGCCTTTTTTGCTCTTTGAAACGCAAAAAAACCGTGTTTTTTGCGGTTATTTTAAAATTGCCGCCAGGGTGCTAGGAATATCGGAGTCGGACCCCCAAAATCGTAATCAGGGGTTCATTTTACGTCAGGAAATGTTAAAAAACCGACCTTTTTCTCCAAAAATTGAAAAAATCCTAGTCCAAATAGAAGAAAGACCCCCCTCTTTGGTATGTTTTGACTCTTTTGGTCGCCGAAGGAGAACCCCTTGAAGCACGGACTTCCGCTTTCTCCGACAACCTACTGGGGTCAGTGGCTTACCATAAAAAAATCTGCGACCCCATCCGCCGACTAGGAGTATGTTAGTTTCACGCATTTAAAACTTTCAAATTGACCAAAAATAGCCATATGTGGATAAGAGAGAGAAATGTTGGGAGTATCAAAACGGCGATATCAAAATCGTAATCAGGGCTCCAAATTACCCCAAAAGGCAAAAAATTACAAACTTTCATCCACATTTGTGGATTTTACTCTGGAAAAACACGAGCTTATGTACGTAATAAGCGATACAATCGATCGCCGAAGGAAAACCCTTTGACCTACGGACTTCCGGTTTGCATCAGCATCTGCCGGAGTTTGTTGGCTTGCTACAGGAGCGATTGCGTCCTCCTCGGCCTCTTAAAACTATATTTGTTTCAAACGTTTTCGTAATAAAAACACACCGAAAAACCGCTATGAATTAGAAGGTGAACGGTTGAGAATATCGAAACGGCGATTCCGGAATCGTAATCAGGGGTCCAAATTACCCCAGTAACCAAAAAATTACCAACATTGGTCCACGTTTGCGAATTTTAGTGTGGCGACGTGAGCTTATGTACGTATTCGCGATAAAACCGAAACTTTCGTCGATCGCCGAAGGAAAACCGTTTGACCTACGGACTTCCGGTTTGGCACGAACTTAGATGGGTCTGTTGACTACCCTCAGGAGCAATTGCGTCCCTGCCCTTCACCGTTTAGTGCCTTTTTTGCTCTTTGAAACGCAAAAAAACCGTGTTTTTTGCGGTTATTTTAAAATTGCCGCCAGGGTGCTAGGAATATCGGAGTCGGACCCCCAAAATCGTAATCAGGGGTTCATTTTACGTCAGGAAATGTTAAAAAACCGACCTTTTTCTCCAAAAATTGAAAAAATCCTAGTCCAAATAGAAGAAAGACCCCCCTCTTTGGTATGTTTTGACTCTTTTGGTCGCCGAAGGAGAACCCCTTGAAGCACGGACTTCCGCTTTCTCCGACAACCTACTGGGGTCAGTGGCTTACCATAAAAAAATCTGCGACCCCATCCGCCGACTAGGAGTATGTTAGTTTCACGCATTTAAAACTTTCAAATTGACCAAAAATAGCCATATGTGGATAAGAGAGAGAAATGTTGGGAGTATCAAAACGGCGATATCAAAATCGTAATCAGGGCTCCAAATTACCCCAAAAGGCAAAAAATTACAAACTTTCATCCACATTTGTGGATTTTACTCTGGAAAAACACGAGCTTATGTACGTAATAAGCGATACAATCGATCGCCGAAGGAAAACCCTTTGACCTACGGACTTCCGGTTTGCATCAGCATCTGCCGGAGTTTGTTGGCTTGCTACAGGAGCGATTGCGTCCTCCTCGGCCTCTTAAAACTATATTTGTTTCAAACGTTTTCGTAATAAAAACACACCGAAAAACCGCTATGAATTAGAAGGTGAACGGTTGAGAATATCGAAACGGCGATTCCGGAATCGTAATCAGGGGTCCAAATTACCCCAGTAACCAAAAAATTACCAACATTGGTCCACGTTTGCGAATTTTAGTGTGGCGACGTGAGCTTATGTACGTATTCGCGATAAAACCGAAACTTTCGTCGATCGCCGAAGGAAAACCGTTTGACCTACGGACTTCCGGTTTGGCACGAACTTAGATGGGTCTGTTGACTACCCTCAGGAGCAATTGCGTCCCTGCCCTTCACCGTTTAGTGCCTTTTTTGCTCTTTGAAACGCAAAAAAACCGTGTTTTTTGCGGTTATTTTAAAATTGCCGCCAGGGTGCTAGGAATATCGGAGTCGGACCCCCAAAATCGTAATCAGGGGTTCATTTTACGTCAGGAAATGTTAAAAAACCGACCTTTTTCTCCAAAAATTGAAAAAATCCTAGTCCAAATAGAAGAAAGACCCCCCTCTTTGGTATGTTTTGACTCTTTTGGTCGCCGAAGGAGAACCCCTTGAAGCACGGACTTCCGCTTTCTCCGACAACCTACTGGGGTCAGTGGCTTACCATAAAAAAATCTGCGACCCCATCCGCCGACTAGGAGTATGTTAGTTTCACGCATTTAAAACTTTCAAATTGACCAAAAATAGCCATATGTGGATAAGAGAGAGAAATGTTGGGAGTATCAAAACGGCGATATCAAAATCGTAATCAGGGCTCCAAATTACCCCAAAAGGCAAAAAATTACAAACTTTCATCCACATTTGTGGATTTTACTCTGGAAAAACACGAGCTTATGTACGTAATAAGCGATACAATCGATCGCCGAAGGAAAACCCTTTGACCTACGGACTTCCGGTTTGCATCAGCATCTGCCGGAGTTTGTTGGCTTGCTACAGGAGCGATTGCGTCCTCCTCGGCCTCTTAAAACTATATTTGTTTCAAACGTTTTCGTAATAAAAACACACCGAAAAACCGCTATGAATTAGAAGGTGAACGGTTGAGAATATCGAAACGGCGATTCCGGAATCGTAATCAGGGGTCCAAATTACCCCAGTAACCAAAAAATTACCAACATTGGTCCACGTTTGCGAATTTTAGTGTGGCGACGTGAGCTTATGTACGTATTCGCGATAAAACCGAAACTTTCGTCGATCGCCGAAGGAAAACCGTTTGACCTACGGACTTCCGGTTTGGCACGAACTTAGATGGGTCTGTTGACTACCCTCAGGAGCAATTGCGTCCCTGCCCTTCACCGTTTAGTGCCTTTTTTGCTCTTTGAAACGCAAAAAAACCGTGTTTTTTGCGGTTATTTTAAAATTGCCGCCAGGGTGCTAGGAATATCGGAGTCGGACCCCCAAAATCGTAATCAGGGGTTCATTTTACGTCAGGAAATGTTAAAAAACCGACCTTTTTCTCCAAAAATTGAAAAAATCCTAGTCCAAATAGAAGAAAGACCCCCCTCTTTGGTATGTTTTGACTCTTTTGGTCGCCGAAGGAGAACCCCTTGAAGCACGGACTTCCGCTTTCTCCGACAACCTACTGGGGTCAGTGGCTTACCATAAAAAAATCTGCGACCCCATCCGCCGACTAGGAGTATGTTAGTTTCACGCATTTAAAACTTTCAAATTGACCAAAAATAGCCATATGTGGATAAGAGAGAGAAATGTTGGGAGTATCAAAACGGCGATATCAAAATCGTAATCAGGGCTCCAAATTACCCCAAAAGGCAAAAAATTACAAACTTTCATCCACATTTGTGGATTTTACTCTGGAAAAACACGAGCTTATGTACGTAATAAGCGATACAATCGATCGCCGAAGGAAAACCCTTTGACCTACGGACTTCCGGTTTGCATCAGCATCTGCCGGAGTTTGTTGGCTTGCTACAGGAGCGATTGCGTCCTCCTCGGCCTCTTAAAACTATATTTGTTTCAAACGTTTTCGTAATAAAAACACACCGAAAAACCGCTATGAATTAGAAGGTGAACGGTTGAGAATATCGAAACGGCGATTCCGGAATCGTAATCAGGGGTCCAAATTACCCCAGTAACCAAAAAATTACCAACATTGGTCCACGTTTGCGAATTTTAGTGTGGCGACGTGAGCTTATGTACGTATTCGCGATAAAACCGAAACTTTCGTCGATCGCCGAAGGAAAACCGTTTGACCTACGGACTTCCGGTTTGGCACGAACTTAGATGGGTCTGTTGACTACCCTCAGGAGCAATTGCGTCCCTGCCCTTCACCGTTTAGTGCCTTTTTTGCTCTTTGAAACGCAAAAAAACCGTGTTTTTTGCGGTTATTTTAAAATTGCCGCCAGGGTGCTAGGAATATCGGAGTCGGACCCCCAAAATCGTAATCAGGGGTTCATTTTACGTCAGGAAATGTTAAAAAACCGACCTTTTTCTCCAAAAATTGAAAAAATCCTAGTCCAAATAGAAGAAAGACCCCCCTCTTTGGTATGTTTTGACTCTTTTGGTCGCCGAAGGAGAACCCCTTGAAGCACGGACTTCCGCTTTCTCCGACAACCTACTGGGGTCAGTGGCTTACCATAAAAAAATCTGCGACCCCATCCGCCGACTAGGAGTATGTTAGTTTCACGCATTTAAAACTTTCAAATTGACCAAAAATAGCCATATGTGGATAAGAGAGAGAAATGTTGGGAGTATCAAAACGGCGATATCAAAATCGTAATCAGGGCTCCAAATTACCCCAAAAGGCAAAAAATTACAAACTTTCATCCACATTTGTGGATTTTACTCTGGAAAAACACGAGCTTATGTACGTAATAAGCGATACAATCGATCGCCGAAGGAAAACCCTTTGACCTACGGACTTCCGGTTTGCATCAGCATCTGCCGGAGTTTGTTGGCTTGCTACAGGAGCGATTGCGTCCTCCTCGGCCTCTTAAAACTATATTTGTTTCAAACGTTTTCGTAATAAAAACACACCGAAAAACCGCTATGAATTAGAAGGTGAACGGTTGAGAATATCGAAACGGCGATTCCGGAATCGTAATCAGGGGTCCAAATTACCCCAGTAACCAAAAAATTACCAACATTGGTCCACGTTTGCGAATTTTAGTGTGGCGACGTGAGCTTATGTACGTATTCGCGATAAAACCGAAACTTTCGTCGATCGCCGAAGGAAAACCGTTTGACCTACGGACTTCCGGTTTGGCACGAACTTAGATGGGTCTGTTGACTACCCTCAGGAGCAATTGCGTCCCTGCCCTTCACCGTTTAGTGCCTTTTTTGCTCTTTGAAACGCAAAAAAACCGTGTTTTTTGCGGTTATTTTAAAATTGCCGCCAGGGTGCTAGGAATATCGGAGTCGGACCCCCAAAATCGTAATCAGGGGTTCATTTTACGTCAGGAAATGTTAAAAAACCGACCTTTTTCTCCAAAAATTGAAAAAATCCTAGTCCAAATAGAAGAAAGACCCCCCTCTTTGGTATGTTTTGACTCTTTTGGTCGCCGAAGGAGAACCCCTTGAAGCACGGACTTCCGCTTTCTCCGACAACCTACTGGGGTCAGTGGCTTACCATAAAAAAATCTGCGACCCCATCCGCCGACTAGGAGTATGTTAGTTTCACGCATTTAAAACTTTCAAATTGACCAAAAATAGCCATATGTGGATAAGAGAGAGAAATGTTGGGAGTATCAAAACGGCGATATCAAAATCGTAATCAGGGCTCCAAATTACCCCAAAAGGCAAAAAATTACAAACTTTCATCCACATTTGTGGATTTTACTCTGGAAAAACACGAGCTTATGTACGTAATAAGCGATACAATCGATCGCCGAAGGAAAACCCTTTGACCTACGGACTTCCGGTTTGCATCAGCATCTGCCGGAGTTTGTTGGCTTGCTACAGGAGCGATTGCGTCCTCCTCGGCCTCTTAAAACTATATTTGTTTCAAACGTTTTCGTAATAAAAACACACCGAAAAACCGCTATGAATTAGAAGGTGAACGGTTGAGAATATCGAAACGGCGATTCCGGAATCGTAATCAGGGGTCCAAATTACCCCAGTAACCAAAAAATTACCAACATTGGTCCACGTTTGCGAATTTTAGTGTGGCGACGTGAGCTTATGTACGTATTCGCGATAAAACCGAAACTTTCGTCGATCGCCGAAGGAAAACCGTTTGACCTACGGACTTCCGGTTTGGCACGAACTTAGATGGGTCTGTTGACTACCCTCAGGAGCAATTGCGTCCCTGCCCTTCACCGTTTAGTGCCTTTTTTGCTCTTTGAAACGCAAAAAAACCGTGTTTTTTGCGGTTATTTTAAAATTGCCGCCAGGGTGCTAGGAATATCGGAGTCGGACCCCCAAAATCGTAATCAGGGGTTCATTTTACGTCAGGAAATGTTAAAAAACCGACCTTTTTCTCCAAAAATTGAAAAAATCCTAGTCCAAATAGAAGAAAGACCCCCCTCTTTGGTATGTTTTGACTCTTTTGGTCGCCGAAGGAGAACCCCTTGAAGCACGGACTTCCGCTTTCTCCGACAACCTACTGGGGTCAGTGGCTTACCATAAAAAAATCTGCGACCCCATCCGCCGACTAGGAGTATGTTAGTTTCACGCATTTAAAACTTTCAAATTGACCAAAAATAGCCATATGTGGATAAGAGAGAGAAATGTTGGGAGTATCAAAACGGCGATATCAAAATCGTAATCAGGGCTCCAAATTACCCCAAAAGGCAAAAAATTACAAACTTTCATCCACATTTGTGGATTTTACTCTGGAAAAACACGAGCTTATGTACGTAATAAGCGATACAATCGATCGCCGAAGGAAAACCCTTTGACCTACGGACTTCCGGTTTGCATCAGCATCTGCCGGAGTTTGTTGGCTTGCTACAGGAGCGATTGCGTCCTCCTCGGCCTCTTAAAACTATATTTGTTTCAAACGTTTTCGTAATAAAAACACACCGAAAAACCGCTATGAATTAGAAGGTGAACGGTTGAGAATATCGAAACGGCGATTCCGGAATCGTAATCAGGGGTCCAAATTACCCCAGTAACCAAAAAATTACCAACATTGGTCCACGTTTGCGAATTTTAGTGTGGCGACGTGAGCTTATGTACGTATTCGCGATAAAACCGAAACTTTCGTCGATCGCCGAAGGAAAACCGTTTGACCTACGGACTTCCGGTTTGGCACGAACTTAGATGGGTCTGTTGACTACCCTCAGGAGCAATTGCGTCCCTGCCCTTCACCGTTTAGTGCCTTTTTTGCTCTTTGAAACGCAAAAAAACCGTGTTTTTTGCGGTTATTTTAAAATTGCCGCCAGGGTGCTAGGAATATCGGAGTCGGACCCCCAAAATCGTAATCAGGGGTTCATTTTACGTCAGGAAATGTTAAAAAACCGACCTTTTTCTCCAAAAATTGAAAAAATCCTAGTCCAAATAGAAGAAAGACCCCCCTCTTTGGTATGTTTTGACTCTTTTGGTCGCCGAAGGAGAACCCCTTGAAGCACGGACTTCCGCTTTCTCCGACAACCTACTGGGGTCAGTGGCTTACCATAAAAAAATCTGCGACCCCATCCGCCGACTAGGAGTATGTTAGTTTCACGCATTTAAAACTTTCAAATTGACCAAAAATAGCCATATGTGGATAAGAGAGAGAAATGTTGGGAGTATCAAAACGGCGATATCAAAATCGTAATCAGGGCTCCAAATTACCCCAAAAGGCAAAAAATTACAAACTTTCATCCACATTTGTGGATTTTACTCTGGAAAAACACGAGCTTATGTACGTAATAAGCGATACAATCGATCGCCGAAGGAAAACCCTTTGACCTACGGACTTCCGGTTTGCATCAGCATCTGCCGGAGTTTGTTGGCTTGCTACAGGAGCGATTGCGTCCTCCTCGGCCTCTTAAAACTATATTTGTTTCAAACGTTTTCGTAATAAAAACACACCGAAAAACCGCTATGAATTAGAAGGTGAACGGTTGAGAATATCGAAACGGCGATTCCGGAATCGTAATCAGGGGTCCAAATTACCCCAGTAACCAAAAAATTACCAACATTGGTCCACGTTTGCGAATTTTAGTGTGGCGACGTGAGCTTATGTACGTATTCGCGATAAAACCGAAACTTTCGTCGATCGCCGAAGGAAAACCGTTTGACCTACGGACTTCCGGTTTGGCACGAACTTAGATGGGTCTGTTGACTACCCTCAGGAGCAATTGCGTCCCTGCCCTTCACCGTTTAGTGCCTTTTTTGCTCTTTGAAACGCAAAAAAACCGTGTTTTTTGCGGTTATTTTAAAATTGCCGCCAGGGTGCTAGGAATATCGGAGTCGGACCCCCAAAATCGTAATCAGGGGTTCATTTTACGTCAGGAAATGTTAAAAAACCGACCTTTTTCTCCAAAAATTGAAAAAATCCTAGTCCAAATAGAAGAAAGACCCCCCTCTTTGGTATGTTTTGACTCTTTTGGTCGCCGAAGGAGAACCCCTTGAAGCACGGACTTCCGCTTTCTCCGACAACCTACTGGGGTCAGTGGCTTACCATAAAAAAATCTGCGACCCCATCCGCCGACTAGGAGTATGTTAGTTTCACGCATTTAAAACTTTCAAATTGACCAAAAATAGCCATATGTGGATAAGAGAGAGAAATGTTGGGAGTATCAAAACGGCGATATCAAAATCGTAATCAGGGCTCCAAATTACCCCAAAAGGCAAAAAATTACAAACTTTCATCCACATTTGTGGATTTTACTCTGGAAAAACACGAGCTTATGTACGTAATAAGCGATACAATCGATCGCCGAAGGAAAACCCTTTGACCTACGGACTTCCGGTTTGCATCAGCATCTGCCGGAGTTTGTTGGCTTGCTACAGGAGCGATTGCGTCCTCCTCGGCCTCTTAAAACTATATTTGTTTCAAACGTTTTCGTAATAAAAACACACCGAAAAACCGCTATGAATTAGAAGGTGAACGGTTGAGAATATCGAAACGGCGATTCCGGAATCGTAATCAGGGGTCCAAATTACCCCAGTAACCAAAAAATTACCAACATTGGTCCACGTTTGCGAATTTTAGTGTGGCGACGTGAGCTTATGTACGTATTCGCGATAAAACCGAAACTTTCGTCGATCGCCGAAGGAAAACCGTTTGACCTACGGACTTCCGGTTTGGCACGAACTTAGATGGGTCTGTTGACTACCCTCAGGAGCAATTGCGTCCCTGCCCTTCACCGTTTAGTGCCTTTTTTGCTCTTTGAAACGCAAAAAAACCGTGTTTTTTGCGGTTATTTTAAAATTGCCGCCAGGGTGCTAGGAATATCGGAGTCGGACCCCCAAAATCGTAATCAGGGGTTCATTTTACGTCAGGAAATGTTAAAAAACCGACCTTTTTCTCCAAAAATTGAAAAAATCCTAGTCCAAATAGAAGAAAGACCCCCCTCTTTGGTATGTTTTGACTCTTTTGGT
The DNA here is from genome assembly GCA_963932245.1 of Tachinus rufipes. Taxonomy (NCBI): domain Eukaryota; kingdom Metazoa; phylum Arthropoda; class Insecta; order Coleoptera; family Staphylinidae; genus Tachinus; species Tachinus rufipes. Next base: position 93,090,445 of record OZ010748.1, read on the forward strand.
CGCCGAAGGAGAACCCCTTGAAGCACGGACTTCCGCTTTCTCCGACAACCTACTGGGGTCAGTGGCTTACCATAAAAAAATCTGCGACCCCATCCGCCGACTAGGAGTATGTTAGTTTCACGCATTTAAAACTTTCAAATTGACCAAAAATAGCCATATGTGGATAAGAGAGAGAAATGTTGGGAGTATCAAAACGGCGATATCAAAATCGTAATCAGGGCTCCAAATTACCCCAAAAGGCAAAAAATTACAAACTTTCATCCACATTTGTGGATTTTACTCTGGAAAAACACGAGCTTATGTACGTAATAAGCGATACAATCGATCGCCGAAGGAAAACCCTTTGACCTACGGACTTCCGGTTTGCATCAGCATCTGCCGGAGTTTGTTGGCTTGCTACAGGAGCGATTGCGTCCTCCTCGGCCTCTTAAAACTATATTTGTTTCAAACGTTTTCGTAATAAAAACACACCGAAAAACCGCTATGAATTAGAAGGTGAACGGTTGAGAATATCGAAACGGCGATTCCGGAATCGTAATCAGGGGTCCAAATTACCCCAGTAACCAAAAAATTACCAACATTGGTCCACGTTTGCGAATTTTAGTGTGGCGACGTGAGCTTATGTACGTATTCGCGATAAAACCGAAACTTTCGTCGATCGCCGAAGGAAAACCGTTTGACCTACGGACTTCCGGTTTGGCACGAACTTAGATGGGTCTGTTGACTACCCTCAGGAGCAATTGCGTCCCTGCCCTTCACCGTTTAGTGCCTTTTTTGCTCTTTGAAACGCAAAAAAACCGTGTTTTTTGCGGTTATTTTAAAATTGCCGCCAGGGTGCTAGGAATATCGGAGTCGGACCCCCAAAATCGTAATCAGGGGTTCATTTTACGTCAGGAAATGTTAAAAAACCGACCTTTTTCTCCAAAAATTGAAAAAATCCTAGTCCAAATAGAAGAAAGACCCCCCTCTTTGGTATGTTTTGACTCTTTTGGTCGCCGAAGGAGAACCCCTTGAAGCACGGACTTCCGCTTTCTCCGACAACCTACTGGGGTCAGTGGCTTACCATAAAAAAATCTGCGACCCCATCCGCCGACTAGGAGTATGTTAGTTTCACGCATTTAAAACTTTCAAATTGACCAAAAATAGCCATATGTGGATAAGAGAGAGAAATGTTGGGAGTATCAAAACGGCGATATCAAAATCGTAATCAGGGCTCCAAATTACCCCAAAAGGCAAAAAATTACAAACTTTCATCCACATTTGTGGATTTTACTCTGGAAAAACACGAGCTTATGTACGTAATAAGCGATACAATCGATCGCCGAAGGAAAACCCTTTGACCTACGGACTTCCGGTTTGCATCAGCATCTGCCGGAGTTTGTTGGCTTGCTACAGGAGCGATTGCGTCCTCCTCGGCCTCTTAAAACTATATTTGTTTCAAACGTTTTCGTAATAAAAACACACCGAAAAACCGCTATGAATTAGAAGGTGAACGGTTGAGAATATCGAAACGGCGATTCCGGAATCGTAATCAGGGGTCCAAATTACCCCAGTAACCAAAAAATTACCAACATTGGTCCACGTTTGCGAATTTTAGTGTGGCGACGTGAGCTTATGTACATATTGGCAATTTAAAAAAAAAAAAAAAAAAAAAAAAAAAAGAACTCAACATCTTTGATTTTACGCAAGTTTATTGATATGCTACTTATATTGCACATGTGAGTAAATAGTTATATATTTTAAAACTCAAACAGTGATTTAATAATACTGAGCACCTCGAGATTTATTGAGCCGGTTCGCATTAAACTCGAAAAAAATATTTTTAAGTATCAAATTATATTGTGTTCTTATTATATATAATTAAGATAAAGAATCAATTTATATTTATAGAAGAAAACTAGTTTACAGAACTCTCAATTATGTGTAGAGAGGACAATAGATGGTGTCATTGTTGTTGTCTTTCATCACAGCAAGCAGCAACTTTACTTACACATAATAACATAACCCTTGAATCAGTGTGAGGCGATGCCGATAAATAATAAAATAATTGCAAATCAATTTGCAAACTTCATTATGAACTTCATAATGTGGGATGATTGTATTTGAAAATAATCAATTGTATTTTGAAGATAGAAAAAAATGTCACTGAAGGCAGTAATTGTGTAAGTAAATAGTTATTACTTTACTTCATTAATAATTGAATTAATTCAGAAAATCAAAGCAATCTAATCTATAAGTTGACTATAGTAAGGATAGTAAGCTATGATTGTTTTGTACTTGTAGGTTATGAAAGTAATGTTAAAATAATAAGTAGGAATATGTGTAGTAATGTTTGTATTGATTTACGTAAGCTGAAATATAATATTTTAGGTGGAATAGAGCGATGGAATCTAAAAATTATGAATTGGAACCTACTTAACACATAATGTGATTCGATTCAATGAATTGCTGTGATCCAATTGACGATGAAGACTCGATCCAGTAGGCAACATGAAACAAAAAAGTGAAACTGCTTAATGAGTTCACACAAGATACAAATAGTAAGTATACTAACCAGGGGATATGCCCCCATCATCCCTCTTTTTTTTTTCTTATCTTAACTCATCTTTTTCTTTCTATGGATATTTTGGTTTCTTAAATCCTAAAAATGAAGAAAGGTTATCGAGATAAATTGAATTATATTAAATTAAATTAATGCAACTTACTTCAATTATGATGAGGCTGAAACTGAAAAATATTTAATTAAATTAAAGCATTTTGTTACCATTGTTCAATTAGTAGGCTGATGTCAATTAAAATAAATTCAATTATTGTTTCTATGGTTATCATAAATCAATAATATCGCAAAAAAAATTAAAAAAATGTTTTATTCTCTAAAACAAATATGACAATAGTCGCTGAAATTAAAAAGGTTAGTTATGATTTTATTTCTTAAATTAATTTTATTATTATTGAATTAAATTACTTATTTTATATTTAAATTCTGCTTCCTCCAAATCCTTATCTGAAAACCCTACCTAACAAGACACCTAACGATTTGAAACAATGTTGGCTGAAAAACAAATTCCTAATCGCGACGCTTTAACAATTAATATAAAACTAAACATAAAAATATTGTAATTGTGAACAAAAAATTGAATTCAAATGACTTGATATGTCATAAGTCACTCAATTAATTAAGTTTGATAACTTGGCCCAACTGATACAGTCAAATACCGGAACAGCGAGGTAACAAGTTTTAATTTTTTACCGATATTAATTATTATTAAATTTAATGTTCAATATTGTTTATGATATCAGAGATATCGGCAAGGTGGTTTGACGGCCAAGTGTACAATTACGTCACGTCCAATCAAACCTGCCAACCACAAACTGTCAAGCATATAGACGCTTAACCAATTAACAACGGCTTCACTCCTAGCAAAAACTTAGCCCAGAGATCCATCCGTCTTGGAAGCAAAATACTGTGTTCAGAAAGTGGCCCAATACAAACATAAATTCATCAACAAAAATTATCAGCAAAAAACTAATTTATTTCAGAAAAATTTAAATATTTAAAAATATAATAGTAAAGCACTAATGAATTGTTATAATAATTTAAATTAAGCACTTTAATCAATATTTTTATTTAAAGCTTTTAAATAAATATAACCGGTTCAAATCTACAACATTCCTGTTGATGAAACCCTAAACTGACTTATCACGTAATTAATTTAAACACTTACTCTTTCCGTCTTGGCGTCTTGAACTATGTTGGCCTACCTGTATTCTTGTGATTTGCTAAAGCTGCTGGGAAGTTCTGGCTGAATCTCTGGCACCATTCATATACCATTTCACATAGTTTTAAATTATTTTTTAAACGTAAGATGAAAGTTTAGGTGGTTTAGTAAAATTAATTTAGTAAGCTATTCAGTTGCATATTTTTAAGATAATTGATTACATCTTCCACAACAGAAGTTTGGTCCACATAGCATGTTACAAGACACACATGGCTTACATCAGATCACTGAAGTTTCAGATGTTCTATTATGCAACATGCATTATGAAAAGCTATAGAATATTGAAAGAAAATGATTTTATATATAAACAAATTGAAATTTACAAAAAAGTGAAGTGAAACAAAAAATATTAATTTAGAATTTAAATAAAAAAATGTTTTTTTAATAATAATCAAATTGATTAATTTTTTAATCAATTTTATTACTTACGAATTAATTTTTTATATCATAATAGTATGTTTACAAAAATTAAAATTCCAAATTGAAGTCATTGACACACAATAGTACCAACCTCAAGTAACAAAATTTCACTAAGCTAACTTGAATTTCTATCTTATCCGAACCGACGCCAACTTCATTATGATGCCACTTTGATCCCGATTTTAAATCATTTTTAAACACTAATATTTCACTTAATTTTAATTTTTCGACAAAAAACTTGCGGCCACGGCACGGATTAATTATTAACTTTGCTTGGAACACTCCCGGGCCTCAATCAGGCACTAAAACCACGGATCGTAAGACCGACATGCGCGTAGTAGAAGGCACCCTGAATTACTGAAAAATCATAGGATTTTTGCAACATGGCCGTCCTTTTCGTACGATCTGCGCATGCTCCTTAATTTAGGAAATAAATTAAATTATTTTCAAAAATTATTTTTTCATGTTTAGAAAGCGATTTAAGCAATAATATTCATTTTATAATAATAAAAAAAGCTGAATTTTTCGAATCTTTTATTTTCAAAATCCGGTATTTATGGAATCGATTTTTAAAAATTACTCAAACTCAAAATTTCCAAAACTAAAGTTTAAAAATTTCTAAATACTATTTACAGTTTTTTAAAATAAACAAAAATTTCAAAATTCATCCTTAATAACATCTAATTTATCCCAAAAAAATCCGAATAGCAAAATTTTTTTTTTGGCGGAGTTATTTCATATTTTTTGGTCAATAATAAAAAAAATCATCTCTGCTTTATTTTTGAAAGGGGGATGATGAAATTTGCACAGTGCATCAAGTGAGGACCCAACTGTAACCCCTAACTATCGAAATTCTTCAAAATTCATTTCTAGCCTCACAATTAAATATAGAAGCAAACATTTTTTTTTTTTTATTTTCAACCTTTAATAACTTTTACAATTTTTATTTAAAAAAAAAAACAAAAACACCTCTACATTACAAGTACTAAAATACAACTTTCCTGAAAAAAATAAATTTTTAGCTTCAAATTTGAGAAAACCCTGAAAGTTTTTCAAAAACCAATTTCATTAAAAAAATAAATCAACTCTTAATTTTCAACTATTTTAAATAATAGACCCATCATTTTTAAGCGCTTAATGTGAACTTTCTAATAGTTTTTGAAAAAAATCTGTAAATTGAAAATTTGCATCTCTATTTTGATTTTAGTGATTTGGCTTAAATTAACCCTCATAAGGTTATTTTTCAGTTTTTTTTAATCAAAATTGGTACACTTTCTAAATCAAACGCAAGGATTTCAAAAATCAACTTTATTTTATTATAATTTGCACCCAATTCGAGTTATTAATTTATTTTCCAATTTTTTTTTTCGAAATTAAACTCAAATTTAATTTATTTTTTTCAACTCTTATAAATGTTTAAACTAAGGGTTATTATATATCGTTGGAAAGCCTGAATCATTAGCTTCAAAATTAAGTAAATATTTTTAAATTTTGTTAACTTAACAACTCAAAATTTGCCAAAACTCGGTTAGGGGTACTTATCTTTACAACGATATTATTGAATCAAAGTAAGGGCTGCAAATTGCTACAAGAATAATATAAGATCCAAAATTGAGTTTGCCATCATCAAAATTGCGTAATAATTAAGGTTAATTTGACAATTTCAAAATTTTCTTATGGGAGAAAATAGTCAATTTTCAAACTCATATTTTGACCAATTTAAGTAAGCTTGGGATAATATAACGCATTTTAGGGTAGTTTTGGACGACTAAGATCATGTTAGGTTGCATTAAAAGGCTTAGGCAAGCAATTTTTTATAAAATTGTAATTTTTGTGATTATAAACTCAAAATATGAGTTTTAATTGAAATTACATTTTAGTAACACAGTTTTGGTCTAATTAAACTTTATAATTGTAATCTTGGAATTAAATAGAATGCTTTGTATGTCATCATACAGTCTAATTGTGTTTGATTAAACCAATATGAGAATTGGGTATTCGCAATGGTTGAAATCATCGCATGCTTAATACATGCAAACCAATGAATGAAACTGTATGTCTTAAAAGGAATTAACATATTATTAGCAATAGTATTGAATAGTTTTATCAGATTTTCTTAATATATTGCTTATTTTAGAGAGCAACTTGCAAGTTTTTGGTGCTTATAACTATGTAATTTGTAAATAACTCAAAATTTACTGAATTAATTGAAAATCTGTTAGTGCACAGTGAATTTGAGCCAAAATTGCTTTGAATAGATGTATCATACATTATATTGTATAAAGTAATAAACAAAATTCAATTTTAAGCTACAATTTAGGATTACTTCTATGTAATATAAGTTTATTTATGAAAATAAGGTTAGGTCATTTTATAGAAATGCAAACTACAAATTTTTGTTGAAATTGGTTATAATTTAATAAATTAATCAATTGTTTTTATTAATAAATAATTACATCCTAACCTAATTGTATTAAATGCTACTAATATGTTTATACAATCTTTAAATTGAATTGGGTTGCTTATATTTTAAATTCTTGTTAAATCAATCGTTCTTATAAGATTAATATATGTGATGTACTTTTCCTTACAACTTTTTAATCTTAAATTTTACAGGAAACATTAATAAGAATAAAATGTAGATTAATTGCTTCTCCTTCTTTTATTTATATGATTATTTGCATTATTTTTTATAGTTTATGAACAATTTGTTAATAATCATTTTTTTCATTCCTAATGGTTTGTATTGCATAATATATTAAGTTTAAACTCAGAAATAATAAAACACAAAAATTGTATAACCTATATTAATAGTAAATTGAATAAAATTTGTAAATAGCATTTACAATCAAAATGAGTTCAATCTTCTAGCACATTTTTTGATTGATGGACCTATTCCTGATATAAATATATTGGGTAAAACAATAACATTGAAGAAATAAATCCTTTATTTTGTTGATAAATGATAATAAATAATATAACGATTTCTGCTTCTTAAGAATTTCCTAATTTAGTGTTTTTTTGTTTCAGAATTTGACTTGTTGAGCAGCTGTATATGCAGCATACTTCATTTCTGGACGTGTAGTAAACATCCAACATTACTTTATAAATTTGCTTTAGATGCATTGCTAATGAATTAATCTGAAGAATTTCTTAAACCATTATGCTTATTGTATTTTATTTCAGCACACCTTTTCCTCCATAATTTCCTTAAATTTTTTAGGCATATGCGAAAATTTTACCAGTTTTTTTGAAGGATTTATAATATTGTGACAAAAACTCTCGTTAAGGCATTAAATATTACCTTAAAGAACTGAAACTAATACCAAAAGATGCGCAATTTAATGTAAATTCACATAATTAACTAATTTATCTAAGCCTAGTACAAAGTTTTTGAGTAAAATGCCTGAAAATGGCACTTTTAATGTAAATTTCATGTTCGTTTTATGTTAAATCCAGAAACATTATTCAAAAGAGCAGAAACTAATCTCAAAAAATGCAAAATTAATGTAGCTTTATGTGGTTAACTTAATTTATATTGGCCCACTACAAAGTTTTTGAGTAAAATGCCAAAAGATGTCCGAAAGTGGCAATTTTAAATCAAATGTCGTGATTTTTTCTTCTTTTAAATCTACAAAATTGCTCTAGAGATCAGGAATTAGTTTCAAAAGTTGCAGAATTTAATGTAGATTTGCGTGTGTAACTTGTCCAGTTAAAAGTTTTTGATTAAAAGGTGAAATAGTAGAACTTTTGATGCACTTAAACTGTATCTAGATGTTTTCAAGTTTAGTGAGCAGGCGGAAAGGGAATTGCACGCGCGCATCAACACTATTGCACGGTAGCTTTGCTTTGGCAAGGAGACTACCAACTCTTTCTTTCCTATTTCCTGTTATAAACATTTGACCACTTTTAGTCAAAACTCTTCAGTCTATTCTCGACCACTTTTAAAAATACACATCTTTTATCTTTTTTTCTTCTTCTTTCTTCTCAAAATAGATTGGAGAAACTATGACAACAACAAATCTGCCAGGAAGTATAAAATGGTTGTAATTTGAAAACATAAAAATGTCAAAAAATTAAAATAAAATACCCCAGGAAGGTAACGGAAACGGACAATCATTCATTGCTGTACAGTTTCTGGACAAACAGCACACGACAACCAAACAGAAACAGTATTTAGAGAACACCGCTCCAAGATAAGGAAGGAAAAATCACTAGAGAGCCAAAAGGTGGTTGCAAAGACTGAACCAGATAAGGCTCAAGCAAAGGACAATAAAAGAAAACCTAACTCTCAAAGAATCAAATTGAAGACCCTGCTACATCAACTAAAGATAAAGATAATAATGTTTTGTCAAATAATGTTTTGAAGTTGTCAATAATGTTCTTGAGTTGTCAATAAAGTTCTCAAACTGTTTGTATATTTTCAGTCATATTTTAAAAATGTTTCTAAAGAGTCAATAATGTTCTGACAATGTAAATCATGTTCCGGAACTGTTAAAAATGTTTTCGAACTGTAACTAATGTTCTTACACTGTTGAAACTGTTTGTATTTATTCAGTAATGTTTTATATTTGTCCTTGAAATGACAATTATATTCTGACAATGTCAATCATGTTCCGGAACTGTCAATAATGTTTCCGAACCGTAACTAATGTTCTTACGCTGTTGAAACTGTTTGTATATATTCAGTAATGTGTTATAATTGTCTCTAAAGTGACAATTATATTCTGACAATGTCAATCATGTTCTGGAACTGTTAAAAATGTTTTCGAACTGTAACTAATGTTCTTACGCTGTTGAAACTGTTTGTATTAATTCAGTAATGTTTTATATTTGTCTCTGAAGTGACAATTATATTTTGACAATGTCAATCATGTTCCGGAACTGTTAAAAATGTGTCCGCACTGTAACTAATGTTCTTACGTCGTTAAAACTGTTTGCATATATTCAGTAATGTTTTATATTTGTCTCTGAAGTGACAATTATATGTTGACAATGTCAATCATGTTCCGGAACTGTTAATAATGTTTCCAAACTGCAACTAATGTTCTTACGCTGTCGAAACTGTTTGTATATATTCAGTAATGTGTTATAATTGTCTCTGAAGTGACAATTATATTCTGACAATGTCAATCATGTTCTGGAACTGTCAATAATGTTTCCAATCTGTCAGACTTCTTAATACAAATGCATGAAATGAGGTTATGATCGTTTTTTGCTTTTAAAATCGTTAATGTTAGTAATATGTAAAAATGATTTATATAAATCAAGTAGGGAATTTTAGTTTGCTTAAATTTATTTATATACATTTTTATTGTAGTATTGTTAGTAAGCGAGTTATTGACACAAATGTATGAAATTAGGTTATGATAGTTTTTTGCATTTAAAATCGTTAATACTGGTAGTATGTAAAAATGATTTATATAAATCAAGTAGTGAATTTTAGTTTATTTAAAATGATTTATATACATTTTTATTGTAAAGTTGTTAGAAAGCAAGTTATTGATAGAAATGTATGAAGTAAGGTTATGATAGCTTTTTGCTTTTAAAATCGTTAATGTTGGTAATATGTAAAAATGATTTATACAAATCAAGTAGGCAATTTTAGTTTGCTTAAATTAATTTATATACATTTTTATTGTAGTATTGTTAGTAAGCGAGTTATTGACACAAATGTATGAAATGAGGTTATGATAGTTTTTTGCTTTTAAAATTGTTAATATTGGTAGTATGTAAAAATGGTTTATATAAATCAAGTAGAAAAGGTTAGTTTGCTTAAATTAATTTATATACAATTTTGTTGTAACGTTAATATTAAGCAAGTTATTGATACAAATGTATGAAATAAGGTTATGATAGTTTTTTGCTTTTAAAATTGTTAATATTGGTAATATGTAAAAATGGTTTATATAAATCAAGTAGAAAAGTTTAGTTTGCTTAAATTAATTTATATACAATTTTGTTGTAATATTGTTAGTAAGCGAGTTATTGACACAAATGTATGAAATGAGGTTATGATAGTTTTTTGCATTTAAAAACGTTAATGTAGGTAATATGTAAAAATGGCTTAAATAAATTAAGTAGAAAATTTTAATTTGCTTAAATTAATTTATATACATTTTTGTTGTTATGTTGTTAGTAAGCGAGTTATTGATAGAAATGTATAAAATAAGGTTATAATAGTTTTTGCTTTTAAAAACGTTAATGTTAGTAATATGTGAAAATGGTTTCTATAAATCAAGTAGGAAATTTTAATCTGCTTAAAATGATTTATATACATTTTTGTTGTAATATTGTTAGTAAGCGAGTTATTGATTTAAATGTATGAAATAAGGTTATGATAGTTTTTTGCTTTTAATAACGTTAATGTTGTTAATATGTAAAAATGATTTATATAAATCAAATAGAGATTTCTAGTTTACTTAAATTGATTCATATACATTTTTGTTGTAGTGCTGTTAGTAAGCAAGTTATTGACAGAAATGTATAAAAGGAGGTTATGCTAGTTTTTTGCTTTTAAAATCGTTAATGTTGGTAATATGTAAAAATGATTTGTATAAACCAAGTAGGAAATTTTAGTTTACTTAAAATAATGTATACACATTTTTGTTGTAGTGTTGTTAGTAAGCGAGTTATTGACAAAAATGTATGAAATGAGGTTATGATAGTTTTTTGATTTTAAAAACGTTAATGTTAGTAATATGTAAAAATGATTTATACAAATCAAGTAGGAAATTTTAGTTTGCTTAAATTAATTTATATACATTTTCATTGTAGTATTGTTAGTAAGCAAGTTATTGACACAAATGTATGAAATGAGGTTATGATAGTTTTTTGCTTTTAAAATCGTTAATGTCAGTAATATGTAAAAATGATTTATATAAATCAAGTAGGGAATTTTAGTTTATTTAAAATGATTTATATACATTTTTGTTGTAGAGTTGTTAGTAAGCGAGTTCTTGATACAAATGTATGAAATGAGGTTATAATAGTTTTTTGCTTTTAAATTTGTTAATGTTGGTAATATGTAGAAAAGATTTATATAAGTCAAGTAGGAAATTTTAATTTACTTAAATTAATTTATATACATTTTTGTTGTAGTGTTCTTAGTAAGCGAATTATTGACACAAATGTATTAAATGAGATTATGATAGTTTTTTGCTTTTAAAATCGTTAATGTTGGTAATATGAAAAAATGGTTTATATAAATCAAGTAGAAAATTTTAGTTTGCTTAAATTAATTTATATACAATTTTGTTGTAATATTGTTAGTAAGCGAGTTATTGACACAAATGTTTGAAATGAGGTTATGATAGCTTTTTGCTTTTAAAATCGTTAATGTTGGTAATATGTAAAAATGGTTAATATAAATCAAGTAGAGAATTTTAGTTTACTTAAATTGATGTATATACATTTTTGTTGTAGTGTTGTTAGTAAGCGAGTTCTTGATACAAATGTATAAAATAAGGTTATGATAGTTTTTTGCGTTTATAAACGTTAATGTTGGTAATATGTAAAAATGATTTATATAAATCAAGTAGAAAATTTTAGTTTGCCTAAAATAATTTATATAAATTTTTGTTGTAATATTGTTAGTAAGCGAGTTATTGATACAAATGTATAAAATAAGGTTATGATAGTTTTTTGCATTTAAAAACGTTAATGTAGGTAATATGTAAAAATGATTTAAATAAATCAAGTAGAGATTTCTAGTTTACTTAAATTAATTTATATACATTTTTGTTGTAGTATTGTCAGTAACCGAGTTATTAATACAAATGTAAAAAATGATATTAAGAGTATTTTGTTTTTAAAAACGTTAATGTTAGTAATATGTAAAAATAATTTATATAAAACAAATAGGAAATTTTAGTTTACATAAAATAATTTATAAACATTTTTGTTTTAGTGTTGCTTTACAATTTGTTTAAATTTATGCCAACATTTTTCAGACGCACTGTATAAAAAATTATTAGTTCCAAGTTTCGCCACAAGATGGTGTCTTTGATGATTTGTAAATTATAAATATTTAACAAAGCAAGATTCTGCTGCAATATTACATTTTATTTCATTAAATTATCAAAACCTTTATTATAACTTAAATTTGTTATTTAATTTTATCATAAGATCCCGTCATTAAAATCGGAATTATTTTCACGAGCTCATTTAAGCTGGTACGACTGGAAGTGCAACAAGTGGAAGTGTAGGAGTGCTAAGGTAAGAAATACAAATTTATCAGCTAAATTGTTTTAATTGAGGGCTAAATTGGGATATATTCGATGCGGATAAGGTTATTAATGCGTTTGTGATAATAGGTTATGGTGGGAATGGAAAATTTTCGGGTGAAAATTGTTAAAATATTTTGGTCAATTGGAATGTCAATCATTTCATTTTGCAAGGTAAAATAAAGAATTAAAGGGGGGCGAATAATTATGTATTATGTTGTAGGTATTAGTTTGTTTATAATCTCCTCATAACCTTATAATTAGATTTAATTAATATTAATAAGAAATTGTTTTGTGCCTTCAAGTTGGCTGTGTTTGTACGGTAGGTGGCGCTGATGTAAGTGCCTCTATCAAAATTTTCTAGAATTACAATATTCATTTAAGATGGTACGACTGGAAGTGCAACAAGTGGAAGTGTAGGAGTCCTAAGGTAATAAATACAAATTTATCAACTAAATTGTTTTAATTGAGCTCCAAATTAGGGTATATTCGATGCGGATAAGATTATTAATGCGTTTGTGATAATAGGTTATGGTGGGGATGGAAAATTTTCGGGTGAAAATTGTTAAAATATTTTAAGGTAAAATAATTAATGGGGAATTGAAGGGGGACGAATTATATTGCGGTATTAGTTTTTTACAATCTCCTCATAACCTCATACTTCAATTTTATGAAATTAAAAAATTGTTTTCCACATCAAGTTAGTAATTTTTATATGCTAGGTGGCGCTGATGTAAGGTATAAATCAAAATGGTGGCGATTCAAACCACAAATTCATTGTGAAATTGTTAATTTTTATTAATTATAATGGTGAGTTTAATATAAATATTTAAGAATACATAAGTACATTAGGCACTAGCGGCTATATATTTTGGCACGATTATAATACAAAAGTGGGGACACATGCAAAGGATGAGTGAGGCAACACCAGCAAAAAGAATATGGGAGGCCAAGGCCCAAGGAAAGAGAAAAAGAGGAAGACCGAAAGCCACATGGAACGACACAATTGGAAAGATACTCGAGAAAAAAGGAAAAACATGGAAAGAAGCAAAGAATATGGCAGACGATAGAAAGACATGGAATAGATTTATCAAAGGAGAATAACACATAGTAGCCTACACCCAATGGGTAGAAGGGCGATCTGATTATATATATATATATATATATATATATATATATTTTTTTATCATCGTTTTTGTATTATATACATATATATATATATATATATATATACATATATATATATAATGCAAAAACGATGATAATAAATATAAAAAATGATAAAACGTAACAAATTAAACATTTTCCTGCCTCAACGAAGGATCAACTTCCAAATTAGGTTCACGAATAATACCGTACACTTCAGCTTGCTTCAAACAATCGGCTGCAATTTCACGTATCTTAACCTTTTCATCACCATCCAATCGACTAACAGCCATTAGCACTTCCATTAAAGGTGTTTCGATTAATTTCTGAGCAACTTCTTTCGATGCTTCCATCATATTCTGAACAATACATACGCCACGATATTGTACATTTGTATTTGTATGTGAAAGTATAAATTGCAACGATTCTAACCATGCGGTTGTATCGAATACTTTTTTGCAACATTTTGTTGAGTTTGATGTTAATATAGCAGCAGCACCCGATGCTGCCAAACATGTTTCTAAATCTTCATCTAATATATGCGAAATTAAGAATTTCATTTTATCATTTTCACCTTCGTATACTTTAACAACATCGGGTGACATGGTTAGATTACATATGGCTTGAGTTGCAGCTCGGCATAAATGTTCATGATTTTCAAATAAGTAATGATCGATTTTCGATAAGCCTCCTTCTTTTAGTATACGTTGTCTGCCACTTTCGCTCATTTGAGCTATATTGCATAAAGCCATTAACGATTCAAAATTTTCCAAAGCAGTGCAATCGATGTGTAAAAGCGATATTAAAGGACGGATTATTTCAAGAGATCGTTGTCCCGGGAAAGCTACTTCTGGATTCATTGTAATTGCAATACGTGCTAATGCTTGAGCAGCATGTCGCTTCCCCATATCGGTTCCATTTAAAGCCAATGGGATTAACACTTTAGAGCCGCCTTGTTGCACAACCGTGCCTCGGAGTTCCTGTTCACCACATAAAGCATTGAAGACGCGCGATATTAATTCTTTGGAATTGGGCGATTCTGTTTTTGAAAGTGCTACTAGCGCTGTCGTTACGCCTACTTCGCCGAGGATTAAAACACGTTTGGTTACGAAATCCGGGTCATCTAAAGTGTGTTCTTCGGGGATGTGATGTTTCGCAAATTTGGCAAGTTCTATTAATTCGGGAACCATTTCTTGTTTCTCGTATACGTTGCATAAATTGACGAGCGTTGTTACGACTCCGTATAGAACTGATTGATCGCCGGTTTTTGCTAGCTCGATTAATGCTGTTAGGGCGGGACGATCTTCGACTAATTTTTCTTTTACCTGCAATAAATAAATATGGTTTTAAGACTATTTTGACAACAATTATTGGTTTTATATGTAATAAGCTTTATATTTAACTTCATCTGATTTTGATAATGATGCAACTTTGTGGATCATAGTTATCCCCTCCACAACCTCTATGTTTGTAGTTGGTCGTGTTACCAGATGTAATAATTATTTCATTTGAAGAGAGAGCAGGTTTTTTTTAGTTTGCAAAATAGTTGCGGGGGGGGGGGGATATTTTTTTATAGAAAAAGGCGCAAACTAAATTTTGCTCATTAGGGCATTCATTATGATCCCCAATTTTATGGCCCACCCACTCGATTTGTCACTTTTTGTGAACAGACAGGAACGGAATAGATTGGGAGTAAATTTTTGGTCGCAACACTGTTTAGGCGAGGGGAGGGAGAGATTTAAGTGTAAAAAATATTTAGAAGCATTATAAAAAGATGCGGTTTATGGTTTCGTCAGTAGCTTGAAATGGGAGAATGGCTTAAATTGTTTGTAATGTTTCTAAGTATTGGGGGGGGGGGGGGGGGGAATAAAATAATAAGTTAATTTGAGGGCTGATAATAAAATAATGTTACAGTATTTAACAAGAGATATGTGAAATTACGGTTAAACCACCAATCGCATGGTTACAAACCGGGGGGGGGGGGGGGGATTTTTGCTTTCTGTGAATAGAATTTGGCACTTTTCGACGGTATTTGGTTTATGCCGGAATTTGGTTCTTTCTGACTGATTTTGCTATTTTTGGGATTTGATGATTTTTACATTTTCATTTAGGTGCTTTCTGACAATATTTTGATGATTCAAGGCCGGATTTTGCTATTTTTCACATTTCATTGAAATAATTTTGCACTTTTCAACAGTCTATGACCGAATTTTGCTATTTTTGACGTTTTACGAGTAGAATTTTACATTTTTAACAGTTTTATGGACGGATTTTCGGAAATTTTACAAGAATTTGTTTAGTTTTCAGCAGTTTATGGCTGGATTTTGGTGCTTTGTAACAATATTTTGATATTTCGAGGCCGGATTTCTAAAAATATTTTATTTTTGACATTTTTGCACTTTTCATTAGTTTATGGCCGGATTTAAATAAAATACAAAATTGTGTACGTACGCTTTTTTGCAAACCGTGAGGAGGCCGTTCTCAATATTTTGTGGTGAGGCCCAAAAATCGTAGGTACGCCACTGGTAGATAAAGTGCATTATTTTCAAAATTCTTATAGAAGAGGGGGAGGGGGGAGGAATTTAGTTACATTAATATTTAGAAATACAGACTATTTCGAGAATTTGATTGGGAACCAAGAACCAAAGGAATAGAATCAAGCTTATAAAAATTATTCCCGAGAGAGTTGAGGGGGGGGGGGGGGGGGTATGAAAAGTAGTTTGTAATATTTTTGTATTTTTGAACATTACATAGATGAGAGGACAACAAAAAAAAAAAGTTCAAATAATATAAAATATGTGGACGAGTATTTCTTACTGGTGTTCCCGCCCACCCGCCCCAGTGTTAGTTATCCAGAAGATGGATTATTCTCTCTTCTGCTGATGTTACTTGTCATAAAGTTGAGAGAGAGAGAGAGTGCTATAGATCTACTTTCTTGACAAGAAATTCTTGGGTGGGTGGAGCTTGTGAGCGTATAGCTCTTATTGGTATTCCCCGCCCACCCGCCCAAGTGTTAGTTATCCAGAAATTGGATAATTCACTCTTCTGTTGATGTTAATTGTCAAAAAGTTGGGAGAGAGTGATATATACAATCTCTTGACAACAAACACTCGGGTGGGTGGGCGGAACTAAGTTGAAGTTTAGTTGGCGTGTAGCTTTTATTGGTGTTCCCCGCCCACCCGCCCAAGTGTTATTTGTGCAGAAATTACATAATTCTTCACTCTGTTGGTGTTAATTGTCTTAAAGTTGGGAGAGAGAGTGATATATCCAATCTCTTGACAACAAACACTCGGGTGGGTGGGCGGGAACTAAGTTTAAGTTTAGTTGGCGTGTAGCTTTTATTGGTGTTCCCCGCCCACCCGCCCAAGTGTTATTTGTGCAGAAATTACATAATTCTTCACTCTGTTGGTGTTAATTGTCTTAAAGTTGGGAGAGAGAGAGTGATATATCCAATCTCTTGACAACAAACACTCGGGTGGGTGGGCGGGAACTAAGTTTAAGTTTTGTTAGCGTGTAGCTTTTATTGGTGTTCCCCGCCCACCCTCCCAAGTGTTATTTGTGCAGAAATTACATAATTCTTCACTCTGTTGGTGTTAATTGTCTTAAAGTTGGGAGAGAGAGAGTGATATATCCAATCTCTTGACAACAAACAGTCGGTTAGTAGGCGGAAATTAAGTTTTAAAGTTTTGTAGGCGAGTAGCTTTTATTCGTGTTCCCCGCCCACCCGCCCGAGTGTTAGTTGTCCAGAAGTTACATAATTCTTCATTCTGTTGGTGTTCATTGTTATAAAATTGAGAGAGAAAGTATAACAGTTCCAATCTCTTGACAACAAACTTTTGGGCGGGTGTGCGCGAACTAAGATTAAGTTTTGTTGGCTTGTAACTTTTATTGGTGTTCCCCGCCCACCCGCCCAAGTGTTAGTTATCCTGAAGTAATATAATCCCATTTTCTGTTTATGTTAATTCATAAAGTTGATCGAGAAAGAGTGACAGATCTAATTTCCTTGTAAGAAGCACTCGGGAACTATGTTTAAGTTTTGTTGGGCATGTAGCTTTTATTGGTGTTCCCAACCAGACTGTTAGTTAATTCTGGATTCTTTGGATAAATCTCTCTGATGTTGTCTTAAAGTTGAGAGAAAGAATGACATATCCAATCTCTTGACAACAAACCAAGTTTAAGTTTTGTAAGCGTGCACCTTTTATTGGTGTTCCCCGCCCACCCGCCCAAGTGTTAGTTATGCAGAAGTTAGATCATTCTTCTGTTGATGTTAGTTCACTTCACTCGAGTGGGCGGGCGGGAACTTAGTTGATTTTTTTGGGCGTATAGCATTAATTAGTGTTCTCCCCCCCCCCCCCCCCCCTCCCGAAATTGGATTATTCTCTCGTCTGCTGATGTTAGTAGTCATAAAATTGAGAACGAAAGAGTGACAGATACAAACTCTTAACAACAAACACTCGTGCGGGTAGGCTAAGGTTGAAACTTGTGGGCGTCTAACATTCATTGGTGTTCCCGCCCACCCGCCCAAGTGTTGTTATCCACAAATTGGATATTTCTCTTGTCTGCTGATGTTAGTTGTCATAAAGTTAAGACAGATCCAATCTTTAAATAAATAACTTTGTAGGGATAATAAAAGCAGGATTGTAGATTCAAATAATACTACAAAACGTGTGCTGGACATGTTTTGGAGGGGAGGGTGACAATAAAAAAAGATCATTCCGGGGAAAACAGAAAATTTGAGACAAGTGCGCAAGTTGAATAATGTTTAGATTGTTTGGAAGAGAGAATCAATCCTCACAAAATATTTTTTAGAGGGGTAGGAGGGATAAAAAACTACAAGTGAGCAATGAAGACATTGTTGGGAGGAGAGCTAGGTTAGTAGAGTTAAATTCTGAAGGCCCAAACTTGATCGAAAGAGAGAAAGGACCCCCCTCCTTTCTCTCTTTCGATCAAGTTTGGGTATATATATATAATGGTATATACATATATGAGAGGAGGTCAACAATAATAGGTTTTGTGGAATTGGGGATCATTTTAAAGAAGAGTCAACTAATAGAAAAGACTACCAATGAGGATAGACGTTTTTTTTGGTTAGGATGCATTAAATAATGTTTTTCACAAATGTATTGATCGTAACTCGTGCGAAAAATGCTTTAGCAGCCCTCATCGCTTCGCTCCCTCTTGCTGCTAAAGCCTATTTTCGGTCCTTGATACACTATTTACTATTACCAACGTGAGCATTTAATTTCCCAATATTCAACGGGAGGGGAGGGGGGTTATGAGAGAGAAATGCGATCAAATACGTATCCAAAGAAAGGGGAAATTACACGAAACGCCATCCTCGGAGGCCACATACATACTGTACTACTCGTAAAACTAATTTTTCAATAACAAAATAATTAAGTGACCCCCCCCCCTCAGAATTTCGCAAAATTGTGAGGAACGTATTAAGCTTTTTTTTTGGTCACTAAATAATCGAGCAAAACTTTTTTCCCATCCCCCCGAAATTTTGGCCCTTATGATGAATGACAATTTTTTGATTTTCAAGTAGTAGGAGTACAAAAATGAATTTTGGCGTTGTGGAGAAAAAAAAATTGTTTTCAACTCCTCCACTATCAGCTAACCTAACCCAACAATGTCCGTATTGCTCACTGGTAGTCTTATTGCCCCCCCTACAAAACAAAATGCTATTTTTAACTTCACTAACCCCTATTAGCTAACCTAACCCAACAAAACAATGTCCGCATTGCTCACCTCACTGGTAGTCTTATTCCCCCCCCCCCCCCCCCAATAATATTTGATTTTCTATGTATTGGTTGATTGGACTTTTTTCTTCATTCCAAATGATCCCAATCCTCGTCTCATGAAGGCTTTTTTGTTGATCAAACCATCATCTATGAACCCCCCGTGAATGGGTCTCCAAAATTGTATCTTCACCTTGGTAAACTCTCATATTTTTTCATTTTTTTGTCTGTCTATCTGTCCCCGCAATCCTCCATCTTCCACAACGCGTCTGTCGAGCACAAACTTTAAAGTATTATTAGACTCTACTATCCTGTTCCTGTTATCTCTATCCGCCAATGCGATTTTTTAATTATCATCATCTCTTTTATTTTGTCTCCCCCCCCCCCATATTCATTAAAGATTGGAAGCAAACAGAGTGTTTAAAATTAAATGCAAAAGTTGGAAAACATTATTCAACTAACCCCAATTATATATCGTCTAACCTAAAAACGTCCTCATTTGAAGTATTTTCTCTAGAATGCCAAAATCCATTTTTGTAGACATTAGTTGGAATATTTGATTTCTTCAAAATGATCTGATTCTTTTTAGAATCAAAAACACCCGACGCTCCATGGGGTTGGAGCGATGAGCGAAAGTACGATGCTTTGATTGATGAAATTGAATCATGTTTACAAATGCAAGACCATCAATAATAGTTGTTGGTGTGAGTATAGATTAGATAACATGGGAAAGGTTTAATGTGTCAACTAAACACAAATCAGCTCATTTTGTCTCAACACATTTCAGTTACGTTTTTTTTACCGTATACTACGACTTAATTTTCACGGCGCAGGCTTAAACAGTAACAGGGAGGGGGGGAGGTTGAAATGGTTTTCATCTTTCAACTAATTTTGCCCCCCCCCCCTCCCCCCCTTCTACTTGTGCATTAATAGTCTTTTTAGGATGATATGCCATAAATGTAAACTAACTAACTGATGAAGTATCTTTTTCCACTAGGCTTCAGCCCCACCTCCCACCCCCTTCTAGCTATGTTTTATTTTTCAGCATATAGCTCTCGGCGCTATATTTTGGTTAAATAGTGGTTGGGAAGAGGCGGGGGAATAGTTAAAAACTAGTTTCCCTTAGCTTTTTGTCACACTGTGCAAGGTAAAACACAGCGGCAACAATAATCCCCCCCACTGCAATATATTATTTATATCTTACTTCAGCATCCAGTGTTAGATAACTCAATCCTTCGGCGGACCATTTTCTGATGTCCTGATCCTTTCCGGGATGTAGCAAAAAGCGCCGACACGCTTCCGCCAATTTCAGATTGGCTCCGTCGGCAAAAGGTTTCATCGTTGCGTCGTTTCCACCCGAACTACCCAACTTGCACAAACCGACAAGCGCTCGCACCCTTATATTGTCGTTCTTGCAAACGTACAATTTCTTAAGGATATCCACGCCTTGACAGATAATGGCTTTCGCTTTATCCTTTTTGCTCGCAGCTGCTATGATACATTCGGACGACACCTTCTGTTGCAATTCATCATCGGAATTCGCCATCACCAAAATCATTTCCATAATACCTTAAAGTAATTTTGAGATAAGAAATACTATTTATGATATTTGCTTAGATTTTGAGTTGAGTTTTTCAAACTTTCTAATTAACTAGAACGTTTTGTTGGCAAGAAATTAATTATTTTTTGGATATTTTGTGAAATTTTGAAATTTGCAAATAATTTTTTTTATTTACCAAAACTGGTATAGTTGGCTTAGTTTTTAAGTTAACTTTTTCAAACTTTCTAATGAACTAGAACATTTTGTTGGCAAAAAAAAAAGGATAAAAACATTGAAATCCGGCCGTTATGTAACAAACACATCAAAATCCGGCCTTTAATGTTAAAATTTATAACACACCTTCTTTTCCTATAATAGCATTGCCGACATCCAAAGGCCCTCTCAATAGCGCTGTAATAGCAACAACAAGCCTAACTTTCGATTCAATATCGGGTGTTAACAATTTCGACTTCATAAAACTATCGATTCGCTCCATAAATCTATCCTTTGCTTGATCGTAATACATATTTTCGTAAATCCTCGATAAACATACGGCAGCAATGGTTCTAGTCGATGGCGTTATACTCATAGCCGATTCGTAACTATATTCCTCCAATTCGCTAGCAACCTCCATCAATCGTTCGACGCCACCAATTTCCACCATTCGTTCGGCCCATGATAAACAAGTATAATGTATGTTACGCATCAATAATTCCATAACGGAATCTCTAGCCAATCCACTAATCATGCGATTATTGATGGAATATACTAAACACGATAGCATCGTATCGATTTCATTCTTGTATTTATCGCATCGTTCCTGTATTGGTTTGGTATCGGGTTTGTTTTCCATTCCGGAAAATTGATTCAAAATCGATTGCATGCAATATTGAGCTGCGTTAACTTGCTTCTCGCATTTAGAATCCAATATTTCTAAAAACCATGGGATTCCGACGTCTTTTAATACTTTCAAAGTGCGCTCGACGCCATGTTTACATAATTCACCAATAATTCTGATGGCGCTTACGTAAATTTCACGATTCTTTTCCATTTTTAGTAAACGTTTGATTTCGTTTACTACTCCTACTTGGATCATTATTTCAGAGCCAGCTTTTTCACGTGATAAAACCAATAGATTATTGAAAGATGTTTCTCGTTTGTCTTTGGATTCGGTTATATCGAATGCGATTTTTGTCATGCTTTCTACTTTGGTGGAAATTTGCGCGTTTTGACGCGATCGTTCTTGTGTTACAGTGAATAATCGTTCGAGGATCGGTTTGATTAATTTATTTGTTGGGTCGATGTTTAGTAATTGACGAGCGTCACGATATGCTTCTTCGTACCTATAAACATATTGCAATTATTATATGGAATAGTTAATGATTCAATTTGAAGATAGAGTGCAGGAAAGCATCAAATTCTACAATTTGCTCTGTAGCATTTGATTTTGTTTTGTACTCTTACTCAAATGCTATAGTTTGCTGTATCTTAAAATTAAATTTATGTCATCCAATGCCAACTGTGTTATTATTTGACAGTTGTGTTCATCTTTGCTCCAAAAATGTTCCACAATTGTCAATTTTTTTTCTACAAGTGTCAAAAATTGTCAATAACGTCCTACAATTGTCAAAAATGTTCCACAATTGTCACAAAACTTTCTACAATTGTCAAAAAATTTCCCTAGTTCTCAAAAATCCTTCATAAACAATGTTACAATTTTTACAATCAAAAAATGTTCTACAATTATAAAAACTGTTTTGGTGTTTACTTTAAATGTTCCACAATTGTCAAAAATGTTCCTTACTTGTCAAAATTAATCCACAAGCAAGCAACTTAGATCAGCAAAGGTTACAATGTTCCAAAAATGTTCTTCAATTGTAAAAAACGTTCCTTAATTGTCCAGAAGATGTTAAAAATGTGTAAATGATTAACAAATATCATAAATGTTCCAACACTGTCAAAAATGTTCCTCAAATCTGCTGATAAAAGGTTCTAAAACTGTCAAAAATGTTCCACAAATATTAGAATTGGTTGGCAGGTGTCAAAAACATTCCTAAAGTGTGTATGTTCTACAATTGTTACTAAATCGTCAAAATTGTCAAAAAAATTTCCTTAAAGCTGTTGATATGTTCTAAGATTGTAAAAATTGATCTAAAATTGTCAAAAATGTTCCTCAAGTCTGTTGATATGTTTTAAAATTGCCAAACTGTTCTAAAATTGTTAATAATGTTACTGAATCGTCAAAAACGTTCCAAAATTGTAAAAAATGTTCCTCAAAGCTGTTGATATTGGCAAAAAAAGTTCTAAAAATGTTACTAAATCGTCAAAAATGTTTCAAAAGTGTCAAGAAGGTTACAAAATTGTTAAAAATGTTCTAAAATTGTTAAAAAACGTTATTAAATCATCAAAAGTAACAAAAACGTAACTAAATCGTCAAAAATGTTTCCACATCTGTCAAATATGTTCGACAAACAAATAAATATGTTTACCAAATGTCAAAGAAGTTCCAAAATTGTTGAAAAGTACAAAAATCGTCAAAAGCCTTTCATAATATCAAAATAGTTTTGTTTGGACTTTGCTATTTTTGACATTTTAAACAGTTTTTGTCAATATTTAGCCGAATTTTACTATTCTTGGCATTTTATAAATAGAATTTTACACTTTTCAACAGTTTATGGCGAGATTTCGGTTTTTTCTAATAATATTTTGATATTTCATGGCCATTTTTGAGATTTCATAAACATTTTTACACTTTTCAACAATTTCTGGCCAGACTTTGATGCTTTCTGACAATATTTGAATGTTTCAAGACCGGATTTTGTTATTTTTAACTTTTTATGAATAGAATTTTGATAATCTATAACAAAAAATTCAATTTTAATATAGAGCAAACTAACATTTAATATTTTCCCAAATTGATTAACAAATACTAATAATATCGATACACTTCTATTGCTTCCAGTTATTAAAACCTTATAACTTTAATACATACCGTTCCAATTGATCCAAAGCTGTACATCGTCTGAATAAAGCTTTAGGATCTGCGGGAACTATCTTCAAACTTTTATCGCAATCCAATACGGCATCCTCGAGATTGTCTTTCTTTAAGAAAGCAGCCGCTCGGTTTTTGTAGTAAACAGCCATGTCTCTGCTCTCATCGTTTAACGTGTTTATGGCTTTTGAATATAATTTGATGGCATCGTCCCAGTTACCATTTTTAAAGGCTTCATTACCTTCTTCTTTGAATTGATTGGCGTTTTCTAATTTGCTTCCACCCATTGTAGGTTATGTCAATTGATAAAATATGTTCTAGTTTCTAAATTGTTAGTGCATTTATAACCCGGTACATGTTCCAGAGAGTTCCATGTGGTATTTAAAAATACATTTTCGGGTATATTTAGATTTTATTTATAAATTGTTTTTATTCGCGAAGATTCCGTCAATGGAAAGTTGTTCTAGATTATTTAGTTTTAGATAAGATCAATAGATGGCACTTTTATTAAATTTATTCAATTTATAAGATGAATAATGTTCCAAAGCATTTTAATTTGTCATTGTAGGTTTTTGAAGTTTGCCAAGTTTGTAGAAGTAATCTATAATGTTTCTACGACAAATTTAATGTTCTCAAGTATATCCAGACATAGTATAATGTTCTAGTGTTTTTTAGAATGTTTTCAAGTAGCTTTGATAATGTTCCAAAACATTTTAAAGCTTTCTATAAGTTTCTGAAGTTTACAAAGTAATTTGTAATGTTCCCAGGACAAATTTAATGTTCTTAAGTATATCCAGAGATTCTATAGTATTCTAGAACTACTTGAAATGTTCTCAAGTAGTTTTCATAATGTTCCAAAGCATTTTAAAGTTTTCCAAAGTTTGCAAAGACTGTAGAAATAATTTATAATGTTCCTGAGCTACTTGGATTGTTTTGTTAATGTTCCAAAGCATTTTAAAGCTTTCGATAGTTTTTTGAAGTTTTCAACGGCTGTAATGTTCCCAGCGCAAATTTTATGTTTTCAAATATATTCAGACATTTTATAATGTTCCGGAGCTACTTGAAATGTTCTCAAATAGTTTTTACAATGTTCCAAAGCGTATTAAAGCTTTGCATAGTTTTTTAAAGTTTACAAATTATCTGTAATGTTTTTAGGACAAATTTAATGTTCTCAAGTATATCCAGACATCGTTTAATGTTGTAGAGCTACTTTTGTATGTTTTGAAGTAGTTTTGATAATGTTCCAAAACATTTTAAAACTTCTTTTTAGGTTTCTGAAGTTAACAAGTTATCTGTAATGTTTCCAAGACAAATTTAATGTTCTCAAATATATCCAGACATTGTATAACTTTTTTAAGATACTTGGATTGTTCTCAAGCAGTTTTGATAATGTTTCAAAGCGTTTTAAAGTTTCCCATAGTTTTGTGAAGTCTACAAAGGATGTAGAAATAATCTATAAACTTCTCAAGTAGTTTGAATAATGTTCCAAAGCATTTTGAATTGTTATTGTAGGTTTTTGAAATATGCAAAGGTTGTAGAAGTAATCTATAATGTTCCTATGACAAATTTAATGTTCTCAAGTATATCCAGACATAGTATAATGTTCCAGTGTTACTTGGAATGTTCTCAAGTAGCTTTAATAATGTTCCAAAACATTTTAAAGTTTTCTATAAGTTTCTGAAGTTTACAAAGTAATTTGTAATGTTCCCAGGACAAATTTAATGTTCTTAAGTATATCCAGAGATTCTATAGTATTCTAGAACTACTTGAAATGTTCTTAAGTAGTTTGAATAATGTTCCAAAGCATTTTAAAGTTTTCCAAACTTTGCAAAGGCTGTAGAAATAATTTATAATGTTCCTGAGCTACTTGGATTGTTTTGTTAATGTTCCAAAGCATTTTAAAGCTTTTTATAGTTTTTTGAAGTTTGCAAAGGCTGTAATGTTCCCAGGGCAAATTTTATGTTTTCAAATATATTCAGACATTTTATAATGTTCCGGAGCTACTTGAAATGTTCTCAAATAGTTTTTACAATGTTCCAAAGCATATTAAAGCTTTCCATAGTTTTCTGAAGTTTACAAAGGCTGTAGAAATAGTCTGTAATGTTCCCAGGACAAATTTAATGTTCTCAAGTATATCCGGACATTGTTTAATGTTCCAGAGCTACTTGGCATGTTTTGATAATGTTCCAAAACGTTTCCTTTTAAGTTTCTGAAGTTTACAAGTTATCTGTAATGTTTCCAAGACAAATTTAATGTTTTCAAATGTATCTAGACATTGTATAACGTTCTTAAGACACTTGGAATGTTCTCAAGCAGTTTTGATAATTTTTCAAAGTGTTTTAAAGTTTCC
Organism: Tachinus rufipes; assembly: GCA_963932245.1. Taxonomy (NCBI): domain Eukaryota; kingdom Metazoa; phylum Arthropoda; class Insecta; order Coleoptera; family Staphylinidae; genus Tachinus; species Tachinus rufipes. The sequence continues at coordinate 93,116,638 of OZ010748.1, forward strand.
TATAGTTTTGTGAAGTTTACAAAGGCTGTAGAAATAATCTATAATGTTCTCAAGTAGTTTGAATAATGTTCCAAAGCATTTTAAATCGTTATTGTAGGTTTTTGAAATATGCAAAGGTTGAAAAGTAATCTATAATGTTCCTATGACAAATTTAATGTTCTCAAGTATATCCAGATATAGTATAATGTTCCAGTATTTTTTAGAATGTTTTCAAGTAGCTTTGATAATGTTCTAAAACATTTTAAAGCTTTCTATAAGTTTCTGAAGTTTACAAAGTAATTTGTAATGTTCCCAGGACAAATTTAATGTTCTTAAGTATATTTAGAGATTCTATAGTATTCTAGAACTACTTGAAATGTTCTTAAGTAGTTTTAATAATGTTCCAAAGCATTTTAAAGTTTTCCAAACTTTGCAAAGGCTGTAGAAATAATTTATAATGTTCCTGAGCTACTTGGATTGTTTTGTTAATGTTCCAAAGCATTTTAAAGCTTTCGATAGTTTTTTGAAGTTTTCAACGGCTGTAATGTTCCCAGCGCAAATTTTATGTTTTCAAATATATTCAGACATTTTATAATGTTCCGGAGCTACTTGAAATGTTCTCAAATAGTTTTTACAATGTTCCAAAGCGTATTAAAGCTTTGCATAGTTTTTTAAAGTTTACAAATTATCTGTAATGTTTTTAGGACAAATTTAATGTTCTCAAGTATATCCAGACATCGTTTAATGTTGTAGAGCTACTTTTGTATGTTTTGAAGTAGTTTTGATAATGTTCCAAAACATTTTAAAACTTCTTTTTAGGTTTCTGAAGTTAACAAGTTATCTGTAATGTTTCCAAGACAAATTTAATGTTCTCAAATATATCCAGACATTGTATAACTTTTTTAAGATACTTGGATTGTTCTCAAGCAGTTTTGATAATGTTTCAAAGCGTTTTAAAGTTTCCCATAGTTTTGTGAAGTCTACAAAGGATGTAGAAATAATCTATAAACTTCTCAAGTAGTTTGAATAATGTTCCAAAGCATTTTGAATTGTTATTGTAGGTTTTTGAAATATGCAAAGGTTGTAGAAGTAATCTATAATGTTCCTATGACAAATTTAATGTTCTCAAGTATATCCAGACATAGTATAATGTTCCAGTGTTACTTGGAATGTTCTCAAGTAGCTTTAATAATGTTCCAAAACATTTTAAAGTTTTCTATAAGTTTCTGAAGTTTACAAAGTAATTTGTAATGTTCCCAGGACAAATTTAATGTTCTTAAGTATATCCAGAGATTCTATAGTATTCTAGAACTTCTTGAGATGTTCTCAAGTAGTTTTTATAATGTTCCAAAGCATTTTAAATTTTTCTGAAGTTTGCAAACACTGTAGAAATAGTTTATAATGTTCCTGAGCTACTTGGATTGTTTTGTTAATGTTCCAAAGCGTTTTAAAGCTTTTCAGTTTTTTTGAAGTTTGCAAATCCTGTAATGTTCCCAGAGCAAATTTCATGTTCTGAAATATACTCAGACATTTTATAATGTTCTGGAGCTACTTGGAATGTTCTCAAATAGTTTTTACAATGTTCCAAAGCATATTAAAGCTTCATATAGTTTTTTGAAGTTTACAAAGTCTGCAGAAATAATATGTAATGTTCCCAGAACAAATTTGATGTTCTCAAGTATATCCAGACATTGTTTAATATTCAGGAGCTAGTTGGTATGTTCCGAAGTAGTTTTGATAATGTTCCAAAACATTTTTAGGTTTATGAAGTCAAATAAGTATATCACCGTCCGATGATGACCTTGTAATAGTTGAAACTAGTTACGGTTTTTATATATGTTCGTGATATATACATAGAAAATTTGTTTTTTTTACAATTATAGGTTTACACTTTAGCCAATCAATTCAAGTTAGGTTAGGCCGAAGTAGGCAACTAAGTACACACTTTTAGTAAATATTAAAAAAAAGACATGTTCACCATAGGCGTATCACATTGTTTTTTTGGTATTTATAAACAATTAAAATGAATACAAATTTGAATGAACTAAAATGGTTTTAACTTATCGAAACGGTGGAGAAAGTAGCTTGATACAGTGTTACCGCTCATTTGCCTAAGTGTTTGTCATAAAGAAATTGACAGTTACTACTACTAATGTGATTAAACTTAAAGAGGGAGTTGACGTAATCAATTTTGTGCTAACAAACTCTTGGGCGGCGGGAACACAGTTTGCAAATATTAGACCGGTAGTTAGATACAGTGTTCCCGCCCACCCGCCCAAGTGTTTGCCATAAAAGAATTGACAGTTACTACCACCTGTCGTGTTCCTACAGCTAACAAACAAGCAATATGACTGACATATGTCATTAAACTTGAAGAAGGAGTTGACGTAATCAATTTTTTGATAACAAACACTTGGGCGGAAGGGCGGGAACACAGTTTGCAAATATTGGACCGGTAGTTTGATGCAGTGTTCCCGCCCACCCGTCCAAGTGGTTGTCATAAAGGAATTGACAGTTACCACCACCTCTCGTGTTTCAACAACTAAGAAACAAGCAAAATGACTGACAAATGTCATTAAACTTGAAGAGGGAGTTAATGTAATCACTTTTTGATAACAAACAGTTGGGCGGGTGGGCGGGAACACAGTTTGTAAATATTGGGCCGGTAGTTTGATACAGAGTTCCCGCCCACCCGCCCAAGTGTTTGCCATAAAAGAATTGACAGTTACTACCACCTGTCGTGTTCCTACAGCTAACAAACAAGCAATATGACTGACAAATGTCATTAAACTTGAAGAGGGAGTTGACGTAATCAATTTTTTGATAACAAACACTTGGGCGGGTGGGCGGGAACACAGTTTGCAAATATTGGACCGGTAGTTTGATACAGTGTTCCCGCCCACCCGCCCAAGTCTTTGCCATAAAAGAATTGACAGTTACTACCACCTCTCGTGTTCCTACAGCTAACAATCAAGCAAAATGATTGACAAATGTCATTAAACTTGAAGAGGGAGTTGACGTAATCAATTTCTTGATAACAAACACTTGGACGGATGGGCGAGAACACAGTTTGCAAATATTGGGCCGGTAGTTTGATACAGTGCTCCCGCCCACTCGCCCAAGTGTTTTCCATAAATGAATTGACAGTTACTACCACCTCTCGTGTTCCTACAGCTAACAAACAAGCAAAATGACTGACAAATGTCATTAAACTTGAAGAGGGAGTTGACCTAATCAATTTTTTGATAACAAACACTTGGGCGGGTGGGCGGGAACACAGTTTGCAAATATTGAGCCGGTAATTTGATATAGTGTTCCCGCCCACCCGCCCAACTGTTTGTTATAGAGGGATTGCCAGTTACTACCACCTCTCGTATTCCTACAGCTAACAAACAAGCAAAATGACTGACAAATGTCATTAAACTTGAATAGGGAGTTGACGTAATCAATTTCTTGATAACAAACACTTGGGCGGGTGGGCGGGAACACAGTTTGTGAATTTTGGGCCGGTAGTTTGATACAGTGTTCCCGCCCACCCGCCCAAGTGTTTTCCATAAAAGAATTGACAGTTACTACCACCTCTCGTGTTATTACCTAACAAACAAGCAAAATTACTGACAAAAATCATTAAACTTGAAGAGAGAGTTGACGTAATCAATTTCTTGACAACAAACACTAGGGTGGGTGGGCGGGAACACAATTTATGAATATTGTGCCGGTAATTTGACAGTTACTACCACCTCTCGCGTTACTACAGCTAACAAACAAGACAAAATGATTGACAGATGTCATTCAATCTAAAGAGGGAGTTGACGTATACAATTTTAATATAACAAATACTTGGGCGGGTGGGCGGCAACACAGTTTGCAAATATTGGGCCGGTAGTTTGATACAGTGTTCCCGCCCACCCGCCCGAGTGTTTGTTATAAAAGAATTGACAGTTAGTAACACCTATCGTGTTCCTACAGCTAACAAACAAGCAAAATGACTGACAAATGTTATTAAACATGAAGAGGCAGTTGACGTAATCATTTTATTGATAACAAACACTTGGGCGGGTGGGCGGAACACAGTTTTTGAATATTGGGCCGGTAGTTTGATACAGTGTTCCCGCCCACCAGCCCAAGTGTTAATCATAAAAGAATTGACAGTTACTACCACCTCTCGTGTTCTACAGCTAACAATCAAGCAAAATGATTGACAAATGTCATTAAACTTGAAGAGGGAGTTGACGTAATCAATTTCTTGATAACAAACACTTGGGCGGGTGGGCGGGAACACAGTTTGCAAATATTGAGCCGGTAGTTTGATACAGTGCTCCCGCCCACCCGCCCAAGTGTGCCATAAAAGAATTGACAGTTGCTACCACCTCTCGTGTTCTACGGCTAACAATCAAGCAAAATGATTGACAAATGTCATTAAACTTGAAGAGGGAGTTGACGTAATCAATTTCTTGATAACAAACACTTGGGCGGGTGGGCGGGAACACAGTTTGCAAATATTGGACCGGTAGTTTGATACAGTGTTACCGCCCACCCGCCCAAGTGTTTGTCGTAAAGAAATTGACAGTTACAACCACCTCTTGTGGCAGTAATGATTATAAAGTATAAATAGATTTTATTAAATTGCATAAAGAATTAAAAAATAATTTATTGGAAGAATTGCTTTGGAATAAAAAACGTAATACTGATAACCAATTTACACGAATATAAATGCAACGCAATTATCAAATAAACTATGTAATAATATGTACACAACCAGCTGATATATAAATCAATTACCTTAAATAAAGAATTAATCCGTAATGAATGCATTGATTTAATCCAACTGGCAGCATCCTTTTAGCACAACACAGCACATCCGCACACTTCGACCGACAAACATTGACTGAGCTCGGTCGGCGTCGGGCTCGTATTGATAACCTCGGCATTGACGACATACTAACGGCCAGAATTTTAATTTACAAATCGCATTTTCAGTATAAAAATCGCACTTTTGAGACTCGACGTAGTAGAAACCAATACAGAAAAATCTCAGCTTTAAACTGGTTATAATATTATTCCGATTGGATCACATTCTGATTAAATATAAACAAAAATATTAATAAAAAATATAAAATGTTATTCAATCAAGATGAAATTAATACAGAATTAATGTATAATTATCCGGAATAAGATGCATTAATTGGATTATTAATATGTTAAGAAGAAGTTGTTTTATTAATTATGTAATATATGCAATTTTAGAAATTGAATTGATTGCTTTATATGATTAATTTAGTCATGTAAACATGTTTCTAATCATTTTATAGCAGTTTTGAAAATAGCAAGCAGAAATATTTAAAAAGCCTAAGGTTATGGTTATAGTGGATGCGTATTCTGACGAACTGGCGTTCTGACGAATAATATATGTTGCAACACAATGAGTGAAAACAGTGAATATGCATTTACTAATGACACATTTCTGAACATTTTGGACAAATTTGACAGAATACGCATCCACTATAGCCATAGCCGTATTCGCGCGTCTTCGGACGAATTCGTCAGAACGCCAGTTCAGAATACGCATCCACTATAACTATAACCTAACAATAATCTTTGTTATAATAGTAACAATTTTCTATCTTGTTGCAGTGAGTCTAGTGCATGGATTTCCTTAGGATATGGAATGGGGGAGCACCGCAGTTCTTCAGAGAGCTTTAATTGGTGACCAGTAGCAGATCAGCATGCTCTAGAAGCAATGCAGGTTTTCGACTGCATTTTAAGGTCAGTTCAGCTAGAGATGACGCCAAGACGAAAGTAGTGAGTTGTTTTACATGTTTTTTAAGTGAGTGCTATGAACCAGTGAGTGAAGTGAATTGATATACCCATAGAAAACAACCACGCCCACTAATATAATTAACCACGCCCACTGACATAAATAACCACGCCCATTAACACATTCCATCTTAATAATAAATTAAGGTAAGTGAAATCAAGTAAGTTAAATTGCATGATTTTAATGTGTGTTGTTGAATGTTTCAGTGCGTCGTAGAGTTGCAGTTTGGCTTGAAACTAGAGACGTGGAGCTAATTTATATTATTTTTTGCTATTTTCAGTCATACATTTGGATGCTATCTTCTAGTTCACTATGCAATTATTTGTTATTAATAAAGAATTTTTCCTACAAATATTTGCATATCCAAACCAATTATGTTGTCAATTTTCTTTTGTTTTAGATTGTACTTGCAGATAATTTGTGTAAATGCTATTAAATCAATGGTAATAAATGCAATTTGATGTGTTACAGACTAATATATTAATCGTTGGTGGTTTTTTAGGAATAAATTAGTTTTATCAATTTATATTCTGCTTTATCTAAGAAGGTACTCAAATAAGATGAAATAATGAGAAGGAAAGTTGATTATATTTGTTATAAAGAAGATTTACATGTCATTGAGAGGTAAATTTAATACAAACAAACTTTTAAATAATTCAATTTTGAATAATGTTTAAAACATAAACGTTTTAGAGAGTAGAATTTTGAACAAAATTTTTTTTCAACAAAAATTAGTGAAATATCTGATTTAAATTAAATAAAGCACATTTACTATATCACGAATATATTTAAAAAACCGTAACTAGTTTCAATCTTTACAAGGTCATCATCGGACGGTGATACAAACATCAAAATTTACTAAACAGCTGCAGCTTTGAGCTTTCTTAAAATCCATAAAACATTTCAAATATCTTCCGAGTTTCTTAAAAGTTTGTTGAAAGCTTTTTTAGCACTTAAAATAATGTGGTACGCCTATGGTGAACATGTCTTTTTTAATATTTACTAAAAGAGTATACTTAGTTGCCTACTTTGACCTAACGTAACTTGAATTGATTGGATAAATTGTAAACCTGTAATTGTAAAAAACCTAATTTTTTCTAAAAATTATTATATTTAAAAACCGTAACTAGTTTCAACCCTCATAAGGTCATCATCGGACGGTGATATACTTATTTGACTTGATAAACCTAAAAGGAAGCTTTAAAATGCTTTGGAACATTATCAGAACATACCAAGTAGCTCTGGAACATTAAACAATGTCTGGATATGCTTGAGAACATTACAGATTATTTCTACAGCTTTTGTAAACTTCAGAAAACTATGGGAAGCTTTAATATGCTTTGAAATATTGTAAAAACTATTTGAGAACATTCCAAGTAGCTCCGAAACATTATAAAATGTCTGAATATATTTGAGAACATAAAATTTGCCCTGGGAACATTACAGCCTTTGCAAACTTCACAAAACTATGGAAAGCTTTAAAATGCTTTGGAACATTAAAAAAACAATCCAAGTAGCTCAGGAACAATATAAATTAATTCTGCAGTCTTTGCAAACTTCAGAAAACTTTAAAATGCTTTGGAACATTCTGAAAACGATTTGAGAACATTTCAAGTAGTTCTAGAATACTATAGAATCTCTGAATATACTTGAGATCATTAAATTTGTCCTGGGAACATTACAAATTACTTTGTAAACTTCAGAAACTTATAGAAAGCTTTAAAATGTTTTGGAACATTATCAAAGCTACTTAAGAACATTCCAAGTAACACTGGAACATTATACAATGTCTAGATATACTCGAGAACATTAAATTTGTTATAGGAACATTATAGATTACTTCTACAACCTGTGCAAACTTCAAAAACCAATAATGATGATTTAAAATGCTTTGGAACATTATTCAAACTATTTGAGAACATTATAGATTATTTCTACAGCCTTTGTAAACTTCACAAAACTATGGGAAACTTTAAAATGCTTTGAAACATTATAAAAACTGCTTGAGAACATTCCAAGTATCTTAAGAACGTTATACAATGTCTGGATATATTTGAGAACATTAAATTTGTCTTGGAAACATTATAGATAACTTGTTAACTTAAGAAACTTAAAAAGAAGCTTTAAAACGTTATGGAACATTATCAAAACTACTTCAGAACATACAAAGTAGCTCTACAACATTAAATAATGTCTGGATATACTTGAGAACATTAAATTTGACCCGGAAACATTACATATTATTTCTACAGCCTTTGCAAACTTCAGAAAACTATGGGAAGCTTTAATATGCTTTGAAATATTGTAAAAACTATTTGAGAACATTCCAAGTAGCTCCGGAACATTATAAAATATCTGAATAGATTTGACAACATAAAATTTGCCCTGGGAACATTACAGCCTTTGCAAACTTCAAAAAACTATGGAAAGCTTTAAAATGCTTTGGAACATTAACAAAACAATCCAAGTAGCTCAGGAACATTATAAATTATTTCTACAGCCATTGCAAACTTCAGAAAACTTTAAAATGCTTTGGAACATTCTGAAAACTATTTGAGAACATTTCAAGTAGTTCTAGAATACTATAGAATCTCTGAATATACTTGAGATCATTAAATTTGTCCTGGGAACATTACAAATTACTTTGTAAACTTCAGAAACTTATAGAAAGCTTTAAAATGTTTTGGAACATTATCAAAGCTACTTGAGAACATTCCAAGTAACACTGGAACATTATACAATGTCTGGATATACTCGAGAACATTAAATTTGTTATAGGAACATTATAGATTACTTCTACAACCTTTGCAAACTTCAAAAACCAACAATGATGATTTAAAATGCTTTGGAACATTATTCAAACTACTTAAGAACATTACAGATTATTTCTACAGCTTTTGTAAACTTCACAAAACTATGGAAAACTTTAAAATGCTTTGAAACATTATCAAAACTGCTTGAGAACATGTCAAGTATCGTAAGAACGTTATACAATGTCTGTATATATTTGAGAACATTAAATTTGTCTTGGAAACATTACAGATAACTTGTAAACTTCAGAAACTTAAAAGGAAGCTTTGGAACATTATCAAAACATAGCAAGTAGCTCTGGAACATTAAACAATGTCTGTATATACTTGAGAACATTAAATTTGTTCTGTAAACATTACAAATTATTTCAACAGCTTTTGTAAACTTCAGAAAACTATGGAAAGCTTTGATATGCTTTGGAACATTGTAAAAATATTTGAGAACATTCCAAGTAGCTCCGAAACATTATAAAATGTCTGAATATATTTCAGAACATAAAATTTGCTCTGGGAACATTACAGCCTTTGCAAACTTTAAAAAACTATGGAAAGTTTTAAAACGCTTTGGAACATTAACAAAACAATCCAAGTAGCTCAGGAACAACATAAATTATTTCTACACCCTTTGCAAACTTCAGAAAACTTTAAAATGATTTGGAACATTATAAAACTATTAGAGAACATTTCAAGTAGTTCTAGAATACTATAGAATCTCTGAATATAATTGAGACCATTAAATTTGTCCTAGGAGCATTACAAATTACTTTGTAAACTTCAGAAACTTATAGAAAGCTTTAAAATGTTTTGGAACATTATCAAAGCTACTTGAGAACATTCCAAGTAACACTGGAACATTATACAATGTCTGGATATACTCGAGAACATTAAATTTGTTATAGGAACATTATAGATTACTTCTACAACCTTTGCAAACTTCAAAAACCAACAATGATGATTTAAAATGCTTTGGAACATTATTCAAACTACTTAAGAACATTACAGATTATTTCTACAGCTTTTGTAAACTTCACAAAACTATGGAAAACTTTAAAATGCTTTGAAACATTATCAAAACTGCTTGAGAACATGTCAAGTATCGTAAGAACGTTATACAATGTCTGTATATATTTGAGAACATTAAATTTGTCTTGGAAACATTACAAATAACTTGTAAACTTAAAAAGAAGCTTTAAAACTTTAGGGAACATTATCAAAACTACTTCAGAACATACAAAGTAGCTCTACAACATTAAATAATGTCTGGATATACTTGAGAACATTAAATTTGTCCTGGGAACATTACAGATTATTTCTACAGCCTTTGTAAACTTCAGAAAACTAAAGGAAGCTTTAATATGCTTTGGAACATTGTAAAAACTATTTGAGAACATTCCAAGTAGCACCAGAACATTATAAAATGTCAAATATATTTGTGAACATAAAATTTGCCCTGAGAACATTACAGCCTTTGCAAACTTCAAAAAACTAAGGAAAGCTTTAAAATGTTTTGGAACATTAACAAAACAATCCAAGTAGCTCAGGAACAATATAAATGATTTCTACAGTCTTTGCAAACTTCAGAAAACTTTAAAATGCTTTGCTACATTATGAAAACTACTTGAGAACATTTCAAGTAGTTCTAGAATACTATAGAATGTCCGGATATACTTGAGACCATTAAATTTGTCCTAGGAACATTACAAATTACTTTGTAAACTTCAGAAACTTATAGAACGCTTTAAAATGTTTTGGAACATTATCAGAGCTACTTGAGAATATTCCAAGTATCACTGGAACATTATACAATGTCTGGATATACTCGAGAACATTAAATTTGCTATAGGAACATTATAGATTACTTCTACAACCTTTGCAAACTTCAAAAACCTACAATGACGATTTAAAATGCTTTGGAACATTATTCAAACTACTTAAGAACATTATAGATTATTTCTACAGCCTTTGTAAACTTTACAAAACTATGGGAAACTTTAAAACACTTTGAAACATTATCAAAACTGCTTGAGAACATTCTAAGTATCTTGAGAACGTTATACAATATCTGGATATATTTGAGAACATTAAATTTGTCTTGGAAACATTACAGATAACTTGTTAACTTCTGAAACCTAAAAGGAAGCTTTAAAATGTTATGGAACATTATCAAAACTACTTCAGAACATACAAAGTAGCTCTGGAATATTAAACAATGTCTGGATATACTTTAGAACATTAAATTTGTCTTGGGAACATTACAGACTATTTCTACAGCCTTTGTAAACTTCAGAAAACTATGGGAAGCTTGAATATGCTTTGGGACATTGTAAAAACTATTTGAGAACATTCCAAGTAGCTCCGGAACATTATAAAATGTTTGAATATATTTGACAACATAAAATTTGCACTGGGAACATTACAGCCTTTGCAAACTTTAAAAACTTATGGAAAGTTTTAAAATGCTTTGGAACATTAACAAAACAATCTAAGTAGCTCAAGAACATTATAAATTATTTCTACAGCCTTTGCAATCTTCAGAAAACTTTAAAATGCTTTGGAACATTATGAAAACTTAGAAAAAAAAATTGCTTTTTATGCTCATTCTATGTATTAAGTTTTTTACACAATTTATAATGAATTTTATGTGTTAAACCAGTTTTTGTGCAATAGTTGAAGTTTATCAAACTTTTGAAAAGTTCTTTCAGCAGAAAAGGTTTTCTAAAGTTTCTTTTCAGTTTCAACTTTTTAGGTTAGGTTAGGTCTCCTTAAGTTCTAAAAAAGGTTATTTCTAAAATCCTTTCAGTTTGTAATAGGTATTTAAAATTATATTATTGAAAAATATTCACTTTTATTAATCTTAAATGGTAGTAGGTAATACAAAAAATATTCTATACAAAATATCAACACTTATAACAATCGCTTACAATCTATTACTGTTCGGCTTCGCACTCCAACATCTTGACTTTCCTCTCAGGTCCCCAACGATATTTATTCGGAGCTCCAGTTTTACGTATAACCCTATGACAGGGAATCAAATAAGCAATCTTATTCTTAGCAATCGCACCGGCTACAGCTCTAATTGCTTTCGGATTACCGACTGCTTTAGCAATTTGTTCGTAACTAGCAGTCATACCTTCCTTCAAATTCGTTAATTCCTTCCAAACATTGCATTGCAATTCAGTACCTCGTAATAGTATATTAAGCTTGGGTTTTTCACTACTTTCGAATATATCTTCGGCTAATTTTTCAATTTTTTTCGTTTCATTCTTGAGCGTTGCATTCGGCCAATCGCTTTGTAAATGGTCGATTGCGGAATTTTCCTTACCTGAAATAATTTGATTCATATTTAAAACGATTTATATAATATTATGATTTACCTTCATCGAATAAAGACATGTAGCAAATGTTGTTATCATTAGTGGCTATTAAACATTGCCCAAATTTTGTTGTAACTATTCCATAAGTTATATCAAATTTGCTAAGGTTTTTGTATTCATCAGTGGTCATTGTGCAGAAATTCATGTTTTCCGGTATTTTCTTCATTACAAAAAATGTGCACATTCAACAATTTTTTTATGTTGTAATATGAGTAGGGCTCACAAAGAAAAAGTTTTGTGGTTATGCCGCATAAAATTCGCGCTCAAAATTGTATTTGAGAAAAAGTATTACAAATGTTTTAATTTGATATTTAATTAAACCAATATTAGCTCTTATTTATGAATGTAATTTAAGGTATTTTGCAAATTTGTGTTGTAACAATAATTACAGCGCCATCTAGTGTACAGATGCTTGACTGTATTTAAATTTGAAAAAGATTTTTGTCAATTATTTCATTAAAATTGATTAATGAGCAATAATTATTAAAATCAGTGAATAATGGTAATGAAAAGTCATCGAATTACTTGTTTTTTATAAATTTTAATTTTTAATCTCGTGTTTTCTGCTAATTTACAATCATGTTCTACAAACTATGAACATTTTGGGTACTTTCTGCTAATTTACAGTCATGTTTAGTTACTATGGAACATTTTCGGAACTACTGTGGCTATTTAAATAATGTTTATTAGTTTTTAAACATTTTGGGGACTTTCTACTAATTTATAATAATGTTCTACAAACTCTGAACATTTTGGGTACTTTCTGCTAATTTGCAATCGTGTTTGCTTAACATGAAACATTTTGGGAACTACTGTGGCTATTTAAAATAACGTTCATTAGTTTTTAAACATTTTGCGGACTTTCTACTAATTTAAAATCATGTTCTACAAACTCTGAACATTTTGGGTACTTTCTGCTAGTTTACAATCATGTTCGTTTAATATGGAACATATTGGGAACTACTTTGCCTATTTAAAATCATGTACATTAGTTTTTAAATATTTTGGTGACTTTCTACTAATTTAAAATCATGTTCTACAAACTCTGAACATTTTGGGTACTTTCTGCTAATTTACAATCATGTTCGTTTAATATGGAACATTTTGGGAACTACTGTGACTATTTAAAATCATGTTCATTAGTCAAATTTGGTTCCCAGGCTCAAACGCCGCAATACTTGCACCAAACAAATCTATTACTCAATCAAAACATGAATGAACTGAAATGGTTGGGAATAACACAGAAATTTAAACTTTAGAGTTAACCTGAAACTAGTTGCTACCCAGTTTTTATTATATATTTATCGCATCATTCCTGTATTGGTTTGGTATCGGGTTTATTTTCCATCCCGGAAAATTGATTCAAAATCGATTGCATGCAATATTGAGCTGCGTTAACTTGCTTCTCGCATTTAGAAACCAATAGTTCTAAAAACCATGGGATTCCAACATCTTTTAATGCTTTCAAAGTGTTCTCGACGCCATGTTTACATAATTCATCAATAATTCTGATAGCGCTTACGTAAATTTCACGATTCTTTTCCATTTTCAGTAAACGTTTGATTTCGTTTACTATTCCTACTTGGATCATTATTTCAGAGCCAGCTTTTTCACGCGATAAAACCAATAGATTATTGAAAGATGTTTCTCGTTTGTCTTTGGATTCGGTTATATCGAATGCGGTTTTTGTCATGCTTTCAACTTTAGTGGAAATTTGCCCGTTTTGACGCGATCGTTACAGTGAATAATCGTTTGAGGATTGGTTTGATTGATTTATTTGTTGGGTCGATGTTTAGTAATTGACGAGAGTCACGATATGCTTCTTCGTACCTATAAACACATTGCAATTATTATATGGAATAGTTAATGATTCAATTTGAAGATGAGAGTGCAGGAAAACATCAAATTCTACAATTTGCTCTGTAGCATTTGATTTTGTTTTGTACTATTACTCAAATGCTACAGTTTGCTGTATCTTAAAATTGAATTTATGTCATCCAATACCAACTGTGTCATTATTTTACAGTTGCGTTCATCTTTGCTCCAAAAATGTTCCACTATTGCCAATTTTTTTCTACAAGTGTCAAAAAGCGTACAATAATTGTCAAAAACGTTCTACAATTGTCAAAAATGTTCCACAATTGACACCAAAGTTTGAACAATTGTCAAAGAATTTCTCTAGTTTTCAAAAATCCTTCATAAACAATGTTCCAATTTTCACAGTCAAAAAATGTTCTACAATAATAAAAACTGTTTTGGTGTTTACTTTAAATGTTCCACAATTGTCAAAAATGTTCCTTACTACGTCAAAATTAATCCACAAGTAAGCAACTTAGATCAGCAAAAGTTACAATGTTCCAAAAATGTTCTTTAATTGTAAAAAACGTTTCTAAATTGTCTAGAAGATGTCAAAAATGTGTATATGATTAACAAATATCATAAATGTCCCAACACTGTCAAAAATATTCCTCAAATCTGCTGATAAAAGGTTCTAAAACTGTCAAAAACGTTCCACAAATATAAGAATTGGTTGGCAGGTGTCAAAAACATTCCTAAAGTGTGTATGTTTTACAATTGTTATTTAATCGTAAAAATTGTCAAAAAATTTCCTCAAAGCTGTCGATATGTTCTAAAATTGTAAAAATTGATCTAAAATTGTCAAAACTGTTCCGCAAGTCTGTTGATATGTTTTAAAATTGTCAATCTGTTCTAAAATTGTTGAAAATGTTACTAAATCGTCAAAAATGTTCTAAAATGATCAAAAATGTTCCTCAAAGCTGTTGATATTGCCAAAATTTTTCTAAAAATGTTACTAAATCGTCAAAAATGTTTCAAAAGTGCCAAGAAGGTTACAAAATTGTTAAAAATATTCTAAGATTGTTAAAAAACGTTATAATCATCAAAAACGTAACTAAATCGTCAAAAATATTTCCACTACTGTCAAATATATTCCACAAACAAATAAATATCATTACTAAATGTCAAAGTAGTTCCAAAATTGTTGAAAAGTACAAAAATAGTCAAAAGCTTTTCAAAATAATTATCAAAAATGATTTGTTTGGGTTTTGCTATTTTTGATTTTGTACTTTTGAACAGTTTTTTGACAGTATTTAAATTTTATGGCCAAATTTTACTATTCTTGATATTTTATAAATAGAATTTTACACTTTTCAAAAGGTTTCGGGGTTTTTCAACAATATTTTGATGTTTCATGACCGGATTTTCCCATTTTCGATATTTTTCAATTGCCGGATTTTGGTATTTTATAGATTTTGCTTTCAAGCGCAAACCAATTTGTGATAAACAGTGAACCATACAGTTTATTGCTGGAGTATTTTGAGCGATTTTTGGTGCATTTTCGATCAATTTTGTTTAATAAAAGTTGAAATTAAATAAAGACTAAATAAGATACAACAAAAATGTTCCTCAAAGCTGTTGATATGTTCTAAAATTGATCTAAAACTGACAAAAATGTTCCAACTTTTTCAAAAACGTTCCTCAAGTCTGTTGATATGTTCCAAAATTGTCAAAACTGTTTTAAAATTGTTGAAAATGTTACTACTTTGTCAAAAATATTCCGAAATTGTAAAAAATGTTCCAAAATTATCAAAAATGTTCTAAAATTGTCAAAAATGTTTCTCAAAGCTGTTGATATGTTCTAAAATTGTCTAAAATGTTTCAAAAGTGTCCAAAGTGTTTCTCAAAGGTGTTGATATGTTTTAAAACTGTCAAAAATGTTCCAAAACTATCAAACATGTTCCTCAAAGCTGTTGATATGTTCTAAAATCATCAAAAACGTTTTAAAAATGCCAAAAACGTTCCAAAACTGTCAAAAATTTTCCAGAACTGTTAAAAATGTTCCTCAAAGCTGTTGATATGTTTTAAAATTGTCAAAAATGTTTCAAAAGTGTCAAAAATGTTCCAAGATTGTCAAAAATGTTTCTCAAAGCTGTTGATATGTTCTAAATTTGTCAAAAATTTTCCTCAAAGCTGTTGATATGTTCTAAAATTATCAAAAACGTTTTAAAAGTATTAAAAACGTTCCAAAACTGTCAAAAATGTTCCAGAACTGTTAAAAATGTTCCTCAAAGCTGTTGATATGTTCTAAAATTATTAAAAACGTTTTAAAAGTGTTAAAAATGTTCCAAAATTGTCAAAAATGTTTCTCAAAGCTGTTGATATGTTCAAAAATGTTCCTCAAAGCTGTTGATATGTTCTAAAACTATCAAAAACTTTTTAAAAGTGTTAAAAACGTTCCAAAACTGTCAAAAATGTTCCAGAACTGTTAAAAATGTTCCTCAAAGCTGTTGATATGTTCTAAAATTGTCAGAAACTTTTCAAAAGTGTCAAAAATGTTCCAAAACTATCAAAAATGTTTCTCAAAGCTGTTGATATGTTCTAAAATTGTCAAAAATGTTCCTCAAAGCTGTTGATATGTTCTAAAATTATCAAAAATGTTTAAAAGGTGTCAAAAATGTTCCAAAACTGTCAAAAATGTTCCAGAACTGTTAAAAATGTTTCTCAAAGCTGTTGATATGTTCTAAAATTGTCAAAAATGTTTAAAAGGTGTCAAAAATGTTCCAAAATTGTCAAAAATGTTTCTCAAAGCTGTTGTATGTTCTAAAATTGTCAAAAATGTTCCTCAAAGCTGTTGATGTGTTCTAAAATGATCAAAAACGTTTTAAAAGTGTTAAAAACGTTCCAAAACTGTCAAAAATGTTCCAGAACTGTTAAAAATGTTCCTCAAAGCTGTTGATATGTTCTAAAATAGTCAAAAACGTTTCAAAAGTGTCAAAAATGTTCAAAAATTGTCAAAAATGTTTCTGAAAGCTATTGATATGTTCTAAAATTGTCAAAAATGTTCCTCAAAGCTGTTGATATGTTCTAAAATTATCAAAAACGTTTTAAAAGTGTTAAAAACGTTCCAAAACTGTCAAAAATGTTCCAGAACTGTTAAAAATGTTCCTCAAAGCTGTTGATATGTTCTAAAATTGTCAGAAACTTTTCAAAAGTGTCAAAAATCTTCCAAAACTATCAAAAACGTTTCTCAAAGCTGTTAATATGTTCTAAAATTGTCAAAAATGTTTCAAAAATGTCAAAAATGTTCCTCAAAGTTGTTATGTTTTAAAACTGTCAAAAATGTTATTAAATCGTCAAAACTGTTTCAAAAGTGTCAAACATGTTTCAAAATTGTTAAAAATGTTCTTCAAAGCTGTTGATATGTTCTAAAATTGTCAAAGACGTTTCAAAAGTGTCAAAAATGTTCCAAAATTGTCAAAAATGTTTCTCAAAGTTGCTGATATGTTCTAAAATTGTCAAAAATGTTACTAAATCGTCAAAACTGTTTAAAAAGTGTCAAACATGTTCCAAAATTGTTAAAAATGTTCTTCAAAGCTGTTGATATATTTTAAAATTGTCAAAAATGTTTCAAAAGTGTCGAAAATGTTCCAAAATTGTCAAGAATGTTCCAAAACTATCAAACATGTTCCTCAAAGCTGTTATGTTCTAAAATGGTCAAAAATGTTTTATAAGTGTCAAAAACGTTCCAAAATTGTCAAAAATGTTCCTCAAAACTGTTGATATTTCAAAAATTGTAAAAAAAAATCCAAAACTGACAAAAATTTTTCCTCAAGTCTGTTAATAAATTCAAAAATCTTCCATAACTGTCAAAAACATTACAAAATCTTCAAAAATATTAAAATCTAGTTATAAAATGTTACAAATAAAAAAAAATCCGGCCACTATTTAACAAAAATATTAAAATTCCATTTTAAAATAGCAAACAGTACTAAAATCCGGCTAATAAATGTTAAAAATACTAAAATTTAGCTACAAATCTTAAAATTTATATAACAAACACCAAAATCTGGCCATAAAAAGCCAAAAATATCAAATTTGTCTAAAAAAAAATTCAAAATGAAATTATAAAACTATAAAAATTAAAAAAATCCGGCCAGTAAATAACAAAAACTATCAAAACTCCAATTAAAGTACCAAAACCCGTTTATTAAGTGCCAATAGTGCAAAAATCCGGCCATAAAATAGCAAACAGTACTAAAATTCAGGCATAAAATGTCAAAATTGATAAAAAACCAAAATCTAATGATAAAATCTCAAAAATTTAAAAAATTTAAAAACTGTAAGAAAAGTATCAAATATGGCAAAAAAATGCAAACACAAAAATCCGACAAAATTTGTGTTATTTAAAAAATACTAAAAACCGTAAAAAACATTGAAATTTAGCAATAAAATACTAAGATCTAGTGATAAAATATTAAAAATCCAACGAGAAAATTTGAAAACTGTAAAAAAAGTACAAAATCCGGCCATAACGTGCCAAAAACATTAAAATCCGGCCACAAAACTTATCGTGAAAAATACCAAAATCCAGCTAGAACATGTCTTTAGCTATAAAATAGCAACATAGAATAATAAACATAAGAAATTCATACAAAATCCGGCTATAAAATGCCAAAAACACTAAAATCCGGTCACACTTTTTGATTGCCAAATTGTTAAAACAAATTGTCAAACGTATCATAATCTGTGGCGTATCTGTAAGCAAGGGTCTACAATGCGGAAAGGCCCACAAGCATATTAGGCTCTCTTGACGTTTTTTTTTCAAAACCGGAGGAGCAAATTTTGCTGTTTTTGACATTTCGCAAATATAATTTGACCTTTTTTGACAATTTATGAATTCAGGAGTATATGGCCGGATTTTAGTAATTCAAAACTTGCCCGGATTTTTCACTTTTTGACAGTTTATGCCAGATTTTGCTTCGTTTTAACAATATTTTTGATATTTTATTAAAGCTGGATTTTGCTATTTTTAAAGTTTCATACAAAAAATTAAACTGTGTGCCCCGCCCGCCCACCCAAGGGTTTGTGATCAAAAAATTGGATCATAAACACTTGGGCGGGTGGGCGGGAACTAAAGTTGAAGCTATTGTCCCGCAATCAATGAATGGCGTGCCCCGCCCACCCACCCAATTGTTTGTGATCAAGGAATTTCATCACAAACACTTGGCTGGGTGAGCGGGAACTAAAGTTGAAACTATTGTCTCGCAATCAATAAACTGCGTGCCCCGCCCACCACCCAAGTGTTTGTGATCAAGAAACTGATCACAAACCCTTGAATGGGAACAAAAGTTGAAACTATTGTCGCGCATTTAACGAATTGAGTGCTCGTCTACCCACTCAAGTGTTTACATTCAAGAAATTGGATCACAAAGAGTTGGGTGTGTGGACGGGAACTAAAGCTGAAACTATTGTCCCGCAATCAATAAACTGCGTGCCCGCCCACCCACCCAAGCGTTTGTGATCAATAAATTGGATCACAAACACTTGGGTGGGAACTGAAGTTGAAACTATTGTCCCGCAATCAATAAAAAAAATCGCTTGTGAATCACGGAAACGAAGAATTTATCAAAAACCCAAATATTGCATAAGATTTGCTTAGAAAATCTTAAAATTACACAGAAAAAGCATTTATAGCAAGAAAATAGCACATAACAATCATTTGCGGTACAAAATTTGATAAAAAATGACGTTCACATTAAACTGGGACAGAAAACTATAATATAACATAAATTTTATTTTTAAAACCTTAATAAAAAACATTTAACTTACCTCAACAAACCTTAGACCATAAACACTTATAGACGCGCCGTGTGCTATATCCCGCTTGTCACATAGTGAAGCCAATATAACAATTGACGTCACGCGTTAATTGTGGACATATGCCTTATGAGTAAAGTTTTATTTTACAGTTTTTGGTAAACAATAATGAGCACAATAAAATATTTAGTATTTGTATACACTAAGTAAAAGATTTATTGGCATTTTTGATTAAGTTTATAAACAGGTATTTTGCTACGTACGCGTTTTTGTCCACAGCTGTGATCATGTTGGCTTCACCGCGTTGTGTATGGTCTAAGTAACAATCTTAACAAAGGAAATAGGAACATGAACTGGTAATAAATAAAAGCAAACACATCTTTACATTGATACATTTATTGTACTTATTTTGAAATTTTTATATATTCATATATATATATTTCCTTTATCGGAATGAGGCACGCTGCATTTAAGAACATAACATCGAATAATTTATAATCATGTTCTACAAACTCTGAACATTTTGGGTACTTTTTACTAATTTGCAATCGTATTTGCATAATATGGAACATTTTGGGAACTACTGTGACTAGTTAAAATAATCATGTTCATTAGTCAAATTTGGTTCCCAGGCTCAAACGCCGCAATACTTTCACCAAACAAATTTACTATTTAATCAAAACATTAATGAACTGAAATAGTTGGGAATAATACAGAAATTTAAACTTTAGAGTAGAGTTAACCTGGAACTAGGTACTACCCAGTTTTTATTATATATTTATTGAATCGTTCCTGTATTGCTTTGGTATCGGGTTTATTTTCCATTCCGAAAAATTGATTCAAAATCGATTGCATGCAATATTGAGCCACGTTAACTTGCTTCTCGCATTTAGAATCCAATAGTTCTAAAAACCATGGGATTCCAACATCTTTTAATGCTTTCAAAGTGTGCTCGACGCCATGTTTACATAACTCACCAATAATTCTGATAGCGCTTACGTAAATTTCACGATTCTTTTCCATTTTCAGTAAACGTTTGATTTCGTTTACTATTCCTACTTGGATCATTATTTCAGAGCCAGCTTTTTCACGCGATAAAACCAATAGATTATTGAAAGATGTTTCTCGTTTGTCTTTGGATTCGGTTATATCGAATGCGATTTTTGTCATGCTTTCAACTTTGGTGGAAATTTGCGCGTTTTGACGCGATCGTTCTTGTGTTACAGTGAATAATCGTTCGAGGATCGGTTTGATTTATTTATTTGTTGGGTCGATGTTTAGTAATTGACGAGCGTCACGATATACTTCTTCGTACCTATAACAATTATTATATGGAATAGTTAATGATTCAATTTGAAGAGTGCAAGAAAACATCAAATTCTACAATTTGCTCTGTAGCATTTGATTTTGTCTTGTACTCTTACTCAAATGCTATAGTTTGCTGTATCTTAAAATTGAATTTATGTCATCCAATACCAACTGTGTCATTATTTTACAGTTGCGTTCATCTTTGCTCCAAAAATGTTCCACAATTGTCAATTTTTGTGTCAAAAAGCGTACAATAATTGTCAAAAACGTTCTACAATTGTCAAAAATGTTTCAAAATTGTCACAAAACTTTCAACAATTGTCAAAAAATTTCCCTAGTTCTCAAAAATCCTTCATAAACAATGTTCCAATTTTCACAGTCAAAAAATGTGCTACAATAATAAAAACTGTTTTGGTGTTTACTTTAAATGTTCCACAATTGTCAAAAATGTTCCTTACTACGATAATTAATCCACAAGTAAGCAACTTAGATCAGACTAAGTTTAAATTAAGTAGGCGAGTAGTTTGGATTTGTGTTACCCACCCAAGTGTTTGTGATCCAATTTCTTGATCACAAACACTTGGGTGGGTGGGCGCGAACTAAGTTCAAATTTACTCCGCGTGTGGTTTAGATATGTGTTGCTCACCCACCCACCCAAGTGTTTGTAGTTCAACTTTTTGATCACAAACACTTGGGTAGGTGGGCAAAAATTAAGTTCAAATTTACTGCGGGTGGGGTTTGGATATGTGTTGCCCACTCACCCGCCCTAGTGTTTGTGATTCAAATGTTTGCGTACTAACACTTGGGTGGGTGGGCGGGGACCAAGTTTAAATTAAGTGGGCCTGCAATTTGGATTTGTGTTGCTCACCCACTCGCCCAAGTAATTGTGGTTCCACTTTTTGCGTACTAACACTTTTGTGGTCCAATTTTTTGATCACAAACACTTGGGTGGGTGGGCGCAAACTAAGTTCAAATTTACTGCGCGTGTGGTTTGGATATGTGTTGCCGGCCCACCCACCCAAGTGTTTGTGGTTCAACTTTTTGCTCACAAACACTTGGGTGGGTGGACGGGAACTAAGTTAAAATTTACTGTGCGTGTGGTTTGGATTTGAGTAGCCCACCCACCCGCCCAAATGTATGTGGTTCAACGTTTTGCGTACTAACATTTGAGTGGGTGGACGGGGACTAAGTTTAAATTAAGTGGGCGTGTAGTTTGGATTTGTGTTGCCCACCCACCCGCCCAAGTGTTTGTGCTCCAAATTCTTGCACACTATTGCTTGGGTGGGTGGGCGGGAACTAAGTTCAAATATACTGCGCGTGTAGTTTGGATTTGTGTTGCCCACCCACCCGCCTAAGTGTTTGTAATCCAAATTTTTGCACAGAAACACTTGGGTGGGTGGGCGGAAACTAAGTTCAAATATATTTTGCGTGCGGTTTGGATTTGCGTTATTCACTGACCCGCCCAAGTGTTTGTGATTCAAATTTTTGCTTACAAACACTTGGGTGGATAAGCGGGAATTAAGTTTAAAATTACTGCGCGTGTAGTTAGGATTTGTGTTGCCCACCAACCCGCTCAAATGTTTGTAGTTCAACTTTTTCCGTACTAACACTTGGGTGGGTGGGCGGGAGTTAAGTTTAAATTAAGTGGACCTGTAGTTTGGATTTGTGTTACCCACCCAAGTGTTTGTGATCCAATTTCTTGATCACAAACTCTTGGGTGGGTGGGCGCAAACTAAGATCAAATTTACTGCGCGTGTGGTTTGGATATGTGTTGCCCACCCACCCACCCAAGTGTTTGTAGTTCAACTTTTTGATCACAAACACTTGGGTAGGTGGGCAAAAACTAAGTTCAAAAAAAGTGTGCTTTGGATTTGAGTAACCACCCACCCGACCAAGTGTTTCTGATTTAATTTTTTGCGTACTAAAACTTGTGTGGGTGGGCGGGGACTAAGTTTAAATAAAATGGGCCTGTAGTTTGGATTTGTGTTGCTCACCCAAGTGTTTGTGATTCAATTTATTGATTACAAACACTTGGGTGAGTGGGCGCAAACTAAGTTCAAATTTACTACGCGTCTAGTTTGCATTTGTGTTGCCCACCCACCCGCATAATTGTTTGTGGTCTTTATTCTTGCACATTAACGCTTGGGTGGGTGGGCGAGAACTAAGTTCAAGTTTTGGTTTCTGTGGTTTAGATTTGAGTAGCCCACCCACCCGCCCAACTGTTTGTGATTCAATTTTTTGCTCATAAACATTTGGGTGGGTGGGCGGGAACTAAGTTTAATTGTACTGCGTGTGTTAGTCAATCAATCTTTTGGGCGGGTAAAATGGCATTCTTGTTGATGTGAGCGTAGTGGGCGGGCACTTCAGTTCAAACTATTTGTTGGTAATTATAATTTGGAGTAACCCACCCATCCGCCCAAGTGTTGGCCATTAACAGATTGAATATTACCTCTTTTTCCTCTAACAAAGGGACTTCTAACACTTGCAGAGAGAAGAAATATTAAATTTTTATCTACAAACACTTGGGCGGGGGGTGGGCAAATTACCTACCCACCCGCCCAAGTGCTGGTCATTAAAAAATTAAATATCATTTCTTTATTTTATGACTAAAGAACTTCTAACACCTGCAGAAAAGATTTTTTTTTTTTTGATAATTTACATTTGGGCGGGTGTGTGGGCTCCAATTTAAATTACTCGCTAGTAATCATAATCTGGAGTAACCTCAAGTGTTGGTTATTAAAAGATTTAATATTGTCTTTTTTTCTTTTAACTAAAAAACTTCCTTCACCTGCCAAACAGAGAAATTTTGATTTTTTTGATAAAAACACGTGGGCGGGTGGGTGGGCACTCCAATTTAAACGACTCGCTTTTAATCATCTCTCATCTCTCTTTTAACTAAAGGACTTCTAACGACTGTTAAAAAAAAAATATTTATTATAAAAATCATTTGGGCGGGTGAGTGGGCACTCCAATTCAAACTACTTGCTGGTAATTATAATCTGGAGTGACCCATCTTCCCGCCCAAGTGTTGGTTATTAAAAATTGAATATCACCTTTTCCTTTGCTAACTAAAGGACTTCTATCATCTGCCAAAACGAATTTTTTTAATTTTTTTTGATAAAAACGCTTGGGCGGGTGGGTGGGCACTTCAATTCAAACTACTCGCTGGTAATTGTGTTGATTATAAAAAATTTAATGTTTTTTCGTCTTCTTTGACTATGAGACCTGCAAAGAAATTTTTTAATTATAAACCCTCGGTGTGGTGGATGGGCTATCTAGTTTAAAGTATTCGATGGTAATCATAATCTAAAGTGAGCCACCTACCCATTCACATTTTAACGCTTGCAATAAAGTTATTAAAAAAAAGTATATAGAAATATAAGAAATGCTCA
This sequence comes from Tachinus rufipes, assembly GCA_963932245.1. Classification (NCBI taxonomy): domain Eukaryota; kingdom Metazoa; phylum Arthropoda; class Insecta; order Coleoptera; family Staphylinidae; genus Tachinus; species Tachinus rufipes. Next base: position 93,140,936 of record OZ010748.1, read on the forward strand.
AAATTAGAAGATGGAATAATCATTGAAAATTTCTTAGAATGAGTGAATAGAGCAGTAATAAACTCCTTGACCACAAAAAGAATCCGGTAATTAAAAGAAAAGTGTATTAGTAGAGTAATAACCTAAAACCACTAAAAATAAATGCTTTTTCACAGCCGGATTTAAAATTTATTTGCAAAAATCTGACAATTTTTAAATTTTTCCAAAACTAAAAAGTTGGTATTACTTTGTTATTTTTAAACAAAAGTTAACAACTATTACATCATTTTAAAGAAAATTTAATTTTATTAAATGTATAAAAAATAAATTATTTTGATTAAAAGCCGGATTTAGGAATTATTTGCAAAAAACTGACAATTTTAAAAAGTTTTCAAAATAAAAAAGTTGACATAACTTTGTAATTTAATTTAAAAAGTTAAAATCTCATTTACTGTTAAATAGAAAATCAAATTTTACTAATTGAAAAAATAAATAATTTCCATTCAGAGCCGGATTTAGAATTTATTTACAAAAAACTGAACATTTAAAAAAAAATTCAAAACCAAAAAGTTGACATAACTTTGTTATTTTTAAATAAAAATTTATAACTATTACATTATTTTATAGAAAATTGAATTTTACTAAATGCATAAAGAATAAATTATTTTTATTAAGAGCCGCATTTAGAAATAATTTGCAAAAAACTGACAATTTAAAAAAAAATCAAAATAGAAAAGTTGACATAACTTTGTAATTTAATTTAAAAAGTTAAAATTTATTTCACTATTTAATTGAAAATTAAATTTAACTAATTAAAGGTTACAATGTTCCAAAAATGTTCTTCAATTGTAAAAAAACGTTCCTTAATTGTCTAGAAGATGTCAAAAATGTGTATATGATTAACAAATATTATAAATGTTCCAAGAGTGTCAAAAATATTCCCAAATCTGCTGATTTGAAAAGGTTCTAAAACTGTCAAAAATGTTCCACAAATATAAGAATTGGTTGGCAGGTGTCAAAAACATTCCTAAAGTGTGTATGTTTTACAATTGTTACTAAATCGTCAAAATTGTCAAAAAAAATTCCTCAAAGCTGTTGATATGTTCTAAAATTGTTAAAAATTGATCTAAAATTGTCAAAACTGTTCCTCAAGTCTGTTGATATGTTTTAAAATTGTCAATCTGTTCCAAAATTGTTGAAAATGTTACTAAATCGTCAAAAATGTTCCTCAAAGCTGTTGATGTTGCCAAAATTCTAAAAATGTTACTAAATCGTCAAAAATGTTTCAAAAGTTCCAAGAAGGTAACAAAATTGTTAAAAATGTTCTAAAATTGTTAAAAAACGTTATTAATCATCAAAAAAAATTCAAAAGTATCAAAAACGTAACTAAATTGTCAAAAATATTTCCACATCTGTCAAATATATTCCACAAACAAATAAATATGATTACCAAACGTCAAAGAAGTTCCAAAATTGTTGAAAAGTACAAAAATCGTCAAAAGCCTTTCATAATAAATTTTTTTGCACTTTTAAACAGTTTTTTGTCAATATTTAAATTTTATGGCTAAATTTTACTATTCTTGATATTTTATAAATAGAATTTTACACTTTTCAAAAGGTTTCGGGGTTTTTCAACAATATTTTGATGTTTCATGACCGGATTTTCCCATTTTCGATATTTTTTAATTGCCGGATTTTGGTATTTTATAGATTTTGCTTTCAAGCGCAAACCAATTTGTGATAAACAGTGAACCATACAGTTTATTGCTGGAGTATTTTGAGCGATTTTTGGTGCATTTTCGATCAATTTTGTTTAATAAAAGTTGAAATTAAATAAAGACTAAATAAGATACAACAAAAATGTTCCTCAAAGCTGTTGATATGTTCTAAAATTGATCTAAAACTGACAAAAATGTTCCAACTTTTTCAAAAACGTTCCTCAAGTCTGTTGATATGTTCCAAAATTGTCAAAACTGTTTTAAAATTGTTGAAAATGTTACTACTTTGTCAAAAATATTCCGAAATTGTAAAAAATGTTCCAAAATTATCAAAAATGTTCTAAAATTGTCAAAAATGTTTCTCAAAGCTGTTGATATGTTCTAAAATTGTCAAAAATGTTTCAAAAGTGTCCAAAGTGTTTCTCAAAGGTGTTGATATGTTTTAAAACTGTCAAAAATGTTCCAAAACTATCAAACATGTTCCTCAAAGCTGTTGATATGTTCTAAAATCATCAAAAACGTTTTAAAAATGCCAAAAACGTTCCAAAACTGTCAAAAATTTTCCAGAACTGTTAAAAATGTTCCTCAAAGCTGTTGATATGTTTTAAAATTGTCAAAAATGTTTCAAAAGTGTCAAAAATGTTCCAAGATTGTCAAAAATGTTTCTCAAAGCTGTTGATATGTTCTAAATTTGTCAAAAATTTTCCTCAAAGCTGTTGATATGTTCTAAAATTATCAAAAACGTTTTAAAAGTATTAAAAACGTTCCAAAACTGTCAAAAATGTTCCAGAACTGTTAAAAATGTTCCTCAAAGCTGTTGATATGTTCTAAAATTATTAAAAACGTTTTAAAAGTGTTAAAAATGTTCCAAAATTGTCAAAAATGTTTCTCAAAGCTGTTGATATGTTCAAAAATGTTCCTCAAAGCTGTTGATATGTTCTAAAACTATCAAAAACTTTTTAAAAGTGTTAAAAACGTTCCAAAACTGTCAAAAATGTTCCAGAACTGTTAAAAATGTTCCTCAAAGCTGTTGATATGTTCTAAAATTGTCAGAAACTTTTCAAAAGTGTCAAAAATGTTCCAAAACTATCAAAAACGTTTCTCAAAGCTGTTGATATGTTCAAAAATTGTCAAAAATGTTTCTCAAAGCTGTTGATATGTTCTAAAATTATCAAAAACTTTTTAAAAGTGTTAAAAACGTTCCAAAACTGTCAAAAATGTTCCAGAACTGTTAAAAATGTTCCTCAAAGCTGTTGATATGTTATAAAATTGTCAGAAACTTTTCAAAAGTGTCAAAAATGTTCCAAAACTATCAAAAACGTTTCTCAAAGCTGTTGATATGTTAAAAAATTGTCAAAAATGTTTCTCAAAGCTGTTGATATGTTCTAAAATTATCAAAAACTTTTTAAAAGTGTTAAAAACGTTCCAAAACTTTCAAAAATGTTCCAGAACTGTTAAAAATGTTCCTCAAAGCTGTTGATATGTTCTAAAATTATCAAAAACGTTTTAAAAGTGTTAAAAACGTTTCAAAACTGTCAAAAATGTTCCAGAACTGTTAAAAATGTTCCTCAAAGCTGTTGATATGTTCTAAAATTGTCAAAAATGTTCCTCAAAGCTGTTGATGTGTTCTAAAATGATCAAAAACGTTTTAAAAGTGTTAAAAACGTTTCAAAACTGTCAAAAATGTTCCAGAACTGTCAAAAATGTTTCTCAAAACTGTTGTATGTTCTAAAATTGTCAAAAATGTTCCTCAAAGCTGTTGATGTGTTCTAAAATGATCAAAAACGTTTTAAAAGTGTTAAAAACGTTTCAAAACTGTCAAAAATGTTCCAGAACTGTTAAAAATGTTCCTCAAAGCTGTTGATATGTTCTAAAATTGTCAGAAACTTTTCAAAAGTGTCAAAAATCTTCCAAAACTATCAAAAACGTTTCTCAAAGCTGTTAATATGTTCTAAAATTGTCAAAAATGTTTCAAAAATGTCAAAAATGTTCCTCAAAGTTGTTATGTTTTAAAACTGTCAAAAATGTTACTAAATCGTCAAAACTGTTTCAAAAGTGTCAAACATTTTCCAAAATTGTTAAAAATGTTCTTCAAAGCTGTTGATATGTTCTAAAATTGTCAAAGACGTTTCAAAAGTGTCAAAAATGTTCCAAAATTGTCAAAAATGTTTCTCAAAGTTGCTGATATGTTCTAAAATTGTCAAAAATGTTACTAAATCGTCAAAACTGTTTAAAAAGTGTCAAACATGTTCCAAAATTGTTAAAAATGTTCTTCAAAGCTGTTGATATATTTTAAAATTGTCAAAAATGTTTCAAAAGTGTCGAAAATGTTCCAAAATTGTCAAGAATGTTCCAAAACTATCAAACATGTTCCTCAAAGCTGTTGATATGTTCTAAAATGGTCAAAAATGTTTTATAAGTGTCAAAAACGTTCCAAAATTGTCAAAAATGTTCCTCAAAACTGTTGATATTTCAAAAATTGTAAAAAAAAATCCAAAACTGACAAAAATTTTTCCTCAAGTCTGTTAATAAATTCAAAAATCTTCCATAACTGTCAAAAACATTACAAAATCTTCAAAAATATTAAAATCTAGTTATAAAATGTTACAAATAAAAAAAAATCCGGCCAGTATTTAACAAAAATATTAAAATTCCATTTTAAAATAGCAAACAGTACTAAAATCCGGATAATAAATGTTAAAAATACTAAAATTTAGCTACAAATCTTAAAATTTATATAATAAACACCAAAATCTGGCCATAAAAAGCCAAAAATATCAAATTTCTCTAAATAAAAGATCAAAATGTAATTATAAAACTATAAAAGTACAAAAATCCGTTTATTAAGTGTCAATAATGCAAAAATCCGGCCATCAAATAGCAAACAGTACTAGAATCCAGGCACAAAATGTCAAAATTATTAAAATAATTTTAAGAAATACATAAAAAATCCGTCTACAAAGTATTAGAAATAACAAAATTGAATGATAAAAAGCCAAAATATATTTACAAAATGTCAAAAATTCGGCCAGATTTAAAAACTGCAAGAAAAGTATCAAATATGGCAAAAAAAAATGTTGCAAACACTAAAATCCGGCCACAAAATTTGAGAATTACTTTAAAAATACTAAAATCCGGCTATAAAACGCAAAAAATATTAAAATTTAATACAACGAGAAAATTCAAAAACTGAAAAAAAAGTACAAAATCCGGCCATAACATGTCAAAAAGATTAAAATCCGGCCATAAAACTTAAGTTAAAATACCAAAATTTGGCTAGAACATGTCTTTAGCTATAAAATAGCAACATAGAATAATAAACTTAAGAATTACATACAAAATCCGGCCATAAAATGTCAAAATCATTAAAATCCGGCCACAATTTATTATTGCCAAATTGTTAAAACAAATTGTCAAACGTATCATATCCTGTGGCGTATCTGTAAGCAAGGGTCTACAATGCGGAAAGGCCTACAAGCATAGTAGACCCTCTTGACATCTTATTCAAAATCGGAGTAGCAAATTTTGCTGTTTTTGACATTCCGCAAATAGAATTTGACCTTTTTTGACAATTTATGAATTCACGAGTATTCACTTTTCGACAGTTTATGCCAGATTTTGCTTCGTTTTAACAATATTTTTGATATTTCAAAGCTGGATTTTGCTATTTTTAAAGTTTTATACAAAAAATTAAACTGCGTGCCCCGCCCGCCCACCCAAGGGTTTGTGATAAAAAATTGGATCACAACCACTTGGGCGGGAACTAAAGTTAATGCTATTGTCCCGCAATCAATTGTGTGCCCCGCCCATCCACCCAAGTGTTTGCAATCAAGAAATTGGATCACAAACATTTTTTTTTAACTATTGTCCCGCAATCGATAAACTGCGTGCCCTGCCCGCCCATCCAAGTGTTTGTGATCAAGAAATTGGATCACGAACACCTGGATAGGAACAAAAGTTAAATATATTGTCCCGCATTTAATGAACCGAGTGTCCATCTACCCACCCAAGTGTTTGTAATCAAGAAATTGGATCACAAACACTTGGGCGGGTGGGCGGGAACTAAAGTTGAAACTATTGTCCCGCAATCAATAAACTGCGTGTCCCGCCCACCTACCCAAGTTTTTGTGATCAAGAAATTGGATCACAAACACTTAATGGGAACAAAAGTTAAATATACTGTCCCGCATTCAACGAACTGAGTGCCCATCTACCCACCCAAGTGTTTGCAATCAAGAAATTGAAACACAAAGAGTTGGGCGGGTGGGCGCGGACTAAAGTTGAAACTATTGTCCCGTAATCAATAAACTGCGTGACCCGCCCAAGTGTTTGTGATCAAGAAATTGGATCACAAATAGTTGGGCGGGCGGGAACTAAAGTTGAAACTTTTGTCCTGCAATCAATAAACTGCATGCCCCGCCTACCACCCAAGTGTTTGTGATCAAGAAATTGGATCAATAAAAAAAAACCGCTTGTGAACCACGGAAACAAAGAATTGATCAAAATTCGCGTAAAAAAATCCAAATATCGCATAAGATTTGCTTAGAAAACCTTAAAATTACACAGAAAAAGCATTTATAGCAAGAAAATAGCACATAAAAATCATTTGCGGTATAAAATTTGATAAAAAATGACGTTCACATAAAACTGGGACAGAAAACTATAATACAGGGAGTTTATAAATGAATGGGATTATGTAATCACTTTAAATGTGCCGCTATTGTTAAATTGTTCACTAAACTATTTGTTTTGACAGATCAACTTTGACAGCTGTCAAGCAAACATGAAAACATATGTAGTATAGTGGACGATTTTAAAAAGGCGGCATATTTAAAGTGATTACATAATCCCATTCATTTATAAACTCCCTGTATAATATAAACTTTATTTTTAAAAACCTTAAAATTGTACAGAAAAAAACATTTAACTTACCTCAACAATCCTTAGACCATATGCACTTATAGACGCGCCGTGTGCTATATCCCGCTTGTCACATAGTGAAGCCAATATAACAACGTTCTATGCCCACAATTGACGTCACGCGTTAATTGTGGACATATGCCTCATGAGTAAAGTTTTATTTTACAGTTTTTGGTAAACAATAATGAGCACAATAAAATATCTAGTATTTGTATACACTAGGCATTTTTGATTAAGTGTATAAAAAAGTATTCATCATTCATCATGTTGGCTTCACCGCGTTGTGTATGCTATAAGTAACAATCTTAACAAAAGAAGTAGGAACATGAACTGGTAATAAATAAAAGCAAACACATCTTTACATTGATACATTTATTGTACTTATTTTGAAATTTTTATATATTCTTATATATATATTTCCTTTATCGGAATGAGGCACGCTGCATTTAAGAACATAACATCGAATCCCATTAATTAACAAACAGCGTAACATTCTTCAGGCAGCGTGCCTCGCCCCTTCATCATCATTTGTTTTTTTTTTATTTATTTCATTTTTTTGTATTCATAGTTTTCTTTTTTAATTCATATTTTTTTATTATTCTTTACAAATAATGGTCCATTCTACTATCACAGTTTTTAAATAATATTAAAAATTACAGCCGGCCACGAAACTTCTAATCGTAGCGGCTAGAAAATTAAAAAGTATCCTGTTTTTCTCTTTTATATATATATATAGTAATTTAACAATTCCTTGAACATCGTAGTGTAAATATAGCACTATTACAATCCGATAGTTTGATCATGGTTTTTATTTATCGAACATATAAAATATCTTCATATATATATTTTTTTTGTTTTGTTTTGTTTGTTTGTTTGTTTTGGCAACACACAGAATGTACATATTTACATATTTTACACATTTTTTTGTTTTAAATATATATCTTTTTTTTTATATATATATATATATAGTTATTTTGGCCAATATACATATAACAATTAAAAACATTAATTTTATATATCTTAATTTAATATTCATCTAATTTAAAAAAAAACAAAAAAGAAACAATATTTAAAATTTCTATAGAATGTGTAATGTTTGCTGACGGGAACGAAATACAAAGGGATATCATCATGCGTGCATATTTTATAGAAAAAAGAGAACCGCAGCTTTATCTTATCACGTGCTTTTTTTATTTTTTATAACGAGCACGCGATAAGACGCTCTCTTTTTTCTTTGATTTCTATGTGTTGGTCGTGCTTGGATATTGGAACATTGTGCCGGTTGTGAGGCCTGCTGATCTCACCGCCGGTTTCGGGGGCAATTTTGGGGTCGATTGGCCTGAGCTTGAATCGCTCATCAATCGAGGCGAGATGCTAGGGGGTTGGGGCGGCAAACTGAAACAAATGCATTACTAGGTTAATTAATTTTGTTGGGTTGGTACTAATTGTTATCAATTTTCTTCCATAACCTACAAATGTTACAATTAAATAAACATTAAACATCAAAAACTAACATTAAAAACATTCAATAATAACACTTATTTTAAAGGGAGCGCCACCACCACCACCACCACTAAGAAACGGACTTTGTGAGCCCAGAATATATATATTTATCTTAGAGCAAGTATCGGGGCGGTTGAGCCTGAGAACCAAATTCAAAGATCCTCGAGTATCTGGCAACAATGTTTACTTAAAACAATTTTCAAATAAATCAATATTTAGAAAGGGAAATCTCATTTTCCACTAACTTTCAAATTCTGGTCACTTGACTGAATTTTCTAACATAGCTCGCTTAATAATGGAAACTTGGCAACAATGTACATTAATAAAATTGCTCCTTAAGTATCTGGCAACAATGTTTATTTTCCACAATTTTCAAGGAAATTAATATTTAGGGAGGAAAATCTTATTTTCCACAATTTTCAAATTCTGGTTGATTAAATTTTCTAACATAGCTCGCTTAATAATGGAAATTTGGCAACAATGCATATTAATGAAATTGCTCCTTAAGTATCTGGCAACAATGTTTACGTCAAACAATTTTCAAGGAAATCAATATTAAGGGCGGAAAATATTATTTTCCATAACTTTCAAATTCTGGTCACTTGATTGATTTTTCTAACATAGCTCGCTTAATAATGGAAATTTAGCAACAATGTTTATTAATGAAATTGTTCCCTGCGTATCTGGTAAGAATGTTTATTTAAAACAATTTTCAAGGAAATCAATATTTAGGGAGGAAAACCTTATTTTCCAATTCTGGCAACTTGATTGAATTTTCTAACATAGCTCGCTTAATAATGGATATTTGGCAACAATGCATATTAATGAAATTGTTCCTTATGTATCTGGCAACAATGTTTATTTAAACCAATTTTCAAAGAAATCAATATTTACGAAGGAAAATCTTAATTTCCATAACTTTCAAATTCTGGTCACTAGATTGAATTTTCTAACATAGCTCTCGTAATAATAGAAATTTGGCAACGATGTATATTAAAAAAATTGTTCCTGAAGTATCTGACAACAATGTTTACTTAAAACAATTTTCATGGAAATCAATATTTAGGGAGGAAAATCTTATTTTTCATAACTTTCAAATTCTGGTCACTTGATTGAATTTTCTAAAATAGCTCGCTTAATAATAGAAATTCGGCAACAATGTATATTAATAAAACTATTCCTTGAGTATTTTGCAACAATGTTTACTTAAAACAATTTTCAAGAAAATCAATATTTAGAAAGGAAAATCTTATTTTCCATAACTTTCAAATTCTGGTCACTTGATTGATTTTTTTAACATAGCTCGCTTAACAGTGGAAATTTGGCAACAATGTATATAAATAAAATTGTTCCTTAAGTATCTGGCAACAATGTTTATTTAAAACAATTTTCAAGAAAATCAATATTTTGGGAGGAAAATCTTATTTTCCAATTCTGGTTATTTGAATAAATTTTCTAACATAACTCGGTTAATAATGGAAATTTGGCAACAATGTATATAAATGAAATTGTTCCCTAAGCATCTGGCAACATTGTTTATTTAAAACAATTTTCATGGAAATCAATATTTAGGGAAGAAAATCTTGCTTTCCATTAACTTTCAAATTATGATCACTTGATTGAATTTTCTAACATAGCTCGCTTAATAATGAAAATTTGGCAACTATGTATATAAATAAAATTGTTCCTTAAGTATCTGGCAACAATGTTTATTTAAACCAATTTTTATGAAAACCAATATTTAGGGAGGAAAATCTAATTTTTCACAACTTTCAAATTCTGATCACTTGATTGAATTTTCTAACATAGCTCGCTTAATAATGAAAATTTGGCAACAATGCATATTAATGAAATTGTTCCTCAAGTATCTCGCAACAATGTTTATTTAAAACAATTTTCAAGGAAATGAATATTTAGAGAGGAAAATCTTATTTTCCATAACTTTCAAGTTCTGGTCACTTGATTGAATTTTCTAACATAGCTCGCTTAATAATGGAAATTTGGCAACAATGCATATAAATAAAATTGTTCCTTAGGTATCTGGCAACAATGTTTACATAAAACAATTTTCAAGGAAATCAATATTTAGAGAAGAAAATCTTATTTTCCAATTCTGGTCTCTTGATTGAATTTTCTAACAGAGCTCGCTTAATAGTAGAAATTTGGCAACAATGCATATTAATGAAATTGTTCCTCAAGTATCTCGCAACAATGTTTATTTAAAACAATTTTCAAGGAAATGAATATTTAGAGAGGAAAATCTTATTTTCCATAACTTTCAAGTTCTGGTCACTTGATTGAATTTTCTAACATAGCTCGCTTAATAATGGAAATTTGGCAACAATGCATATAAATAAAATTGTTCCTTAGGTATCTGGCAACAATGTTTACATAAAACAATTTTCAAGGAAATCAATATTTAGAGAAGAAAATCTTATTTTCCAATTCTGGTCTCTTGATTGAATTTTCTAACAGAGCTCGCTTAATAGTAGAAATTTGGCAACAATGCATATTAATGAAATTGTTTCTCGAGTATCTGGCAACAATGTTTACTTAAAACAATTTTCATGGAAATCGATATTTAGAAAGGAAAATCTTATTTTCCAATTCTGGTAACTTGATTGATTTTTTTAACATAGCTCACTTAATATTGGAAATTTGGCAACAATGCATATTAATGAAATTGTTCCTTAAGTATCTGACAACAATGTTTATTTAAAACAATTTTCAAGGAAATCAATATTTAGGGAGAAAAATCTGATTATTCATTTACTTTCAAATTCTGGTCACTTGATTGAATTTTCTAACATAACTCGCTTAATATTAGAAATTTGGCAACAATGTATGTTATTGAAATTGTTCCTTAAGTATCTGGCAACAATGTTTATTTAAAACAATTTTTAAGGAAATCGATATTTTGGGAGGAAAATCTTATTTTCCAATTCTGGTAACTTGATTGATTTTTTTAACATAGCTCGCTTAGGAATGGAAATTTGGCAACAATGTATATTAATGAAATTGTTCCTTACGTATCTGGCAACAATGTTTACGTCAAACAATTTTCAAGGAAATCAATATTTAGAGAAGAAAATCTTATTTTCCAATTCTGGTCTCTTGATTGAATTTTCTAACATAGCTCACTTAATAATGGATATTTGGCAACAATGCATATTAATGAAATTGTTCCTTATGTATCTGGCTACAATGTTTATTTAAAACAATTTTCAAGGAAATCAATATTTAGAAAGGAAAATCTTATTTTCCATAACTTTCAAGTTCTGGTCACTTGATTGAATTTTCTAACATAGCTCGCTTAATAATGGATATTTGGCAACAATGCATATTAATGAAATTGTTCCTAATGTATCTGGCAACAATGTTTATTTAAAACAATTTTCATGGAAATCAATATTTAGGGAGGAAAATCTTGCTTTCCATTAACTTTCAAATTATGATCACTTGATTGAATTTTCTAACATAGCTCGCTTAATAATGAAAATTTGGCAACAATGTATATTAATTAAATTGTTCCTGAAGTAACTGGCAACAATGTTTATTTAAAACAATTTTCAAAGAAATGAATATTTAGAGAGGAAAATCTTATTTTCCATAACTTTCAAGTTCTGGTCACTTGATTGAATTTTCTAACATAGCTCGCTTAATAATATAAATTTGGCAACAATGCATACTAATGACATTGTTCCTTAAGTATCTGGCAACAATGTTTATTTAAAACAATTTTCAAGGAAATCAATATTTAGAGAAGAAAATCTTATTTTCCATTAACATTCAAATTCTGGTCAATGGATTGAATTTCCTAACATAGCTGGCTTAATAATGGAAATTTGGCAACAAGGTATATAAATAAAATTGTTCCTTAGGTATCTGGCAACAATGTTTACTTAAAACAATTTTCAAGGAAATCAATATTTAGAGAAGAAAATCTTATTTTCCAATTCTGGTCTCTTGATTGAATTTTCTAACATAGCTCGCTTAATAATGGAAATTTGGCAACAACGTATATTAATGAAATTGTTCCTTATGTATCTGGCAACAATGTTTATTTAAAACAATTTTCAAGCAAATGAATATTTAGAGAGGGAAATCTTATTTTCCATAACTTTCAAGTTCTGGTCACTTGATTGAATTTTCTAACATAGCTCCCTTAATAATAGAAATTTGGCAACAATGTATATTAATGAAATTGTTCCTTGAGTATTTGGCAACAATGTTTACTTAAAACAATTTTCAAGAAAATCAATATTTTGGGAGGAAATACTTATTTTCCAATTCTGGTTACTTGATTAAATTTTCTAACATAACTCGGTTAATAAAGGAAATTTGGCAACAATGCATATTAATTAAATTGATCCTTATGTATCTGGCAACAATGTTTTTTTAAAACAATTTTCAAGAAAATCAATATTTAGGAAGGAAAATCTTATTTTCCAATTCTGGTTACTTGATTGAAATTTCTAACATAACTTGCTTAATACTGGAAATTTGGCAACAATGTATATTAATAAAATTGATCCTTAAGTATCTGGCAACAATGTTTACATAAAACAATTTTCATGGAAATCAATAGTTAAAGCTGAAAATCTTATTTTCCACAACTTTCAAATTCTGGTCACTTCATTGAATTTTCTAACATAGCTCGCTTAATAATGGAAATGTGGCAACAATGTATATTAATGAAATTGTTCCTGAAGTATCTGGCAACAATGTTTATTTAAAACAATTTTCAAGGAAATCAATATTTAGAGAAGAAAATCTTATTTTCCATTAACATTCAAATTCTGGTCAATTGATTGAATTTCCTAACATAGCTGGCTTAATAATGGATATTTGGCAACAATGCATATTAATGAAATTGATCCTCAAGTATTTGGCAACAATGTTTACTTAAAACAATTTTCAAGGAAATGAATATTTAGAGAGGAAAATCTTATTTTCCATAACTTTCAAGTTCTGGTCACTTGATTGAATTTTCTAACATAGCTCGCTTAATAATGAATATTTGGCAACAATGCATATTAATGAAATTGTTCCTTATGTATCTGGCAACAATGTTTATTTAAAACAATTTTCAAGGAAATGAATATTTAGAGAGGAAAATCTTATTTTCCAATAACTTTCAAATTCTGGTCAATTGATTGAATTTCCTAACATAGCTCTCTTAATATTGAAAATTTGGCAACAATGTATATAAATGAAATTGTTCCATAAGTATTTGGCAACAATGTTTATTTAAAACAATTTTCATGGAAATCAATATTTAGGGAGGAAAATCTTATTTTCCATAACTTTCAAATTCTGGTCACTTGATTGAATTTTCTAACATAGCTCGCTTAATAATGGAAATTTGGCAACAATGTATATTAATGATATTGTTCCTCAAGTATCTGGCAACTATGTTTATTTAAAAAGATTTTCAAGGAAATCAATATTTAGAGAAGAAAATCATATTTTCCATTAACTGTCAAATTTTGGTCACTTGATTGAATTTTCTAACATAGCTAGCTTAATAATGGAAATTTGGCAACAATGCATATTAATGAAATTGTTCCTTAGGTATCTGGCAACAATGTTTATTTAAACCAATTTTTATAGAAATCAATATTTAGAGAAGAAAATCTAATTTTCCATTAACTTTCAAATTGTGGTCACTTGATTGAATTTCCTAATATAGCTCGCTTAAAAATGGAAATTTGGCAACAATGTATATTAATTAAATTGTTTCTGAAGTAACTGGCAACAATTTTCATGGAAATCAATATTTAGGGAGGAAAATTTTATTTTCCATAACTTTCAAATTCTGGTAACTTGATTGATTTTTTTAACATAGCTCGCTTAACAGTGGAAATTTGGCAACAATGTATATACATAAAATTGTTCCTTAAGTATCTGGCAACAATGTTTATTTAAAACAATTTTCATGGAAACTAATATTTATGGAGGAAAATCTTATTTTCCAATTCTGGTTACTTGTTTGAATTTTCTAACATAGCGCGCTTATTAATGGATATTTGGCAACAATGTATATAAATGAAATTGTTCCTTAAGCATCTGGCAACAATGTTTATTTAAAACAATTTTCAAGGAAATCAATATTTAGAGAGGAAAATTTAATTTTTCAATTCTGATCACTTAATTGAATTTTCTAACAGAGCTCGCTTAATAGTAGAAATTTGGCAACAATGCATATTAATGAAATTGATCCTCAAGTACCTGGCAACAATGTTTACTTAAAACAATTTTCATGGAAATCGATATTTAGGAAGGAAAATCTTATTTTCCAATTCTGGTAACTTGATTGATTTTTCAACATAGCTCGCTTAACAGTAGAAATTTGGCAACAATGTATATAAATAAAATTGTTTCTTAAGTATCTGGCAACAATGTTTATTTAAAACAATTTTCATGGAAACTAATATTTATGGAGGAAAATCTTATTTTTCATTAACTTTCAAATTCTGGTCACTTGATTGAATTTTTTAACATAGCTCGCTTAATAATGAAAATTTGGCAACAATGCATATTAATGAAATTGTTCCTCAAGTATTTGGCAACAATGTTTACTTAAAACAATTTTCATGGAAATCAATATTTAGAGAGGAAAATCTTATTTTTCATAACTTTCAAATTCTGGTAACTTTATTGAATTTTCTAACATAGCTTGCTTAATAATGGAAATTTGGCAACAATGTATAAAAATGAAATTGTTCATTAAACATCTGGAAACAATGTTTATTTAAACCAATTTTCAAGAAAATCAATATTTAGGGAGGAAAAATTAATTTTCCAATACTGGTTACTTGATTGAATTTTCTAACAAAACTCGCTTAATAATGTAAATTTGGCAACAATGTATATAAATGAAATTGTTCCTTATAAATCTGGCAACAATGTTTATTTAAAACATTTTTCAAGGAAATCAATATTTAGAGAGGAAAATCTTATTTTACATAACTTTCAAATGCTGGTCACTTGATTGAATTTTCTAATATAACTCGCTTAATAATGGAAATTTGGTAACAATGTATATTAATGAAATTGTTCCTTAAGTATCTGGCAACAATGTTTATTTAAAACAATTTTCAAGGAAATCAATATTTAGAGAGAAAAATTTTATTTTCCATAATTTTCAAATTCTGGTCACTTGATTGAATTTTCTAACATAACTCGCTTAATAATAGAAATTTGGCAACAATGTATATAAATGAAATTGTTCCTTAGGTATCTGGCAACAATGTTTATTTAAAACAATTTTCATGGAAATAAATATTTATTGAGGAAAATCTTATTTTTCATTAACTTTCAAATTCTGGTAACTTGATTGAATTTTCTAACATAGCTCGCTTAATAATGGAAATTTGGCAACAATGTATGTAAATAAAATTGTTCCTTAGGTATCTGGCATCAATGTTTACTTAAAACAATTTTCAAGGAAATCAATATTTAGAGAAGAAAATCTTATTTTCCAATTCTGGTCTCTTGATTGAATTTTCTAACATAGCTCGCTTAATAATGGAAATTTGGCAACAACATATATTAATGAAATTGTTCCTTATGTATCTGGCAACAATGTTTATTTAAAACAATTTTCAAGGAAATGAATATTTAGAGAAGAAAATCTTATTTTCCATTGACATTCAAATTCTGGTCAATTGATTGAATTTCCTAACATAGCTCGCTTAATAATGGAAATTTGGCAACAATGTATATTAATGAAATTGTTCCTTAAGTATCTGGCAACAATGTTTATTTAAAACAATTTTCAAGGAAATCAATATTTAGGGAGGAAAATCTTATTTTCCAATTCTGGTAACTTGATTGAATTTTCTAACATAGCTCGCTTAATAATAAAAATTTGGCAACAATGCATATTAATGAAATTATTCCTTAAGTATCTGGCAACAATGTTTATTTAAAACAATTTTCATGGAAATCAATATTTAGGGAGGAAAATTTTACTATCCAATTCTGGCAATTTGATTGAATTTTTTAACATAGCTCGCTTAATAATGGAAATGTGGCAACAATGTATATTAATAAAATTGTTTCTTAAGTATCTGGCAACAATGTTTATTTAAAACAATTTTCAAGGAAATCAATATTTAGGGAGGAAAATCTTATTTTCCAATTCTGGTAACTTGATTGAATTTTCTAACATAGCTCGCTTAATAATGGAAATGTGGCAACAATGTATATTAATAAAATTGTTCCTTAAGTATCTGGCAACAATGTTTATTTAAAACAATTTTCAAGGAAATCAATATTTAGGGAGGAAAATCTTATTTTCCAATTCTGGTAACTTGATTGAATTTTCTAACATAGCTCGCTTAATAATAAAAATTTGGCAACAATGCATATTAATGAAATTGTTCCTTATGTATCTGGCAACAATGTTTATTTAAAACAATTTTCAAGGAAATGAATATTTAGAGAAGAAAATCTTATTTTCCATTGACATTCAAATTCTGGTCAATTGATTGAATTTCCTAACATAGCTCGCTTAATAATGGAAATTTGGCAACAATGTATATTAATAAAATTGTTTCTTAAGTATCTGGCAACAATGTTTATTTAAAACAATTTTCAAGGAAATCAATATTTAGGGAGGAAAATCTTATTTTCCAATTCTGGTAACTTGATTGAATTTTCTAACATAGCTCGCTTAATAATGGAAATGTGGCAACAATGCATATTAATGAAATTGTTCCTCAAGTATCTCGCAACAATGTTTATTTAAAACAATTTTTATGGAAATCAATATTTAGGGAGGAAAATCTTATTTTCCATAACTTTCAAATTCTGGTCACTTGATTGAATTTTCTAACATAGCTCGCTTAATATTACAAATTTGGCAACAATGTATATTAATGAAATTGTTCCTCAAGTATCAGGCAACAATGTTTACTTAAAACAATTTTCAGGGAAATCAATATTTATCATGCTGGGTTGCTTTGAGAACTTTGACAATTTTCAAGATGGCGTCGTGGCCACGCCTATTTACAAAATGGCCGCTGTGGATTACAAAATTCTAAGGAAATTTCGGAAACATTCCTGCTACATTCAACAGCTTGATAATTATACAGGGTGAACAATAACTACATCAAACATCACAAACATAAAATTACTCTAACCCCATTTTAGTTTAGTGATTATTTTTCTTATTAGTATTCTCCATGTTTAGCTTATACTCGACTAACTCTACTAACTTTTTGCTTCGGCTTATGTAAGAGGCATCAGACCTAGACCTTTGCAGGGGCGTTCTAGAAAAAAGCGATCTAAAATCAAAGCTGACTAAGCATTAGTTTTCTTACCTTGTGCCTCCATTGTTGTATTGGTGTTGCATGGAACGACTGGGCAGATGCGGATGCAGATTCGACGACGGTAGATTGGAATGCCTCCTCATATGGAGCTGAGAGGTGTGCGTCGGATTGAGTCTGGGAAGTGTACCACTCGCACCGGCAAAGGAAAGACTGTGGTGTGCGTTCGGTGAAACGCCCGGTTCTCTTCTGGGAGGTAATGGAGGCGGGGAGCAATCCCTCGGTGGGAGTAAGGGAGCATCTGGAGCTTGCTTGATCTATAAAACAAAATTTGACGTTAGCTGTCAATTTGTTGTTAATTATTTTACCTGTTGCGGCGAACTAATTTCAGGACTATCCCTTCTCCGTCGCGGGGGTAGAGGTGGTGGTGTTGAGGGTAGGCGGGGGCTGTTCGGTTCAGGTAATGCGGCGTGGGGGCCGGGCGATGCAGGACTGTGCGGTCCGGGACTGCTAGGTGCCACGCCCGGGAATTGCTGGTGATTACACCTTTGTGGCCTAAAATGTTTGCTTCATTTAAATCAATTCGAATCATGCAATTGTGTTACTTACACATGTACTGTAGTGGGAGGCACTGTGGGTGGTGCTATAGGCTCAGGTCTTGGCGGATTAGTAGGTTGGGGAGAATTCTTGAACGGCGTCGTTGAGATTATCGAACTTACACTCGAACTCCGTGTATGACTTAGATGGAGCCAATTCATAAAAGTTGTGCTAGAGCCGGCGGGTGATGCAGGACTTAATGTGGGGCTATTTTGACCAGTCGGTATGTGTACCTGTGCGAAGACACTGAAGTCGTTATCACTCTTGGAGGAATCATCTTTACCGGAATCATCACTTTTAACCGAATGCGAGTTCATGGTGGAAGTGTTTGAACTCGTGCTTGCTACACTGGCTCTCGATTGTTTCGCCTTAGAGCTCGGACTTTTTAGTGAAAGTGTCGGATATTTGCGCGGGAATTTAGGCACCTGTTTGCAACCCCTCGGTTCGATTTCTATGGACTTGTTGAATAAATAGTTGCTTATGTCCGTATCACTCATATCACCAAACGGATTGAGATGTTCCAAGAAATGCTATAAAAAAAACGTTTTGTCAAGACCACGCCCATTAACAAAATGGCGGATGTTGCCACGCCCACTAACAAAATGGCGGGTGTAGCCACGCCCACTAACAAAATGGCGGATGTTGTAACTTATAAATTCTCTTACCCTAATTTTTGGTTCGACGTTGTAACAGTACGGTTGGTTCTGGTACTGCTGTATCTCGCCTGTGATTTCGGCAACCTTCCGCCTTTTGAAGAAGTTTATCAATTGCGTGTTGGGTAGGAAATCGGGATTGCCTTCCTCTATATGCAAAATGTTGGTGAGATACATCCCCAGGAATGGTACACAAGGCGGATTAATGGAACGCAACTTTTCTTGGTACTTTTTGAAATGGTCGTCAGCACCGCGACATTCCTCCAACACTTTTCTGTTATTTTGAGATATCGCCTGCAAACGAACATAAATTAAATTGTATCGATTGATTGAGTTAGATTAAATTACCTGAAATGTTAGTTTTAATCTGTAGACTGAAGCCGAAGCCATGGCGCTTGCAATAGCAAGAACTCCGTTAAAATTATTCAACTCGTCCAAGTGCGTCATGATTTCGATGATGCGATTGACTATTGCACATCTTTCCTCAAAATTTTCAGCCTCGACTATGTTCTTCTCATACCATCTTGTAATCTAAAATTTTATTAATAAGTGACAGCTAAGTTTGAGGTTAGGTTAGATTTGGACAGTTAAGTTTGAGGTTAGGTTAGGACAGTTAAGTTTGAGGTTAGGATAGTTAAGTTTAAGGTTAGGTTAGGACATTTAAGTTTGAAGTTAGGTTAGGACATTTAAGTTTGAGGTTAGGTTAGTAGGGTTAAGTTTGAGGTTAGGTTAGAACAGTTAAGTTTGAGGTTAGGTTAGGACATTTAAGTTTGAGGTTAGGTTAGGACATTTAAGTTTGAAGTTAGGTTAGGACGGTTAAGTTTGAGGTTAGGATAGAACAGCTAAGTTTGAGGTTAGGTTAGGACATTTAAGTTTGAGGTTAGGTTAGGACGGTTAAGTTTGAGGTTAGGTTAGAACAGTTAAGTTTGAGGTTAGGTTAGGACATTTAAGTTTGAGGTTAGGTTAGGACATTTAAGTTTGAAGTTAGGTTAGGACGGTTAAGTTTGAGGTTAGGATAGAACAGCTAAGTTTGAGGTTAGGTTAGGACATTTAAGTTTGAGGTTAGGTTAGGACGGTTAAGTTTGAGGTTAGGTTAGAACAGTTAAGTTTGAGGTTAGGTTAGGACATTTAAGTTTGAGGTTAGGTTAGGTTAGGACGGTTAAGTTTGAGGTTAGGTTAGGACGGTTAAGTTTGAGGTTTGGTTAGGACATTTAAGTTTGAGGTTGGGTTAAGACATTTAAGTTTGAGGTTAGGTTAGGTTAGGTTAAGTTTGAGGTTAGGATAGTTAAGTTTGAAGTTAGGTTAGGACATTTAAGTTTGAGGTTAGGACGGTTAAGTTTGAAGTTAGGTTAGAACGGTTAAGTTTGAGGTTAGGTTAGGACATTTAAGTTTGAGGTTAGGTTAGGACGGTTAAGTTTGAGGTTTGGTTAGGTTTGAGGTTAGGTTATGTCATTTAAGTTTGAGGTTGGGTTAAGACATTTAAGTTTGAGGTTAAGTTAGGTCGGTTAAGTTTGAGGTTAGGTTAGGACGGTTAAGTTTGAGCTTAGGTTAGAACAGTTAAGTTCGAGGTTAGGTTAGAACAGTTAAGTTTGAGGTTAGATTAGAACAGTTAAGTTTGAAGTTAAGTTAGGTTGAGACAGTTAAGTTAGAGGTTAGGTTAGCACAATTAAGTTTGAGGTTAGGTTAAGACATTTAAGTTTGAGGTTAGGACGGTTAAGTTTGAGGTTAGGTTAGGACATTTAAGTGTGAAGTTAGGTTAGGAAATTTAAGTTTGAAGTTAGCTTAGGAAAGTTAAACTTGAGGTTATGTTGGAACAGTTAAGTTTGAGGTTAGGTTGCACTTACGTTTGTAGTATGTTTTATCATCTTCAATAGATTGGGACTCTTTGTTTCCTTTTCCTTTTTGGTCCACACTGAGCCGACCAGTTCCGATGGTTTGATCGTTCTGTACATGTCGAATTCTAGGATGGTCAATTGTCTCGCCAGTTCTACTGGATGTAAGGTTAGGATACCGAAATCAGATTCGTCGGTTGCTATGTGCCATTCGATTGGTGGAGGTGGTTCATCAAAGGCAAACTTTATCAGACGTTGCGTATCCGGTTCAGCCTAAAAAAATAAAAAGTTTGGTCACTGGATTCAATTTTCTAACATAGCTCGCTAAAAAATGAAAATTTGGCAACAATGTATATTAATGAAATTGTTGCTTAAGTATCTGGCAACAATGTTTATTTAAAACAATTTTCAAGAAAATCAATATTTAGGGAGGAAAATCTAATTTTCCAATTCTGGCCACTTGATTGAATTTTTTAATATAACTCGCTTAATAATTGAAATTTGGCAACAATGCATATTAATGAAATTGTTGCTTAAGTATCTGGCAACAATGTTTATTTAAAACAATTTTTAAGGAAATCAATATTTAGAAAGGAAAATCTTATTTTCCATTTATGGCCACTTGATTGAATTTTCAAACATAGCTCGCTTAATAATAGAAATTTGGCAACAATGTATATAGATGAAATTGTTCCTTAAGAATCTGGCAACAATGCTTAATTAAAACCATTTTCAAGGAAATCAATATTTAGAGAGTAAAATCTTATTTTCCAATAACTTTCTAATTCTGGACACTTAATTGATTTTTTTAATATAGCTCGCTTAATAATAGAAATGTGGCAACAATGTATATTAATAAAATTGTTCCTTAAGTATGTGGCAACAATGTTTATTTAAAACAATTTTCCAGGAAATCAATATTTAGGGAGGAAAATCCTATCCTTTGATACATTATCCTTTGATACATTCAGAAATGTTTATTTTTAATTTTTTCAAGAATTACTTTTGCCTGGCATAAATTACACCAATTTCCAAAAGTGAGGACTTCAAAACAATGAGGAAGAAGCTCAAAAACTAAGATTTTTTAATGTTTTTAGGCCTAAATTGGGCCAAAAATATTTTTCTTCAAATTTTTGTTAAGATTTACGTCTGTCAAGATTTCTTGCATAGGTTGCATCAATTTCCAAAAGTAAAGACTTTGATACATTGAAAAAAAAGCTCAAAAATGAAGAAATTTTAATATTTTTAAGCCTAAATTGGGCCAAAAATATTGTTCTTAAATTTTTTGTTAAGATTTACTTTTGTCAATATTTCGTGCACAAATTATATCAATTTTCAAAAGTAAATACTTTGGTACATTGAAGAAGAAGCTCAAAAACTAAGATTTTTTCATTATTTTAAGCCTAAAATAGGCCAAAAATATTTGTCTTCAAATTTTTTTAAAGATTTACTTTTGTCAACATTTCGTGCATGAATTACATCAATTTCCAAAAGTAAAGCTTTTGATACATTAAGGAAGAAGCTCAAAGACTAAGATTTTTTCATTTTTTAAAGCCTAATTTGGGCCAAAAATATTTTTCTTCAAATTTTTGTTAAGAATTACTTTTGTTAACATTTCTTGCATAAATTACATCAATTTCTAACAGTAAAGACCTTGATATATTGAGGAAGAAGCTCAAAAACTAAGATTCTTTCATGCTTTTAAGCCTAAATTGGTCCAAAAATATTTTTCTTAAATTTTTTCTTAAGATTTACTTTCGTCAATATTTCGGGCATAAATTACATCAATTTCCAAAAGTAAAGATTTTGATACATTAAGGAAGCTCAAAAACTAAGATTTTTTTCATTTTTTTAAACCTGAATTGGGCCAAAAATATTTTTTTTCAAATTTTTGATAAGAATTACTGTTGTCAACATTCCTTGCATAAATTACATCAATTTCCAAAAGTAGAGACTTTGATACATTGAGGAAGAAGCTTAAAAACTAAGATTTTTTCACCTTTTTAAGCCTAAATTGGGCCAAAAATATTGATCTTCAAATTTTTGTTAAAAATTACTTTAGTCATCATTTCGTGCATAAATTACATCAATTTCCAAAAGTAAAGACTTTGATACTTTGAGGAAGAAGCTCAAAAACTAAGATTTTTTCATGTTTTATATTGAAATTTTTGTTAAGAATTACTTTTATCAACATTTCTTGTATAAATTTCATCAATTTCCAACAATAAAGACTTTGATACATTGAAGATTAAGCGCAAAAACCAAGATTCTTTCATGTTTTTAAGCCTAAATTGGGCCAAAAATATTTTTATTATAATTTTTGTTAACAATTACGTTTGTCAACATTTCTTGCAAAAATTACATCAATTTTCAAAAGTAAAGACTTTGATACATTGAGGAAGAAGCTCAAAAACTAAGATTTTTCATATTTTTAAGCCTAAATTGGGCCAAAAATATTTTACTTCAAATTTTTTGATAAAAATTATTTTTTCAATATGTCTGGCATATATTACACTAATTTCCAACAGTTACAACTTCGAACATTGAGGAAAAAGCTTAAAAAACTTACTTTTCTTTGAACAATCTTCTGCACACTATAAACCCATTTCCTCATACTCTTCCCATTAACAGAATCCAAAAACGAATGCAACCGAACCAAGAGCTGCTCGGGATCTCTTTCGAAATCGTAAAAGTGATGGTCCACCCAATGACGCAACACATTTAAAACTCTGAAAAATAAAATATAAAAATAATATAAACATAAAACTAAACCTTACTTTGGCATTTTAATAGATGTGCATGTAACAAGAGTTGAACTCATAATGAGACATTTTACAATCAATAGTGGTTATTTATAGAAAATAATTGGAACCAATTGTATTTTATATTTACATTATTGATTGCTATAAATAGCTCAAATTAATTAATTCTTACCGGAATTGCACAGGTTGACAATATTCCTTTCTGTAACGTTTCCAATCCTCGCGTTGGGAATTCTTCTGCATCTTATCAGTATCACAGTTGTCTTGTTCATAAACTAATGAAGGGTCGGGTATCTGGAAGCGCTCAACGAGTAGCTGCAGCAATTCCATGGGGGCACAGAACGAACGGTATGTAGTCAGAAACGTTCGCACAAATTTGGGGTCTGCATATATGTGATAGGTCAGACGTTCAACTAACTTATATATAGTCGCGCCCTATAACAAAATTTATTAAATTGAAGAATTGCAAGTTTTGATAATTGAGATTAATTTACCTTAATTAGAGGAACTCCTCCGTTTTCTCTTTGTTCTAATATTATGTTATCTCGCGAATCCGGTTCGGCAAATTTATACAAATCGGGCGATGGTAGCCGCAAGGGATGTTTTTTCTCCATATCCGATATAATGCTATCCAATACTCTCTCCAACATTGTTCTGAATAGTTAAATGTTTGTTTTAGGTTAGGTTATATGATTGGATGTACAGTTCACGTTTTAAAACAATAATTGCTTGAGGTTATGTCGCCGATCAGATTAAATCGGGAGTAGCATTCGTACACGAAATTTAAACTTAGTTATTGGAGCACAAACACTCGGGCGGGAGGGCGGTGAACTCTATTCTAAACTACACGCCCACATCATTTTAAACTTAGTTCCCGCTCACCCACCCAAGTGTTTGTAGTCAAGGAATTGGAGCACAAACACTCGGGCGGGTAACTCTAATCCAAACTACACGCCCACATCATTCTGAACTTAGTTCCCGCCCACCCACTCAAGTGTTTGTTATCAAAAAAATGGATCACAAACACTCGGGCGGGTGAGCGGGGAACACCAATCCAAACAACACGTCCACATTATTTTAAACTTAGTTCAAAGTGAGCGCGGGTCGGCACCGTACTTATTTCTTACATAACCTCAAACAATTATTTAACAATTTAAGCAAGAGTTTTTACTAACCTCATATTAAGCATAACTAAATCAGCCATCCACGAATTCTTATCCTCAGCATTAGTTGTACATAATATAATCGGTGCTGACAATCTAGGT
Organism: Tachinus rufipes; assembly: GCA_963932245.1. Classification (NCBI taxonomy): domain Eukaryota; kingdom Metazoa; phylum Arthropoda; class Insecta; order Coleoptera; family Staphylinidae; genus Tachinus; species Tachinus rufipes. The sequence continues at coordinate 93,165,440 of OZ010748.1, forward strand.
GCGACCTCAAAGCAATGTTTCAAATCTTCTGTATCCTGATGATCAATAATCTCCGCTTTACGAATGAAACATTTCTCTTTGAAACGACATTCCGGATGACCCGTGTGAACTGAACTTTGCCGCCTCGAATTGGGTTTGCAACAAATCATTAAACCATCAAATAGAAAGACCCTTCGTGCCGTAAACCTTTTAACTGAAGTTACTTTCACTAACGTCTCCTCTGTAAAGAATTTTAGTTAGTTTTAACTTTAAATAACTAAATTATTACTATATACCTCTAACAAATTCATTGCAACATTGCCCGACATCCCTAAAATCCCACCCCTCTACAATCCTTTCCAACTCGTGGAATTTATCAAGCGCAGCTTGCCGTCGTGCCCGCGCATGCGTTTGCGTGTTTCTGATCAGCAAAGTCGATGACGTGCACCTTCCTACAATTCAAACAAAATTATTAGAGACTTGATTATAATTTGTAATTATTTTTTACCTAATTCTAACCGTAAAGGTTTGAGTAATCCTTCAACCTGTATTAATGTTTCCCGATCTTCCGGCATTTCTGATAAACCCTGTAATAGTTTGATGTACTCGAAATACGTGAAGCAGTGTTTTGTAGGCCCTAATAGTAGAGCGGGTAGGTAATACTTCAAAGCCAATTTCATGCCTTGTCCGGCTGTACTTAACGTGAAATCCACATCAGGTCTTGATAAAAAATGGATAAGTGTGTCTCGACATGAAGGCGACGTTACTTCACGCGCGTATTTACTGTATACATCGAATTCAGCAGCTTCCGCCAACTCTGTAAATACATAAATCACAATTTTTGTGAGATTGTTTTTTATCAACATTTCTTGCATAAATTCATCAATTTCCAAAAGTAAAGACTTTGATAGATTGAGGAAGAAGCTCAAAAACTAAGATTTTTCATGTTTTTAAGCCCAAATTGGGCCAAAAATATTTGTCTTCAATTTTTTGTTAAGATTTACTTTTATCAACATTTCTTGCATAAATTACAACAATTTCCAAAAGTAAAGACTTTGATACATTGAGAAAGAAGCTCAAAAACTAAGATTTTTTCATGTTTTTAAGCCCAAATTGAGCCAAAAATATTATTCTTCAAATTTTTGTTAAGAATTACTTTTGTTAACATTTCTTGCATAAATTACATCAATTTCCAAAACTAAAGACTTTGGTACATTGAGAAAGAATCTCAAAAACTAATTTTTTTCATGTTTTTAAGCCTAAATTGGGCCAAAAATATTATTCTTCAAATTTTTGTTAAGATTTATTAAATTGCATAAATTACATCAATTTTCAAAAGTAAAGACTTTGGTACATTAAAGAAGAAGCTCAAAAATTTTAATATTTTTAAGCCTAAATTGTGCCAAAAATATTTTTCTTAGCATTTCTGTTAAGAATTGCGTTTGTCAACATTTCTTGCATAAATTTCATCAATTTCCAAAACTAAAGACTTTGATACATTGAGAAAGAAGCTCAAAAACTAAAATTTTTTCATGTTTTGAAGCCCAAATTGGGCCAAAAATATTTTTCTTTAAATTTTTGTTAAGATTTATTAAATTGCATGAATTACATCAATTTCCAAAAGTAAAGACTTTGATACATTGAGGAAGAAGCTCAAAAACTAAGATTTTTTCATGTTTTTAAGCCTAAATTGGGCCAAAAATATTTTTCTTCAATTTTTGTTAAGAATTACTTTTGTCAACACTCCTTGCATAAATTACATCAATTTCCAAAAGTAAAGACTGATAAATTGAGAAAAGAATCTCAAAAACTATTTTTTTTTCGTGTTTTTAAGCCCAAATTGGGCCAAAAATATTATTCTTAAAATTTTTGTTAAGAATTACTTTTGTCAACACTTCGTGCATAAATTACATCAAATTCCAAAACTAAAGACTTTGATAAATTGAAGAAGAAGCTAAAAACTAAGATTTTTTCATGTTTTTAAGCCCAAATTGGGCCAAAAATATTTTTCTTCAAATTTTTGTTAGGATTTACTTTTGTCAACATTTCGTGCATAAATTACATCAATTTCCAAAACTAAAGACTTTGATACATTGAGGAAGAAGCCCAAAGAAATTTTAATATTTTTAAGCCTAAATCGGGCCAAAAATATTTTTCTTAAAATTTCTGTTAAGAATTACTTTTGTCAACATTTTTTGCATAAATTACATCAATTTCCAAAACTAAAGACTTTGATACATTAAAAAAAAGCTCAAAAATGAAGATTTTTTCATGTTTTTAAGCCTAAATTGAGCCAAAAACATTTCGTGCATAAATTACATCAATTTCCAAAAGTAAAGACTGAATGTTATAGAGTATTGTAATCTGCACACAATTTTTTATATATTCTTCTAAAATTATTCATAACAAACTAGATAATTGCAAAATTATATATCTTTTTTTTGTTTTCAGGTACAAAGACTGATATTTTAGGCTTCCTTTGAGTATGTACCAGTAAATTAATAATATATACTACCAAACCCGTTAAATGAGAGAATGAAGAATCTTGTGTGAGTATTTTATTTTAAAAAATTCATTATAAATGTAACAGAATTCGTTTTAATTGCAATAAATAGCACAAATATTAATTTTTCTCATAAATTGTACAAAAAACGTTTTAGTTGCACGAAATTAGCACAAAAAACTGATTTAACTCAGAAAATTCATTATAAATCGCGCAGAAAACCCATTTATGTCAATTAATTGGCACAAAAAACTATTTTAATTTTAAAATTGGCACAAAAAACTATTTTAATTTTAAAATTAGCACAAAAACTGATTTTTATTATTAAATTCAATATAATTTGCTCAAAAAATCCATTTGTTTCAAAAATTCGGACAAAAACTAGTTTATTTTCTTGAAATTTATTATGAATTGCACAAAAATAATCTTTTATTGCATAAAATTGGAACAAAAAACTACCTTATCTAACAAAATTCATTTTAAAATAACCTTTTTTATTGCATATAATGAGCACAAAAAACTTAGTTATTGCAAAAAAATTATCATAAATCGCGCAAAAAATCTTTTATTGCATGACATTAAGACAAGAAACTGATTTATCTTATGAAATTTATTATAAATTACACAAAAACCAAATTTATCTTATAAAGTTTATAATAAATTGCACAAAAATTGATTTATTTTATAAAATTTATCATAAATTGCCATTTATTGCACAAAATTAGTACAAAAAACTAATTTAAATATAAAAAAGCTTTTAGTTTCTAGAATAAGCACAAAAAACTAATTTATTGCAAGATATTCATTATAAATCGCACAAAATATAATTTAAATTTTTCATAAATCGCGCAGAAAACCCATTTAAGCACAAAAAACAGGTTTATATTACTAAATTCATTAAAAATTACACAAAAAAATTATTTTTTGCAAAAATATTGCACAAAAAACTAGTTTATCTTATCAAATAATCATAAATCGCGCAAAAAAACCTTTTAACCTTTAAAAACCCATGTTTTGCATGAAATTAGCACAAAAAAGCTAAGTTTTTATTTATTGCACAAAGTTAGCACAAAAAACTGATATTTATTAAATCGATTTTAAATTGCACAGGATATCCATTAATTAAATAATAGGAGCAGAAAAACTAGTTTATTTAGAAAATTTATCATAAATTGCGCACAAAAAGTTTAGCACAAAAAACTAATTTATCTTATAAAATTCTAATTTATTGCAGAAAACTCATCATAAATCGCACAGAAAACTCTTTTATTGCATAACATTAGCAAAAAATACTAATTTATAAAAAAAAATATTATAAGCTGCACAGAACATTTTTTCGAAAATTGCACAAATTTTTTCAGTCCTTTTTGACAGTTTTTTTATAGCTTTGTTGATTTTTTTGATAATTTCATGGGTTTCTTTAACAGTTTTAGAGGAATTTTTGAGTTTTAGTGACTGTTTTGTTGTTTTTTTTTTTTTAGTTTTGTTGACATTTTTCACAACTTTTTGGCAGTTTTTTGATAAGTTTGTTGATTATTTTAATAATTTCATGGATATTTTTTTAAGAATTTTGGTGGACAGTTTCGATTTTTTTCAATTTTGTTTAGCAGTTTCAGTTTTTTTTAGTTTTGTCGATTTTTTGACAGTTACAGTGATCATATTGACAGTTTTAATTTAAAAAAATTACAAAAAATCAAAGGTTTATAAAGTGTATTGACAGTTTCAGTTTCCTTGAAGCTTTTTGAATTTTTTTTGCAGCTTTGTTACCTTTCGTAAAGAATTTGAGAGTTTTTTTTCAAAATTTTGATCAATTTTGTTGATTTTAGACAGTTTTTGTGATTTTTTTAGACAGAATTCTCAATTCTTTGTCAGTCTCGGTAATTTTGTTACAGTTTTTAAGTGTTTTTAAACTTGGTAGACAATTTCAGTGATTTTTTAATTTGCTTTGTTGATTTTATTGCAGTTTCTGCAATTTTGTGATAGTTTTAGAGATATTTTCAAGATTTGCTGATTTTTTTGATAGTTTTGAGTCTTTAGAGTTATTTTTTTTTACTGTTTTGTTAATTTTAATGATTTTATTGACAGTTTTAGCGGGTTTTTATAGTTTTAAACGAATTTTGACAGTTTTAGTAATTTTTTTTCACATTGCACTTAGTTTTTGGGTTTTTAAAACTACCAGATTTGTTAGTTTCAGTGATTTTATTGAGGTTCTACGGTTTTTAGAAAGTTTTGTAGATTGTTTTTAGCAGTTTTTTAATAGTTTTAGTGATTTTTTTACAGTTTTGTTATTTTTTGGAAGTTTCAACGATTTTATTGACAGTTTCTGTGTTTTTTTAATAACTTCACAGGATTTTTAAGGTTTCTATCGTTTATTTTTTAGGAATTTCGGTGATTTTATTGACAGTTTCCACGATTTTTGACAGTTTCAGTTATTTTTTGACAACAGTTCCAATTATATTTTCAACAGTTCCAGGTATTATTTCAGTTTTATTGTTTTTTTTTGCAGTTTCAGCAATTTGCAGTTTTATTACTATTTTGGCATCTTCAGTGATTCTATTATTAGTTTCCACAATTAATTGACGTTATTTTGACAGTCTTAGTTATTTTTTTGGCAGTTTTTTGAGAATGTTTGAGTTTTTTAGCAGTTTCAATAATTTTGTTGACTGTTTTAGTGATCGTTTTGTTGATTTTTTTTTATAATTTCACAGTTTTAGAAGAATTTTTGAATTTTAGTAGTGACTGCTTTGAGATTTTTATCAGTTTTAGTGATAATTTGATAATTTTTTTCACAGTTTTAGAAGAGTTTTTGATTTTTAGTGACTTCTTTGTTAATTTTTTGAAATAATTTCATAAATTTTTCAAGCTTTTCCTGTAATACTTGACTTTAAGTGACCGATTTTTTAATTTTTTAGAAGTTTTGATGATAGTTTCCACCATTTTTCAGCACTTTCAATCATTTTCTTGACAGTTTTTTTGATTTTTCACAGTTTTAGTGACTGTTCTTTTTTTCTTTTTTTTTAGTATTTTTAAGCTTAGCAAACAATATCAGTAATTTTTTTGACAGTTCCAGTTATTATTTTGACAGTTTACGCAAGTTATAGATGATTTTGACAATTTTGTTAATTTTTTGACATTTTCACTTATTTTTGGACAGCTTTAATAATAAGATTTGTTGCAGTTTTGTTGTTATTTTGACATGTTCTATTGTCAGTTTCCACGATTTATTGTCTTTTTTTGACAGCCTCAGTTTTTTATTTGCAGTTTTTTTTTTTGAGAGCTTGACTAGTTTGTTAATTTTGTTGGCAGTTTTAGAGAAATTTGGAGTTTTGCTGTTTATTTAATCAATTCATGGATTTTTCACAGTTTTAGAGAAATATTTGAGTTTTAGTGACCGATTTGGTAATTTTTTTAGAAGTTTGTATGATAGTTTCCACAATTTTTCGGCATTTACGGTTATTTTGTTGACAGTTTTAGAAAAAAATTTGAGTTTTAGTGACTGTTTTTATAACTTTTCTGATAATTTTATGAATTTTTACAGTTTTACAGAAATATTTGAGTTTTAGTGACCAATTTGATAACTTTTTAAAAGTTTTGATGACGGTTTCCACCATGTTTCGGCAGTTTTGTTGACATTTTTTTTGATACTTTTGTTGATCACAATTTTAGTGACTGCTTTGTTTTTTTCTTTTTAAGTTTTTGAGTGTTTTTAAACTTTCAGTAATTTTTTAACAATTTATATTAATTTTGTTGATTTTTTGGCAGTTTCAGCGATTTTTTCTGTAGTTTTAGAGCTATTTTTAAGTTTTCTTAATTTTTTTTGTTAACATTGCTAAACAATTATAATATTAGAGAGATTTTAAAGTTTCAGTTTTGTTTTCTTTATTTTTTGGGAGTTTTTGACAGTTCCAGTTATTATTTTAGCAGCTTCAAATTTTTTATTTAAGTTTTTGGTAATTGTTGACAATATGTTATCTTTTTACATTTTCAGTTATTTTTGGGCAGATTTAATAGCTTTTTTTATAATATATTGCACAAAAATTGATTTATTTTATAAAAATTATCATAAATTGCCATTTATTGCACAAAATTAGTACAAAAAACTAATTTAAATATAAAAAAGCTTTTAGTTTCTAGAATAAGCACAAAAAACTAATTTATTGCAAGAAATTCATTATAAATCGCACAAAATATAATTTAAATTTTTCACAAATCGCGCAGAAAACCCATTTAAGCACAAAAAACTGGTTTATGTTACTAAATTCATTAAAAATTACACAAAAAAAATATTTTTTGCAAAAATATTGCACAAAAAACTAGTTAATCTCATCAAATAATCACAAATCACGCAAAAAAACCTTTCAATGCATGACATTGGAACAAAGAACGGATTTATCTCATAAATTGCTCAAAAACTCATGTATTGCATGAAATTAGCACAAAAAAGCTAAGTTTTTATTTATTGCATAAAATTAGCACACAAAAAACTGATTTCTTATTAAATCGATTTTAAATTGCACAGAATATCCATTAATTGAATAATAGTAGCAGAAAAACTAGTTTATTTTATAAAATTTATTATAAATTGTGCAATTTAATAGTTTTAGTGATTTTTTTGTCAGTTTTGTTATTTTTTGGAAGTTTCAACGATTTTATGGACAGTTTTTGCGTTTTTTAAAAACTTTGATAAGTTTTGATACTTTTTTTGACAGTTTTGTTTGGTAGTTTCAGTGATTTTATTGAAGTTCCACGGATTTTTGAAAGTTTTGTAGTTTGTTTTTAGCAGTTTTTTTAATAGTTTTCGAGATTTTTAAGGTTTCTATAAGTTTTGTTGACAGTTTTTTTTTTTAATTTTTGAGAGGTTTTCAATGATTTTATTGACAGTTTCCACGATTTTTTACAGTTTTTGTTATTTTTTGACAGTTCCAGTTATTATTTTGACAGTTTACGCATCTTTTTAAAGTTTTAGGTATTTTTGACAATTTTGTTAATTTTTTTATTATTTGTCAATCATCGTCGATATATTGACATTTTTTCTTATTTTTTGACAGTCTCAGGTATTTTATTGACATTTTTAGAAAAGTTTTTAAGTTTTAATGACTGCTTTGTTGATTTTTAAAAATAATTTCATAGATTTTTCGAGTTTAAGAGACTGTTTTGTTGTTTATTTAATCAATTCATAGATTTTTTTCACAGTTTTAAAGGAATATTTGAGTTTTAGTGACCGATTTGTTAATTTTTTAGAAGTTTTGATGACAGTTTCCACCATGTTTCGCTTAGACCATATACACTATAGACGCGCTATTTTGCGCTTGTTGCATGGTGAAGCCAACATAATAATGTTCTACGCCCACAGATGACGTCACGCGCTAATTGTAGGCATAAGCCCTACAAATAGTTAAATCTTACTTAACAGTCTTGCCATTTATAGTTTTATTATTAATAAACAAATGTTTTGCACCTACAGGTATAAACATTTTCAATTACTAAACTTTCTGCAACAATAAATGTCAATTGTCAATTATCAGTTATCAAATAACATTTGTTTATACTACAAAATTCAATATTTATGTAAAATTATGTATGTTAAGAGCAGCTCTATACAATATTTTGGTAAATTTAGTGCGTAAAAATGTGTTTTTCTTTGGCTGTTTGCGCTATCTTGCCCACAACTGACGTCATATGCACCAATTATATTGGCTTTGCCAAGTCAGCAAAAAGCGTGTCTGTAAGTCTATATGGTCTAAGATTTTTCGGCACTTACAGTTATGTTGTTGACAGTTTTTTTTTATAACTTTGTTGATTTTTTGAGAATCTCGTAGTTTTTTTTCTCAATTTTAGCGACAGTTTATATTAGTTTTGTTGATTTTTTGGCAATTTCAGCAATTTTTTATAGTTTAAGAGCTATTTTTAGGTTTTCTTCATTTTTTTTCACATTTCTAAACAATTGTTTTATAGTATTAAAGACATTTTAAAGTTTTAGTGTTTTTTTTTTTTAATTTTTTGGCATTTTCAATAATTCAATTGACAGTGCCACGATTTGTTGACAGATTTTTTGATTGTTTTAGGGAGTTTTAATGAGTTTGATTATTTTTTCTTTATAACTTTATAGGTTGTTAAAGGTTTCTATCAGTTTTCTTGATTTTGTTGACAGTTTTGTTTATTTTTTGGCAATTTTTGACAGTTCCAGTTATTTTTGGACAGCTTTAATAGCATTTTTTTAAGTTTTAGCAATTTGTTGCAGTTTTGTTATTATTTTGGAATGTTCAGTGATTCTATTGTTAGTTTCCACGATTTATTGATAGTCTCAGGTATTTTTTGGCAGTTTTTGAAAGCTTTGTTGATTTTTTTATAGGTTTTAGAGAAATGTTTGAGTTTTAGTGACTGTTTTGATCATTTTTTGAGAGTTTTTTTTGTCGACAGTTGAGTTTTAGTGACTGTTTGTTGATTTTTTTCACAATTTCATGTTTATTTCACAGTTTTAGAGAAATTTTTGAGTTTTAGTGACTGCTTTGTGGCCGTTTTGTTGATTTTTTGATAATTTTATGGATTTTTTCACAGTTTTAGAAGAGTTTTTAAGTTTTAATGACTGCCTTGTTGATTTTAAAAAATAATTTCATAGATTTTTCGACTGTTTCTTGTTTTTTTAATCAATTCTTAGATTTTTTCACAGTTTTACAGGAATATTTGAGTTTTAGTGACCGATTTGTTAATTTTTTAGAAGTTTTGATGACAGTTTCCACCATTTTTCGCTTAGACCATATACACTTATAGACGCACCGTGTGCTATTTTGCGCTTGTTGCATGGTGAAGCCAACATAATAATGTTCTATGCCCGCAGATGACGTCACGCGCTAATTTTAGGCATAAGCCCTACAAATAGTTAAATCTTACTTAACAGTCTTGCCATTTATAGTTTTATTATTAATAAACAAATGTTTTGCGCCTACAGGTATAAACATTTTCAACCGTGACCGATTTGTTAATTTTTTCGAAGTTTTGTTGACAGTTTCCACCATTTTTCGGCAGTTACAGTTATTTTGTTGAGAGTTTTTTATAACTTTGTTGATTTTTTGACAATCTTATAGATTTTTGCACAATTTTAGTGATTGTTTTGTTAAGTTTTTGAGTGTTTTTAAACATTCAGTAATTTTTTAACAGTTTTGTTGAATTTTTGGCAGTTTCGGCGACTTTTTCTGTAGTTTTAGAGCAATTTTTAGGTTTTCTTCATCTTTTTCACATTGCTAAACAATTGTTTTATAGTATTAGAGACATTTTAAAGTTTTAGTGTTTTTTTTTTAATTTTTGTGATTTTCAGTGATTTTATTAACAGTTACCACGATTTGGCAGTTCTAATGAGTTTCATTGTTTTTTCTTTATAACTTTATAGGTTGTTAAAGGTTTCTATCAGTTTTGTTGATTTTGTTGACAGTTTTGTTTATTTTTTGGCAATTTTTGACAGTTCCAGTTATTTTTGGACAGCCGTTAACAGCATTTTTTTAAGTTTTAGCAATTTGTTGCAGTTTTGTTATTATTTTGGAATGTTCAGTGATTCTATTGTTAGTATCCACGATTTTTTGATAGCCTCAGGTATTTTTTGGCAGTTTTTGAAAGCTTTGTTGATTTTTTTATAGTTTTAGAGAAATGTTTGAGTTTTAGTGACTGTTTTGATCATTTTTTGAGAGTTTTTTTGTCGACAGTTGAGTTTTAGTGACTGTTTGTTGATTTTTTTTCATAATTTCATGTTTTTTTCACAGTTTTAGAGAAATTTTTGAGTTTTAGTGACTGCTTTGGGGATTTGTTCAGTGTTTGTGGCCGTTTTGTTGATTTTTTTAATAATTTTATGGATTTTTTCACAGTTTTAGAAGAGTTTTTAAGTTTTAATGACTGCTTTGTTAATTTTTAAAAATAATTTCATAGATTTTTCGACTGTTTTCTTGTTTTTTTAATCAATTCTTAGTTTTTTTTTCATAGTTTTACAGGAATATTTGTGTTTTAGTGACCGGTTTGTAAATTTTTTAGAAGTTTTGATGACAGTTTCCACCATTTTTCGCTTAGACCATATACACTATAGACGCGCTATTTTGCGCTTGTTGCATGGTGAAGCCAAGATAATAATGTTCTATGCCCACAGATGACGTCACGCGCTAATTGTAGCCATAAGCTCTACAAATAGTTAAATCTTACTTAACAGTCTTGCCATTTATAGTTTTATTATTAATAAACAAATGTTTTGCGCCTACAGGTATACACATTTTCAATTACTAAACTTTCTGCAACAATAAATGTCAATTGTCAATTATCAGTTATCAAATAACATTTGTTTATACTACAAAATTCAATATTTATGTAAAATTATGTATGTTAAGAGCTCTATACAATATTTTGGTAAATTTAGTACGTAAAAATGTGTTTTTCTTTGGCTGTTTGCGCTATCTTGCCCACAACTGACGTCATATGCACCAATTATATTAGCTTTGCCGAGTCTATATGGTCTAAGATTTTTCGGCACTTACAGTTATATTGTTGACAGTTTTTTTTATAACTTTGTTAATTTTTTGAGAATCTCATAGTTTTTTTTCTCAATTTTAGCGACAGTTTATATTAGTTTTGTTGATTTTTTGGCAGTTTTTTGTTTTTTATTAATAATTTCAAGGATATTTTTTTAAGAATTTTGGTGGACAGTTTCGATTTTTTAACAGTTTTTTTTAATTTTGTTTAGCAGTTTCAGTTTTTTTTTTAAGTTTGTTGATTATTTGACAGTGACAGTGATCATATTGACAGTTTTAATAATTTTTTTTTACTAAAAAAAACAAAGGTTTATAAAGTGTATTGACAGTTTCAGTTTCCTTGAAGGTTTTTTAACTTTTTTGAACAATTTGAGAGTTTTGTTTTAAATTTTGATCAATTTTGTTGATTTTAGACAGTTTTCGTGATTTTTTTAGACAGAATTCTCAATTTTTTGTCAGTATCGGTAATTTTGTTACAGTTTTTAAGTGTTTTTAAACTTGGTAGACAATTTCAGTGATTTTTTAATTTGCTTTGTTGATTTTTTGGCAGTTTCCGCAATTTTGTGATAGTTTTAGAGATATTTTCAAGATTTGGTGACTTTTTTGATATTTTTGTAGATCTTTTGATAGTTTTGAGTCTTTAGAGTTATTTTTTGACTGTTTTGTTAATTTTAACGATTTTATTGACAGTTTTAGCGGGTTTTTATAGTTTTAAACGAATTTTGACAGTTTTAGTAATTTTTTTTAAGTTTTGGTATGTTTTTTTACACTGCACTTAGTTTTTGGGTTTTTAAAACTACCAGTTTTGTTAGTTTCAGTGATTTTATTGAAGTTTCACGGATTTTTGAAAGTTTTGTAGTTTGTTTTTAGCAGTTTTTTTAATAGTTTTAGTGATTTTTTTGTCAGTTTTGTTATTTTTTGGAAGTTTCAACGATTTTATTGACAGTTTCTGTGTTTTTTTAATAACTTCACAGGTTTTTTAAGGTTTCTATCGTTTATTTTTAAGGAATTTCGGTGATTTTATTGACAGTTTCCACGATTTTTGACAGTTTCAGTTATTTTTTGACAACAGTTCCAATTATATTTTCAACAGTTCCAGTTATTATTTCAGTTTTATTGTTTTTTTTGCAGTTTCAGCAATTTTTTGCAGTTTTATTACTATTTTGGCATCTTCAGTGATTCTATTGTTAGTTTCCACAATTTATTGACGTTATTTTGACAGTCTTAGTTATTTTTTTGGCAGTTTTTTGAGAATGTTTGAGTTTTTTTAGCAGTTTCAATAATTTTGTTGACAGTTTTAGTGATCGTTTTGTTGATTTTTTTTTATAATTTCACAGTTTTAGAAGAATTTTTGAATTTTAGTAGTGACTGCTTTGAGATTTTTATCAGTTTTAGTGATAATTTGATAATTTTTTTCACAGTTTTAGAAGAGTTTTTGATTTTTAGTGACTTCTTTGTTAATTTTTTGAAATAATTTCATAAATTTTTCAAGCTTTTCCTGTAATACTTGACTTTAAGTGACCGATTTTTTAATTTTTTAGAAGTTTTGATGATAGTTTCCACCATTTTTCAGCACTTTCAATCATTTTCTTGACAGTTTTTTTGATTTTTCACAGTTTTAGTGACTGTTCTTTTTTTCTTTTTTTTTAGTATTTTTAAGCTTAGCAAACAATATCAGTAATTTTTTTGACAGTTCCAGTTATTATTTTGACAGTTTACGCAAGTTATAGATGATTTTGACAATTTTGTTAATTTTTTGACATTTTCACTTATTTTTGGACAGCTTTAATAATAAGATTTGTTGCAGTTTTGTTGTTATTTTGACATGTTCTATTGTCAGTTTCCACGATTTATTGTCTTTTTTTGACAGCCTCAGTTTTTTATTTGCAGTTTTTTTTTTTGAGAGCTTGACTAGTTTGTTAATTTTGTTGGCAGTTTTAGAGAAATTTGGAGTTTTGCTGTTTATTTAATCAATTCATGGATTTTTCACAGTTTTAGAGAAATATTTGAGTTTTAGTGACCGATTTGGTAATTTTTTTAGAAGTTTGTATGATAGTTTCCACAATTTTTCGGCATTTACGGTTATTTTGTTGACAGTTTTAGAAAAAAATTTGAGTTTTAGTGACTGTTTTTATAACTTTTCTGATAATTTTATGAATTTTTACAGTTTTACAGAAATATTTGAGTTTTAGTGACCAATTTGATAACTTTTTAAAAGTTTTGATGACGGTTTCCACCATGTTTCGGCAGTTTTGTTGACATTTTTTTTGATACTTTTGTTGATCACAATTTTAGTGACTGCTTTGTTTTTTTCTTTTTAAGTTTTTGAGTGTTTTTAAACTTTCAGTAATTTTTTAACAATTTATATTAATTTTGTTGATTTTTTGGCAGTTTCAGCGATTTTTTCTGTAGTTTTAGAGCTATTTTTAAGTTTTCTTCATTTTTTTGTTAACATTGCTAAACAATTATAGTATTAGAGAGATTTTAAAGTTTCAGTTTTGTTTTCTTTATTTTTTGAGAGTTTTTGACAGTTCCAGTTATTATTTTAACAGCTTCAAATTTTTTATTTAAGTTTTTGGTAATTGTTGACAATATGTTATCTTTTTACATTTTCAGTTATTTTTGGGCAGATTTAATAGCTTTTTTTATAATATATTGCACAAAAATTGATTTATTTTATAAAATTTATCATAAATTGCTATTTATTGCCCAAAATTAGTACAAAAAACTAATTTAAATATAAAAAAGCTTTCAGTTTCTAGAATAAGCACAAAAAACTAATTTATTGCAAGATATTCATTATAAATCGCACAAAATATAATTTAAATTTTTCACAAATCGCGCAGAAAACCCATTTAAGCACAAAAAACTGGTTTATATTACTAAATTCATTAAAAATTACACAAAAAAATTATTTTTTGCAAAAATATTGCACAAAAAACTAGTTTATCTCATCAAATAATCACAAAAAAACCTTTCAATGCATGACATTGGAACAAAGAACGGATTTATCTCATAAATTGCTCAAAAACTCATGTATTTTGCATGAAATTAGCACAAAAAAGCTAAGTTTTTATTTATTGCACAAAATGAGCACACAAAAAACTGATTTCTTATTAAATCGATTTTAAATTGCACAGAATATCCATTAATTGAATAATAGTAGCAGAAAAACTAGTTTATTTTATAAAATTTATTATAAATTGTACAAAAAAGTCTTTTATTGCACAAAAAACTAATTTATCTTAAAAACAATCTAATTTATTGCAGAAAACTCATCATAAATCGCCCAGAAAACTATTTTATTGCATAAAATTAGCAAAAAAATATATAATTTATATAAGAAAATTTATTATAAATTGCGCAGAACACAATTTTCAGAAATTGACCAAATTTCAGTTCCATTGACAACTTTGTTGATTTTTTTGATCATTTCATGAAATTTTAAAAGATTTTTTGAATTTTAGTGACTGTTTTATTATTTTTTTTAGTTTTGTTGACATTTTTTGGCAGTTTCAACTATTTTGACAGTTTTCTGATAAGTTTGTTGATTTTTTTAAATAATTTCAAGGATTTTTTGGAGTTTTGACAGTTTTAAGCGATTTTATCGATATTTTAGGTTTTTTTTTTAGTTTTTGAAGTTTTTAATTTTGTTTAGCAGTTTCAGTGTTTTTTTTTTTTAGTTTTTATTGGTTTCATATTTTTTTAGTTTAGAGGTTTATAAAGTGTATTGACAGTTTAAGTGTTTTTTTGACAATTTTGCTGTTTTTTGACAGTTTTCAGTTTCAGTTTTAGATGATTTTTTACAGCTTTGTCGATTTTTGACAGTTCCGGCAATTTTTTTGACAGAATTATCAATTATTTGTCAGCCTCGGTAATTCTTTTACAGTTTTTAAGTGTTTAATATTTTTTTTATAGTTTTTAGTCTTCGAGTTCTAGTAATTTTTGTTAATTTTAACGATTTTATTGACAATTTTTGCGGTTTTATAGTTTTAAAAGAATTTTGACAGTTTTAGTCATTTTTTTAAAATTTTATTGATTTTTTCACATTGCTAATGAATAGTTTTACACATTTTAAACATTTTGTAATTTTTTAACGATTTTATGGACAGTTTTTGCGTTTTTTTTTTTAAACTTTGATAAGTTTTGATACTTTTTTTGACAGTTTTGTTTATTTATTGGTAGTTTCAGTGATTTTATTGAAGTTCCACGGATTTTTATAGTTTGTTTTTAGCAGTTTTTTTAATAGTTTTCGAGTTTTTAAGGTTTCTATAAGTTTTGTTGACAGTTTTTTTTAAATTTTTGGGAGTTTTTCAATGATTTTAGTGACAGTTTCCACGATTTTTTACAGTTTTATTATTTTTTTACAGTTCCAGTTATTATTTTGACAGTTTACAAATCTTTTTTAAGTTTTAGGTATTTTTGTCAAAGGTTTCTATCAATTTTGTTGATTTTGTTGACAGTTTTGTTTATTTTTGTCAATTTTTGACAGTTCCAGTTATTTTTGGACAGCTTTAATAGCATTTTTTAAGTTTTAACAATTTGTTGCAGTTTTGTTATTATTTTGGAATGTTCAGTGATTCTATTGTTAGTTTCCACGATTTGTTGATAGTCTCAGGTATTTTTTGGCAGTTTTTGAAAGCTTTGTTGATTTTTTTATAGTTTTAGAGAAATGTTTGAGTTTTAGTGACTGTTTTGATCATTTTTTGAGAGTTTTTTTGTCGACAGTTGAGTTTTAGTGACTGTTTGTTGATTTTTTTCCATAATTTTAATGGTTTCTTCACAGTTTTAGAGAAATTTTTGAGTTTTAGTGACTGCTTTGGGGATTTGTTCAGTGTTTGTGGCCGTTTTGTTGATTTTTTAATAATTTTATGGATTTTTTCACAGTTTTAGAAGAGTTTTTAAGTTTTAATGACTGCTTTGTTGATTTTTAAAAATAATTTCATAGATTTTTCGACTGTTTTCTTGTTTTTTTTTAATCAATTCTTAGATTTTTTCACAGTTTTACAGGAATATTTGTGTTTTAGTGACCGATTTGTTAATTTTTTAGAAGTTTTGATGAAAGTTTCCACCATTTTTCGCTTAGACCATATACACATATAGACGGTGTACTATTTTGCGCTTGTTGCATGGTGAAGCCAACATAATAATGTTCTATGCCCACGGATGACGTCACGCGCTAATTGTAGGCATATAAATAGTTAAATCTTACTTAACAGTCTTGCCATTTATAGTTTTATTATTAATAAACAAATGTTTTGCACCTACAGGTATAAACATTTTCAATTACTAAACTTTCTGCAACAATAAATGTCAATTGTCAATTATCAGTTATCAAATAACATTTGTTTATACTACAAAATTCAATATTTATGTAAAATTATGTATGTTAAGAGCTCTATACAACATTTTGGTAAATGTAGTGCGTAAAAATGTGTTTTTTTTTGGCTGTTTGCGCTATCTTGCCCACAACTGACGTCATTTGCACCAATTATATTGGCTTTGCCGAGTCAGCAAAAGGCGTGTCTATATGGTTTAAGATTTTTCGGCACTTACAGTTATGTTGTTGACAGTTTTTTTATAACTTTGTTGATATTTTGAGAATCTCATAGTTTTTTTTCTCAATTTTAGCGACAGTTTATATTAGTTTTGTTGATTTTTTGACAATTTCAGCAATTTTTTATAGTTTAAGAGCTATTTTTAGGTTTTCTTTTTTTTTCACATTTCTAAACAATTGTTTTATAGTATTAAAGACATTTTAAAGTTTCAGTGTTTTTTTTTTTATTTTTTTGGCATTTTCAGTGATTCAATTGACAGTTACCACGATTTGTTGACAGTTTTTTTGATTGTTTTAGGGAGTTTTAATGAGTTTGATTATTTTTTCTTTACAACTTTATAGGTTTTTAAAGGTTTCTATCAATTTTGTTAATTTTGTTGACAGTTTTGTTTAATTTTGTCAATTTTTGACAGTTCCAGTTATTTTTGGACAGCCTTTAATAGCATTTTTTTAAGTTTTAGCAATTTGTTGCAGTTTTGTTATTATTTTGGAATGTTCAGTGATTCTATTGTTAGTTTCCACGATTTGTTGATAGCCTCAGGTATTTTTTGGCAGTTTTTGAAAGCTTTGTTGTTTTTTTTATAGTTTTAGAGAAATGTTTGAGTTTTAGTGACTGTTTTGATCATTTTTTGAGAGTTTTTTTGTCGACAGTTGAGTTTTAGTGACTGTTTGTTGATTTTTTCATAATTTCATGTTTTTTTCACAGTTTTAGAGAAATTTTTGAGTTTTAGTGACTGCTTTGTGGCCGTTTTGTTGATTTTTTGATAATTTTATGGATTTTTTCACAGTTTTAGAAGAGTTTTTAAGTTTTAATGACTGCCTTGTTGATTTTAAAAAATAATTTCATAGATTTTTCGACTGTTTCTTGTTTTTTTAATCAATTCTTAGATTTTTTCACAGTTTTACAGGAATATTTGAGTTTTAGTGACCGATTTGTTAATTTTTTAGAAGTTTTGATGACAGTTTCCACCATTTTTCGCTTAGACCATATACACTTATAGACGCACCGTGTGCTATTTTGCGCTTGTTGCATGGTGAAGCCAACATAATAATGTTCTATGCCCACAGATGACGTCACGCGCTAATTGTAGGCATAAGCCCTACAAATAGTTAAATCTTACTTAACAGTCTTGCCATTTATAGTTTTATTATTAATAAACCAATGTTTTGCGCCTACAGGTATAAACATTTTCAACCGTGACCGATTTGTTAATTTTTTAGAAGTTTTGTTGACAGTTTCCACCATTTTTCGGCAGTTACAGTTATTTTGTTGAGAGTTTTTTATAACTTTGTTGATTTTTTGACAATCTCATAGATTTTTGCACAATTTTAGTGATTGTTTTGTTTGAGTGTTTTTAAACATTCAGTAATTTTTTAACAGTTTTGTTGAATTTTTGGCAGTTTCGGCGACTTTTTCTGTAGTTTTAGAGCTATTTTTAGGTTTTCTTCATCTTTTTCACATTGCTAAACAATTGTTGCATGGTGAAGCCAACATAATAATGTTCTATGCCCACGGATGACGTCACGCGCTAATTGTAGGCATAAGCCCTACAAATAGTTAAATCTTACTTAACAGTCTTGCCATTTATAGTTTTATTATTAATAAACAAATGTTTTGCACCTACAGGTATAAACATTTTCAATTACTAAATTTTCTGCAACAATAAATGTCAATTATCAGTTATCAAATAACATTTGTTTATACTACAAAATTCAATATTTATGTAAAATTATGTATGTTAAGAGCTCTATACAATATTTTGGTAAATTTAGTGCGTAAAAATGTGTTTTTCTTTGGCTGTTTGCGCTATCTTGCCCACAACTGACGTCATATGCACCAATTATATTGGCTTTGCCGAGTCTATATGGCCTAAGATTTTTCGGCACTTACAGTTATATTGTTGACAGTTTTTTTTATAACTTTGTTAATTTTTTGAGAATCTCATAGTTTTTTTTCTCAATTTTAGCGACAGTTTATATTAGTTTTGTTGATTTTTTGGCAATTTCAGCAATTTTTTATAGTTTAAGAGCTATTTTTAGGTTTTCTTCATTTTTTTTTCACATTTCTAAACAATTGTTTTATAATATTAAAGACATTTTAAAGTTTTAGTGTGTTTTTTTAATTTTTTTTGGCATTTTCAGTTATTCAATTGACAGTACCACAATTTGTTGACAGATTTTTTGATTGTTTTAGGGAGTTTTAATGAGTTTGATTATTTTTTCTTTACAACTTTATAGGTTGTTAAAGGTTTCTATCAGTTTTCTTGATTTTGTTGACAGTTTTGTTTATTTTTTGGCAATTTTTGACAGTTCCAGTTATTTTTGGACAGCTTTAATAGCATTTTTTTAAGTTTTAGCCATTTGTTGCAGTTTTGTTATTATTTTGGAATGTTCAGTGATTCTATTGTTAGTTTCCACGATTTATTGATAGTCTCAGGTATTTTTTGGCAGTTTTTGAAAGCTTTGTTGATTTTTTTATAGTTTTAGAGGAATGTTTGAGTTTTAGTGACTGTTTTGATCATTTTTTGAGAGTTTTTTTGTCGACAGTTGAGTTTTAGTGACTGTTTGTTGATTTTTTCATAATTTCATGTTTTTTTCACAGTTTTAGAGAAATTTTTGAGTTTTAGTGACTGCTTTGTGGCCGTTTTGTTGATTCTTTGATAATTTTATGGATTTTTTCACAGTTTTAGAAGAGTTTTTAAGTTTTAATGACTGCCCTGTTGATTTTAAAAAATAATTTCATAGATTTTTCGACTGTTTCTTGTTTTTTTAATCAATTCTTAGATTTTTTCACAGTTTTACAGGAATATTTGAGTTTTAGTGACCGATTTGTTAATTTTTTAGAAGTTTTGATGACAGTTTCCACCATTTTTCGCTTAGACGATATACACTATAGACGCGCTATTTCGCGCTTGTTGCATGGTGAAGCCAAGATAATAATGTTCTATGCCCGCAGATGACGTCACGCGCTAATTGTAGGCATAAGCCCTACAAATAGTTAAATCTTATTTAACAGTCTTGCCATTTATAGTTTTATTATTAATAAACAAATGTTTTGCGCCTACAGGTATAAACATTTTCAATTGCTATACTTTCTGCAATAATAAATGTCAATTGTCAATTATCAGTTATCAAATAACATTTGTTTATACTACAAAATTCAATATTTATGTAAAATTATGTATGTTAAGAGCTCTATACAACATTTTGGTAAATTTAGTGCGTAAAAATGTGTTTTTCTTTGGCTGTTTGCGCTATCTTGCCCACAACTGACGTCATATGCACCAATTATATTGGCTTTGCCGAGTCAGTATGGCCTAAGATTTTTCGGCACTTACAGTTATATTGTTGACAGTTTTTTTTTATAACTTTGTTGATTTTTTGAGAATCTCGTAGTTTTTTTTCTCAATTTTAGCGACAGTTTATATTAGTTTTGTTGATTTTTTGGCAATTTCAGCAATTTTTTATAGTTTAAGAGCTATTTTTAGGTTTTCTTCATTTTTTTTCACATTTCTAAACAATTGTTTTATAGTATTAAAGACATTTTAAAGTTTTAGTGTTTTTTTTTTTAAATTTTTTGGCATTTTCAATAATTCAATTGACAGTGCCACGATTTGTTGACAGATTTTTTGATTGTTTTAGGGAGTTTTAATGAGTTTGATTATTTTTTCTTTATAACTTTATAGGTTGTTAAAGGTTTCTATCAGTTTTCTTGATTTTGTTGACAGTTTTGTTTATTTTTTGGCAATTTTTGACAGTTCCAGTTATTTTTGGACAGCTTTAACAGCATTTTTTAAGTTTTAACAATTTGTTGCAGTTTTGTTATTATTTTGGAATGTTCAGTGATTCTATTGTTAGTTTCCACGATTTATTGATAGTCTCAGGTATTTTTTGGCAGTTTTTGAAATTTTTGTTGATTTTTTTATAGTTTTAGAGAAATGTTTGAGTTTTAGTGACTGTTTTGATCATTTTTTGAGAGTTTTTTTTGTCGACAGTTGAGTTTTAGTGACTGTTTGTTGATTTTTTTTCATAATTTTAATGGTTTTTTCACAGTTTTAGAGAAATTTTTGAGTTTTAGTGACTGCTTTGTGGCCGTTTTGTTGATTTTTTGATAATTTTATGGATTTTTTCACAGTTTTAGAAGAGTTTTTAAGTTTTAATGACTGCCTTGTTGATTTTAGAAAATAATTTCATAGATTTTTCGACTGTTTTCTTGTTTTTTTAATCAATTCTTAGATTTTTTCACAGTTTTACAGGAATATTTGAGTTTTAGTGACCGATTTGTTATTTTTTTAGAAGTTTTGATGGCAGTTTCCACCATTTTTCGCTTAGACCATATACACTATAGACGCGCTATTTTGCGCTTGTTGCATGGTGAAGCCAAGATAATAATGTTCTATGCCCACAGATGACGTCACGCGCTAATTGTAAGCATAAGCCCTACAAATAGCTAAATCTTACTAAACAGTCTTGCCATTTATAGTTTTATTATTAATAAACAAATGTTTTGCACCTACAGGTATTTACATTTTCAATTACTAAACTTTCTGCAACAATAAATATCAATTGTCAATTATCAGTTATCAAATAACATTTGTTTATACTACAAAATTCAATATTTATTTAAAATTATGTATGTTAAGAGCTCTATACAATATTTTGGTAAATGAAGTGCGTAAAAATGTGTTTTTCTTTGGCTGTTTGCGCTATCTTGCCCACAACTGACGTCATTTGCACCAATTATATTGGCTTTGCCGAGTCAGCAGAAGGCGTGTCTATAAGTCTATATGGTCTAAGATTTTTCGGCACTTACAGTTATGTTGTTGACAGTTTTTTTATAACTTTGTTGATATTTTGAGAATCTCATAGTTTTTTTTCTCAATTTTAGCGACAGTTTATATTAGTTTTGTTGATTTTTTGACAATTTCAGCAATTTTTTATAGTTTAAGAGCTATTTTTAGGTTTTCTTTTTTTTTCACATTTCTAAACAATTGTTTTATAGTATTAAAGACATTTTAAAGTTTCAGTGTTTTTTTTTTTATTTTTTTGGCATTTTCAGTGATTCAATTGACAGTTACCACGATTCGTTGACAGTTTTTTTGATTGTTTTAGGAAGTTTTAATGAGTTTGATTATTTTTTCTTTATAACTTTATAGGTTTTTAAAGGTTTCTATCAGGTTTGTTGACAGTTTTGTTTATTTTTTGGCAATTTTTGACAGTTCCAGTTATTTTTGGACAGCTTTAATAGCATTTTTTTAGTTTTGGTATTATTTTGGAATGTTCAGTGATTCTATTGTTAGTTTCCACGATTTATTGACAGTCTCAGGTATTTTTTGGCAGTTTTTGAAAGCTTTGTTGATTTTTTTATAGTTTTAGAGGAATGTTTGAGTTTTAGTGACTGTTTTGATAATTTTTTGAGAGTTTTTTGGCAGTTTCTGTTATTTTGTCGATAATTGAGTTTTAGTGACTTTCATGTTTATTTCACAGTTTTAGAAAAAAAAAAAATGAGTTTTAGTGAGTGTTTTGGGGATTTTTCAGTGTTTGTGACCGTTTTGTTGATTTTTTTGATAATTTTATAGATTTTTCACAGTTTTAGAAGAGTTTTTAAGTTTTAAAGACTGCTTTGTTGATTTAAAAAAATAATTTTTAAGCAATTCTCAGATTTTTTCACGGTTTTGCAGGAATATTTGTGTTTTAGTGACCGATTTGTTAAGTTTTGATGACACTATAGACGTGCTATTTTGCGCTTGTTGCATGGTGAAGCCAACATAATAATGTTCTATGCCCACAGATGACGTCACGCGCTAATTGTAGGCATAAGCCCTACAAATAGTTAAATGGTGGAAACTGTCCACTATTTTTCGGCAGAAACAGTTATTTTGTTGACAGTTTTTTTATAACTTTGTTGTTTTTTTGACAATATCATACATTTTTTGACAATTTATATTAGTTTTGTTAATTTTTTGACAGTTTCAGATAATTTTTCTGTATTTTTAGAGCTATTATTAAGTTTTCTTCATTTTTTTTTTCACATTGCTAAACAAATTGTTTTATAGTATTAGAGACACTTTAAAGTTTTAGTGTTTTTTTGTTTGTTTTTTGGTATTGTCAGTGATTTTATTGACAGTTTCTTTATTGTTTTGTGGAGTTTTAATTAGTTTCATTGTTTTTTCTTTATAACTTTAAAGGTTTCTATCAGTTTTGTTGATTTTGTTCACAATTTTCTTTATTTTTTACGAGTTTTTGACAGTTCCAGTTATTATTTTAAGTGATTTGTTGCAGTTTTGTTACTATTTGGACATGTTTAGTGATTCTGTTGGTCAGTTTCCACGATTTATTGACATTTTTTTGATAGTCTCCGTTACTTTTTTAGTAGTTTGTTGAGAGGTTTGTTGATTTTTTTATAGCAGAGGAATGTTTAGAGTTTTTTGTTGGCAGTTTCAGTTTTTTATTGACAGTTTTAGCGAATTTTTTGGGTCACTAAACTGTTTTGTTTATTTTTTTCATAATTTCATTGCTGCTTTGAGGATTTTTTCACAGTTTTAGTGACTTTGTTGATTTTTTTTTGATAATTTTATGATTTTTTTCACAATTTCAGAGAATTTTTAAGTTTTAGTGACTGCTTTGTTGATTTTTTCAGTTTTATAGAAATTTTTGAATTTTATTGACCGTTTTGTCGTTTTATTGTTTGATAATTTTAGTTTTAGAGGAGTATTTGAGTTGTAGTGACTGGTTTGTTTTTTTTTTTTAGAAGTTTTGGTGACAGTTTTCGCCATTTTCAACAGTTTCTGTTATTTTGTTGATAGTTTTTTGATAACTTCTTAGATTTTTTCAGTTTTAGAAAAAAAATTGATATTAGTGATTAGTGATTTTTGAGTTTTAGTGAGCGCTTTGAGGATTTTTTTTCACAGTTTTGTCGATGTTTTCTGATAATTTCATTTTTTAACAATTTTATAGACTTTTTCGCAGTTTTGTTTTGATATTTTTGAGTTTTATTGATTTTTATTTATAATTTCACAATTTTAGAGAACTATTTGAGTTTTAGTGACAATTTCCACCATTTTTCGGCAATTTCAGTTATTTTCTTGACAGTTTTTTCTTTATAACTTCATTTTTTCAGTTTTAGAAAAAAAAAAAATTTTAGTCACTGTTTTTGGAAGTTTTGTTGACAGTTCCCACGATTTCTTTGGCAGTTTTTTGATAACTGTTGATTTTTCACAACTTTAGAAGAATTTTTGAGTTTTAGTAATTTTTTTTGAGAAATTCGTTGAAGTTTCAGTTATTTTTTAACAGTTTTTTGACAATTTTCGTGATTTTTTTACAGTTTTAGTAGAATTTTTGAGTTTTGTTATTTTTTTGAAAGTTTTGGTGACAGTTATTTTTGACAGTTTTCGATTTTTGAAAGTTTACAATTTATTGATGATTGTTTTAAAGTTTTTATCAGTTTTCTTATTTTTTCGGACATTTTTGGTCATTTTTTTTAGGGTTACAGTGACAGTTTTAATAGTTTTTTGACAAGTTTTAGAGATGTCAATGACAATTCCAGTTTTTTTTTTAGTTTTAGAAGAATTTTTTGTTATTTTTCGGAAGTTTAGTTGACAGTTTCCATGAGTTTTTGGCAGTTTTTTTATATAATTATTTCATGAATTTTTCAGTGTTAAACAAATTAAAAAGTTTTAATAACTGTTTTGTTAACTTTTTGGTGACAGTTTTTTCCATTTTTTTGGGATTATTTAAGACTAGTGGGAAGATTACATTAGTTGATCTAAAAATACCTTCAAAACAGCTGCCTATATAAGGCATTTGTTCCTGGGCCATTTCCATGACATCTTCGAGACTACCAAGCAGTGTCACCGTCAACTCGTAAATGTCCAGGATATTTGAAAATATCACATCTAAATCCCTCGGATCGGGATTTAATTTTATAATTTCTTCCCTGCAACACAAATCAATCAATAAACAAATACCACCATAAAACATAATACCAACCTAAATACTCTTATAATCATATGCAATTCTCGCAGGTACTGTCTTTCAGAGGCCATCAACTCTCTCACTACCTCCTCGTAAGTCAGACTAGTCCTTGGCGCAGAGGGCGCCACCACAGGCGTATCCAACGAATTGCTTCCTCCACCCTCATCCTGATAGAACATATCCATCAATGCCTAAAACATAAATCATTTAATTATCGAAAATAGTATTATTAAAAAAAAAAAGCAAAGATTTAGATGCATACGGAAAAGATTTCAATTATTGTGTTTGACAGTTATCAAATTAGTGCAATTTAAAAAGAAAATTAATGAGGGTCTACGACATATAGAATATAAAATGTTTGCTTAAAATAAAACTTAGCATTAGGCAAATTAAAATAAGGCGTCGCAAGCGCATTCTGTGTATTCGTGTGACTGACAGCTCCTATTAATTTATAGAAACATTTTTTTAGGTTAAAACATAACCTCAATGTTTCCGAGAGGGAATTTCATCTATAAAACATGCAATCATGCACTAATTATAATAATGGAAAATAAAATTAGAACCAATTATTCCGTTGCTACCTACCATAGCTGTGGTCTGAGGCAGGCGTGAAAGCAAAAGCAAGTTAAAATGAGACGCAAAGCTTTGATAATTTTTTGTTTATATGTCAATCAGTGGCGTAGCTGTATGTATAGTAAGGATATGCAATGTGGAAGGGCCCACAAGCATGAATAAAATGTAATTTTCATACTTCATGGTCTGATTTTTGTTATTTCACATTCTAAGAATAGAATTTTGCACTTTTCAACAGTTTATAGAAGATTTTGGTTGGTTTTAATAATATGTTGATACTTGATTTTGCTATTTTTGAGATTTTATGAATTATTTTTACATTTTTCAAAAGTTTATGGCAGAATTTTTTTATTTACTAACAATATTTTGCTATTCTGACTTCTTTGGCCAAATTTTGATTCTATTTTTGACAGTTTAGGACCAAATTTTTATGCTTTTAATCAAATGTTCTTTAATTGTAAAAAACGTTCCTTAATTCTCCACAAGATGTCAAAAATGTGTATATGATTAACAAATATCATAAATGTTCCAACACTGTCAAAAATATTCCTCAAATCTGCTGATAAAAGGTTCTAAAACTGTCAAAAATGTTCCACAAATATAAGAATTGGTTGGCAGGTGTCAAAAACATTCCTAAAGTGTGTATGTTCTACAATTGTTACTAAATTGTCAAAAAAATTCTAAAATTATCAAAAATGTTCCTCAAAGCTGTTGATATGTTCTAAAATTGTAAAAATCGATCTAAAATTGTCAAAAATGTTCCTCAAAGCTGTTGATATTGTCAAAAATGTTCTAAAAATGTTACTAAATCGTCAAAAATGTTTCAAAAGTGCCAAGAAGGTTACAACATTGTTAAAAATGTTTTAAAGTTGTTAAAAAAAAATGTTAATAAATCATCAAAAAAATCCAAAAGTATCAAAAACGTAACTATCGTCAAAAATATTTCCACAGCTGTCAAATATTTTCCACAAACAAATAAATATAATTACCAAATGTCAAAAAAGTTCCAAAATTGTTGAAAAGTACAAAAATCGTCAAAAACCTTTCATAATAATTATCAAAAATGTTTACTATTTTGCACTTTTCGACAGTTTTTTTGTAGTAAATGACAATATGGCAAGGTTTTACTATTCTTGACATTTCCTAAATAGAATTTTACCCCTTTCAACAGGTTTTTTCGGCAAAACTTTGATATTTCATAATCGAATTTTGTTATTTTTAGATTTTATGAAAATGTTTGCACTTTTTAACAGTTTATGACTGGATTTTGGTATTAACTAATAATTCTTTGATGGTTCAAGGCTGGATTTTGTAATTTTTGACGTTTTATACATAAAATTTTGCAGTTTTTAACCGTTTTTTGTTTTTTTTTGAAAGTATTTAATATTTTATGAGCAAATTTTGCCATTTTTGACTTCATAAATAGAATTTTGCATTTTTAACAGTTTAAGGACAAACTTTGGTGTTTTCTGACAATATTTTCATACTTTAAGACCAAATTTTGTATTTTATGAACAGAATTTTGTGGTTTTTGGCCAGATTTTGTTCAAATTAAAAATATTTGAATGTTTTATGACCGGATTTGTCGATTTTTGACTTTTCATAATTGAAATTTTGCATTTTTTAACAGTTCATAACCAAAATTTGCTATTTCTAACAATCTTTTAATTTTTCATGTCCGGATTTTTGGAATTTTATAATTTTTTTATATTCTTCAACAATTCATGAACAGATTTGGTGCTTTATAACAATATTTTGATGTTTTAAAGCCGGATTTTGCTATCTTTGACATTTTATTAAAAGATTTGTGCACTTTTTAACAGTTAATGGCCGGATTTTAGTTCTAATTAAGAATATTTTTTGATATTTCATAGTTTGGCAGCATTTTTGTGACCGGATTTAACAATTTTTGACATTTTAAAAATAGAATTTTGCATTTCTTAACAGTTTATGACCAAATGAATGTTTTTAGACAATATTTTCACAATTTATGGTTGAATTTTGCTATTTTTGACATTTTATTAAACCAATTTTGTACTTTTTTGACAGTTTATGGCCGGATTAGTTTTGTTTAATATTAATTTTGATATTTGTGAGATTGCTTAAGGATTTTTACACTTTTTAACAGTTTATGGTCAAATTTTGGTACATTGACAATATTTTGATGATTCAAAGCTGGATTTTGGTATTTTTGACATTTTATGAATATAATTTTGTATTTTTTGACAGTTTATGACCGGATTAGTTCTGTTTAACAATAATTTTGATATTTCTGAGATTGCTTAAGGATTTTTACACTTTTTAACAGTTTAAGGCCAGATTTTGGTGCATTCTGACAATATTTTGATGATTCAAAGCTGGATTTTGGTATTTTTGACATTTTATGAATAGAATTTTGTATTTCTTGACAGTTTATATGGCCGGATTAGTTCTGTTTAACAATAACTTTGATATTTCTGAGTTTGCTTAAATATTTTTACACTTTTTAACATTTTATGGCCAAATTTTGGTACATTCCGACAATATTTTGATGATTCAAAGCTAGATTTTGGTATTTTTGACATTTTATGAATAGAATTTTGTATTTTTTGACAGTTTATGGCCGGATTAGTTCTGTTTAACAATAATTTTGATATTTCTGAGATTGCTTAAAGATTTTTACACTTTTTAACAGTTTATGGCCAGATTTTGGGGTGCATCCCGACAATATTTTATTTTCCTATTTTTGACATTTGATGAATAAAATTTTTTGGCAGTTTATGGCCGGATTTGTTGTTTAACAATAATATTAATATTTCTGAGTTTGCTTAAAGATTTTTACACTTTTTAACATTTTATGGCCAAATTTTGGTGCATTCCGACAATATTTTGATGATTCATAGCTGGATATTGCTATTTTTGACATTTTATGAATAGAATTTTGTATTTTTTGACAGTTTATGGCCAGATTAGTTCTGTTTAACAATAATTTTGATATTTCTGAGATTGCTTAAAGATTTTTACACTTTTTAACAGTTTAAGGCCAGATTTTGGTGCATTCTGACAATATTTTGATGATTCAAAGCTAGATTTTGCTATTTTTGACATTTTATGAACAGAATTTTGCAGTTTTCAACTACTTTTGGCCGAATTTCTGTTCTTTTTATAAATATTTAAATGTTTTATAATCGAATTTAACAATTTTTGACTTTTCATAAATAGAATTTTGCACTTTTTAACAGTTTAGGATAAAAATTTGAAATATTTTGAATTTTCATTGCTGGATTTTGTTACATTTGGGATTTTATAAAAAAATTTTAAACAGTTTACGACCAGATTTGATGCTTTCTAACAATATTTTGATATTTCATAGCCGGATTTAGCTATTTTTAACATTTACTAAAAAAACTTTGCACTTTTAAACAGTTTATGTCGAATTTTGATTGTTTCTATCAATATTTATGATATTTTATAGCTGGATTATGCTATTTTTCTAGATTTTATGAAGATTTTTACAATTTTTAACAGTTTATGGCCGGATTTTAGTGTTTTTTGACAATATTTTCACACTTTATGGACAAATGTTGCTATTTTTGACATATTATGAACAGAATTTTACATTTCCAACCATTATTTAGTTCTTTTTGAAAATAGTTTTTAATAGTTTATTCCCGATATTGGTTATTTTTAACAGTTTATGGCCGATTTTAGTGTTTTTTGACAATATTTTCACACTTTATGGAAAATTTTTGCTAATTTTTGACATATTATGAACAGAATTTTACATTTCCAACCGTTTGTAGCCAAGTTTTAGTTCTTTTTGAAAATAATTTAATACTTTATGACCGGATTTAACTATTTTTGACAGTTGGCAGCATTTTTTTAACAGTTTATGGTCAAATTTGTGTGTTTTTTGACAATACTTTCACACTTTACTGCAAGAAGTATCGTTAGTTTTGACAGTTTATTAAAAGAATATTGCACTTTTTAACAGTTTATGCCAGATTTTAGTTATTTTTAAAAGTTTATGGCCCAATTTTATTGTTTTTTGACTATATTTTCACTTTATGCTAAAATTTTGCTATTTTTGACATATTATGAACAGAATTTTACATTTTCACCCGTTTTTAGCCGGGTTTTAGTTCTTTTTGATAATAATTTAATACTTTATGACATGATTTAACTATTTTTGACAATTGACAGCATTTTTTTAACAATTTATGACCAAATTTGAGTGTTTTTTGACAATATTTTCACACTTTACTGCCAAATATGTTTAGTTTTGACGGTTTATTAAAAGAATATTGCACTTTTTAACAGTTTATGCAAGATTTTGGTTATTTTTAACAGTTTATGGCCGAATTTTAGTGTTTTTTGACAATATTTTCACACTTTATGGCCAAATTTTGCTATTTTTGACATATTTTGAACAGAATATTACATTTCCAACCGTTTTTAGCCAGGTTTTAGTTCTTTTTGAAAATAATTTAATACTGTATGACCTGATTTAACTATTTTTACAGTTGACAGCATTTTCTTAACAGTTTATGACCAAATTTGTGTGTTTTTTGACAATATTTTCACACTTTACTGCCAAATATGGTTAGTTTTGAAAGTTTATTAAAAGAATATTGCACTTTTTAACAATTTATGCAAGATTTTGGTTATTTTTAACAGTTTATGGCCGAATTTTAGTGTTTTTTGACAATATTTTCACACTTTATGGCCAAATTTTGCTGTTTTTGACATATTATGAACAGAATTTTACATTTCCAACCATTTTTGGCCGAGTTTTAGTTCTTTTTGATAATAATTTAATACTTTATGACCGGATTTAACTATTTTTGACAGTTGACAGCAATTATTTAACAGTTTAAGCCCAAATTTGAATGTTTTTTGACAATATTTTCACACTTTACTGTCAAATATAGTTAGTTTTGACTGTTTTAAAAAGAATATCGCACTTTTTAACAGTTTATCCCAGATTTTGGTTATTTTTAACAGTTTATGACCGAAGTTTAGTGTTTTTTTGACAATATTTTCACACTTTATGACAGAATTTTGCTACTTTTGACATATTATGAACAGAATTTTACATTTCCAACAGTTTTTTAGTTCTTTTTGAAAATAATTTAATACTTTATGACCGGATTTAACTATTTTTGACAGTTGACAGCATTTTTTTAACAGTTTATGACCAAATTTGTGTGTTTTTTGACAATATTTTCACACTTTACTGCCAAATATGTTTAGTTTTGACGGTTTATTAAAAAATATTGCACTTTTTAACAGTTTATGCCAAATTCTGGTTACTTTTAACAGTTTATGGCCCAATTTTATTGTTTTTTGATAATATTTTCACACTTTAAGCTAAAATTTTGCTATTTTTGACATATTATGAACAGAATTTTACATTACCAACCGATTTTGGCCGTGTTGTAGTTCTTTTTGAAAATAATTTAATACTTTGTGACCCGATTTAACTATGTTTGACAGTTGACAGCATTGCCCAAATTTGAATGTTTTTTGACAATATTTTCACACTTTACTGCCAAATATGTTAGTTTTGACGGTTTATTAAAAGAATATTGCACACCGGGTTTCAGTTCTTTTTGAAAATAATTTAATACTTTGTGACCTGATTTAACTATTTTTGACAGTTGACAGCATTTTTTAACAGTTTATGCCCAAATTTGAATGTTTTTTGACAATATTTTCACACTTTACTGAAAAATATGATTAGTTATGGCGGTTTATTAAAAGAATATTGCACTTTTTAACAGTTTATGCAATATTTTGGTTATTTTTAACAGTTTATGGCCGATTTTTAGTGTTTTTTGACATATTTTGAACAAAATTTTACATTTCCAACCGTTTTTAGCCGTGTTTTAGTTCTTTTTGAAAATAATTTAATACTTTATGACCGGATTTAACTATTTTTGACAGTTGGCAGCATTTTTTTAACAATTTATGATCAAATTTGAGTGTTTTTTGACAATATTTTCACACTTTACTGCCAAATATGTTAGTTTTGGCGGTTTATTAAAAGAATATTGCACTTTTTAACAGTTTATGCCAGCTTTTGGTTATTTTTAACAGTTTATGGCACAATTTTAGTTTTTTTTTGACAATATTTTCACACTTTATGGCCAAATTTTGCTGTTTTTGGCATATTATCAACAGAATTTTACATTACCAACCGTTTTTGGTCGTGTTTTAGTTCTTTTTGAAAATAATTTAATACTTTATGACCGGATTTAACTATTTTTTACAGTTCACAGCATTTTTTTAACAGTTTATGGTCAAATTTGTGTGTTTTTTGACAATATTTTCACACTTTACTGCAAGAAGTATCGTTAGTTTTGACAGTTTATTAAAAGAATATTGCACTTTTTAACAGTTTATGCCAGATTTTAGTTATTTTTAAAAGTTTATGGCCCAATTTTATTGTTTTTTGACAATATTTTCACTTTATGCTAAAATTTTGCTATTTTTGACATATTATGAACAGAATTTTACATTTTCAACCGTTTTTAGCCGGGTTTTAGTTCTTTTTGATAATAATTTAATACTTTATGACCGGATTTAACTATTTTTGACAGTTGACAGCATTTTTTTAACAGTTTATGACCAAATTTGTGTGTTTTTTGACAGTTGACAGCATTTTTTTAACAGTTTATAGTCAAATTTGTGTGTTTTTTGACAATATTTTCACACTTTACTGCCAAATATGGTTAGTTTTGGCGGTTTATTAAAAGAATATTGCACTTTTTAATAGTTTATTCCAGATTTTGGTTATTTTTAACAGTTTATGACTGGATTTTAGTATTTTTTGACAATATTTTCACACTTTATAGCTAAATTTTGCTATTTTTGACATACTTTGAACAAAATTTTACATTTCCAACCGTTTTTAGCCGCGTTTTAGTTCTTTTTGAAAATAATTTAATTTTTTATGATCTGATTTAACTATGTTTGACAGTTGACAGAATTTTTTTAACAGTTTATGACCAAATTTGTGTGTTTTTTGACAATATTTTCACACTTTACTGCCAAATATGTTTAGTTTTGACGGTTTATTAAAAGAATATTGCACTTTTTAACAGTTTATGCAAGATTTTGGTTATTTTTAACAGTTTGTGGCCGAATTTTAGTGTTTTTTGACAATATTTTCACATTTTATAGCCAAATTTTGCTATTTTTGACATTTTTTGAACAGAATTTTACATTTCCTACCGTTTTTGGCCGGGTTTTAGTTCTTTTTGAAAATAATTTAATACTTTTTGACCGGATGTAACTATTTTCTATAAATAGAACTGAAAATTGTTAAAACAATATTTTTGTTATTTTATAGCTGGATTTTGTCATTTCCGAGATTGCATAAAGATTTTTACACTTTTTAACTGTTTATTGCTTTCTCTCAATTGTATAAACTGCTAAACTTTAAGAACTGTTGATCGTAATATTAGTATGTTAGTTAGATGCAGTTAATGTAAAAATTTCATCCAATTTTGAGCAATTTTTTTCAAATTAAAGCCAAATTTTCATCAAATTTTGAAATATGAGTTGTATGGCCGGATTAGTTAATCAAACGCCATTTTCTAAATTTTGGGAATTAGTTAATGCAATTTTAGTATGTTACTAAGATACAATTAAAGCATGTTTTGTAAAAATTTCATCCAATTTTGAGCAATATTTACGAAATTAGAGCCAATTTTGTACCAAATTTTGAAATATGAATTATATGACCGGATTAGTTAATCAGGCGCCATTTTCTAAGTTTTAAGAGTTAATTAATGCAATTTTAGTATGTTACTAAGGTACAATTAAAGCATCTTTTGTAAAAATTTCATCCAATTTTGAGCAATGTTTACGAAATTAGAGCCAAATTTGTACCAAATTTGTACCAAATTTTGAAATATGAGTTGTAAGACCGGATTAGTTAACCAAACGCCATTTTCTAAATTTTGGGAATTAATTAATGCAATTTTAATATGTTACTAAGGTACAATTAAAGCATCTTTTGTAAAAATTTCAAACAATTTTGAGCAATATTTTTCAAATTAGAGTCAAATTTTTATCAAATTTTGAAATATGGATTATATGACCGGATTAGTTAATCAAAAGCAATTTTATAAATTTTGGGAATTAGTTAAAGCAATTTTAGTATGTTACTAAAATACAATTAAAGCATTTTATAAAAATTTTATTCAATTTTGAGCAATATTTTCCAAATTACAACAAAATTACTAAATTTTGATCATAAAATGCAGTGGCGCACAATATAAAATTTTTAGCCACTTAAAAAAAAAACTTTTTTGACCACAACTAAAGCTTTAATTCATATATTTAAATTACATTGATTTAATAATAATATTAGATCAAGGACTGTGAACTTTGCTTTTTTGCAAAAAAATTTAATTATGATATGATTCAATCTGACGCGGAAATGTGGCGTTAAAATTGTTCAATTTTGTATTCCCCCACATACATTTCCGCGTCATTCCTTTAAAATGCGCTTCTATTTATAGCAACACAACTCGACACAAACGTTTATAATTACTAGTTTGAAAGCTGATGTAAGAACGCGGCAAAATTACATTTAAAACAATAAAATAATGCGAATATTTATATTTAGAACTTATAAATCTGGGTAAAGGACATAATTTTTAACAGTTTTTAGGTCTTTTTAAGTTCGGATTTAGCCGTTTTGTACTTTTTTTAATAAAATTTTGCAATTTGTAACAGTTCATGACCAAATTTAAGCGGTTTTTGACAATATTTTCACACTTTATGGCCATATTTTGTAATTTTTGGTATTTTATTAAAGGAATTTTTCATTTTTTTACAGTTTATGGCCGGATTTTGTTTTTTCTGACTGTGTTTTTGATGTTTTATAACTCGATTTTGCTATTTTTGGGATTTGATGAGGATTTTTACACTTTTTAACAGTTTACGGATAAATTTTGGTGTTTTTTGACAATTGTTTTAAACTTCAAAATCGGATTTTGCAATTATTGACATTTATGACATGATTTTGTAGTTTTTAACTGTTTTGTTTGTTTTTTAAAATGTTTTGGCATTTTTTGAATGGAGTTTTGCAGTTTTTGATCGAATTTATGTTTTTTTCTGGTTATTTCAATACTTTATGGCCGGATTTTGCCGTTTTTGATTGTTTGTTTAGGATTTTGGTGTCTTCTAACAATTTTTTAAAATATATTATGACCGGATTTAATTATTTTTGATTTTTTATAAATAAAAGTTTGCATTTTTTCACACTTTATGGCCAAATTTAGCTATTTTTGAAATTTTAGCAAAACAATTTTGCACTTTTTGACAGTTTATGACCAAATTTTGTTATTTTTGACAATTTTATGGCCGGATTTTGCAATTTATAACATTTTATCACAAAAATTTTGCACTTTTTTACAGTTTATGACCAACTTATACCATTTCTAACAATACTTCAAAGCCGGATTTTGCTATTTTTGAGATTTTATAAAACTTTTTAATAGTTTATAGCCAGATTTGGTGCTTTCTAACAATATTTTCATGTTTTAAGACCGGATTTTGCTATTTTTGACATATTATGAATTGAATTTTACAGTTTTCAATCATTTATGGACGGATTTTAGTGCTTTCTTACAATATTTTATAGTTATTTTAGACTTTGTAAACAGAATTTTACACAATTCAACAAATTGGGCCAAATTTTGCTAT
Organism: Tachinus rufipes; assembly: GCA_963932245.1. Lineage (NCBI taxonomy): Eukaryota > Metazoa > Arthropoda > Insecta > Coleoptera > Staphylinidae > Tachinus > Tachinus rufipes. The sequence continues at coordinate 93,200,232 of OZ010748.1, forward strand.
TTCTAACAACATTTTCATATTTCATAGCCCGGATTTTTGAGTTTTCTTAACATTTTTACACTTCCCAACAGTGTATGCTTGCTTTTTAACAATATTTTGATGTTTTGAGACCGGATTTTGCTATTTTTGAATAGAATTTTACACTTTTCAATCAGTTATGGGCAGATTTTAGTGCTTTCTGACAATGTTCATAGCTATATTGGAATTTGATAATTAAATTTTTTGCACTATTTTGCAATTTTTTAGATTTCACGAAATATTCCACACTTTTCAAAGTTTTATGCCGAACTTTGGTGCATTTTGTTTGTTTTAACATTTTATAAATAGAATTGTTGACCGTTTTTGACCGGATTTTAGTTCAAAACCGTCTGAGAGGATCATTCTCAATATTTTGCGGTGAGGCCTAAAAATCCTAGCTACGCCACTGGGCGGGCGGGCGGGGCACTTTATGAAACGCGAGCTTAAATTAGGTTAGGTTAGAAACTAGCTATATTTTGCTATTTCTAAGATTTTATGAAAATTTGTACGCTTTTTAACAGTTTATAGCCGGATTTTGGTAATTTTTGAGAATTCTAGGCCGAATTTAGCTGTCATATGAAGAAAAAATACATTTTTTAACCATTTATGGCCGGATTTTGTTTCTTTTAAGTTTTTTATCACAAAATTTTGCCATTTTTAATATTTTATAAATTGAATGTTGATTTTTTTCAACAGTTTATGATGAATTTTGGTAATTTTTGACAATATTTTTACACTTTATGGCTGGAATTTGCTATTTTTAACATTCTATGAATAGAATTGTGCACTTTTTGACAGTTTATGACCGAATTTTAAATCTGCCAGACAATATTTTTATACTTCATAAACGGATTTTTGGATTTTTTAGAATTTTTTACACTTTTTGAACAGTTTATGAGCAGATTTTGGTGCTTTCTGAGAATTTTAGTTTATTTGATCAATATTTTTGATATTTTAAAGCTAAATTGTGCTATTTTTGAAATTTTTTGAAGAAATTTTAACTTTTTGAACAGTTTATGGCCGGATTTTGTTGCTTTCTGACAATTTTTTTAAAACTCCAAAACAGATTTTGTTGTTTTTGGCCAAATTTTGTTGTTTTATGACAATTTTTGACGTTCTATGAATAGATTTTAGCATTTTTAATAGTTTATGACAGGATTTTGTTTACTTTTATGCATGATTTTACTATTTTAACCAATCCATTTACACTTTTCAACAGCTTATGACCAGATTTTCCTATTTTGACATTTTATTAACAGAATTTTGCAGTTTTTTACTGTTTTTGGGCAGATTTTGATTCCGTTTGAAAATATTTCAACATTTTATGACCAGATTTAGCCATTTTTGACTTTTTATAAACAGAATTTTGGAAAATTTATGCTGGATTTTGGTCTTTTTAAGAGTTTATGGTCGAATTTTGGTGCTTTCTGATACTTGTTTACAATATCAAAGCCAAATTTTGCTATTTTTGGCGTTTTATAAACAGGATTTTGAAGTTTGCAACAGTTTTTGGTTCTTTTGCCATTTTTTATGACCTAATTTAGCCATTTTTTACTTTATAAATAAAATTTTGGAAAACTTAAACAGGATTTTGCAGTTTTCAACCGTTTTTAGTTCTTTTGAAACCTTTTAAGACCGGATTTTACCATTTTTGACTTTTCTTAAATAAAATTTTACATTTTTAAACAGTTTATGGCCAAATTTTGATGCTTTCATGGCCAGATTTAGCTATTTTTGACAATCTTTGAACAGAATATTGCACTTTTCAACAGATATGATCCGATTTTTGTTCTTTCTAACAATATTTTGATGTTTCATGGCCGGATTTTGTTTTTTTGACAATTTATAAATAAAACTTTTTAAAATTTTATGATTTTTAATTCATTATGAATAGAAATTTAGCATTTTTCAATATATTTTGACTAACATAAAAAAAAATATTTTGCAGTAAGACTCAAAAAATCCTAGCTACGCCACTGGTGATCACTTATATGTCAACAATTATAATCTGTCAAAAAAATCCCAAAACAAATTTTTCAACAGAAACCGTTCTAAAATAACTGCAATAATAATGATAACAACAAAATAAAAAACATTTCTAAACGTTTCCATAATATAAATTAAAACAAATATGATAATTGAACGATCATAAACGGTAAAACATGACGCGTACGAATTGTAACCCTGTTTGTGTACCTTGTCAGCATTCATGGATATCTGCACATCCTGGAATGTAATCTCCAAATGTTTTATGTGCTTCACATAGTTGCCGGCCAACTTCAATATGTCCGCCGATATGTACTCCAATACGGCCACTAGGAATAACGATACGCCTGAATCCACTTTGTAAAGAAGCAATTCCTTTAAATTAAAAAAATTAGTTTAATTAAATTTAAATTAATTTATAATTACTTTTTGTAAAAGGTTGTGTATCTTATCGACGGGTAGCACGGATTTCTTTTTTCCGCGCTCGAGGGCCTCTTGGGCTTCTTTGAGAGCCCATTTGTCGATGGGTGTGGGGAATGTGTTTTGAACACGGTATTCGACATCCTGGAAAGTTAAATGCAATGTTAGATGAGTGTAATTGATTTAATTGAATGTGTTTCTTACCTGAACTGTGTGAGGGCTCGGCTTTGCACACAATAACCCCAACAGTCTTAAACATAATTGCTCCACATATGCAAGAGCATCATCTCTCGCATCTAGAGATGGATGTACTTGCTCCAATACCTGAAAAATTGACGATAGTATTAATCCAATTAGAATTTTAGACAATATTTGATATAATTTTGAAGAAATTTTGACCAATTTTTGACAGATCAAAATTTTTTGGGAAATTTAATTATTTGGTTCTTCAGCTTTTCTCCAATTTTCACAACTTTTGAGTTATTTGAAGAAATTAGTCCCAAAAACCAAATTTTTGCACTTTTGGCAGGTAATAATGTCAAAATATTGCAAAACACTTTTAATAAATTTTGTCGGGAATTTTATTTCTTACAATTTTGGTTCTATAACTTTTTCTCCAATTTTCACTTTTGAGTTATTTGAAGAAATTAGCTCTAAAACCAGATTTTCTGAATTTTGACAGTTTATTTGTTATAATATTTGAAATCTTCATTTGAACTTTATCAAGATAACTAAATTCTGCACAACTTTTATGATTCAACTTTTATTCTAACTTTTATAAATTTTGAGATATTTAAAGAAATCACGATTTTTTGCAATGTCAGCTTAGTTGTCAAAATATTAAAAAACTTTATTTGAAATTTTTTAAGATAATTAAGTTGTGCACAATTTTTGTTTCTCAACTTTTGTTCTAAGTTTTCCAACTTCTGAAATATTTGAAGAAATTAGCTCTAAAATCATGTTTTCTGCATTTTGACAGCTTAATTGTCAAAATTTTAAATAACTTTATTTGGAATTTATTAAGATAATTAAGTTTTGCACAATTTCTGTTTCTCAACTTTTGTTCTAACTTTCAGGAATTTTGAGATATTTTAAGAAATTAGATCTAAAATCATGTTTTGTGCATTTTGACAGCTTATTTCTTAAAATATTAAAAAGTTTCATTTGAACTTCATTAAGATAAAAACGTTTTGCATAATTTTTATATTTCAACTTTTGTTCTAACTTTCATGAATTTTGAGATAATAGAAGAAATTAGATCTAAAATCATATTTTATGCAATTTGACAGATTATTTCTCAAAATAATAAAAAGCTTCATTTAAACTTCATCAAGATGAAAACGTTTTGCATAATTTTTATATTTCAACTTTTGTTCTAACTTTCATAAATTTTGAGATATTAAAAGAAATTGGATCTAAAATCATGTTTTATGCATTTTGACAGCTTATTTCTAAAAATATTAAAAAGCTTCATTTGACTTCATCAAGATGAAAATGTTTTGCATAATTTTTATATTTCAACTTTTGTTCTAACTTTCATGAACTTTGAGATATTAAAAGAAATAAGATCTAAAATCATGTTTTATGCAATTTGACAGCTTATTTCTCAAAATAATAAAAAGCTTCATTTAAACTTCATCAAGATGAAAACGTTTTGCATAATTTTTATATTTCAACTTTTGTTCTAACTTTTATGAATTTTGAGATATTTTAAGAAATTAGATCTAAAATCATGTTTTATGCATTTTGACAGCTTATTTCTGAATTTATTAAAAAGCTTCATTTGAACTTCATCAAGATGAAAACATTTTGCATAATTTTTATATTTCAACTTTTGTTCAAACTTTCATAAATTTTGAGATATTAAAAGAAATTAGATCTAAAATCATGTTTTATGCATTTTGACAGATTATTTCTCAAAATAATAAAAAGCTTCATTTGAACTTTATTAAGATGAAGAAATTTTGCATAATTTTTATATTTCAACTTTTGTTCTAACTTCCATGAATTTTGAGATATAAAAGAAATTAGATCTAAAATCATGATTTACACATTTTGACAGCTTATTTCTCAAAATAATAAAAAGCTTCATTTGAACTTTATCAAGATGAAAACCATTTGCATAATTTTTATATTTCAACTTTTGTTCTAACTTTCATGAATTTTAAGACATTAAAAGAAATTGGATCTAAAATCATGTTTTATGCACTTTGACAGCTTATTTCTCAAAATATTAAAAAGCTTCATTTCAACTTCATCAAGATGAAAACGTTTTGTATAATTTTTATATTTCAACTTTTGTTCTAACTTTCATAAATTTTGAGATATTAAAAGAAATTGGATCTAAAATCATGTTTTATGCACTTTGACAGCTTATTTCTCAAAATATTAAAAAGCTTCATTTGAACTTCATCAAGATGAAAACGTTTTGCATAATTTTTATATTTCAACTTTTGTTCTAACTTTCATAAATTTTGAGATATTAGAAGAAATTAGATCTAAAATCATGTTTTATGCATTTTGACAGCTTATTTCTTAAAATATTAAAAAGCTTCGTTTGAACTTCATTAAGATGAAAACGTTTTGCATAATTTTTATATTTCAACTTTTGTTCCAACTTTCATGAATTTTGAGATATTTAAAGAAATTAGATCTAAAATCATGTTTTATGCAATTTGACAGCTTATTTCTAAAAATATTAAAAAGCTTCATTTAAACTTCATCAAGATGAAAACGTTTTGCATAATTTTTATATTCCAACTTTTGTTCTAACTTTCATGAATTTTGAGATATTAAAATAAATTAGATCTAAAATCATGTTTTATGCAATTTGACAGCTTATTTCTAAAAACATTAAAAAGCTTCATTTGAACTTCATCAAGATGAAAACGTTTTGCATAATTTTTATATTCCAACTTTTGTTCTAACTTTCATGAATTTTGAGATATTAAAATAAATTAGATCTAAAATCATGTTTTATGCAATTTGACAGCTTATTTCTAAAAATATTAAAAAGCTTCATTTAAACTTCATCAAGATGAAAACGTTTTGCATAATTTTTATATTTCAACTTTTGTTCTAACTTTCATGAATTTTGAGATATTAGAAGAAATTAGATCTAAAATAATGTTTTTTGCATTTTGACAGTTTATTTGTAATAATATTAGAAAGCTTTATGTAAACTTTATGAAGGTAATTAAATTTTGCTTATTTTTTATATTTCAACTTTTGTTCTAACTTTCTTAACTTTTAAGATATTTGAATAAATTAGATCTAAACACCAGATTTTCTACATTTTGACAGTTTAATTGTCAAAATAATAAAGAAAGTTACATAAACTTTATCAAGCTAATTAAATTCTACATAACTTTTGTTCTAACTTTCATGAATTTTAAGATATTTGAAGACATTAGATCTAATATCAAGTTTTCTGCATTTTGACAGTTAATATGTAAACATTTTAGAAAGTTTTATTTGAACTTTATTAAGATAATTAAATTTTGATTAACTTTTATATTTTAACTTTTGTTCCAACTTTCACAACTTTTGAGATATTTGAAGAAATTAGATCAAAACCAGATTTTCTACATTTTGACAGCTTAATTGTCAAAATATTAAAGAAAATTACATAAACTTTATCAAGATAATTAAATTTTACACAACTTTTGTTCTAACTTTCATGAATTTTGAGAGATTTGAAGACATTAGATCTAAAATCATGTTTTCTGAATTTTGACAGTTTATTTGTAAACATTTTAAAAAGCTTTATTTGAACTTTATTGAGATAATTAAATTTTGCTTAACTTTTATATTTCAACTTTTGTTCTACTTTCTCAACTTTTGAAGAAATTAGATCTAAAACCAGATTTTTTACATTTTGACAGCTTAATTGTCAAAATATTAAAGAAAATTACATTAACTTTATCAAAATAATTAAATTCTACCCAACTTTTGTTCTAACTTTCATAAATTTTGAGATATTTAAAGAAATTAGATCTATAAATCATGATTTCTGCATTTTGACAGTTTATTTGTAAACATTTTAGAAAGTTTTATTTGAACTTTATTGAGATAATTAAATTTTGCTTAATTTTTATATTTCAAATTTTGTTCTAACTTTCACAACTTTTAAGATATTTGAAGAAATTAGATCTAAAATTAGATTTTCTGCATTTTGACAGCTTAACTGTGAAAATATTAAAGAAAGTTACTTGAACTTCATCAAAATATTTTTTATATTTCAACTCATGTTCTAACTTTTGAGATATTTAAAGAAATTAGATCTAAAACCATGTTTTTTTTAATTATGACAGCTTAATTGTCAAAATATTTATCAAATTTATGATTTGTGAGCAATTTACTACAAATTGATAAACAGCAACCCATATTTTGCTTCAAAAATCCAAAATACAGTGTTGCCAAATAGTGCTTTGCAAAGTTTCAAATAATTATCAAATTTCAGATTTTCATATTTTTAAATTTGGTACAATTTGATACCCAACAATCTATATTTTACTTCAAAAACCCAAAATACAGTGTTGCCAAATAGTACTTGAAGTACTTATGTTGACATTTGTCAGATTGACATTATTCAATTTTACTGTAAACATATTAAGACTAATTAAACACTAATTTGACGGTTATATTCACAACTGTCAAATTCAGTTTAGTGTCAATTTGTAAACCAATTTTCACCGATAGTTGGTAGCCATGGATCCAATTGGACATTATTTCCTTTGTAAATTTTGACATTTATAATCAAATCTATTTTAAGAATATGCAAATATGCAATATAGAATATTTTGATTGGTGTAATTTGAGTTGCATAATTTGCAGCAATCATTGATTATTTTCACTTTAATTTCATATTTTGACATATTACATTAACATTTGATTGATTTCTTCAATTTGACAGTTGCTTCATTGTTATTTAGAAACAATTGATGTGATGGTTAAGTTAAAGGTTGTCTGACTGATCAAAATCAATAAGGAAAAATGATAACATGATTATAAAAGATTTTAGAGATACTAACTCTCTTCAAAGATGTCATCAGGACTCCCTTCCATTTCGCCAAATTCTCCTCAGATGTGAAGTCGTAGATGTGGTCCTGCGAGTTGACCGTATTCATTGTTGTATTTTTTCGCACAACCCCACTTCTTCAGTAGGCACCACTAAACAACAACACCAGCGCCATTTTTCCAGAAAATTATTTTGGGATTATTAGTTTGTAGTTGAAAGAGAGAGAGTAGAAGCTACATGAGTAATAATAAATAATAATTGATGCGGCCGACAAATGATGTTTTATAAAACCCCCCGTTGCAGATGGCCACTCACGTCACATTGCACATGGTCCGCACACGCAGACACAATCGCGTTCGTTTATATTAAAACGTTTAAACGAGTCGTCCGCTCGTTTGTTGTTTATCGTTTCTCACTCGGTGTCTTGTCTCACCAAGTTTTCTCGGTTGACATGTCCGCCATGTTGTGTGCTGCTGCTCTCGGAATACTGGCCCCGAGTTTTATCTCTCTCGCACACGCACCAATCGAGAAGCTCCATCTCGCTTGCGCAACTGTCGTGACAATCAACGCGCAGGTTACTACATCTTCCGTTCTGATCGGACGCATTCCGTCGTCCCATCGTGTTGTCTCGCTCATCGTATGCGTAAATGAGATCGGTGCATGCGCACGTTGCGCGATCGATACGCCTATTACGTTTACGCAGCGACAAGGCGCAACAAACCTTTAATTAATACTCTGCAGAATCGATACGCAATCACGTGACTTCGATCGTCATCCCTTTAACACGTGGTGATTTGCGTCACTTTTCCCGCCGATGGATTTTTATATTCTAACAAAATTATTATAAGATAAATATTGAAATATTTATTAGACATAATAGTTGTTTATTTACCAAGGGCGTTATGTGATCAAAATGCTCGATTATAAAGAATTGATTGTAATTAAATAAATAAATCACAAATTATTATTACCAGAATTACTAGAACGTTTTAAAATTAATAATAATATTTTCAAAAGTAACTAAAAGTCTTTCATAGTTTAAGAAATTAATTTTTGAAAGCCTTGTATCAAAATAAATTATTATAGCAAATGTACATTGGGTTGCCTAACTTATAAATCTGCATTGGCGTTTTAAATACAATTTATTCACAAAAATCAAAATGACAAGAAGTTTATGAACTTTATGAATAGAACTTTGCAGTTTTTAACAGTTTATGACCATATTTTATAAAAATTGATTGAAATTTCACAGTTTATCACAATTTTGACATTAAACGTCATTATTTTGACAGTTGATAACTAATTCAATTTGACATTTATCACTATTTTGACATTTAGTTTGTTACTAGTTGGACAGTTAACGCCGGTTTGACATATAAAACATTTGAAACAGTTGAAAAACATTTTATAACATTTTTTGACAGTTGAGGAACATTATATGACAGTTCAAAAACATGTTAAAACTTCAGAATTATTTCTTGCAGTTAAAGAACATTTTATAACATTTGTGACGGTTCCAAAGCATTATAGACAGTTCAAAACATTTTTGATAGTTGAGGAACATTATATGACAGTTCAGGAACATTGTTGAAACTTCAGGATCATTTCTAGCAGTTAAAGAACATTTTATAACATTTGTGACAGTTTCAAAGCATTATTGACAAATCAAAAACATTTTTGATAGTTAAGGAACATTATATGACAGTTCAAGAACATTGTCGAAAGTTCAAACACATTTTTTAGCATTTCTAACAGCTTAGGAACATTAAATGACATTTTAGGAACGTTTGTAGCAATTGAAAAACGTTTTATAACATTTTTTGACAGTTGAAAAACATTATATGACAGTTCAAGAACATTGTTGAAACTTCAGGATCATTTCTAGCAGTTAACGAACATTTTATTACATTTGTGTCAGTTTCAAAGCATTATTGACAGATCAAAACCATTTTTGATAGTTGAGGAACATTATATGACAGTTCAAGAACATTGTCAAAAGTTTAAACACATTTTTTAGCATTTCTAACAGCCGAGGAACATTACAAGACAGTTCAGAAACGTTTGTAGCCGTTGAAGAACAGTTTTGACAGTTGAGGAACATTATATGACAGTTCAAGAACATTGTTGAAACTTCAGGATTATTTCTAGCAGTTAAAAAACATTTTATAACATTGTTGACGGTTCCAAAACATTATTGACAGATCAAAAACGTTTTTGATAGTTAAGGAACATTATATGACAGTTTAAGAACATTGTCGAAAGTATAAACACATTTTTTAGCATTTCTAACAGCCGAGAAACATTACATAACAGTTTAGAAACATTTGTAGCAGTTGAAGAAAATAACATTTTTTGACAGTCGAGGAACATTATATGACAGTTCAAGAACATTGTTGAAACTTCAGGATTATTTCTAGCAGTTAACGAACATTTTATAACATTTGTGACAGTTCTAAACCATTATTGACAGATCGAAAACATTTTTGATAACTAAGGAACATTATATGACAGTTCAAGAACATTTTTAAAACTTTAAAAAGTGTAAAAAATGCAAAATCCGGCCATCAAATGTCAAAAACTCTAAAATCTTACTACAAAAGTTTAGAATTACGTAAAAAAACACTAAAATCCAGCTATGAACTGTAAAATTTTTTGGAATTTAACTATAAAATGTCAATATTTAATAATAAAATATCAAAAATCCGACCAGAAAGTTTAAAAAAATGTGAAAAACACAAAATCCGGCCATAAAATGTCAAAAACACTAAAATCCGGCCACAAAAACTGAAAATTACGTAAAAAATTACTAAAATCCAGCTGTAAACTATAAAAAATATTGAAATATAGCTATAAAATGTCAATATTTAATAAGAAAATATCAAAAATTTGACCAGAAAGTTTAAAAAAATGTAAAATACACAAAATCCGGCCATAAAATGTCAAAAACACTAAAATCCGGCCACAAAAATTGAAAATTACGTAAATAATTACTAAAATCCAGCTATTAACTGTAAAAATTATTGAAATTTAGCTAGAAAATGTCAATATTTAATAATAAAATGTCAATAATTTGACCAGAAAGTTTAAAAAGTGAAAAAAACACAAAATCCGGCGATAAAATGTCAAAAACACTAAAATCGAGCCACAAAAATTAGAAATTACGTAAAAAATTATTAAAATCCAGCTATAAACTGTAAAAAATATTAAAATTTAGCTACAAAATGTCAATATTTAATAATAAAATATCAAAAATTTGACCAGAAAGTTTAAAAAAATGTAAAAAACACAAAATCCGGCCATAAAATGTCAAAAACACTAAAATCCGGCCACAAAAATTGGAAATTACGTAAAAAATTACTAAAATCCAGCTATTAACTGTAAAAAATATTAAAATTTAGCTACAAAATGTCAATATTTAATAATAAAATATCAAAAATTTGACCAGAAAGTTTAAAAAAGTGTAAAAAACACAAAATCCGGCCATAAAACGTCAAAAACACTAAAATCCGGCCAGAAAAATTAGAAATTACGTAAAAAATTACTAAAATCTAGCTATAAACTGTAAAAAATATTAAAATTTAGCTATAAAATGTCAATATTTAACAATAAAATATCAAAAATTTTACCAGAAAGTTTAAAAAAGGGTAAAAAACTCAACATCCGGCCATAAAATGTTAAAAACACTAAAACCCGGCTACAAAAATTAGAAATTAGGTAAAAAATTACTAAAATCCAGCTGTAAACTATAAATAATATTGAAATATAGCTATAATATGTCAATATTTAATAAGAAAATATCAAAAATTTGACCAGAAAAATAAAAAAAATGTAAAAAACACAAAATCCGGCCATAAAATGTCAAAAACACTAAAATCCGGCCACAAAAATTGAAAATTACGTAAATAATTACTAAAATCCAGCTATTAACTGTAAAAATTATTGAAATTTAGTTAGAAAATGTCAATATTTAATAAGAAAATATTAAAAATTTGACCAGAAAGTTTAAAAAAGTGTAAAAATCACAAAATCCGGCCATAAAATGTCAAAAACACTAAAACCCCGCCACAAAAATTAGAAATTACGTAAAAAATTACTAAAATCCAGCTATAAACTGTAAGAAATATTGAAATTTAGCTACAAAATGTCAATATTTAATAATAAAATATCAAAAACTTGACTAGAAAGTTTAAAAAAGTGTAAAAAACACAAAATCCGGCCATAAAATGTCAAAAACACTAAAACCCGGCCACAAAAATTAGATATTACGTAAAAAATTTCTAAAATCTAGCTATAAACTGTAAAAAATATTGAAATTTAGCTAAAAAATGTCAATATTATAATAATAAAATATCAAAAATTTGACCAAAAAGTTTAAAAAAGTGTAAAAAACACAAAATCCGGCCATAAAATGTCAAAAACATTAAAATCCGGCCACAAAAATTGGAAATTACCTAAAAAATTACTAAAATCCAGCTATAAACTGTAAAAAATATTGAAATTTAGCTAGAAAATGTCAATATTTAATAATAAAATATCAAAAGTTTGACCAGAAAGTTTAAAAAATGTAAAAAACACAAAATCCGGCCATAAAATGTCAAAAACATCAAAATCCGGCCAGAAAAATTAGAAATTACGTAAAAAATTACTAAAATCCAGCTATAAACTGTAAAAAATATTAAAATTTAGCTATAAAATGTCAATATTATAATAATAAAATATCAAAAATTTGACCAGAAAGTTTAAAAAAGGGTAAAATACTCAAAATCCGGCCATAAAATGTTAAAAACACTAAAACCCGCCACAAAAATTAGAAATTACGTAAAAAATTACTAAAATCCAGCTATAAACTGTAAAAAATATTGAAATTTAGCTAGAAAATGTCAATATTTAATAATAAATTATCAAAAGTTGGACCAGAAAGTTTAAAAAAGTGTAAAAAACACAAAATCCGACCATAAAATTGGAAATTACGTAAAAAATTACTAAAATCCAGCTATAAACTGTAAAAAATATTGAAATTTAGCTAGAAAATGTCAATATTTAATAATAAAATATCAAAAGTTTGACCAGAAAGTTTAAAAAAGTGTAAAAAACACAAAATCCGGTCATAAAAATGGAAATTACGTAAAAAATTACTAAAATCCAGCTATAAACTGTAAAAAATATTGAAATTTAGCTAGAAAATGTCAATATTTAATAATAAAATATCAAAAATTTGACCAGAAAGTTTAAAAAAGTGTAAAAAACACAAAATCCGGCCATAAAATGTCAAAAACACTAAAACCCAGCCACAAAAATTAGAAATTACGTAAAAAATTACTAAAATCCAGCTATAAACTGTAAAAAATATTGAAATTTAGCTAGAAAATGTCAATATTTAATAATCAAATATCAAAAATTTAACCAGAAAGTTTAAAAAAATGTAAAAAAACACAAAATCCGGCCATAAAATGACAAAAACATTAAAATCAGGCCACAAAAATTGGAAATTAATTAAAAAATTACTAAAATCCAGCTATAAACTGTAAAAAATGTTGAAATTTAGCTATAAAATGTCAATATTTAATAATAAAATATCAAAAATTTGACCAGAAAGTTTAAAAAGTGAAAAAAAAAAACACAAATTCCGGCCATAAAATGTCAAAAACACTAAAACTCGGCCACAAAAATTAGAAATTACGTAAAAAATTTCTAAAATCCAGCTATAAACTGTAAAAAATGTTGAAATTTAGCTAGAAAATGTCAATATTTAACAATAAAATATCAAAAATTTGACCAGAAAATTCAAAAAATTAAAAAAAAAAACAAAATCCGATAATAAAATGTCAAAAACATTAAAATCCGGCCACAAAAATTAGAAATTACGTAAAAAATTACTAAAATCCAGCTATAAACTGTGAAAAATATTGAAATTTAGCTATTAAATGTCAATATTTAATAATAAAATATCAAAAATTTGATTTAACTGTAAATAAACAAAAAATCTGGCTATAAAATATTAATAATTTTAAAACCACAAAACATAAGAAATATATACAAAATCCGGCCATAAAATAGTAGTATCAAAAACACTAAAATCCGACCACAAAACTCAAAGATTGTAAAGCAAAGTACGTAATATTAGTTTAAATTAGAGTGTTCACCCTCTTTCCCAAGTGTTAATCATCGAAAAATTGTAAATTAGTTACTCTACAAAGATTAGAAGTGTTTATATATAAATATGAGATGATAATACCAATTTTTAATGACCATCACTTGTGTGGGTGTGTGGGTTATTCCAATTTAAGATTACCATCAAGTAGTGTAAACCCGCCCAAATCATCGGTGGTTTAATATCTAATCACTGAAACACTAACACTTGAGCGAGTGAGTTGACCACAGTATTTTTTTAACTTAGCGTGACTATATATAGTGTCCCCGCCTACCCGCTCAATGTTAATTATCAAGAAATTGGTACCTTTTCTCTCTTTGCGCATAATTGTGACAACTGATACATAATTTCTTGTGTTTTTCAACAAAATGAGCATCATTGATAGTTTAATATGTAATCACTGAATCACTAACATTTGGGTGAGTGGGTGGGCTACAGTGTTTTTTTAATTGGGCGTTACTATTTATACAGTGTCCTCGCTCACCCGCTCAAGTGTTGTTATCAAGAAATTAGTACGTTTCTCCTCTCTTGTGTTTTTCAACTGAACAAACATCATTGGTGGTTTAATATCTAATCACTGAATCACTAACACTTGGGTAGGCCACAGTATTTCTACAAATGGGCGTTATTGTTTTTATAGTGTTTTTGTTCGCTTACTTGACAGAAAGAACATCAACAGTTGTTTAATATTTAATTACTGGACTGCTAACACATTTTTGGGTAGGTGGGCCATAGTATTTTATTGATTGGGCGTGACTATTTATATAGTGTCCCCGCCTACCCGTTCAAGTGTTAGTTGCTAAGGAATTAGTAAGTTCTACCTTTTTGTGCAGATTAGTAACAACTGACACCCAATCTCTTGTGTTTTGTAACAAAATGAACATCATCGGTGGTTTAATATGTAACCACTGGATGACCAACACTTGGGTGGGTGGGTGGGCTACAGTATTTTATTAATTGGGCGTGATTATTTGTATAGTGTTCCCGCCTACCCGCCCAAGTGTTTGTTGTCAAGGAATTAGTACGTTTCCCCTTTTTGCGCATATTAGTGACAACTGACACCCAATCTCTTGTGTTTTTCAACAAAACAAACATCATCGATGGTTTAATATGTAATTACTAGATTACTAACGTTTAGGTGGGTGGGTGGCCCACAGTATTTTTTTAATTGGGCGTAACTATTTGTATAGTGTTCCCGCCTACCCACCCAAGTGTTAGTTGTCAAGGAATTAGTTCGTTCCTTCTTTTTGCTCATATTAGTGACAACTGACACTTAATCTCTTGTGTTTTTTAACAGAACAAACATCATTGGTGGTTTAATATCTAATCACTGGACTATCAACACTTGGGTGGGTGGGTGGGCTACAGTATTTTATTAATTGGGCGTGATTATTTATATAGTGTCCCCGCCCACCCGCCCAAGTGTTTGTTATCAAGGAATTAGTACGTTCCCCTTTTCCGCGCATATTAGTGACAACTGACACCCAATTTCTTGTGTTATGTAACAAAATGAACATTATTGGAGGTTTAATATGTAACCACTGGATGACCAACACTTGGGTGGGTGGGTGGGCTACAGTATTTTTTTAATTGGGCGTGACTATTTATATAGTGTCCCCGCAGACCCGCCCAAGTGTTATTTTTTAAGGAATTAGTACGTTCCTTCTCTTCACGCATATTAGTGACAACTGAGACCTAATTTCTTGTATTTTTCAACAAAACAAACATCATCGGTGGTTTAATATCTAATCACTGGACTACTAACACTTTGGTGGGTGGGTGGGCTACAGTGTTTTTTTAATTGGGCGTGACTATTTATATAGTGTCCCCGCCCACCCGCCCAAGTGTTAGTTGTCAAGGAATTAGTACGTTCCTTCTTTTTGCTCATATTAGTGACAACTGACACTTAATCTCTTGTGCTTTTCAGCAGAACAAACATCATCCTTGGTTTATTATCTAATCACTGGACTACTAACACTTGGGTGGGTGGTTGGGTGGGCTACAGTATTTTATTAATTGGGCGTGACTATTTATATAGTGTTCCCGCCCACCCGCCCAAGTGTTTGTTATCAACGTTCCCTCTTTTTGCGCATATTAGTGACAACTGACACCTAATTTTGTGTGTTTTTCAACAAAACAAACATCATCGGTGGTTTAATATGTAATTACTAGACTACTAACACTTGGGTGGGTGGGTGGGCTACAGTATTTTATTAATTGAGCGTGACTATTTATACAGTGTCCCCGCTCACCCGCTCAAGTGTTTGTTATCAAGGAATTAGTACGTTCCTTTTCATTGCGTACATTAGTGACAACTGACATTTAATCTCTTGTGTTTTTCAATAAAAGAACATTATCGGTGGTTTAATATGTAGCCATTAGATTACTAACATTTGGGTGAGTGGGTGGGCCACAGTATTTTTTTAATTGAGCGTTACTATTTATACAGTATTCCCGCCCACCCGCCCAAGTGTTAGTTGTCAAGGAGTTAGTACGTTCCCTCTCTTCGCGCATATTAGTGATAACTGACACTTAATCTCTTGTGGTTTTCAATAGAACATACATGAACAAAAATGAGTTGTTAATTATTAAACTTTCAAAGAATGTACTAATTTAAATACTTCCAAAATTTGAAAAAAACTTATTTGATTATATGATTATAGGTAGCTACGCCACTGGTTTTTCTTCTAATTAATGATACAGCAATAAACTAAATTCTGAGATCAACCAATTACTTTTCAGTCAATCATTAAGCCACGTATTTGAGAAAACATTAAATATTACTTGAGCTTTGTTTTAAGTTTGACCAGTGACGTACGCTGAAATTTTTGCAGCGCTTAAAAATAAATAATTATTTTTGCTAAACTCAGGATCTATATGATAAAGGAAGGAAACAAAAAAAATGTAAAATTTATGATGCTTGTTTCTATTTTTAAATTTCATCTCCATTCAAAAATCAATAAATACAATAAAATAGTTTTTTGTATAAAAATAAAATACATAAATAACACTTACAACATATATAATACTATTGCACTAGGCTCAACATTATTAAAATCATTTTTAACAAATAACAGTTGGCGCATGCATTAATTTGTACAATCAATAAAAAATCTTACAAATTAAAAAAAAGAAACAAAAAGTTTCATTTGGAGACCCGTATGGACACAGCTACGAACGACAACAACGAGATTCACGGACGGGTAATAATAAAATCGATCAAATAAATTAAATAAATAAATTAAGTACACATGTTTGGATTTCAAAAATAATACTGATGAACGCATTTAAATGAAAGCGAGCAAATTTATCGGTTATTGTACAATATGTCGTCGTAACTTTGTTCGGGTGGTTCCGCCGGATCACCATTATCTTCTTCCGATGTGTTGAAGAGAGTATCGAAGAGACGGTTTTGTGAACGCCTTTTTCTTCCACTAAAATAAACAAAAAATATAAATAAAAATTTTATTTGAGCAAAACTAATAAATAAAACCGTCCAATGATTGTAAAGGTAAAGCAATTTTAAATTTTGTTAATACTTACATATATTTAGGGTCCACTTGACCGTAGCCTAAGGGAACTGTGACAAGTTTCCCAGACATTTTGCTAAGTGCGACTAAAGTTTCCAGTTCTGCCAACCTTTGATCAGACACCCTTTTAACTCTGCAACAAAAAATAAATAAACATTAAATTTTTGAATCAATAAATAGGAATCATAGGAATTATTAGATGTCGCTACTAAACTATTTTTAAATTAAATTAATAAATTACTTATCAATCAAAGCAATATTCAATTCAGCAAATTGTAAATATTTGATAAGCTTCCGCCTTTTCAGTGTTATTTAATTGATTGATCGTGCAATAGTTGTAAAATTTAAATTTAAAAAAATATGTTTACGTTTCTTATTATTGAGATAATAAATTTCGAATCACGTGTTTTGTTATTTGACCAATTGCATGAGGCGGTTGGTGACAAGCCTTTTTTTCCTATCAATCGGAGTTTTTGTTTATATTGTAAATTCAAAACAATCATCTTGTTGGGCAATCATTATCGTACGATGTTTTGACATTTATTTTTAATTTATTATTTTATTAAAATTTAAATAAATAAACTATAATAGTTTTTTGGGACCCTTGGAATTGAGTTTAAGGTCAAATGTTGAAGACGTTTTTAATGTTTTAATCACATGCTTTAATGAATTAAAGAATTTGATTATAAAAAGTTTTTTCAATCATAGCCGTGGATAAAGTATAGTATACAACTCCCTATAATGACTATTATCACCGACTAAACTGAATTATAGCCGTAGATAAACTATAGCATACAATTATAACGACTTTGTATGATCTTAATTAATTATTCAATTCAACTTTTATGTAATCTTGAACCTCAACTCAAGGCAACTTGTGCTGGTCACACATTTTTATGAAATCAATTTAATTAGTGATTAGATATGGCACTGCCAACAAGTATAAAATAAGAAATGCATTAACATATTAATAGCTGACACGATTATTAATAAAAATGTGCGATTGGATTTAATTAATGGCATCCCATTAATAACAGTCGAGGCGAGCGATACGATTAATGCAATTAATCGATTGCACAATCGCGCGGGTTAAATAAACAATTATAGTAATTTTTATGCAATTAGCTAATTATTACTTAAATAGTTAATAAAATATAACAAGACTCAACTAGTTAAGGGGCTAATGACCCAATTATATTCCATATTCAATAATTGTTGTTAGATTCTGCAATGTAAATATTATTAAACGACATTATCTTATCGCGGCAATTAATCTCAGTCCTAATTTCGCGAGATTTTCTTCGCCTCGAAAATCTAATTTGGGGGTCAAATCTACTATTTACTATAGTTGCGTCAGCTTCTCTGTACATCATTATTATTCCTTATCGCATGGATATAGTCTGACGCAAGTTGGAGCAGAATATACGTGTGATGATGGTTAAGCGGAAATAAGCATTAATTGCTTCTAATCAAAATTCACAAACTATTCTAATCGATTTACTTGAACAAGTTTTTGATCAAAGGCGGTTGCATGCGCGTGAATTAATTTAAGTTGCAACAATTAAAGTTTAATATTTAATTAAGCGAATCGTGTAGCCTGTAAATAATTTCGGTTGTTTGCTCTTCTCGGATTGATTGATGGTATTCATTCCCTACAACTTTTCGAGTAGAATTCAACAGGTCGAATGCAAACATAGGAGTCGCGTGTACTATTTCCACTCTCTATTGGGTCGAGATCAAAGAGTTGGACTTTATTAGATCAGGGAGCGACAAAAAGTTTTTTCTTGTCTTCATCCCTTTGCCGAACAAATATAATAATGCATCGACCGTGGATTGGGAATTATTATTGAATAAAGTTTTCAAAAGAAATCCAACTCGCTCACCATATTGTACAAGCCACTGTTTTGACGTTAAATAATATTACAAAATAATATATGTTAACATATAAAATAAATAAAATTATTGCGTTAATCTACAATAATAAATTTAAATGCAAAAGTAATGTCGAATAAAGTCAATTTGCCACTTTGCGACTGACAAATTAACATCATTAAAGTCAACTTGTTGCTTCGAGATTGACAAAATGAGATTTAGTTTGTCAATCAGTCACTTTGTCGCTTTGCGATTGACAAATTAGCATCATTAAAGTCAAAATGTCACTTTGCGATTGACAAAACAAGATTTAATTTGTCAATCAGTCACTTTGTCGCTTTGCGATTGACAAATTAAGATTATTAAAGTTAAATTGACGCTTTGCAATTGACAAAATTACATTTAATTTGTAATTTAAAGTCATTTCGTCGCTTCGCGATTGATAATTTAGCATCTAATTTGTCAATTTGTTAAATCAAGTCAATTTGACACTTCACGATTGACAAAATAATATTTAATTTATCAAATAAAGTCACTTTGTTGCTTCAAAATTGACAAAATAACATTTAATTCGTCAATTAAAGTCATTTTGTCGCTTCGCGATTGATAACTTGGCATCTAATTTGTCAATTTGTTAAATAAAGTCAATTTGACACTTCACAATTGACAAAATAATATTTAATTTATCAAATAAAGTCACTTTGTTGCTTCAAAATTGACAAAATAACATTTAATTTGTAAATTAAAGTCATTTTGTCGCTTTGAAGTTGATGATTTAGCATCTAACTTGTCAATTTGTCGAATGAAGCCAATTTGACACTTCACGATTGACAGAATAATATTAAATTTATCAAATAAAGTCATTTTGTTGCTTCGAAATTGACAAAATAACATTTAATTCGTAAATTAAAGTCATTTTGTCGCGGTTGATAACTTTGCATCTAATTTGTCAATTTGTTAAATCAAGTCAATTTGCCAATTCGTGATTAACAAAATATTATTTAATTTGTCAATTAAAGTCACATTTTTGTTTTGCAAATGAAAATTTGACATTTAATTTGTCAATAAAAGTCACTTTGTTGCTTTGCGATTGACAATTTAACATCCAATTTGTCAATTTGTCAAATAAAGTCAATTTGCTGATTTGCGATTGACAGAAAATCATTTAATTTATCAATTAAAGTCACTTTTTTGTTTTGCAAATGAAAATTTGACATTTAATTTGTCAATAAAAGTCACTTCGTTGCTTTGCAATTGACAATTTAACATCCAATTTGTCAATTTGTCAAATAAAATCATATTGCCAATTTACGATTGACAAAATATCATTTAATTTGTCAATTAAAGTCACTTTTTTGCTCCTCAATTGAAAATTTGACATTTAACTTCTCAATAAAAGCCACTTCGTTGCTTTGCGATTGACAATTTAACATCCAATTTGTCAATTTGTCAAATAAAGTCATATTGCCAATTTACGATTGACAAAATATCATTTAATTTGTCAATTAAAGTCACTTTTTTGCTCCTCAATTGAAAATTTGACATTTAACTTCTCAATAAAAGCCACTTCGTTGCTTTGCGATTGACAATTTAACATCCAATTTGTCAATTTGTCAAATAAAGTCATATTGCCAATTTACGATTGACAAAATATCATTTAATTTGTCAATTAAAGTCACTTTTTTGCTCCTCAATTGAAAATTTGACATTTAACTTCTCAATAAAAGCCACTTCGTTGCTTTGCGATTGACAATTTAACATCCAATTTGTCAATTTGTCAAATAAAGTCAATTTGCCAATTTGCGATTGACAAAATATCATTTAATTTGTCAATTAAAGTCATTTTTTGCTTTGCAATTAAAAATTTTACGTTTAACTTGTCAATAAAAGCCACTTCGTTGCTTTGCGATTGACAATTTAACATCCAATTTGTCAATTTGTCAAATAAAGTCAATTTGCCGATTTGCGATTGACAAAATATCATTTAATTTGTCAATTAAAGTCATTTTTTGCTTTGCAATTAAAAATGTTACGTTTAATTTGTCAATAAAAGTCACTGTGTTGCTTTGCGATTGACAATTTGTTAATTTGTCAAATAAAGTCAATTTGCCGGTTTATGAGTGACAAAATATTATTTAATTTGTCAATTAAAGTCACTTTTTTGCTTTGCAATTGATAGTTTGACATTTAATTTGTCAATAAAAGTCACTGTGTTGCTTTGCGATTGACAATTTGTTAATTTGTCAAATAAAGTCAATTTGCCGGTTTATGAGTGACAAAATATTATTTAATTTGTCAATTAAAGTCACTTTTTTGCTTTGCAATTGATAGTTTGACATTTAATTTGTCAATAAAAGTCACTTCGTTGCTTTGCGATTGACAATTTAACATCTAATTTGTCAATTTGTCAAATAAAGTCAATTTGCCAATTTGCATTTGACAAAATATTATTTAATTTGTCAATTTAAGTCACTTTTTTGGTTCGCAATTGAAAATTTTACATTTAACTTGTCATAAAAAGTCATTTTGTTGCTTTGCGATTGACAATTTAACATCCAGTTTGTTAATTTGTTAAATAAAGTCAATTCGCCGATTTGCGATTGACAAAATATCATTTAATTTGTCAATTAAAGTCATTTTTTTACTCCTCAATTAAAAATTTGACATTTAATTTGTCAATAAAAGTCACTTCGTTGCTTTGCGATTGACAAATTTAGCATCCAATTTGTCAATTTGTCAAATAAAGTCAATTTGCCAATTTGCGATTGACAAAATATCATTTAATTTGTCAATTAAAGTCACTTTTTAGCCTTGCAATTAAAAATTTGACATTTAATTTGTCAATAAAAGTCACTTTGTTGCTTTGCGATTGACAATTTAACATCAAATTTGTCAAATAAAGTCAATTTGCCAATTTTGATTTACAAAACATTATCTAATTTGTCAATGGCAAATGAAAATTTTACTTTTAATTTGTAGATAAAAGTCACTTCGTTGCTTTGCAATTGATAATTTGACATTTAATTTGTCAATTTGTTGAATAAAGTCAATTTGCCGATTTGCGATTGACAAAAAATAATTAAAATTGTCAATAAAAATCACTTTTTGCTTTGCAATTGAGAATTTGACACTTAATTTGTCAGTTTGTCAAATAAAACCAATTTATCTCTTTGCAATTGACAAAATAATATTTAATTTGTCAATAAAAGTCACTTTTTGCTGTGCAATTGACAATTTGACATTTAATATGTCAATTTGTCAAATAAAATCAATTTATCGTTTAGCAAATGACAAAATAACATTTAATTTGTCAACAAAAGTCACTTTTTTGCTTCGCAATTGACAATTTAACATTTAATGTGTCAGTTTGTCAAATAAAGTCAATTTATCGCTTTACAATTGACAAAATAACATTTAATTTCTCATGAAAAGTCAATTCTTTGCTTTGCAGTTGACAATTTGACATTTAATGTGTCAGTTTGTCAATTAAAGTCAATTTATGGATTTTCAATTGACAAAATAATATTTAATTTGTCAATAATAGTCACTTTTTTGCTTTGCAATTGACAATTTGACATATAATATGTCAATTTGTCAAATAAAATCAATTTATTGTTTAGCAAATGACAAAATAACATTTAATTTGTCAATAAAAGTCACTTTTCTGGTTTGCAATTGACAATTCGACATTTCATATGTCAGATTGTCAAATAATGTCAATTTATCGCTTAGCAATTGACAAAATAATATTTAATTTGTCAATTAAAGTCACTTTTTTGCCTTGCAATTGACAATTTGACATTTAATTTGTTAGTTTGTAAAATAAAGTTAGTTTATCTCTTTGCAATTGAAAAATAAGATTTAATTTGTCAATTAAAGTCAAATTGTCGCTTTGCAATTGACACAATAACATTTAGTTTGTTAAATCAAGAATACAAGTTAGTTTATTGTCTTCAGAACCTAATAAGTTGCTTTGCGATTTAATATAAGTTTGTTTATTGTTCTCAGAACCTAATAAGTTGCTTAGCAATTGATTGAAAGTTAGTTTATTGATTTTCTAACTCAGTTTGTTGCTTTGGATTTAAATACAAGTTAGTTTATTGTCCTCAGAACCTAATAAGGTGCTTTGCAATTGAATGCAAGTTAGTATATTGTCCTCAGAACTTAAAAAGTTGCTTAGCAATTGATTAAAAGTTAGTTTATTGATTTCCCAACTCAGTATGTTGCGTTGAAATTAAATACAAGTTAGTTTATTGTCCTCAGAACCTAATAAGTTGATTTGCGATTGAATACAAGTTAGTTTATTGTCTTCAGAACTTAATAAGTTGCTTAGCAATTGATTAAAAGTTAGTTTTTGATTTCCTAACTGAGTTAGTTGCTTTGCAATTGAATACAAGTTAGTTTCTTGTCTTCAGAACCTAATAAGTTGCTTTGCGATTGAATACAAATTAGTTTATTGTCTTCAGAACTTAATAAGTTGCTTAGCAATTGATTGAAAGTTAGTTTATTGATTTCCTAACTCAGTATGTTGCGTTGCAATTGAATACAAGTTAGTTTATTGTCCTCAGAACCTAATAAGTTGCTTTGCGATTAAATACAAATTAGTTGATTGTCCTCAGAACTTAATAAGTAGCTTAGCAATTGATTGAAAGTTAGTTTATTGATTTCCTAACTCAGTATGTTGCGTTGCAATTAAACACAAGTTAGTTTATTATCCTCAGAACCTAATAAGTTGCTTTGCGATTGAATACAAGTTAGTTTATTGTTCTTAGAACTTAATAAGTTGCTTAGCAATTGATTAAAAGTTAGTTTTTGATTTCCTAACTGAGTTAGTTGCTTTGCAATTGAATACAAGTTAGTTTGTTGTCCTCAGAATCTAATAAGTTGTTTTGCGATTAAATACAAGTTAGTTTATTGTCCTCAGAACTTAATAAGTTGCTTAGCAATTGATTGAAAGTAAGTTTATTGATTTTATAACTCAGTTTGTTGCGTTGCAATTAAATATAAGTTAGTTTATTGTCTTCAGAACCTAATAAGTTGCTTTGCGATTGAATACAAGTTAGTTTATTGTTCTTAGAACATAATAAGTTGCTTAGCAATTGATTGAAAGTTAGTTTATTGATTATCTAACTTAGTATGTTGCGTTGCAATTAAATACAAGTTAGTTTATTGTCTTTGGAACCTAATAAATTGCTTTGCGATTGAATACAAGTTAGTTTATTGTCCTTAGAACATAATAAGTTGCTTAGCAATTGATTGAAAGTTTGATTATTAATTTCCTAACTCAATAAGTTGCTTTGCAGTTGAATACAAGTTAGTTTGTTATCCTTAGAACCTAATAAGTTGCTTTGTAATTAAATACAAGTTAGTTTATTGTCCTCAGAACTTAATAAGTTGCTTAGCAATTGATTGAAAGTAAGTTTATTGATTATCTAACTTAGTATGTTGCGTTGCAATTAAATACAAGTTAGTTTATTGTCTTTGGAACCTAATAAATTGCTTTGCGATTGAATACAAGTTAGTTTATTGTCCTTAGAACATAATAAGTTGCTTAGCAATTGATTGAAAATTTGATTATTAATTTCCTAACTCAATAAGTTGCTTTGCAGTTGAATACAAGTTAGTTTGTTATCCTTAGAACCTAATAAGTTGCTTTGTAATTAAATACAAGTTAGTTTATTGTCCTCAGAACTTAATAAGTTGCTTAGCAATTGATTGAAAGTAAGTTTATTGATTTTCTAACTTAGTATGTTGCGTTGCAATTGAATACACGTTAGTTTATTGTCTTTGGAACCTAATAAGTTGCTTTGCGATTGAATACAAGTTAGTTTATTGTCCTTAGAACATAATAAGTTGCTTAGCAATTGATTGAAAGTGTGATTATTAATTTCCTAACTCAATAAGTTGCTTTGCAGTTGAATACAAGTTAGTTTGTTGTCCTCAGAACCTAATAAGTTGCTTTGTAATTAAATATAAGTTAGTTTATTGTCCTCAGAACTTAATAAGTTGCTTAGCAATTGATTGAAAGTAAGTTTATTGATTTTATAACTCAGTTTGTTGCGTTGCAATTAAATATAAGTTAGTTTATTGTCTTCAGAACCTAATAAGTTGCTTTGCAATTGAATACAACTTAGTTTATTATCCTCAGAACTTAATAAGTTGCTTTGCAATTGAATACAAGTTAGTTTATTGTACTCAGGACCTAATAAGTTGCTTTGCGATTGAATACAAGTTAGTTTATTGTTCTCAAAACTTATTTGCTTTGCGATTGAATACAAATTAGTTTATTGTCCCTAGAACTTAATAAGTTGCTTTGCAATTGAATACAACTTAGTTTATTATCTTCAGAACTTAATAAGTTGCTTTGAAATTGATTGAAATATAAAAATAAGTTGCTTTGTAATTAACTACAAATTTGTTTACTGTTCTCAGAATCAAATAAACTAATAAAAACTTATTACATCCATAGAAGGCTCTAGTAGAGCCGAAACTAGTAATGTATTCGTAAAAATAAATTATTATATTATTTCTAATAAATTCTAAAAAAAATTAAATTAAAAATTATTACAACAAATTGTTCCTTAAAAACAGTTCAATCATAAATTTTAGCCAAAAAGTTTTTTTTTAATACTTTTATGCATTTTAAATAAAATTAACTTAGTTAAAATTTCGCACAAAGAAACTTTTGCCTTAATGAATGGCAATTAATGTTGCTATAATTTTGTTACGCGATGATGGATTAGCCGTTAATCTGATCACGGATTAATGCAACAAACACATGTTGAATTGAATAGCCGTATCCTTTACCCAGATTTATAAGTTCTAAATATAATTCGCATTATTTTATTGTTTCAAATGTAATTTTGCCGCGTTCTTACATCAGCTTTCAAACTAATAATTATAAACGTTTTTTTCGAGTTGGGTTGCTATAAATAGAAGCGCATTTTAAAGGAATGACGCGGAAATGTATGTGGGGGAATACAAAATTGAACAATTTTAACGCCACATTTCCGCGTCAGATTGAATCATATCATAATTAAATTTTTTTGCAAAAAAGCAAAGTTCACAGTCCTTGATCTAATATTATTATTAAATCAATGTAATTTAAATATATGAATTAAAGCTTTAGTTGTGGTCAAAAAAGTTTTTTTTTAGTGGCTAAAAATTTTATGTCGTGCGCCACTGCTTTTTATGATCAAAATTTAGTAATTTTGTTGTAATTTGAAAAATATTGCTCAAAATTGGATGAAATTTTTACAAAAGATGCTTTAATTGTACCTTAGTAACATACTAAAATTGCATTAATTAATTCCCAAAATTTAGAAAATGGCGTTTGATTAACTAATCCGGTCGTACAACTCATATTTCAAAATTTGGTACAAATTTGGCTCTAATTTTGTAAATATTGCTCAAAATTGGATGAAATTTTTACAAAAGATGCTTGAATTGTATCTTAGTAACATACTAAAATTACTTTAACTAATTCCCAAAACTTAGAAAATGGCGCCGGATTAACTAATCCGGTCATATAATTCATATTTCAAAATTTGGTACAAATTTGGCTCTAATTTCGTAAATATTGCTCAAAATTGGATGAAATTTTCACAAAAGATGCTTTAATTATATCTTAGTAACATACTAAAATTGTTTTAACTAATTCCCAAAATTTAGAAAATGTCGCTTGATTAACTAATCCGGCCATACAACTCATATTTCAAAATTTGATGAAAATTTGGATTTAATTTGAAAAAAATTGCTCAAAATTGGATGAAATTTTTACATTAACTGCATCTAACTAACATACTAAAATTACGTTAAACAGTTCTTAAAATTTAGCAAATTGCGCCTAATTAACTAATCCGGTTATATAATTAATTTGTTAAAAATTTGGCTATAATTTGGAAAGTATTGCTCCTAATTGAATGAAATTTTTACAAAAAACGTACCAAGTATATCGTACTAATATATTAAAGCGCATTAATTATTTCCTACTGCGTCTTGCATTCAAAGTGAACTTTGACTTAATAATTCAAATAAAATTACAACAATTTTAAATTAATTAAAAAAAAATTAATTATTTACCTGCCGTACGGTTTGGCGGAAGAGTTCTGCACAAGAAGTATGATAAAAACAATGAGGCTAATATAGCACACAAACTTCCTCATCTTGGCTTCTTTTTTTCTTTCAATAAAATAAAAACAATTTCACTTTGTTGTAGTAAATATTTACTACAATTTTTTCCTTCTATTTTCGCACACTATTATTGGTGATTTTCGCGCACTCTCGTATTGAAGGATGGATGACTGTTTGTTGTGGTAATTCAGATCAGAATGTTGCTAGACCATGTGCGTACAGTCCATTTTATAACTGCCACCGGGAACATTGGGGACTTGCGCGATCATCAATCATAGTAGAGCCCGGCGCGCGGATCGCGAATTTACAATATTTTAATGTTATTTAAACACGTACCTCTTTAAAACGTGAGCATATACTCATACCTGTTATCGTTATCATTTACTTATTATTATTTATCATGCAGTTACATATTTATATTACTCATTCTACAATTATTTAATAAATTTATGAGAGTAGAATTGTTTCTATTAAAAAAAATTGTAAATAATTATTCTTAGTTTTAAAAATTGAAGTTTTAATCAGAATTACATGAAGTTTAATTTAAAAAAAAAATTAAAAAAGTTTTTATATGTTTTGAGATTATATTGTGAAATTTTTGAGTTTGCATTTTAAAAAATGAAGCTTTAATCAGAATAAATTGAAGTTTAATTAAAAAAAAAAAAAAAGTTTTTATTTTTTTTTAAATAATTTTCCTTCAAGTTTTTACATGTTTTGAGATTATATTGTGCAAGTTTTGAGTTTGCATTTTGAAAATTGATGCTTTAATCAGCAATTAACTAAAGTTTTAATTAAATTTTTTTTTTTTTAAATAATTTAAAAAAGTTTTAAATTTTTTTAAGCAATTTTATATTAATTTTGAGTAATAAATGCACAATTTTTAATAAATTACATAAGATGAATAAGTTTTTTTACAAATTTTATATAATTTATGAGTTTTCTGTTTTTTGAATAATAATTGAAATTTTTTGCGTAATTTTTGATGAATTGTTTAAGTTAAATAAGTTTTTTTCTGCAAATTTGATCCAATTTATAAATTTTCTGCACAATAAATGACTTTTCAGTGCAATTTTTGATAAACTTCATGTAATAATTGAACGTTTTTTACACTTTTTTTTGCAATTTTAATGCAATTTATAAGTTTTTTGTGTAATTTTTGATGAATTTTATATTACAGTTGCTATTTTAAACAAATTTTAAGTAATAAATAAGTTTCAGCAGTTTTTTGTACAATTTTTTAAGCAATTTTAGATTGATTTTGAGTAATAAATGTTTTCTGCGTAATTTTTTGATAAATTAGATGACGTAAATAGGTTTGTTTTGCAAATTTTATACAATTTATTGATTTTAAGCGCATTAAATTACTTTTATGTGCGGTTTTTGATAAATTTCAATCAATAATTGCCTTTCTTGAGCGATTTTAAATCAATTTTGAGCTTTAAATTATTTTTTTGTATTTTTTTTTATGAATTACGTAACTTTCAAAGTTTTCGTGTGCGTTTTTGTTTAAATTTATGGAATTTTTGTACAATAAATGATTTTATTGTGTAATTTTGGATTAATTTTATGTAAGAATTGCTTTTTTGAGCGCAATTAGATAAATTTTGAGCGTTACATGAGTTTTTTGTGCAATTTTTGATTAATTCTATAAAGTAAAAAGGTTTTTTGTACAAATTTTTCTACAATTCATAGCTTTTTTGAACAATAATTAACTTTTTTTGCGCGATTTTTGATTAACTTTAAACAAAATTTACATTTTCTAAGCGATTTTTGATCAATTTGATCTAATAATTGTATTTTTGAGCGTTTCCAAATTTATTTTGAGTAATATTTGTATTTTTGAGCAATTTTTTATGAAATAAATAAGTTTTTTGTTCAAATTTTATACAATTTATGAGTTTTCTGTGAAATTCTTCATAAATTTGATGCAATATTTGCATTTCTGAGCGATTTTGGATTGATTTTTAGTAACAAATGAGTTTTTTGCGCAATTTTTAATAAATTGTGCAAGGGAAATAGGGTTTTTGTGCAAATTTGATTCAATTTATGATTTTTTTGCACAATAAATGACTTTTCAGTGCGATTTTTGATAAACTTCATGTAATGATTGCTTTTTCTGAGCGATTTTAAATAAATTTTGAGTAATGAATCAGTTTTTTTGCACATTTTTTGATGAATTGTACAAGGTAAATAAATTTTTTGTCCCAATTTTGATGAGTTACATGAAGTAAGCAGGTTTTTTGCACAAATTTTAGACAATTCATGGGTTTTTTGCACAATAAATAATTTTTCTTAGCAATTTTTGATGAATTTTATGAAATATTTACGTTTTCTGAGCGATTGATTTTGAGTAATAAATTTGTTTTTGAGCAATTTTTAATGAATTACTGAAATAAATAGATTTTTTTTGTACAATTTTTATATAATTTATGGTTTTTTTTTGCAATTTTTATATAATACTTGCATTTTTGAGCGATTTTAGATTGATCTTGTGTAATAAATGAGTTTTTTGCGCAATTTTTGATAAATTTTATAACGTAAATAGAATTTTTATACAAATTTTATACATTTTATGGATTTTATGCGCATTAAATGACTTCTAAATATAAAAATAATTGCTTTTTTAAGCAATTTTTGATAAATTTTGAGCCATAAATCAGTTTTTTGTACATTTTTTTATGAATTACACAAAATACAAAGTTTTTGTGAGCGATTTTTTTTAATTCATAATTTTATTGTGCGATTTTGTATAAATTTTATGCAACAATTGCTTTTTTGAGCGCTATTAGTTGAATTTTGAGCAATAAAAGACTTTTTTGCGCAATTTTTGATTAATTTTAAGCAATATTTACATTTTCTGAACGATTTCAGATTAATTTTGTTCTAATTTTATTCAATTTATAAGTTTGTGCAATTTTTGATAAATTTTATTTAATAATTGTCTTTTTCGAGCAATTTCAAATTTATTTTGAGTAATAAATAAGCAATTTTTAATGAAATAATAAAGTATTTTGTACAAATTTTATACAAATTTTAAGTTTTCTGTGCGATTTTTGATAAATTTTTGATGAATTGTATAAAGTAAATAGGTTTTTTGTGCGAATTTAATTTAATTTATGGATTTTCTGCACAACAAATGACTTTTTGGTACAATTTTTGATTAACTTTATGTAATAATTGCTTTTTCTGAGCGATTTTTTGAGCAATAAATGATTTTTTTGCAAATTTTGATGAGTTACATAAAGTAAGCAGGTTTTTTGTACGAGTTTGATACAATTCATGGGTTTTCTGCACAATAAATAAGTTTTATGTAATATTTACATTTTCTGAGCGATTTCAGATTGATTTTGAGTATTAAATGTGTTTTTGAGCACTTTTTAATGAGTTACATGAAATAAATAAGTTTTTTTGTACAAGTTTTATACAATTTATGAGTTTTATGTGCAGTTTTTAATAAATTTTATGCAATATTTGCTTTTCTGAGCGATTTTAGATTGATTTTAATTAATAAATGCGTTTTTTGAGAGATTTTTGATGAGTTATACAAGTTAAATAGTTTTTTTGTGCAAATTTGAATTAGTTTATGAATTTTCTTTACAACAAATAATTTTTTTGGGCGATTTTTGATAAACTTTATGTAATAATTGCTTTTTCTGAGCGATTTTTTGAGCAATAAATATTTTTTTTGCGCAAATTTTGATGAGTTACATAAAGTAAGCAGGTTTTTTGTACGAATTTATTACAATTTATGGGTTTTCTGCATAATAAATAACTTTTTCTTGTGATTTTTGATGAGTTTTATGTAATATTTACATTTTCTGAGCGATTTCAGATTGATTTTAAGTAACAAATGTGTTTTTGAGCAATTTTTAATGAGTTACATGAAATAAATAAGGTTTTTGTACAAGTTTGATACAATTTATGAGATTTATGTGCAATTTTTAATAAATTTTATGCAAGATTTGCTTTTCTGAGCGATTTTAGATTGATTTTAAGTAATAAATGCGTTTTTTGTGAGATATTTGATGAAATATACAAGTTAAATAGGTTTTTTGTACAAATTTGATTTAATTTATAGGTTTTCTGCACAATAGTTGACTTTTTGGTGTGATTTTTGATAAACTTTATGTAATAACTGCTTCTTCTGAGCGATTTTTGAGTAATAAATAAGTTTTTTGCTCAAATTTTGATAAGTTACTTAAAATAAGCAGTTTTTTTGTACTAATTTAATACAATTCATGGGTTTTCTGCATAATAAATAACTTTTTCTTGTGATTTTTGATGAGTTTTATGTAATATTTACATTTTCTGAGCGATTTTAAATTGATTTTGAGTAATAAATGTGTTTTTGAGCAATTTTTAATGAATTACATGAAATAAATAAAAAAAATTGTACAAGTTTTATACAATTTATGAGTTTTTCTGTGCTATTTTTGATAAATTTTATACAATATTTGCTTTTCTGAGCGATTTTAGATTGATTTTAATTAATAAATGCGTTTTTTGCGAGATTTTTGATGAATTATACATGTTAAATAGTTGTTTTGTGCAAATTTGATTTAATTTATGGACTTTCTTTACAACAAATGATTTTTTGGTGCGATTTTTGATAAACTTCATGTAATAATTGTTTTTTCTGAGCGATTTTTTAAGCAATAAATGATTTTTTTGCGCAAATTTTGATGAGTTACATAAAGTAAGCTGGTTTTTTGCACAAAGTTTATATAATTCATGGGTTTTTTGCATAATAAATAACTTTTTGAGGTTAGGGTATTTTAATAAAAATTTTATACTTTATTGTGCTGATTTTATTTTTATATATTAAGACCGGTTTCGGCGGTTAGGCCATCATCAGTTTTTTCTTTTCTTTTCACAGGTGTTGTCGTGTGATGCGGGTGGTGAAAAGAAAAGAAAAAACTGATGATGGCCTAACCGCCGAAACCGGTCTTAATATATAAAAATAAAATCAGCACAATAAAGTATAAAATTTTTATTAAAATACCCTAACCTCAATTATTTTAAACTGCAATAATCAGAAACAAATACTATAAATAACTTTTTGTTGCAATTTTTGAAGAATTTTATAAAATATTTACATTTTCTGAGCGATTTCAGATTGATTTTGAGTAACAAATGTGTTTTTGAGCAATTTTTAATGAATTACATAAAATACATAAGTTTTTTGTACGAATTTTATACAATTTATGAGTTTTCTGTGCAATTTTTGATAAATTTTATACAATATTTGCTTTTCTGAGCGATTTTAGATTGATTTTAATTAATAAATGCGTTTTTTGCGAGATTTTTGATGAATTATACAAGTTAAATAGGTTTTTTGTGCAAATTTGATTCAATTTATGGGTTTTCTGC
Source organism: Tachinus rufipes (assembly GCA_963932245.1). NCBI lineage: Eukaryota > Metazoa > Arthropoda > Insecta > Coleoptera > Staphylinidae > Tachinus > Tachinus rufipes. The sequence continues at coordinate 93,232,732 of OZ010748.1, forward strand.
ACAATAATTAACTTTTTTATGCAATTTTAGATAAATTTTATGTAATAATTGCTTCTTCTGAGCGATTTTTGAGCAATAAATAAGTTTTTTGCCAAAATTTTGATAAGTTACTTAAATTAAGCAGGTTTATTGTACGAATTTCATAAAATTCATGGGTTTTCTGCATAATAAAAAACTTTTTCTTGTGATTTTTGATGAGTTTTATGTAGTATTTACATTTTCTGAGCAATTTCAGATTGATTTTGAGTAATAAATGTGTTTTTGTGCAATTTTTAATGAATTACATGAAATAAATAAGTTTTTTGTACGAATTTTATACAATTTATGAGTTTTCTGTGCAATTTTTGATAAATTTTATACAATATTTGCTTTTTTGAGCGATTTTAGATTGATTTTCAGTATTAAATGCGTTTTTTGCGAGATTTTTGATAAATTATAAAAGTTAAATAGGTTTTTGGTGCAAATTTGATTCAAATAATGGATCTTCTTTACAACAAATGATTCATTGATGCAATTTTTGGATAAACTTCATGTAATAATTGCTTTTTCTGAGCGATTTTTTGAGCAATAAGTAATTTTTTTGCGCAAATTTTGATGAGTTACATAAAGTGAGCAGGTTTGGTTTTTTGTAGGAATTTAATACAATTCATGGGTTTTCTGCATAATAAATAACTTTTTCTTGTGAATTTGATGAGTTTTATGTAATATTTACATTTTCTAAGCGATTTTGGATTGATTTTAAGTAATAAATGTGTTTTTGAGCAGTTTTGAATAAATTACATGATATAAATAAGTTTTTTGTACGAATTTTAAATTATGAGTTTTTTGTGCAATTTTTGATAAATTTTATGCAATATTTGCTTTTCTGGGCGATTTTTGATTGATTTTAAGTATTAAATGAGTTTTTTGCGAGATTTTTGATGAATTATAAAAGTTAAATAGGTGTTTTGTGCGAATTTGATTTAATTGATAGGTTTTCCGTACAACAAATGATTTTTTGGTGCAATTTTTAATAAAAATAAGCAAAAGCATCTTAATAGAAGAGCAGCATGGATTTCGTGAAGGGCGTTTCACACTTACTAATTTACTCTGTTATGAAAATGATATTTTAAATGCATTTGAATCTAAAGTACAAGTTGACTCAATCTACACCGATTTTTCAAAGGCGTTTGATCGTGTGAGTCATAATATTTTGATTGCCAAGCTTAGTGCTCTGGGATTTCATCATGATGTGACTTCCTGGTAATTCAGCTTTTTGAAAAATCGCACGCAGTGTGTAAAAATTAATAACTTTTTGTCACAGCCCATTCTTGTTCCATCTGGTGTTCCTCAAGGATCTCATTGTGGGCCAATTTTATTTTTGCTTTTCATTAATGATATCTCACAGTATATCAATTCATCGTCATTTCTTTTATTTGCGGATGATTTAAAAATGTATAGAAGAATATCATCTCTCAATGACTGCCATCTTTTACAACTGGACTTGGATTCTTAAATACTTGGTGTTTTATTAATAAATTATTTTTTAATGCTGATAAATGTTTTTCAATAAGTTTCCATAGAACTTTAAGTAAAATTTCTTTTAACTATATAATTGACACTAAAGTGTTACACAAAGTCACACAAATAAAAGATTTAGGCGTTATTTTTGATCATAAACTTACATTTGTTGAACATATAAACATCATGTGCAATAGTGCCATAAAAATGTTAGGATTTGTATATAGAATGTCCGCGGATTTATCAGCCAGTACACTTAAACTCTTATATTGTGCTTTGGTGCGTTCGCATTTAGAGTATGCTCCGTCAGTTTGGAGTCCTGTTTATGAAATTCATAACCGTAGTATTGAACAAATTCAAAAAAAGTTTTGTCGTTTATTGTCTTATAAATCCGGCATATTATCTGTAAATTATGATTACTGCTACATTGCTTTATTGTACAATCTACCGCCATTGAAGATTCGCCGCAAAAGAGCTGATTTGTCGTTCTTGCGTAATTTAATTATGTCTGAGATTGATTGTCCGGAGCTACTTGGTACTCTTCCATTCCATGTAGCACCTAATAATAGACATAGCAGACATTCTTCTTTATTTCGCGAGTCTACTAATTATGGTTTCAACAATCCACTCGGTAGAATGTGTAGATTTGCAAATAATTTACCAACTGATATTAATGTATTTTGTGTCTCTAAATCTACGTTCAGAAGTCAGCTAAGTCATGCTGACTAATGTCTAATATGTGCGCTTTTATGAATGGTATATTTGTATTCTTTATTTTTGTATTGTAAAACATCATTGTTTATGTATATTTGATGTAGATGTAAATGGTAAGATTATACCGTCAATAAAGTATTATTATTATTAATAATTGCTTTTTCTGAGCGATTTTTTTGCAATAAGTAATTTTTTTACGCAAATTTTGAAGAGTTACATAAAGTAAGCACGTTTTTTGTACGGATTTTATACAATTTATGGGTTTTATGCACAATAAATAACTTTTTCTTGCAATTTTTGATATATTTTAAGTAATATTTAAATTTTCTGAACGATTTCAGATTAATTTTGAGTAATAAATGTGTTTTTGAGCAATTTTTAATGAGTTACATGAAATAAATAAGTTTTTTTGTACAAGTTTGATACAATTTATGAGTTTTCTGTGCAATTTTTAATAAATTTTATGCAATAATTGCTTTTCTAAGCGATTTTAGATTGATTTTAAGTATTAATTGAGTTTTTTGCAAGATTTTTGATGAATTATACAAGTTAAATAGGTTTTTTGTGTGAATTTGATCCAACTTATAGATTTTCTACGCAACAAATGACTTTTTGGTGCTATTTTTAATAAATTTCATGTAGTAATTGTTTTTTCTGAGCGATTTTTTAAGCAATAAATTATTTTTTTGCGCAAATTTTGATGAGTTACATAAAGTAAGCAGGTTTTTTGTACGAGTTTGATACAATTCATGGGTTTTCTGCACAATAAATAAGTTTTTCTTGCAATTTTTGATGAGTTTTATGTAATATTTACATTTTCTAAGCGATTTCAGATTGATTTTAAGTAACAAATGTGTTTTTGAGCAATTTTTAATGAGTTACATGAAATAAATAAGTTTTTTTGTACAAGTTTGATACAATTTATGAGTTTTCTGTGCAATTTTTGATAAATTTTATGCAATAATTGCATTTCTGAGCGATTTTAGATTGATTTTAAGTATTAAATGCGTTTTTTGCAAGATTTTTAATGAATTATACAAGTTAAATAGGTTTTTTGTGCGAATTTGATTTAATTTATGGATTTTCTGCTCAACAAATGACCTTTCGGTGCAATTTTTAATAAACTTCATGTAATAATTGCTTTTTTTGAGCGATTTTTTGAGCAATAAATGATTTTTTTGCGCAAATTTTGATAAGATACATAAAGTAAGCAGGTTTTTTGTACAAATTTTATAAAGTTTATGAGTTTTCTGCACAATAAATAATTTTTTCTTGCAATTTTTAATAATTTTTTTAAGTAATATTTAAATTTTCTGAGCAATTTTAAACTGATTTTGAGTAATAAATGTGTTTTTGAGCAATTTTTAATGAGTTACATAAAATAAATAAGTTTTTTGTACAAGTTTTATACAATTTATAAAGTTTTATGTGCTATTTTTGATAAATTTTCTGCAATAGTTGCTGTTCTGAGCGATTTTAGATTGATTTTCAGTATTAATTGAGTTTTTTGCAAGATTTTTGATAAATTATACAAGTTAAATAGTTTTTTTGTGCAAATTTGATTTAATTTATGGATTTTCTTCACAACAAATGACTTTTTGGTGCAATTTTTTATAAACTTCATGTAATAATTGCTTTTTCTGAGCGATTTTTTGAGCAATAGATAATTTTTTTGCAAAATTTTGATGAGTTACATAAAGTAAGCAGGTTTTTTGTACGAGTTTGATACAATTTATGGGTTTTCTCCACAATAAATAAGTTTTTCTTGCAATTTTTGAGAAATTTTATGCAATTTTTGCTTTTGTGACCGATTTTATTTTGATTTTAAGTAATAAATGCGTTTTTTTGCGAGATTTTTGATAAATTATACAAGTTAAATAGGTTTTTTGTGCAAATTTGATTCAATTTATTGATTTTCTGCACAACAAATAATTTTTTGGTGCAATTTTTAATAAACTTCATATAATAATTGCTTTTTTTGAGCGATTTTTTGAGCAATAAATGTTTTTTTGCGCAAATTTTGATGAGTTACATAAAGTAGGCAGGTTTTTTGTACGAATTTATTACAATTCATGGGTTTTCTGCATAATAAATAACTTTTTCTTGTGATTTTTTGATGAGTTTTATGTAATATTTACATTTTCTGAGCGATTTCAGATTAGTTTTGAGCAATAAGCTTGTTTTTGAGCAGTTTTTAATAAATTTTATAAAATAAATAAGTTTTTTGTACGAATTTTATACAATTTATGAGTTTTCTGTGCAATTTTTGATAAATTTTATGCAATATTTGCTTTTCTGAGCGATTTTAGATTGATTTTAGTAATAAATGCGTTTTTTGTGAGATTTTTGATGAATTATACAAGTTAAATAGATTTTTTATGCAAATTTGATTTAATTTATAGGTTTTATGCACAATAATTAACTTTTTGATGCAATTTTAGATAAACTTTATGTAATAATTGTTTCTTCTGAGCGATTTTTGAGCAATAAATAAGTTTTTTGCCAAAATTTTGATAAGTTACTTAAAATAAGCAAATTTTTTGTACGAATTTAATACAATTCATAAGTTTTCTGCATAATAAATAACTTTTTCTTGTGATTTTTGATGAGTTTTATGTAATATTTACATTTTCTGAGCGATTTTAAATTGATTTTGAGTAATAAATGTGTTTTTGAGCAGTTTTGAATAAATTACATATTATAAATAAGTTTTTTGTACAAACTTTATACAAATTTTAAGTTTTCTGTGCAATTTTTGTAAAATTTTATGCAATATTTGCTTTTCTGAGCGATTTTAGATTGATTTTAAGTAATAAATGCGTTTTTTGTGCGAATTTGATTTAATTGATGGGTTTTCTGCACAACAAATGAATTTTTGATAAATTTTGGTGAACGGGAACCTTAGTTTAAACTATCTGATTATACTTATGTTTTGGAGTGACCCGCTCACCCGCCCAAGTATCCGAAATCAAGAGATTGAATGTCACCATTACTTCTTGTGATATAGAAACTTTTAACGCTTGCAGAGTAGAGTAGCTTCTAATTTTTGATAACTTACATTTGGGCGGGTGAGTGGGAACTCTAGTTTAAACTACTTGTTTGTACTTATGTTCTGGAGTTACCCGCCCACCCGCCCAAATGTTTATTATTAAGGGATTTAATGTCACATCGCCTCTTGTGATATAGATATATGATAACGCTTGCGGAGAAAAGAAATGTTTATTTTTTGATAACAACACTTGGGCGGGTGGGCGGGAACCCCAGCTTAAACTATCCGTCTGTATTTATGTTTTGGAATGACCCACCCACCCGCCCAAATGTTCGTTATCAAGGAATTTAATGTCACATCACTTCTTGTGATATAGAAACTTTTAACGCTTGCGGCGAAGAGAAGTTTTTAATTTTTGATAACTAACACTTGAACGTTAATGCTGGAATCCCAGTTCAAACTATCCATTTATACTTATGTTTGGGAGTTACCCGACCACCCGCCCAAATGTTTGATATCAAGGGATTTAATGTCACATCACCTCTTGTGATATAGAAACTATTAACGCTTGCAGAGAAGAGTAATTTCTAGTTTTTTTGATAAGTAACACTTGGGCGGGTGAGCGGGAACCTTATGTTTTCAAGTAACCCACCCACCCGCCCAAATGTCTGTCATCAAGGGATTGGATGTCATCATCGCCTATTGTGACAAAGAAACTTTTAACGCTTGCAGAGTAAAGTAACTTCTAATTTTTGATAACTAACATTTGGGCGGGTGGGCGGGAACCCCAATTTAAACTATCTGCTTATACTCATGTTCTGGAGTGACCCACCCACCCGCCCAAATGTTTGTCATTAAGGGAATTAAAGCCACATCACCTCTTGTGACATAGAAACTTTTAACGCTTGCAAAGAAAAAAAAATTCTAATTTTTAATAACACTTAGGCGGGCGGGCGGGAACCCTAGTTTAAACTATCCGTCCGTACTCATGTTTTCTAGTGACCCACCCACCCGCTTAATTTTGTTTTTAAAAAACAATTTTCCTTAAAGCCAATTTCAAAGTTAAAAAAAAATTAGTTTAAAAAAAAAAAAATTAGACCGTTTGACTTGTATCTTAATTAAAAATAAATATTTAAGTGAAAATAATTTAATGAAATACAATTATAATAATTCTCAATTTTTGTTTCAGATGATTGGAAATGATGAATGGAATCTAATTATAAAGATGGTCAACCTAAAACGTGGCAAAAATAAATTAAATGTAAGTTTATTGATTTCAATTAAAATCAGCTTAATAATGGTAATAAAAAGTCATAGTATCATTGCTTACTCTATCGATATAGAGATTCGATTATTGAGACTTTACACCAATAACTTACAGTATACGGTGCGCAATTTATGTTGAATATAGTAAAAATGAAAGAATTTATTTCAATTTTGATACAAAAAGTTGTACCATTCTCTACTATTAAAGCAAACAGACGCACTCGCACTCAATTCAGACAAATAAATTTAGAATAAAAAGCAAAAAGCAGAAACAAATTCATTAGTAATTGTTTTGATCAAACTAATGAGGATTATAAAAAAGCTTGTAAACATTGTTATAATCTAATATAATCTGAAAAAGACTGACATGACATTTCGTCCAGTAAGAGACACTTACACTTGTGTTTCAGGGTATGCACCCATCATCAGTGTGCCTAGCATCTCAGTTCGAAGAGACAATTTATGTAGTATGTAGTACAAAATCTTTAATAACTTTTTTTCAAAATGATCAATACAGATTTAGATACTAATTCAAAGAAAAAAGTAGATAACACTGCATACCTGATATCTGTTTTATTACTCCTACATACATTGTAATTAGACAATTCTCATGTCTTTACAACATGCTTGTTGATAAGAATGTCACGCCTTAAACACTCAGCACTCAATTGTTTCATCATCCTTTTTACTAAAACTAATCGACACATTCTACTGCAACTATTTTACTTAAAATCATCATTTTTGCATCATTGTTTAGGTATAAAATCCAAAGTTTTGTTTAGATTTTGTAATCAAATTTTTTTTGGAGCACAATTATAGTTCTGTAAAATTTTTATAGTTTTTTTATTGACAAATTATCTTATCATACCATATAAAATTTGATAAATTCGCACAATTTCCCATCTCGTCGTAAAATGATTTTAATGTGAGCCATGAACTTAGACACTGTCCAAATCGGTTCTTAATGCGTCGCAGACAATTTTTATCGTGACATCCGCTAGAATTATTCACAATCGGAAATTTATCTAATTAAAAATAAATAATTGGGAACATGAGCTATTTATATCAATACGCTTCAACAATTATAAATTCATTGTTTCTAAAAATCTAAAATTATTTCATCATTATATTTTCGGCCAGTCATTCGCCTCCTCGAAATGATGCAATAATTTATAGTTTGAATCATGCGCTTTCTAAAATTACAATAGAATTTAAATAAAGAATTCCTGACCTATTAATCGATTTGATCTGTAGTCAACATTTTTATATACAAAGTCTAAAAATAGTGAAAAGTTTTATTGCATTGGATTAAATCAGTCTGTACTGTAGATAGGATAATTTTTTCGGCGCCTAAATGCAAGGTAATTTCATTTACACAATCCGTTCATCATTGATAAGCATTTAAGTGGTTAAATATTGCATAATGTTAGTCTATTCGTTCAAACGAGTTTGGACATGCTTTAGTTGAAATGTCATTGTCACTCGATATCAAGATTAGATGGAGATTAAATAGTTTAATAAACTATTTTAAGGTTATGTTTTATGAAATGAATTGTATATTTTAATATGTACAAGTGTTGTGGTTATTTGTAAACGCTGAAATTGATCTATAAATAACAATAAAATAGTTCAATTAATATTTATTTTATAAAACATTAGTTAATTTGTTGATAAAAGTAGTAAAATTATTTATTTATTCAAATTTATTTTTTATTATATTCATTGACAACGTTTGTAGAACCAAAACAATTGTCTGTCTCTTGACATAAGCTATTAAGTACATAATTTTATTCATAAAAAATAAAATAACAAAATCCGGTTCTAAAAAAATAAAATATTTTCAGAAAGAACCAAAATCCGGCCAAAATCATTTGAAAAATGCAAAACTTTATTTACAAAATGTCAAAAATAACAAAATTTATCCATAAAACATCAAAATATTGTTAGAAAGCACTAAAATCCAGCCACGAAACTAATAAAAAATGTAAACCGCGCAAAAAACTAATTTCCAGCATGAAATTCGCTGGGAAATAACCAAAAATGACATTTGTAACAAAAAATTGCTCAAAAATCTTACGTATAGCATTAAATTTGCTAAAATTGTGTTTACCACATAAAATATATCAAAACTGGTGCAAAAACTCCATTTTAAGCCATATTTTACAGTTTTATTGCAGTATTTATCATTTAAGGTTAGATTTTGTTATTTTATTATGACAGAAAATGAAATTTTACTAATTTTGCTATATTTTTGAGTTTGATGGCCGGATTTTTGTATTTTATGGCCGGATTTTAATCTACATTTTGGAGTTTTATTGCAGTATTTATCATTTAAGGTTAGATTTTAATATTTTATCATAATAGAAAATCAAGTTTTACTATTTTTTGCTCAGTTTTTGAGTTTTAGGCCGGATTTTTGTATTGCATAGCCGGATTTTAATATTTTGATCCATATTTTGCAGTTTTATTGCAGTATTTATCATTTTTTAGTTAGATTTTGTTATTTTGATGGCCGGATTTTTCTATTGTATGACCGAATTTTAATATTTTGATCTATATTTTGGAGTTTTATTCTAGATTTATCATTTAAGGTTAGATTTTAATACTTTATAAAAAAAAAGAAAATCAAATTTTGCTATTTTTTGCTCAGTTTTTGAGTTTTATGGCCGGATTTTTGTATTGTATGGCCGGATTTTAATATTTTAATCCATATTTTGGAGTTTTATTCTACTATTTATTATTTAAGGTTAGATTTTGTTTGTGTATAGAAAATCAAATTTTACTATTTTTGCTTCATTTTTGAGTTTGATGGCCGGATTTTTGTATTGTATGGCCAGATTTTAATATTGTAATCCATATTTTGGAGTTTTATTGCAGTATTTATCATTTAAGATTAGATTTTGTTATTTTATTAAAACAGAAAAAAAATTACTATTTTTTGTTTTATTTTTGAGTTTGATGGCCGGATTTTTGTATTGTATGGCCGGATTTTAATATTAAAATCCATATTTTGGAATTTTATTTTACTATTTATTATGTAAGGTTAGATTTTGTTATTTTATTGTAATAGAAAATCAAATTTTACTATTTTTTGCTTCATTTTTGAGTTTGATGGCCGGATTTTTGTATTTTATGGCCGAATTTTCATATTTAAATCTATATTTTGGAGTTTTATTGCAGTATTTATCATTTACGGATAGATTTTGTTACATTATCAAGATAGAAAATCAAATTTTACTATTTTTTGCTTTATTTTTGAGTTTGATGGCCGGATTTTTGTATTGCATAGCCGGATTTTAATATTTTATTTTATATTTTGCAGTTTTGTTGCAGTATTTATCATTTAAGGTTAGATTTTGTTATTTTATCATAATAGAAAATCAAATTTTACTATTTTTTGCTTTATTTTTGAGTTTTAGGCCGGATTTTTGTATTGCATGGCCGGCCGGATTTTAATATTTTAATCCATATTTTGCAATTTATTGTAGTATTTATTATTTAAGGTTAGAATTTGTTATTTTATTATGACAGAAACTAAAATTTGACTATTTTTTGCTTAATTTTCAAGTTTGATGGCCGGATTTTTGAATTGTATGGCCAAATTTTAATATTTTAATCCATATTTTGGAGTTTTATTCTTCTATTTATTATTTAAAGTTAGATTTTGTTTGTGTTTATCAAAATAGAAAATCAAATTTTACTATTTTTGCTTCATTTTTGAGTTTTAGGCCGGATTTTTGTATTGCATAGCCGGATTTTAATATTTTAATCTATATTTTGGAGTTTTATTTCACTATTTGTTATTTAAGGTTAGATTATGTTATTTTATCATAATAGAAAATTAAATTTCACTGTTTTTTGCTTAATTTTTGAGTTTGATGGCCGGATTTTTGTGTTGTATGGCCGGATTTTATTATTTCAATTCATATTTTGTAGTTTTATTGCAGTATTTATTATTTAAGGTTAGATTTTGTTACTTTATCAAAAGAGAAAATCAAATTTTACTATTTTTTACTTAATTTTTGAGTTTTATGGCCGGATTTTTGTTTGTTTGACAGGATTTTAATATTTTAATCCATATGTTGGAGTTTTATTGCAGTATTTATCATTTAAGGTGAGATTTTGTTATGTTATCACGATAGAACTATTTTTGCTTAGGTTTTGAGTTTGGTGGCCGGATTTTTGTATTTTATGGCCGGATTTTAATATTTTAATCTTTATTTTGGAGTTTTATTGCAGTATTTATCATTTAAGGTTAGATTTTGTTATGTTATCATGATAGAAAATTAAATTTTACTGTTTTTTGCTTTATTTTTGAGTTTTAGGCCGGATTTTTGTATTGCATAGCCGGATTTTAATATTTTAATCTATATTTTGGAGTTTTATTTCACTATTTGTTATTTAAGGTTAGATTATGTTATTTTATCATAATAGAAAATTAAATTTCACTGTTTTTTGCTTAATTTTTGAGTTTGATGGCCGGATTTTTGTGTTGTATGGCCGGATTTTAATATTTCAATTCATATTTTGTAGTTTTATTGCAGTATTTATTATTTAAGGTTAGATTTTGTTACTTTATCAAAAGAGAAAATCAAATTTTACTATTTTTTACTTAATGTTTGAGTTTTATGGCCGGATTTTTGTTTGTTTGACAGGATTTTAATATTTTAATCCATATGTTGGAGTTTTATTGCAGTATTTATTATTTAAAGTTAGATTTTGTTATTTTATCAAGATAGAAAATTAAATTTTACTGTTTTTTGTTTTATTTTTGAGTTTGATGGCCAGATTTTTGTATTTTCTGGCCGGATTTTAATATTTAAATCTATATTTTGGAGTTTTATTGCAGTATTTATCATTTAAGGTTAGATTTTGTTATTTTATTATAACAGAAAATGAAATTTTACTATTTTTAGCTTCATTTTTGAGTTTGTTGGCCAGATTTTTGTATTGTATGGCCGGATTTTAATATTTAAATTTATATTTTAGAGTTTTATTGCAGTATTTATCATTTAAGGTTAGGTTTTGTTACTTTATTATGAAAGATAATCAAAATTTTACTATTTTTTGCTTTATTTTTAAGTTTGATGGCTGGATTTTTGTATTGTATGATCGGATTTTAATATTTTGATTCATATTTTGCAGTTTTATTGCAGTATTTATCATTTAAAGTTAGATTTTGTTATTTTATTATGACAGAAAATGAAATTTTACTGATTTTGCTTTATTTTTGAGTTTGGTGGCCGGATTTTTGTATTGTATGGCCGGATTTTAATATTTTAATCTACATTTTGGAGTTTTATTGCAGTATTCATCATTTAAGGTTAGATTTTAATATTTTATCATGATAGAAAATCGAATTTTACTATTTTTTGCTCAGTTTTTGAGTTTTAGGCCGGATTTTTGTATTGCACGGCCAGATTTTAATATTTTGGTCTATATTTTGCAGTTTTATTGCAGTATTTATCATTTAAGGTTAGATTTTGTTATTTTATTATAAAAGAAAATAAAATTTTTCTATTTTTTGTTTTATATTTGAGTTTGATGGCCGGATTTTTCTATTGTATGACCAGATTTTAATATTTTGATCTATATTTTGGAGTTTTATTCTAGAATTTATCATTTAAAGTTAGATTTTAATACTTTATAAAAAAAAAAAAAATCAAATTTTGCTATTTATTGCTCAGTTTTTGAGTTTTATGGCCGGATTTTTGTCTTGTATGGCCGGATTTTAATGTTTAATTCTATATTTTAAAGTTTTAATACAGTATTTATCATTTAATGTTTGATTTTGTTATGTTATCACGATAGAAAATCAAATTTTACTATTTTTGCTTAGGTTTTGAGTTTGGTGGCCGGATTTTTGTATTTTATGGCCGGATTTTAATATTTTAATCTTTATTTTGGAGTTTTATTGCAGTATTTATCATTTAAGGTTAGATTTTGTTATTTAATTTTGACAGAAAATGAAATTTTACTATTTTTTGCTTTATTTTTGAGTTTGATGGCCGGATTTTTGTATTGTATGGCCGGATTTAAATATTTTAATATATATTTTGGAGTTTTATTTCATTATTTATTATTTAAAGTTAGATTTTGTTATTTTATAACGATAGAAAATCAAATTTTACTATTTTTGCTTAGGTTTTGAGTTTTTTGGCCGGATTTTTATATTTTATTGTTGCATTTTAATATTTTAATCTTTATTTTGAAGTTTTATTGCAGTATTTTTCATTTAAGGTTAGATTTTGTTATTTTATTATAACAGAAAATCAAATTTTACTATTTTTTGTTTTATTTTTGAGTTTGATGGCCGGATTTTTGTAGTTTATGGCCGGATTTTAGTATTTTAATCTTTATTTTAGAGTTTGGTTGCAGAATTTATCATTTAAGGTTAGATTTTGTTACATTATCAAGATAGAAAATCAAATTTTACTGTTTTTTGCTTAGGTTTTGAGTTTGATGGCCGGATTTTTGTATTGCATATCCGGATTTTAATATTTTGATTCATATTTTGCTGTTTTATTGCAGTATTTATCATTTAAGATTAGATTTTGTTATTTTATTATGACAGAAAATAAATTTTTACTATTTTTTGCTTTATTTTTGAGTTTGATGGCCGCATTTTTATGTTGTATGGCTGGATTTTAATATTTTTATCCATATTTTGCAATTTTATTGCAGTATTTATCATTTAAGGTTAAATTTTGTTATGTTATCATGATAGAAAATTAAATTTTACTGTTTTTTGTTTTATTATTTACTTTGATGGCCGGATTTTTGTATTGTATGACCAGATTTTAATATTGTAATCCATATTTTAGAGTTTTATTGCAGTATTTATCATTTAAGGTTAGATTTTGTTATTTTATTATATAAGAAAAAAAATGTTTACTATTTTTTGCTTCATTTTAGAGTTTGATGGCCGAATTTTTGTGTTGTATGACCGGATTTTAATATTTTAATCCATATTTTGTTATTTTATTTTACTATTTATTATTTAAGGTTAGATTTTGTTATTTTATTGTAATAGAAAATCAAATTTTACTATTTTTGTTTTATTTTTGAGTTTGATGGCCGGATTTTTGAATTGCATGGCCGGATTTTAATATTTTAATTCACATTTTGGAGTTTTAGCAAAAATCCGGCTATAAACTATAAAAAAGTGCAACATTTTGTTCATAAAAAGTAAAAAACAACTAAATCAGATCATAAAACATTAAAATCCTATCAAAAACGATTAAAAATAGCAAAATCCAAAACTAAAATATTGTTTGAAAACACGAATGCCGTATAATTTTTCTTTTTAATTTTGAAGTAATTTTTTAACCAATCTTTGCCTAATTGCTGACTTATGCCTCAATTTTTAAAACACAAACTCATAATGTTTACAAAACATGTAAAAACTTGTAGCTTACAGGCTACCACGGCTTGGTGGTGGGTTACTTCAAAACATAAGTATGATAGTTTGAACTGTGGTTCCCGCCCAAGTGTTAGTTATAAAAAAATAGAAATTTCTCTTTTCTGAAAGTGTTAAAAGTTTCTATATCACAAGAGGTGATGTCACATTAATTTTGTTGATAACAAACATTTGGGCGTGTGGGTATAAACGGATAGTTTAAACTGGGGTTCCCGCCCACCTACTCAAATGTAAGTTATTAAAAATTAGACGTTAAGGCTACTCTGCAAGCGTTAAAAGTTTCTTTGTCACAAGAGGTGATGATGATATCCAATCCCTTGATGACAGACATTTGGGCGGGTGGGTGGGTCACTCCAAAACATGAGTTTGGACAGATAGTTTAAACTGAAGTTTCCGCACCCGCCCAAGTGTTACTTATCAATAATTAAAAATGACTCTTTTTTGCAACCGTTAAAAGTATTTATGTCACAAGAGGTGATAGTGACATTCAATCTCTTGATGATGGACACTTGGGTGGGCGGGAGAGTTACCCCAGAACATGAATACAAACGAATAGTTTAAACTGGGGTTTTTGCCCACCCGTCTAAGTGTTAGTTATTAAAAATTAGAAGTTACTCTACTCTGCAAGCGTTAATAGTTTCTATGTCACAAGAAGTGATGGTGACATCCTATCCGTTTGATGACAAACACTTGGGCGGGTGGGTGGGTCACTCCATAACATTAGTACAAACGGATAGTTTAAATTGAAGTTTTGGGGCATTAGTTATCAAAACTTAAAAAAAAATTCTCTACAAGCGTTAAAAATTTCTATGTCACAAGAGGTAATGGTGACATTAAATTTTTTGATGACGAATACTTGGGCGGGTGGGTGGGGAGTCCATTACATGAATACGGACGGATGGTTTAAACTGAGGTTCCTCCCCACCCGCTCAAGTGTTAGTTTTCAAATATTCAAAGTTTTTCTTCTCTGCAAGCGATAAAAGTTTTTATGTCACAAGAGGTAATGTGACATTAAATCACTTAATGACAAACATTTGGGCGGGTGGGCGGGTCGGTCACTCCAGAACATTAGTACAAACAAATAGATTAAACTAGAGTTCCTCACCCGCCCAAATGCTAGTTATTCTGCTCTGCAAGCGTTAAAAGATTTTTTGTCACAAGAGATAATGGTGATATTTAATTTCTTAATGACGCCCAAAATCACTCCAAATCATTAATTCGGACAAATGATTTAAACTTGGGTTCCCGTCTACCCGCCCAAATGTAATTTAACAAAAGTTAGAAACTACTCTACTCTGCATCTGTTAAAAGTTTCTATGTCACAAGAAGTAATGTTGACATTTAATTTCTTGATTTCGGATACTTGGGCGGGTGGGGTGGGTCACTCCAAAACATAAGTATAAACAGATAGTTTGAATTAAGGTTTCCGCCCACCAAAATTTATCAAAAATCACACATAAACGTCATTTATTGTGAAGAAAACTCATAAATTGAATTGAATTTAGACAAAAAAACCTATTTGTGCATTTATTACTCAAAATAAATCTAAAATCGCTCAGAAATGCAAGTATTAGATAAAATTTATCAAAAATTGCTCAAAAAATCTATAAATTGTATAAAATGCGTACAAAAAATCTATTTAACATTGCACAAAAACTCATTTATTACTTAAGACCAATCTAAAATTGCTCAAAAATGCAAATATTAAATAAAAATTGCAGAGAAAAACCAAAAATTATATAAAAACTATACAAAACGAATCTCAATCTCAATAAAATAAAATAAATATTTTATGTAGTTTATTAAAAATTGCTCAAAAACAAATTTATTACTCAAAATCATTTGAAATCGCTCAGAAAATGTAAATATTGCATAAAACTTATCAAAAATTGCAAGAAAAACGTTATTTATTATGCAGAAAACTCATGAATTGTATAAACTTTATAAAAAAAACCAGCTTACTTTATGTAACTCATCAAAATTTGCGCAAAAAAATCATTTATTGCTCAAAAAATCGCTCAGAAAAAGCAATTATTACATGAAGTTTATCAAAAATTGCACCAAAAAATCATTTGTTGGGCAGAAAACCCATAAATTGAATCAAATTCGCACAAAAAACTTATTTAACTTGTATAATTAATCAAAAATCTTGCAAAAAACGCATTTAATACTTAAAATCAATCTAAAATCGTCCAGAAAAGCAAATTATGCATAAAATTTATCAAAAATTGCACAGAAAACTCATAAATTGTATAAGATTTGTACAAAAAATTAATTTATATCATGTAATTTGTTCAAAATTGGTCAAAAACACAATTATCACTCAAAATCAATCTGAAATCGCTCAGAAAATGTAAATATTTTATAGAATTTATCAAAAATTGCAAGGAAAAAAAATGTTTTGTGCAAAAATCCCATAAAATGTATAAAATTCGTACAAAAAACCTGCTTACTTTATGTAACTCATCAAATTTTGCGCAAAAAATCATTTATTGCTCAAAAATTCGCTCAGAAAAAGCAATTATTACATGAAATTTATCAAAAATCGCACTGAAAATTTATTTATTGTGCAGAAAAA
Source organism: Tachinus rufipes (assembly GCA_963932245.1). Taxonomy (NCBI): domain Eukaryota; kingdom Metazoa; phylum Arthropoda; class Insecta; order Coleoptera; family Staphylinidae; genus Tachinus; species Tachinus rufipes. The sequence continues at coordinate 93,249,199 of OZ010748.1, forward strand.
CCATAAATTGAATCAAGTTTGCATTAAAAACCTATTTACCTTATACAATTCATCAAAAATTGCATAAAATTTATTAAAAATTGCACAGAAAACTTAAAATTTGTATAAAATGTGTACAAAAAACTTATTTATTTTCTGTAATTCATTAAAAATTGCTCAAAAACACATTTATTACTTAAAATAAATTTGAAATCGCTCAAAGAAAAGACAATTATTAAATAAAATTTATCAAAAACTGCACAAACTTATAAATTGAATAAAATTAGAACAAAATTAACCTGAAATCGCTCAGAAAATGTAAATATTGCTTAAAATTAATCAAAAATTGCGCAAAAAAGTCTTTTATTGCTCAAAATTTATCTAATAGCGTTCAAAAATGCAATTGTTGCATAAAATTCATACAAAATTGCACAATAAAATTATGAATTAAAAGAAATCGCTCACAAAAACTTTGTATTTTGTGTAATTCATAAAAAAAATGTACAAAAAACTGATTTATGACTTTTTATCAATTTTTTTTTTTTAAGCAATTATTTTTCTATTTAGATGTTATTTAACGCTCATAAAATTCATAAATTGAATAAAATTCTATTTACTTTATAAAATTTATCAAAAACCGCTCAAAAAACTCATTTAATTATTCAAGATCAATCTAAAATCGCTCAAAAATGCAACAATTAAATAAAAATCGCAAAAGAAAAACCATAAATTATATAAAACTTGCTTAAAAACAAATTTATTACTCAAAATCAATCTAAAATCGCTCAGAAAATTTTAATATTTCATAAAATTTATCAAAAATTGCTAGGAAAAGAAATTTATTGTGCAGAAAACCCATAAATTGTATACAATTTGTACAAAAAACCTGCTTAATTTATGTAACTCATCAAAATTTGGGCAAAAAATTCATTTATCTGCTACAATTCATCAAAAAATGTGCAAAAAAACTGATTCATTACTCAACATTTATTTAAAATCGCTCAGAAAAAGCAATCACTACATGAAGTTTATCAAAAATTGCTCTGAAAAGTCATTTATTGTGCAAAAAATTTATAAATTGAATTAAATTTGCACAAAAAAACCTATTTACCTTGCACAATTCATTAAAAATTGCGCAAATAACACATTTGTTACTAAAAATCAATCTAAAATCGTTCAGAAACTCATAAATTGTATAAAATTTGTACAAAAAACTCATTTATTTCATTAAAAATTGCACAAAAATACAAATATTACTCAAAATAAATTTGGAAACGCTTAAAAAATACAATTATTAGATAAAATTTATCAAAAGTCGCTCAGAAAATGTAAACATTGAAAGTTATTTGTTGTGCAAAAAAGCTATGAATTGTATAAAATTTGTACCAAAAACCTCTTTACTTTATAGACTTAATCAAAAACTGCACAAAAAACTCTACATGAGTTTTGCTCAAAATTTATCTAATAGCGCTCAAAAAAGCAATTGTTACATAAAATTAATCCAAAATTGCACAATAAAATCATTTATTGTACAAAAATTCTATAAATTTAAACAAAAATGCACACAAAAACTTTGAACGTTATGTAATTCATAAAAAAAATTACAAAAAAACTGATTTAAAGCTCAAAATTGATTTAAAATTGCTCGTGAAAGACAATTATTGATTGAAACTGATCAAAAACCGCACATAAAAGTAATTTAATGCGCTTAAAATCAATAAACTGTATAAAATTTGCAAAACAAACCTATTTACATCATCTAATTTATCAAAAAATTACGCAGAAAACATTTATTACCCTAAATCAATCTAAAATTACTTGAAAAATTGTACAAAAAACTGCTAAAACTTATTTATTACTTAAAATTTGTTTAAAATAGCAATTGTAATATAAAATTCAACAAAAATAACACAAAAAACTTATAAATTGCTTCAAATTTGCACAAAAAATGTAATAAACGTCCAATTATTACTTGAAGTTTATTAAAATTTGCTCTGAAAAGTCATTTAATGTGCAGAAAATTTATAAATTAAATTAAATTTGCAGAAAAAAAATTATTTACGTTATAGAATTTATCAAAAACTGCTCAGAAATCTCATTTGTTACTCAAAATCAATCTAAAATTGCTCAAAAATCAGAAATCCATAAATTTGCACAAAAAACTTATTCTTCTCATGTAATTCATTAAAAATTGCGCATTTATTTCTCAAAATTAATCTGAAATCACTCAGAAAATGTAAATATTGCAAAAAATTCATCAAAAATTACACAAAAAAAGTCATTTATTGTGCAAATTATTGAGCCCATTCTTGGGGAAAATATTTATGAAATAAACTAAAATTTATAATATAAAATCTTTGTCTCTTGAAAGTTTACTAGGTCTTGAATTGAATTAATTTTCATCGTTTTTTTGTATTTTGTCTGTTTTTAAATTTGTTGATAGTAGTTTTTGATCTTTTTGTGATTAATTTTGTTACAAGCTTGCTCTAATGTATTTGTCGAATTTGTATTGAAAGTTTATTTTTATTAATATCATTTTACTGTCTTTTAATTAAATTGTCATCTGTCCGGTTGTTGATACTGTTTATATTAAATAAATTAAAGTTATCTGAACTGGTCTTAATTATAATTACATAAATGTTGCGTGTTGTGAGGACTTAATTTTGTGGCGGCCATTAAAATTTTTACGAATTTGCACGAAGATTTACGAATCGGCAAATGTGCATTAATTTATTGAAATATTGTGTCTTTTGGTGATATATTTTAAGTAACTTTTAAAGTACAGGGAGTTTATAAATGAATGGGATTATGTAATCACTTTAAATATGCCGCCTTTTTAAAATCGTCCACTATACTACATATGTTTTCATATTTTTGCTTGACAGCTGTCAAAGTTGATCTGTCAAAACAAATAGTTTAGTGAACAATTTAACAAAATCGGCACATTTAAAGTGATTACATAATCCCATGCATTAATAAACTCCCTGTATTAGACATTTGATTAAAGATATCTTTTTTATTTTATTAATCTTAGAATAAATGAGAGTCATGGTTAATTGTAAAATTTTGTTTGAATTTTAGAAGTATTTTCTTCAGTCTTCAGAAATAGTTGGATTCCTATTTATAATTGTTTGAATACTTTTTAGATTATCTTTTATTAGTGAAATTGAAGGATTGGCCATAGCTACTGAGCCTCTAATATTTGTATTAGCAATATTTCCATGTTTTTCTATAATGGATCAATTCCGAAAAGTTATAGGAGTGTGATTTGGATTCGACAAACATAGCACATGAGATATTTTGGTTAATAAGAAAATTGTGTGTGATTTTCAAGAAAAGCTATTTAGCGTAAACAAGTTGTAAACTAGACATTTTGATCACAATCTATTGTTACTTGAACTGATCAATGTTGTCTAAATCAAGCATTATTCACACATTCTGTTCTGAAAATGATATTAGTGTATCAATATTGTAAATAATATCAAAAGAGCAATGAGATAATGCTCCTCGTTGGGCGCCAACTATTGCGGGTTATCTTCCGATGAATATACATATATGCCCTTGCAGAGCTGAGTTCTAACAAAATTCCTTTAAGTCCCTAAATATTACAAAACACTTATTACTTATTGAATTCAATATCTTATTCTGCCGGACATGCATAAACATAATTAAATAAACACGTCGATTGTGGCGGGGCTAATTCGTTTACATAATAATACAATTATTAGAGTGATTGACATCTGCCATCAAGTTAGTGCGTACGAGTAAGTGAGTGTATCTATGTGTGTGCAAATATTGGTAAACACGATTTTCATATTAATTGCCGTTACGTATGTGACATTTAATGGATTTATTATCTTCCATTAGAGGCTTCATTTTCAGTACGGGGGTTTGCAATTTATTTTTAAATAATAATATAATTTGCAAGGGAAATATTTATACATTAAGAATCGATATCCTTACTAATTACGTTAAGTTATATGAGACTCAATTTTATTTAATTATGTTTGAGCTTTGAAGGGAAGCTAAGTATTATTTCGCTTACTTATTAATTTTTTTTCTGTTTGATAATCCATTGATTAACATATTACAGGATAACAACATATGTTTTACATTTATTGTTCTGATTCTGATTAATCCAAACAAACCGTCAATCATTTATGATAACATTTATTACATTTGTTAATATTGCCACACAATCAACTTTTATTTACTCAACAGACTTATTATGATAGTAACGAGTTATTACTAAATTCAACAATGATTTATTAAAATCAGTTTTTTAATCCTTTTGTATTGTACAGCCGGATTTTAATACTTTAATCCATGTTTTGGAGTTTCATTGCACTATTTATTAATTAAAATTAGATTTTGTTATTTTATCATGATTGAAATTAAGTTTGACTGTTTTTTGTTCAAATTTTGAGTTTGATGGCCGGATTTTTGTATTGTATGGCCGGATTTTAATATTTTAATCTATGTTTTGGAGTTTTATTGCAGTATTCATAATTTAAAGTTAGATTTGTTGTTTTAAAATCAAATTTTGGTGTTTTTGCTCAGTTTTTACGTTTGATGGCCGGATTTTTGTATTGTATGGCCGGATTTTAATATTTTAATCTATATTTTGGAGTTTTATTGCAGTATTTATCATTTAAGGTTAGATTTTGTTGTTTTAAAATTAAATTTTGCTATTTTTGCTCAGTTTTCAATTATGATGGCCGGATTTTTGTATTGTATGGCCGGATTTTAATATTTTAATCCATGTTTTGGAGTTTGATTGCACTATTTATTAATTAAAATTAGATTTTGTTATTTTATCATGATAGAAATTAAGTTTGACTATTTTTTGCTCAAATTTTGAGTTTGATGGCCGGATTTTTATATTGTATGGCCGGATTTTAATATTTTAATCAATTTTTTGCAGTTTTATTGCAGTATTCATCATTTAAGGTTAGGTTTTGTTGTTTTAAAATTAAATTTTGCTATTTTTGCTCAGTTTTTAAGTTTGGTGGCCGGATTTTTGTATTGTATGGCCGGATTTTAATATTTTAATCTATATTTTGGAGCTTTATTGCAGTATTTATTATTTAAGGTTATACTTTGTTATTGTATTATAATAGAAAATCAAATTTTTCTATTTTTTGCTCAGTTTTTGAGTTTTATGGCTGGATTTTTGAATTGTGTAGCCGGATTTTAATATTTTGAATGTTTTATTATGATAGAAAATTAAATTTTACTATTTTTTGCAAAGTTTTTTAGTTTGATGGCCGGATTTTTGTATTGTACAACCGGATTTTAATATTTTAATTCATGTTTTAAAGTTTTATTGCAGTTTTTATCGTTTAAGGTTATCTTTTGTTGCTTTATCATAATAGAAAATTTAATTTTATTAGTTTTTTGCTTAGTTTTTGAGTTTGATAACCGGATTTTTGTATTGTATAGCCGGATTTTAATATTTTAATCCAGATTTTGGAGTTTAGTTTTACTATTTATCATTTAAGGTTAGATTTTGTTGTTTTGTCAAGATAGAAAATTAACTTTTACTATTTTTTGCTTATTTTTCGAGTTTGATGGCTGGATTTTTTAATTGTATGGCCGGATTTTAATGTTTTTATCCATATTTTGAAGTTTATACTATTTATCATAAAAGATTTGATTTTGTTATTTTATCATAATAGAAAATTAACTTTTACTATTTTTTGCTTATTTTTCGAGTTTGATGGCCGGGTTTTTGTATTGTATGGCCGGATTTTAATGTTTTAATTCATATTTTAGAGTTTTATTGCAGTATTTATTATTTAAGGTTAGATTTTCTTATTTCATTATAATAGAATATTAAATTTAACTATTTTTTTCTTAGTTTTTGAGTTTGATGGCCGGATTTTTGTATAGTAAGACCGGATTTTAGTATTTTAATCTATGTTTTGGAGTTTTATTTTAGAATTTATTATTTAAGGTTACGTTTTGTAATTCTTTTGTTTTAGAAAATCATTTTTTTGTTTTTTTTTTCCATAGTTTTTGAGTTTGATGGCCGGATTTTTGTACTGTATGGCCGGATTTTAATATTTTGATTTATATTTTGGAATTTTATTGCATTATTAATCATTTATAGTTAGAATTTGATATTTTATCATAAAAGAAAATAAAATTTTACTATTTTTTGTTCAGTATTTGAGTTTGATGGCCGGATTTTAATATTGTATAGCCGGATTTTAATACTTTAATCTATTATTTAGAGTTTTATTGTAATTTTAATCATTTAATGTCAGGTTTTGTTGCTTTATCATAATAGAAAATCAAATTTTACTATTTTTGCTTAGTTTTTAAGCTTGATGGCCGGATTTTAATATTTAAATCTATATTTTGGAGTTTTATTGTAGTAATTATCATTTAAGGTTAGATTGTGTTACTTTATCATGATATAAAATCTAATTTTATTATTTTTTGCTCAGTTTTTGAGTTTGATGGCCAGATTTTTGTATTGTATGGCCGGATTTTAATATTTTAAACCATATTTTGCAATTTTATTGCATTTCTGATAGTTTTGTTGGTGTTTTCAATTTTTGTTAACAAGTTTAGTTATTTTTTGACAGTTCTTGTTATTATTTTGTCAGATTCAGTAATATTTTTAAGTCTTAGATATCTGTTGTTGAGTTTTAGTGACTGATTTGTTAACTTTTTGAACGTTTTGGTGACAGTTTTTACTATTTTTCAAAAATTTTAGTTATTTTTTGACAGTTTTTTGATAACTTTGTTGATTTTTTGCCAATTTCATAGATTTTTTTTACAGGTTTAGAAGAATTTTAATTTTTTAGAAGTTTTTTAGTGATATGCAGTTCCAATTTTTTTTGAAAGTTTCAGTATTGTTATTTTTCATGTTTTTCATAGTTTTGTAGATTTTTTTAGCAGTTTTTTTTATAGTTTTAGAAGAGTTTTTGAGTTTTAGTGTTTTTTGACAGTTTTGTTATTTTTTTTTTGAGCTTTTTAGTGATAGTTTCCACAATTGTTTGACAGTTTTAACTATTTTTTTTTTTTTTTTTTATAGTTTTGTTGATTTTTCAGCAGTTTTCTTTATAGTTTTAAAAGAGTTTTTGAGTTTTTTTTAAGTTTTTAGTAGATTTTTTTTTATAGTTTTAAAAGAATTTTTGAGTTTTAGTTTTTTTACAATTTTATTAATTTTGTGGGAGTTTTTTATTAGTGATAATTACCAAGATTTTTTGACAGTTTATAATTTCTTTTATAGTTATGTAGATTTACAGCATTTTTTTTATAGTTTTATAAGAGTTTTTGAGTTTTGTGTTTTTTACAGTTTTGTTAATTTTTTCAGCAGTTTTGTTTATAGTTTTTGAGTTTTGTGTTTTTTTACAGTTTTCTTAATTTTTTTAGGAGTTTTTTAGTGATAGTTTCCACCATTTTTTGACAGTTTTTGTTATTGTTATTTTTTTTTTAGTTTCGTAGACTCGCAGTTTTTTTATAGTTTGACAAAAGTTTTTGAGTTTTAGTTTTTTTTTTTTAACTTTGTTAATGTTGTACGATTTTTTGACAGTTTCAGTTATTTTTATTTTTTTATAAATTTGTCAATTTTTTTTAATGTTTCAAAAGAGTTTTTGAGTTTTAGTTTTTTTTTAGTTTTTTTTAAATTGTTTTAGTGATAGTTTTTAGATTTTTTGACAGTTTCAGTTATTATTATTATTATTTTTTTTTTTATTTTGTAGATTTTTTTAGCAGGTTTTTTTATAATTTTAAAAGAGTTTTTGTAATATTTTTTTTACAGTTTTTTTACTGATAGCTTCTACAATTTTTTGACAGTTTTAGTTATTATAATTTTTTTATTGTTTTCCAGATCTTTAAGCAGTTTTTTTATAGTTTTACTAAAGTTCTTGAGTTTGAGTTTTTTTTACAGTTTTGTTGATTTTTAGTGATAGTTTTTAAGATTCTTTGACAGTTCCAGTTTTTTTTTTATAGTTTGTAGATTCTTTTAGCAGTTTTTTTTTATATGTAGTTTTAAAACAGTTTTTGAGTTTTAGTGTTTTTAACAATTTTGTTATTTTTTTATAAGTTTCTTAGTGATAGTTTTCACAATTTCTTTGACAGTTTTAGTTATTATTATTTTTTATAATTTTGTAGGTTTTTAAATTTTTTTTTATGGTTTTAAATGAGTTTTTGAGTTTTAGTTTTTTTTACAGTTTTGTAAATTTTTAAGAGTTTTTTAATGATAGTTTCTACAATTTTTTTAACAATTTTAGTTATTATTTTTTTATAGTTTTGTTGATTTGCAGCAGATTTTTTATGGTTTTAAAAAAGTTTTTGAGTTTTTTACAGTTTTTTTAATTTTTTTTTTTAAGTTTTTGAGTTTTGTTAGTTTTTTTAGAGTTTTTTAGTGATAGTTTTTATAATTTTTTAACAAATTTACTCGAATTACTTTTCAGTATATGGCTAAGATTTCAACCACAAGGAAAAAGTAACGCACGAGAATCTTGGCAAGCACAAAGTTTTCCAAAACTGAATTAAAACAAATTCAGTTAATCTTAATCACATTTTGAAATTCAATAACTCTGTAATTTAGTAATAAACTAAATTATCAATCAATAAACGTAATAAATTTAAAAAAAAATAGTAAAAGCACATGCAGAAACTTATAAAAAAAATTAAACAAGCAATTAATCAATCAAATTAACTGATTATACTTTAAAACAGTGAAAACTGTTTTGATTGCACTTATAACATTGCCCAATGTTTGTAAACTATCGCAGATTAAGACGCCGTCCCAACGTGATAATTGTCTTCTATTTATAAACCGTAGTTTTTCAAAATTGAACCAAATAGTAACATAAGCTATTCAAAAAACAAGCTAAATTAAATAATAATAAGATAAATGTGATAATCTTTAACCCTCTTTGTATGTGTGCAATTATTAATGAATTTGTTTATATTTTATTGCGGATTATCTCTTAATTTTTCAATGATCAGAACAATATACACTTATTACTTTATTAATTTATTTTTCATTATTGAAAACAACAAAATAATTGCATAATTGCGACATAATTAATACAGTATAATCATAATGAGTGACTAAGGTCAGTGGACACAATAATAAGATTCTATTTTTGATCTGATATGATTAAAGTAATCAAAATTTCAATTACAATTTTATTATTTCATATTTCTACCCCTCCGGCATAGAAAATGTTTCCTGTTGCGTAGTTGAATAAATAAATATTTACTTGTGCGTTGTAGGGATTGATTCAGTTGCTTTTAGTGCGTAATTGAATGGATCATTTTACGATGGCGCGTTTTGGTGATTATGGATTGAATTTATAGCACACTGCACTTTCCATACTATAACTCAACTATTTTTGGTCATAAAATAATAATGAAAATCTATGTTCAATTCTATAAATTCATTTTAGTTGAATTATTTTAATTTATTTATACCAAAAACTGGTCACGCACATCAATTAAAGTAACTAGATTAAAGATAACTAACTTTTCCCACCCAAAAAGTAGCAAACTAACCTAACCTAAGTATGTACGCAGTTTTCTTTTGATCCCGACCACGCATCTTTTTGATGTGTCAAGATGTGAGTGAGTGTCATGAAGCCGCGGGGTAATATATTATGAAACATGAATGTTTCATGAGCGACCAGAAGGTTCTGAATACATTTAACAGTATGTTTACGTGCCGTAGGGATATATTGTGCATTATCCATGCACTTTTGTGTGATATCAAAGAGGCGCATATAATAATGCAAAAAGGGATGAAATATTAAATTATCTTCTTTCAATTTTAAAACAGAAGCAAATTATTTTTGTTAAAATAAAATCAATAAAATTAAACTTAAATTATCAGAAGTGTAATGTACAATCTTAAAATATTTTTGTAAATAAATTAAAAGCGTATTTTATTTTGAAAAATAAAACTGGCGCTATTGATTTTTTTTTTTTAAGTTTATAACTATACGTATTACAATTTAATTTAATTGAAAATATAATTACTAGCTGATATTGCATAGTTTTAAACCTTAGAACATAACCACGCCTTTTTCCGACGCCAACATAATCAGTGCGCGTGATGTCAGTTGTGGGCAACTGGGTGTACTAGAAATGAGTTTTCTGCATCAATTTAATATTGTAAATAATGTTGCTTTGCTGTATTGGGGTATTGTATGTAATATTTAAGGTGATTTCCAAGCAACTTTCAAGTTTGAGATAAATTTTCTGCTCGATTTTATGTCATAAATAATATTTTTGTGCAAACAATTTTTTTTAAGAATGTTTAGACAAATTACAAATAATTTTTACAATTTGCTGAATGCTTTGATAAATTAATTAACGTTTTTGATAGTCCAATCAATGTTTTGACAGTCTGGAAGACGTTTGTTGACGTTTTGACAACTTGAATGACTTATTTGTTTAATTGCAGTTTATTTTGATTGTTGAAGAATGTTTTGACAATTTACAAACAATTTTGACAATTTGCTGAATGTATTAATAAAGTAATTAACGTTTCTGATAGTCCAATCAATATTTTGATAGTCTGAAAAACGTTTGTTGACGTTTTGACAACTTGAATGACTTATTTGTTTAATTGCAGTTAATTTTGATTGTTGAAAATATTTTGACAATTTGTTGAATGTTTTAATAAATTAATTAACGTTTCTGATAGTCCAATCAATATTTTGACAGTTCAAAAGACGTTTGTTGACGTTTTGACTATTTGAATGACTTATTTGTTTAATTGTAGTTTATTTTTATTGTTGAAGAATGTTTTGACAATTTACAAATAATTTTGACAATTTGCTGAATGTTTTAATGAATTAATTAACGTTTCTTATAGTCCAATCAATAATTTGACAGTCTGGAAAACATTTGCTGACGTTTTAATAATTTGAATGACTTATTTGTTTAATTTGATTGCTAACAAATGTTTTGACAATTTACAAATAATTTTGAAAATTTGCTGAATGCTTTGATAAATTAATTAACGTTTCTGATAGTCAAATCAATATTTTGATAGTCTGAAAGACGTTTGTTAACGTTTTGACAATTTGAATGACTTATTTGTTTAATTGCTATTTATTTTGATTGTTAAAGAATGTTTTGACAATTTACAAACAATTTTGACAATTTGCTGAATGCTTTGATAAATCAATAAACGTTTCTAATAGTCTAATCAATATTATGACAGTCTGGAAGACGTTTGTTGACGTTTTGACAACTTGAATAACTTACTTGTTTAATTGCAGTTTACTTTGATTGTTGAAGAATATTTTGACAATTTACAAATAATTTTGACAATTTGCTGGTTGCTTTGTTAAATTAATTAACATTTCTGATAGTCCAATCAATACTTTGACAGTCTAAAAAACGTTTGGTGACGTTTTGACAACTTGAATGACTTATTTGTTTAATTGCAGTTTATTTTGACTGTTGAAGAATGTTTTGACTATTTACAAACAATTTGCTGAATGCTTTGATAAATTAATTAACGTTTTTGATAGCCCAATCAATATTTTGACAGTCTGGAAGACGTTTGTTGACGTTTTGACAACTTGAATGACTTAATTGTTTAATTGCAGTTTATTTTAATTGTTGAAGAATGTTTGGACAATTTACAAACAATTTTGACAATTTGCTGAATCTTTTAATGAATTAATTAACGTTTCTTATAGTCCAATCAATAATTTGACAGTCTGAAAAACGTTTGCTGACGTTTTAATAATTTGAAAGACTTATTTGTTTAATTTGATTGCTAACAAATGTTTTGACAATTTACAAATAATTTTGACATTTTGCTGAATGTTTTGATAAATTATTTAACGTTTCTGATAGTCCAATCAATACTTTGACAGTCTAAAAGACGTTTGGTGACGTTTTGACAACTTAAATGACTTATTTGTTTAATTGCAGTTTAATTTGATTTTTGAAGAATGTTTTGACAATTTACAAATAATTTTGACAACTTTCTAAATGTTTTAATAAATTAATTAACGTTTCTGATAGTCCAATCTATATTTTGACAGTCTGGAAGACGTTTGTTAAAGTTTTGACAACTTGAATAAGTCAATTTTATGTGTTTTTTAGCAAATTTTACGTTAGAAATAAGTTTTTTGCACGATTTTTGTAATATAAATGATTTTTTTTTTTAATTTGGTGGTTCTGTATGCAAATTTTATACCAAAAATGGGTTTTCTGCGTTAGTTTTGATAAATTTTAAGTGGTAAATGTGATTTTTAAGCACATTTTATGTTGGAAATAAGTTTATAATCAAATAATTGGGTTTTCTGAGCAATTTTTTTATTGTGTTAAACGCAATTTTTTTTTTTTTTAACTAAAATTTGACCAACAACGGTTTAAAAGTGCAAAATTTTATTCATAAAGTGTCAAAAATAGCATAATCCGGTTTTGAGTAATTAAAATTTTATTAGAAAACACCAAAATACGGCACAATTTTTAGTAATACTTCAGAGGTGGGTACAATAACAAATTTCTTGATAGCTAACACTTGGGCGGGTGAGCGGGAACTCAGTTTATAAATATTTAGCCGGTGGTTTGATACAGTGTTCCCGCCCACCCACCCAAGTGTTTGTTATCAAGAAATTTGCTTATTCTTACACTTGTTGTGTTTCTGTTGTTTTTAATTTGACAGATGGAATGACAGTTGTCATTAATACGTCAAAGCGGGTGAGCGGGAACACAGTTTATAAATATTTGGCCGGTGGTTTGATACAGTGTTCCTTTTCACCCGTTCAAGTGTTTGTTATCAAAAAAATTGTTTATTTTCATATTTTTTGCGTTTCTTGTGTTTTTAATATGACAGATTAAATGACAGTTGTCACTAATACGCCAAAGTTGGGTACAATAACAAATTTCTTGATAACTAACACTTGGGCGGGTGGGCGGGAACACAGTTTATAAATATTAGACCGGTGGATTGATACAGTGTTCCCGCCTACCCACCCAAGTGTTTGTTATCAAGAAAATTGCTTATTCTCACATTATTTGCGTTTCTGCTGTTTTTAATATGACAGATGGAATGACAGTTGTCACTAATGTGTCGGAGGTGAGCACAATAACCAATTTCTTGATAACCAACATTTGGGCGGGTAAGCGAGAGGAACACAATTTATAAATATTTGGTCGGTGGTTTGATACAGTGTTCCCGTCCACCCGCCCAAGTGTTTGTTATCAAAGAATTTGCTTATTCTCACACTTTTTGCGTTTCTGTTGTTTTTTATATGACAGATGGAATGACAGTTGCCATTAATTCGTCAGAGGTGAGCACAATAACAAATTTCTTGATAACCAACACTTGGGTGGGTGGGCGGGAACACAATTTATAAATATTTAGCCGGTGGTTTGATAGAGTATTCCTGCCCACCCACCCAAGCGTTTGTTATCAAGAAATTTGCTTCCTCTCACACTTGTTGCGTATCTGCTGTTTTTTAAAAAGACAGATTGAATGACAGCTGTCACTAATACGTCAAAGGTGGGCACAATAACAAATTTCTTCATAACCAACACTTGGGCGGGTGGTCGGAAACAGAATTTATTAATATTGAGCCGATGAATTAATACAGTGTTCCCGCCCACCCGCCCAATTGTTTGTTAACAAGAAATTTGCTTATTCTTACACTTGTTGCGTTTCTGCTGTTTTTAGTATGACAGATTGAATGACAGTTATCACTATTACGTCAAAGGTGGGCACAATAACAAATTTCTTGATAACCAGCACTTCGGCGGGTGGGCGGGAGCACAGTTTATAAATATTTTGGCCGGTGGTTTGATACAGTGTTCCCGCCCACCCGCCCAAGTGTTTGTTATCAAGAAATTTGCTTATTCTCACAATTAATTGCTGCGTTTCTGCTGTTTTTAATATGACAGATTGAATGACAGTTGCCACTAATACGTCAAAGTTTGGTACAATATCAAATTTCTTGATAAGTAACACTTGGGCGGGTGGGCGGGAACACAGTTTATACTTTTTTGGCCGGTGGTTTGATACAGTGTTCCCGCCCACCCACCTAAGTGTTTGTTATCAAGAAATTTGCTTATTCTTACACTTGATGCGTTTCTACTGTTTTTAATATAGCAGATTGAATGACAGTTGTCATTAAAACGTTAAAGGTGGGTACAATAACAAATTCCTTGATAACCAGCACTTGGGCTGGTGGGCGGGAATACAGTTTATAAATATTGGGCCGGTGGTTTGATACAGTGTTTAAGCGTATAAGTGTATATGGTCTAAAGTAAAAACTCACTTCTATTGAGCAAATATTGTTTATGTTTTAAATTATTTGAAGTTGAAAATACTCAAAAAATACTTAATGTTGAAAAAATTTAAAATTTTCAAAAATGCTTTAAACGTATATTAGTAAGATTTATTGAGCATATATTGTGTAAATTAAAACAATCAAAGCCAAATTACACTCTCTATGAAGCTAAATATGACATTTTATTTTCAAGAAAACTCAAAAATGCTTACAATTGAAATTTTCAAAAATGTTTAAAAATAAATAAATAAATTGTGTAAATTTTAAATCAATTAAAGCTAAATTATGTTCTCTATTAAGTTGAAAAGTATTATTATAATTTCAAAAATTCTTAAAAAATGCTTAAAGTTGAAACTTCAAAAAAATGCTTTGTAGCATTTGTAAGTTAGATCTATTGAGCATATATTGTGTAAATTTCAAATTAATTGAAGCTAAATTACGTCTTTAATAAAGCTAAATATAATTACAAAACTACTCAAAAAATGCTTAAATGCTGCCGCACAAACATTAAACAAATAAATAAATCGATTATAGTATTAGTTGCTGGAGATTATTACTACTACCAATAATATAAAATTACATATCGCCCCCTCAACTGTTTGATCCGTCACGTCTAATTAGTTACCAATATGAAGGAAAAATGGGGGTGATCCATGCGGAAGAAGAGATAACGTCTCCCCTAAAGTCCCACTCGAATAGGAGGCGCCAAAATGCCACGACTTTATCTGTGCGACCGCACATAAAAAAAGTCACCCACCGGATGTGACATCATCTGTTGGGATTATTTGCGCCAATTTAGAGAAAATACGTGAAAAATCGCGCTCGGCATTCGCAAAGATAAGATTAATTAATTTATTATATTTTTTATCAAATTCACACTAAATGAATCATTTATTGATTGATTGCTAAACAATGCGCAATAATTTTTTTGTTGGATTTCATTCAACGCCGCTGGGCTTATTAGGAATTTCATTTGTTTGCACTTTAGTCTAGGTTGGAATGAACGGTCTCGACCGCACCCAATCAATTCGTTAATTATTTTTCTTTTTTTTATTACATCCTTCAGCCGAGTTATAAAATGGTAATTAGTTAGGTAACATCAGGAAGTAATTGTTTTAGTAGTGATGCGTATTAATAATCAATTTTATTAACCAACGTAATAAATACATTAATTGTTGAATATGGGACAAGGAGATTGATGTTAATGGATCATTTTTTAAATTGTGAATTGATATTCATGAGTAGTTTATATTTTAGCTATGTGTTATCGCAAAAATGTCAAGTTTCTGTGATTTCTCATTTTTATATTAGTTTTTGCTTTTTATCGGTATTAAGAGGTTATTGAATATATATATACAAATTGGAAAACGTTGATGAGTTGTAAAAAATTAAGTCATAACGTTACTAAAAAAACGTTGGAATAAGTGTGTTAGTGTTAAGGGCGCGGTTTAACTCCAAAACCTTAAACTTTAAAAGTTATACTTTATTGAACATCAAATTTAGTAGACTTTTTATTATGATATAAGTTAGTTTTCAATAAAAATGTACTAAATTTGATGTTCAATAAAGTATGTCAAATACTTTTACAAAAAAATACATTTAAAGATTTTGAAGTTTCATATATATTATATGGCTGAAAATTTCATTGCAAAAAACCGATTTTAAAAAGAAATTAAATTGCGTGAGTTTTGCTTGTAGTTTTATGACCCTAAACCGCACCCTTAATAAAAAAAAAATTGTCTGATTTGAGCTAAACTTTGACATTTTCATTTATGACTCTAATTGCATGAGATGAAATTAAAACTTACTAATACTAATAAAAATCTCCCTTCGAATTTGATTAAATTTAAAAAAAACCGCAGCATCATTCCTCATCAATCAACCTTGATACACAGCAGTGTTTACTTTTCGTGTGATGACACAAATTGTTTAATCAAACTTTAAGAATCATTCATGGAATGTTTAGATAAAAAACAACGCTAGTTTTACTATAAACAAATAGAATACAATGACGATGCTCGGATATTACATTGCATAATATTATAGTCGCACATTGAGGAAGATCCGGGTTATTAAAATTGATGCAAACGCATTTCGCAAATTCTCAGAAGTACTTTCGATGATGACAAGACGTTAAATCATTGACATCAATATTAGGATGATTAAATCATAATTTATTTAGTAAAAAAGTTATTTTTGGCAATTGTATCGGCTTATGTCATGCTTATAATATTTACATTTTAATACAAAATTGTAACAAAAATATTTTTATAAATTAATTTGTTTCAGGAATGAGAAGAAAGAAAACACATAAGCTCAGAGTGCTTCAAAAATTAATAATAATGACAAAAAATTTCGTCCAAATAGTTGGAGAAAGTAAGTTTTATTTTTTTTTAGAATAATGTCCTTACTGTAACACAAATTGTCAATTGCAAAGCGACAAAACATGCAAAACAATTTTTAGAATAATGTCCTTACCGTGACACAATATTTGCAAAACGACAAACTAATAAATGTAAACAAATTAATGTTATGTTACCGTGACACACAAACTATCAATTGCAAAGCAAAAAAATATGTACAAAACATTTTTTAGAATACTGTTCTTACCGTGACGCAATATTTGCGAAATTAATAAATGTAAACAAAATAAAGTTAAATTACCGTAACACAAACTGTCAATTGCAAAGCAAAAAATTAAATGCAAAGAATTTTCTGGAATAATGCCTTTACCGTGACACAATATTTGCAAAACAACAAATTAATAAGTGTAAACAAATTAAAGTTATATTACAGTGACACATTGTTAATTGCGAAGCGACAAATTAGATGTAAAACATTTTCAGAATAATGTCCTTACCGTGACACAATATTTGCAAAATTACAAACTAATAAATGTAAACAAATAAAAGTTATATTACCGTGACACAAATTATCAATTGCAAAGCGACAAATTAAATGCTAAACTTTTTCTAGAATAATGTTCTTACCGTGACACAATATTTGAAAAACGACATACTAATAAATGTAAACAAATTAAAGTTATATTACCGTGACACAAATTGTCAATTGCAAAGCAACAAACTAGATGCAAATTATTTTTTAGAATAATGTCTTTACCGTGACACAATATTTGCTAAACGACAAATTAATAAATGTAAACAAATTAAAATTATATTACCGTGACACAAATTGTCATTTCTAAAGCAAAAAACTAAATGCATAACATTTTCTGGAATAATGTCTTTATCGTGACACAATATTTACAAAACAACATATTAATAAATGCAAATTAAAGTTATATTACCGTGACATAAATTGTCAATTACAAAGCAAAAAATTAAATGCATAACATTTTCTGCAATAATGTCCTTACCGTGACACAATATTTGCAAAACGACAAATTAATAAATGTAAACAAATTAAAGTTATGTACCGTGACACAAATTGTCAATTGCGAAGCGACAAATTAAATGCAAAACATTTTCTAGAATATTGTCCTTACCGTGACACAATATTTGCGAACAACAAATTAATAACTGTAAACAAATTAAAGTTGTTACCGTGACACAAATTGTCAATTGCAAAGCGACAAATTACATGCAAAACATTTTCTGGAATAATGTCCTTACCGTGACACAATATTTGCAAAACGACAAATTAATAAATGTGAACAAGTTAAAAATATTTTACCGTGACACAAATTGTCAATTGCGAAGCGACAAACTAAATGCAAAACATTTTCTGGAATAGTGTACTTACCGTGACACAATATTTGCGAAACAACAAATTAATAAATGTAAACAAATTAAAATTATATTACCGTGACACAAACTGTCAATTGCGAAGCAACAAATTAGATGCAAACTATTTTTTAGAATAATGTCCTTACCGTGACACAATATTTGTGAAACGTCAAATTAATAAATGTAAACAAATTAAAGTTATATTACCGTGACACAAATTGTCAATTGCAAAGCGACAAATTATATGCAATTGTCAACAATTGTTCCTGCAGCTAAGAAACATGACACAATGACTGACAGATGTCATTAAGTTAGAGAAAAGAGATGACGTAATCAATTTCTTGACAACAAACACTCGGGCGGGTGGGCGGGAACACAGTTTATGAGTATTGGGTCGGTGGTTTGAAACAGTGTTCCCGCCCGCCTGCCCAAGTGTTTGTCATTAAAAAATTAAAAGTTCCAACCACTTGACGTGTTCCTGTAGCTAAGAAACATGACAGAATGACTGACAGATGTCATTAAGTTAGAGAAAAGAGATGACGTAATCAATTTCTTGACAATAAACACTCGGGCGGGTGGGCAGGAACACAGTTTATAAGCATTGAGTCGGTGGTTTGAAACAGTGTTCTCGCCCACCCGCCCAAATGTTTGTCATTAAAAAATGTGAAGTTCCAACCACTGGACGTGTTCTTACAGTTAACACACATGACAGAATGACTGACAGATGTCATTAAGTTAGAGAAAAGAGATGACGTAATTAATTTCTTGACAACAAACACTCGGGCGGGTGGGTGGTAACACAGTTTATGAGTATTGAGTCGGTGGTTTAAAAAAGTGTTCCCGACCGCCCGCCCAAGTGTTTGTCGTTAAAAGATTTGAAGTTCCAACCACTTGACGTGTTCCTGCAGCTAAGAAACATGACAGAATGACTGACAGATGTCATTAAGTTAGAGAAAAGAGATAACGTAATCAATTTCTTGACAACAAACACTCGGGCGGGTGGGCGGGAACACAGTTTATGAGTATTGGGTCGGTGGTTTGAAACAGTGTTCCCGCCCGCCCGCTCAAGTGTTTGTCATTAAAAAATTAAAAGTTCCAACCACTTGACGTGTTCCTGCAGCTAAGAAACATGACAGAATGACTGACAGATGTCATTAAGTTAGAGAAAAGATATGACGTAATCAATTTCTTGACAATAAACACTCGGGCGGGTGGGCAGGAACACAGTTTATGAGTATTGAGTCGGTGGTTTGAAACAATCAAAATAAACTACAATCAAACAAATAAGTCATTCAAGTTATCAAAACGTCAGCAAACGTCTTCTAGGTTAACAAAGTATTGATTGGACTATCAAAACGTTAATTAATTTATCAAAACTATTTATAAATTGTCAAAACGTTCTTCAACAATTAAAATATACTGCAATTAAACAAATAAATCATTCAAGTTATCAAAACGTCAACAAACGTCCAGACTATCAAAATATTGATTGGACTATCAGAAACGTTAATTATTTCATCAAAGCATTCAGCAAATTTTTTGTAAACTGTCAATACATTCTTTAACAATCAAAGTAAACTCCAATTAAACAAATAAGTCATTCAAATTGTCAAAACGTCAACAAACGTTTTTCAGTTTGTCAAAATATTGATTAGACTATCATAAACGTTAATTAATTTATCAAAGCATTCAGCAATTTGTCAAAAATATTTGTAAATTGTTAAAACATTCTTCAACAATCAAAATAAACTTCAAGTAAACCAAAAAGTCATTTAAGTTGTCAAAACGTCAGCAAACGTCTTTCAAACTGTCAAAATATTGTTTGGATTATTTGAAACGTTAACTAATTTATCAAAGCATTCAGCAAATTGTCAAAATTATTTGTAAATTGTGAAAACATTCTTCAACAATCAAAATAAACTGCAATTAAACAAATAAGTCATTCAAGTTGTCAAAACGTCAACAAACCTCTTTTAGACTGTTAAAATATTGATTAGACTATCGGAAACGTTAATAAATTTATCAAATTATTCAAAAAATTGTCAAAATTATTTGTAAATTGTCAAAACATTCTTCAACAATCAAAATAAACTTCAATTAACCAAAAAAGTCATTCAAGTTATCAAAACGTCAGCAAACGTCTTTTAGTTTGTCAAAATATTGATTGGACTATCAAAAACGTTAATTAATTAATCAAAACATTCAGCAAATTGTCAAAATTATTTGTAAATTGTTAAAACATTCTTCAACAATAAAAATGAACTGCAATTAAACAAATAAGTCATTCAAGTTGTCAAAACGTCAACAAACGTCTCTCAGTTTGTCAAAATATTGATTGGACTATCATAAACGTTAATTAATTTATCAAAGAATTCAGAAAATTGTCAAAATTATTTGTAAATTGTCAAAACGTTCTTCAACAATCAAAATGAACTGCAATTTAACAAATATGTCATTTAAGTTGTCAAAACGTCGGCAAACGTCTTTCAGACTGTCAAAACACTGATTGGACTATCAGAAACGTTAATTAATTCATTAAAGCATTCCGCAAATTGTCAAAATTGTTTGTAAATTATCAAAACATTCTTCAACAATCAAAATAAACTGCAATTAAACAAATAAGTCATTCAAGTTGTCAAAACGTCCGTAAACGTCAACAAACGTCTTCTAGACTGTCAAAACATTGATTGGACTATCAGAAACGTTAATTAATGTATCAAAGCATTCAGCAATTTGTCAAAATTATTTGTAATTTGTCAAAACATTCTTCAACAATCAAAATAAACTGTAATTAAACAAAAAATAAGTCATTAAAGTTGTCAAAACG
Source organism: Tachinus rufipes (assembly GCA_963932245.1). Classification (NCBI taxonomy): domain Eukaryota; kingdom Metazoa; phylum Arthropoda; class Insecta; order Coleoptera; family Staphylinidae; genus Tachinus; species Tachinus rufipes. The sequence continues at coordinate 93,270,027 of OZ010748.1, forward strand.
TCAATAAACGTCTTTTAAACTGTCAAAATATTGATTGGACTATCAGAAACGTTAGGTAATTTATCAATGTTTTCAGCAAATTGTCAAAAATATTTGTAAATTGTCAAAACATTCTTCAACAATCAAAATAAACTACAAATAAATCATTCAAGTTGTCAAATCATCAGCAAACGTTTTCCAGACTATCAAAATATTGATTGGACTATCAGAAACGTTAATTAATTCATCAAAGCATTCCGCAAATTGTCAAAATTGTTTGTAAATTGTGAAAACATTCTTCAACAATCAAAATAAACTGCAATTAAACAAATAAATCATTTAAGTTGTCAAAACGTCCGTAAACGTCTTGCAGACTATCAAACTATTGATTTGACTATCAGAAACGTTAACTAATTCATCAAAGCATTCAGCAAATTATTTGTAAATAACCAAAACATTCTTCAACAATCAAAATAAACTGCAATTAATCAAATAAGTCATTCAAGTTGTTAAAACGTCAACAAACGTCTTTTAAACTGTCAAAATATTGATTGAACTATTAGAAACGTTAACAAATTCATTAAAACATTTAACAAATTGTCAAAACTATCTGCAAACTATCAAAACTTTCATTGATATTGATAATTGATTGCCATTTTCTTTAATTTAATTAGCCCCTTCCCCTTCCCTGGCTAAATACGCCACTGTCACATTGCTATATAGTAGCTAATTCATCAGTATATTTACATCTTAATATTGGCCGCCGATTCTTATATCTACAAACTAAATCAGTGTGATTTTTTCTTCCATTCACTGATTGCAATAAAAATTGATTGCACAAATACTAGCCAGAAAAGGGTCCCTTGCACAATGAAAAACGCGCTCAACCCTCATTTGCGAAAGAGTAAACGTAATTAGATTTTCCATAAATTGAGTGCTGCTGCTACGAGCTAAAAGTGTTACCCCGGATATGATTGGAATAGATTCATTTAAAACTTTTTTTCAATATGTGCAGGCGGATGATCATTAAAATATCTGAAGTGGCCGTGCAGGCAATAAACCAATTCACGTTTTATTAATCGTGCGTGAATGTGTGTGTGCATATAATGGTAAAATCGATAACAGCAAATATTTGCAGACGATATTAGCGGAATTTTATGGCGCACAATTATAATGCATCGTGTAATATCTTATCTATTATGGCTACAGTACAACAAAAGGGGCGTTTGATGTGCTTTGCGGTGGTTGCTCGTTTCGGGCTTTCCCATTCAAAAACTAAATAAACAATTTTTTAACGTCAGCCAACACGTTAATCCCATTGATTGCGATGATGTAATGGTTTTTTACTGTTATTACATGTTTGCATGGATTATGTGAATGATATGGAATATTTACAAAAAAATGCTATAAATTCTAATAATTTAATAATAGAGTTAAGCAACTGACAAGATTGAAATTGAAATGCATTGATGTTTGGAAAATCTATTAAGTATTGTTTGATTGTTTGTTCTGTGTGGAACCTATATCTAGAGACAACGCAAATAAAAAGTTTCATTGATAAAACTTCAGCGTCAGTTGCAAATATGCTTCTAATTTTGCATTTTTGGTATGACAAGTATTTCATTTGTTAGTTAAAGATTGTTTATAACTAATTTGATATAAATTAATTGATTAAAGTACAAAATTTTGTTTGTGGGTCAATCAAAGAAATAGGTTTTACTTTTATTATTGCACAAAATATCAACACTGATTACGTCCTCTTCTTGGCACGTATGTTTAATCCATTATCTGACTTCAAAATAATTTCAAAAGTAAGAATTGGTTCAAACATAGGATCCGGAAGCAATTCAAAATTACGCACAATTTTTGAAAGAATTGATTTGATTTCCAATATTGCAAACTTTTGACCTGTAATAAAAATAATTAATTTTGTGACTTGGCCACTTTAATTTTAAACTGACCAATACAATTCCGTTGTCCGGCACTGAATGGAACATAACTGAAAGGAGTCTGATCTTTAAAGTTCTCTGATTCAAAGCGTTCTGGTTTAAACTTTTCCGGTTCTGGGAAATAATCCGGATCACGATGCATACCGTATGGAAAGATAAAGAATCCAGTACCAGATTTCAAAGTACCTTTAGCTGCAAAAATATTTAAAAAATAACTTATTAATTCTAGTAAGAATAAATTATACTAACCAAACTTAATATCTTCACGTATAACTCTTCCAAACATTGGTACTGAAGGATATAACCTTAATATTTCCTTAATAACTAAATCCAAATAAGTCATTTGTTGCAAATCATCATAAGTTGCTTGACGTTTTTCACCTAAAAAGATTGCTTTTTGTTCTTCTAAAATTTTAGCTTGTACTTTAGGATTTTTTGCTAATTCATAAAGACCAAACGAAATTGCCGAAGCTGTTGTATCATGACCCTAAATTAAATTAAATTAATGCTAATTGCATACCAATTTAATACTAACCTCAAATAAAAACGTGTCTACTTCTTCGCGTATATCATCATCACTCAACGGTTGGCCATCAATTGTACTTTTAATTAACATATCAAGGAATGCGATTTTTTGTTTAACTCCATGCTCATCACGGATGTCTTCTTCGTTAAAGTTTAGTTTTTTTGCTCTTCTTTCAGCAATCATTTTGTAGGTAGTTGCGTGCATTTTTTTAGTTAAAGCTTTTTCTTCCCAATAAGCAGGATAGAAGAAGTATATTAAATCAACAAATTTTGTTACTGAGAATCCTCTATCTGCAAGTATATTTAGTAATCTTCTGACTCCAGTTACGTATTCAGATTTTGAATCTAATTGGGCATTAATTGGGACACCCATTGCGGTTTCTGAAAATTGATTAAAGATTAGATTTTTTTTAATAAGAAATATTTCAATAATTTTTTAATTGCTTTCAGCCATACCCAAGTATAGTCAAAACTATGCAATTTGATTATTTGATATCAAAATCAAAATTTTTCAATCGCTTCCAATAATTATGAGGTCCCACTTTTTAGAATTCTTTGACAAAATTTGAGCCAAATATTATCTGAACATTGCAAATTGATTATTTAATTTCAAAATTTAAATTTGAAATTTGAAAATATTTTTTTATTGTTTTTTAAAAATTAGAAAGTTTTTATTAACTCTTTAATTGTTTCCAACAATGCTGAGGTCACACTTTGTCTAAATATTAGACATTGATTATTTATTTTTAAAATTTTGTTAAATTATTTTAATTTATTTTAATGTTATTATTTTTTTTTTATAAAAAATTATTTTAGTTTTTTTTAAATCATTTTAATTTTTTAGCTTTTTATAGCTTTTTTTTATTTTGTTAATTTTTTTTTATTGTTTTATTAGATTTTCTTAAATTACCTTATTTTTTGTAAACTTTAATATTTATGGTTTTTTTATTTTTTTTTCAATAGTTTTTTGATACATTTTTTAAGTTTTTTTTTTAATTTTCTTATTTTTTTCTGGAATTTTTAAAATTTTCATACATTTTTTAAGTTAAAATTTTGTTATGCTAAATGTTATTAATTTTTTTCTTATAAAAAATTAATTTTTTTTTTTTAATGTTTATTTTTTAGATTTTTTTTTTTTATTTTTTTTTTTTTTTTTTAATTTTGCTGTTTTTTATTAGTTTGATTTTTATTTTTTTATTGGATTTTCTTAAATTTTTTTTTTTTAGATTTTGATTACTTAAATACATATTTAAAACTTTTTTTAATAATTTTTTTTTTTTGGGATTTTCTTAAATCTCCTTATTTTTTTTTGGAATTCTTAAAAAAATTATTCTTTTTTAATTTTTTTATTTGTTAAGTTATCTTAAACGTTTTTAAATCTTAATAATTTTTTTTTAATTTTTTTAAATTAACTTAAGTTTTTTAGAATTTTTAAAATTTCTTTAATTTTTATATTAATTTTTTTTTATTATTTTATTAATTTTTTTTTTTTTTTAGATTTTTTAAACGTACTCAAGTTTTTTTGATAATTTTTTTAACGTTTTTTATTTTTTTCTTATTTATTATCTTAAATGTTTTTAAAAGTTAATAAGTTATAAGTTGTTTTAACTTTTTAGATATTTTTCAATTTTATTTAAAAAAATTTAAAAAAATTTTTAGATAAATTGACAAAATTTAGATAAATTAACAAAATTAAAAAATATATAATAATTTTAAAAATTCTAAAAAAAAATAATCTAAAAAATGTAAAAATTTCAGAAAATCTAATAAAAAAGATTTAAAAAAAAATAATAGAAAAAATTAAAATATCTAAAAAAAAAAATAGTTTAAAAAAACTAATAATAAAATTTTAAAATTTGCAGAATAAAATTAGAAAAATTGAGAAAATAAAAAAAAATATGAAAATTAAAACATAAAAAATTAAAAAATCTGTAAAAAAATTTACAGAAATTTTAAAAAAATTAAAAAATATTCTATATATTTAAAAAAAAATTAAATAATTAAAGGAATTTAATAACAACTATAAATAACTAAAAAAAAATTTCCTAAATGTTTTTAAATGATAATAAATTTTTTTTTATAAAATTATTCTTTTTTTCAAATTTCCAAAAAAAAAATTAAGTTTTTTTTAAAAATTTAAAAAATATAATAAATATTTGCTTAAAAAAGTCTAGAAAAAAATTAAGAAATTTAAAACAAAAACAAAAAATTTTATAAAAATTGAAATTTAAAAAAATTTAAAAATTTTGAAAAAAAAATACATACATATGTACATATACTTAAAAATTTTTTTTTTTTTTTTTAATAAAAATTATTCTAGTTTTTTTTAAATTATATTAAATTATCTAGGTTTTTTTGATTTTTTAATTTTTTAAATTTTCAAAAAAAAATAAAAATCTAAAAAAATTGGAAAACAAACCAAAACAATTCAAAAAATTAAAAAAGTCCAAGAAAAAAAATTACTAGAAAATTGAAAAAAAATAGAAGAATTCAAGAAATATAAAAAAAAATTAAAAACTAAAAATTTAAAAAGATCTAAAATTATTTTTTTTAGATCTTTTTAAATTAAAAAAAATCAAAAAAATTAAAAAAAAGATATTTAAAAAAAAACTTTGTTTTATAAAAATTCATTTATTTTTTTTAAATATCAATTTTTTTAGATTTTTTTAAATTTTTATTTAAAAAAAAAAAAATCAAAATTAATTAAAAAAAATAGAAAATTAGAAAAATTGATAATTATTTGCTAAAAAATCTAGAAAATTTTTTAAAAAATTTAAAAAAACTTAAATAATTAACAGAAAAATTAAATTGAAAAAATTTAGAGAAATTTGAAAAATATAAAAATTTTAAAAAATGTAAAAAAATACAAATAAATTAAAAAAAATATTTTTTTTTTTAAAATGATTTTTATAAAAAGAAAAATGAAAAAATTAAAAAAACAATTAAAAAAATCTAAAAAAAATTATGAATATTTTGCTTAAAAAAGTCTAAAAAAAAAACATTTTAAATTTAAAAAATTTAAAAAAAAAATAAAAAAAAACTAAAAATAAAGAAAATTAAAAATGTCTAAACAAAATTATTTCTTAAATGTTTTTGTTATTAAATTTTTTCTTATAATAAATTAATTTACTTTTTTTAATTGATTTTTTCAAAAAAAAATTAAAAAATTAAAAATTACATTAAAAATAATTTAAAAAACTAAAATTATCTTCATTAATCTATCAAAAAACTTGAAAAAAAATAAAAATTAAAAAAAATTAGAAAGACTAAATTATAAAAAAAAATTAAAAAAATTAAAAAAAATTATATAAAATTTAAAAACATTTAAAAAAATATTTAAAATATTTAAAACTATTTAAAAAAATTAAATTAATTTAACAAACTTCAAAAATGTATAATCATATCTTAAACATTTCAGAAAAAAAATTGAAAATTTAACAAATCTAAAAAAACATAGAAACTACAAAAAATAATAAAGTTTAAAAAAATAAAAAAAAATTATTAAAAAAAACTTAAAAATTAAGAAAAAATAAAATATTTATGAGTATTTAGTTTAAAAAATCTAAATAAAATTTAAATAAAACTAACACATAACAATTATTTTAAAAAAAAAAAAGGTACAAAAAAAAAATTTAAAATTTCTGAAAAATTCAAAAAATTCAAAAAAACTTAAGGAAATTTAAAAATAAACAATAATTTCAATTTTTTTTACATTTTTTATGTTTTTTTTTTTTGTTTTTTCTAAATTGTTTAATTTTCTCAATTATTATTAATTATTTTATTTTTCTCTAAATTTCTTAAATTTTTTTTTATTAGATTTCTTAATTTTTTTCTTGATTTTATAAATTTATTTTTTATGTGAAAAAATTTAATAACAATTAAAAACAGTTAAGAAAGTAAAAAAAATAAAAACTATTTAAAAAAATGGTGAAAATTTAAAAAAATGTTGAAAATTTTAAAAATTCTAGAAAATTTAAAAAAATCAAAAACAATTTTTTCAATAGAACTTAAAACTAAAAAAAATAAAAAAATATACAAGTTAAAAAAAATTAAGAAAATTTGAGAAAATCAAATTAAAATGAATTAATAAAAAAAAACATTAAAAAAAATTGAAAAAAAAAAAAATTAAAAAAATAAAAAAACATTTATAAAAAATTTAAAAATTAAACAAATATAGTTTTAAAATAATTTTTTATAAAAAAAAAAAATTATTATTATTGTTAAACAAAACTTAAGATAATTAAAAAAAAAATTAAAAATAGATAGAAATTTTAATAATTCTAAAAAAAATAGGAAATTTAAGAAATTTTAAAAAAAGTATTAAAAAATTTAAAAAAAATTAGTTACATATGTATATTAAAGTTTAAAAAAATCTAAGATAAAATTTAAAAAAAATAATTAAATAAATTAACAAATAAAAAAATTTTAAATATAAAATTTTTAAAAGATCTAAAAAAATGTTTAAATAATTTAAAAAAAATCATCAAAAACAAATTAGAAAAATTTAAGTATTTGTATTTTTTGAATTTTATTTTAAATAATTTTTTTTATATTTTTTATTATTTTTTTTTTATAAAAAATTATTTTAGTTTTTTTTTAAATTATTCTATAGTTTTTTTAAATTGTATTAGTATTTTTAGATTTTTTTAAATTTCCTTATTTTTTGTTTAAATTTTAAATATTCATTAATTTTTTTTAGATTTTTAGTTTTTTTAAGTTTTTTTTTTAGATTTTTTTAATTTATTTAATTTTTTTAGAGTTTTTCAAGCTTAGATATTTATAATTTTTTTTTTAAATAGTTTCTATCTTTTTATCTTTTTTTAATTATTTTTTTTTAGATTTTTTTATTTTTTTTCTGAATTTTTTTAAATTTCTATACACACAAATAATACAATAAGCATTGTTTGAGCAGTCACTAATGTCAAAAATGGGCGCAACTACTAACAATTTCTTAAGTACAAACATTTGAGTGGGTGGCAGGGTACACTAATGTATGGATAGTAGGCGGGTGGTTTTAAATCTTGTTTTCGCCCACCTTTCCGAGTGTCAGTGATTAAGAAGTTAGCTCAATCTTTAGTAGTGAATGTCAAAAGTCACTAATATGCGCAATTACTAATTTTGTATTCACAAACACTCGGCTGGATAGGCGGGGTATACCAATTTATGGATCTTGTTTCCACCCAAGTGTCACTGATTAAAGACCGAATCAATCTCAAACTTCTGCTATCCCAACAGTCACTTATGTCAAAAGTGAGCGTAATTTCAATTTATGGATTACAAACATTTGGGTGAGAAAGCAAAATGTAGCAAATTAAAGATTATGGGCGGATAGTTTTAAATCTTGTAACCCGCCCACCCGCAAGAGTATTAGTCATTAAGAGGTTAGATCAGTCTCACACTTGTGTGTTTCAACAGTCACTTATGTCAAAAGTGAGCCCAATATTAATTTCTGGACTACAAACTCTTAAGTGGGTAGGAAGGGTACAGCAATTTATGGATTGTGAGCAAATAGTTTTAAATCTTGTTATCGCCCACCTACCCAAGTGCCAGTAGTTAAAAGATTGGATCAATCTCACACTTCTGGTGTTCTAGCAGTCAGTTATGTGAAAAGTCGGTGCAGTTTCAATTTCTTGATCACAAACATTTGGGTGGGTAGTCAGGGTACACCAATTCATAGATTGTTGTGGGTAGTTTTGAATCTTGTTCCCGCCCACCCGCCCAAGTGTCAGTGGTCAAAAGGTTGGATCAATCTTACACTTGTAAGGTTTTAGCAGTCAGTTATGTCAAAAGTGGGTGCAATTTTAATATTTTTTGATAACCTACACTTGAGTGGGTGGGCAGAGTACACTAAATGATGGATTGTGAGCAGATAATTTTGAATTTTGTTTCCGCCCAAGTGTCAGTTGGATCAATTTCACACTTGTAGAATTTTAGCAGTCAGTTATGTCTAAAGTGTGCGCAATTTTAATTTCTTGATTCAAACACTTGGGTGGGTGGGCGGGGTACACTAAATTATGGATTGTGAGCGGATAGTTTTTAATCTTGTTGGATCAATCTCACACTTGTGGTGTTCCAGCAGTTACTTAAGTCAAAAGTGGGCGCAATTCTAATTTTTGATCACAAACACTCGAGTGGATAGGCGGGGTGCACCAATTTATGGATTGTGAGCGATTTATATGATCAAGTTAATTGATAAATTGATAATTATAATAAGATGAAGAAAAGAGCAGAAAATTAATAAAAATAAACAAAACTCACCACAAATAACATCAAGAGTATACAACGTCGTCATATCATAAACATCAAAAGATATTTTTCCATTCGCCTTTTCTTCCAATTTTTTAACAAAAATTTCTCCCAAAGTTTCATAAGTTTCAACAAAACTGTTCAAAATTTTAAAATGAAAAGTTGGGGTTATTAATTTCCTACGTTGCAACCATTTTTTACCTTAAAACAAAACAATAACAATCCACTCGAAACAAAATATAGCAATCTCACCATAACTAGTCAAAAGTCCAGTCCATAGCCACCTACTGAACACTTTATAAATTATATCTTTTTCGTTAAATTTCAATGAATTCATTATAAAACCAACAGTTTCGGCATCTCTTACAAAAACATAATGATTAGGTCCCATACTTAGAGTTAAATCTTTACCATAGGTATCACCCAATTTTGTTATGTTAGGTAAAACCTCTGCCAATAAAATGGTTAATTTTTTTTTTAATTAATTCATTATAACTTACTAAATTTATCATTGATGAGATGCAGGTTTCCAAAAATTGGATAGGGTGTGGGGCCTTTAAGTTTAACATCTTTGAAGAGTCGATATCTTTCTAAATAGAATGCCACTATTATTACAAAAAGTACAAGCAGAAGAATCAACATAGTGTTTGTGATGCTGCAGTTTAAATGATTGTACTTTGTATGTTTTTATCTCAACTGATAAAAACAAATTCAAGTACAAATGAAATAAAATGTGTGTTATCTATTGAATTAAGAAATATTACAGTATTATCAATCTGGTAGTTATTTAAAATTTGAGGATTAGAAAAAATTAATTAAACAATTGAACTTTGGGCTTTAAAAGCAAAAAAAAAATTGTTCTTCAATCGCATTTTTATTAATATTCATATAACATAATTATGGATAAAAATAACAACTAAACAACTAAAGCTAAAGGAAGCACATTCAATATATGTCGAGTCATTATCATCGTATATATATTTACAAAATCACTTAATAAATTTTTCTCTTACATTTTTACTGTACAATAACTAACCAAAAATTACATCCATCAAAAAATGACAGAACCGAAATAATAAAATATTGGCAACATATTTGACAGTTACAATTTATTTTGACAAATTTGTCAAAGTAAAAAATACATTTTAAAATAAGTATATTATTTAATAAACAAAAGACATTTCAGTCGATCAAAATAATTCTAGCAACTTAATTCAACAATCAGAGGGATTTGCTTATATAATATTATTATGTAATTAATTAAGTACTGTAGGCTCGAGGAGGCGAAAAGTTTCCGTACAAAAATTCTTTGATTATGATGATCAATATTTAGGTTGGCAGTGCTTAAATTTATTAATTAATTAATTAAAAATTACCATAACCTCAAAAATTCAAATGACAGAAAACTAACCTAAAATCATATTGTCATTCGTTATCAAAATAAGGCCTTTCAAAATACGTAATATGTAAATTTCTTGATTATGTTGATGCCTCCTCATTATATTGATACCCCCCTCATGCTTACAATCGAACAATTTGTTCGTATATTTTCAAAGCCGATGAGTGAGATCATGTAAAAAATTTGTAAAACGACGGATGTATAAAACGACATGGTTTTCAGTCAGGCATCTCTATTGACACAATAGGCAAGACGGGTTTCAGTAAGTCCGCCTTCTTCACATTCCTCGCATCGGATTTGTCTGTGTGTTGCATCTCGACACCGTTAGTCCTGCGCTCGCTATTGTACGCAATGTTTGCGTATTCTTGAAGCAACGGACAAGCTCCCAACACAAAAGAGCAAAAGTCTTTTCTCATTCCAAACCACCCTGTAAATAAAAATCATTTAATTAGTGTAAAATAGTGCAAAATATGGATTCAAATATTAAAATCCGGCCATCAAACTCTAAAACTGAGCTAAAAATAGTAAAATTTGATTTTCTAATTTGATAAAGCAACAAAATCTAATCTTAAATGATAAATACTACAATAAAACTCCAAAATATGGATTCAAATATTAAAATCCGGCCATATAATACAAAAATTCGGCCATCAAACTCAAAAACTGAGCAAAAAATAGTCAAATTTGATTTTCTATTATGATAAACTAACAAAATCTAATCTTAAATGATATATATATATATATATATTGCAATAAAACTCCAAAATATGGATTAAAATATTAAAATCCGGCCATTAACTACAAAAATCCGGCCATCAAACTCTAAAACTGAGCTAAAAATAGTAAAATTTGATTTTCTAATTTGATAAAGCAACAAAATCTAATCTTAAATGATAAATACTACAATAAAACTCCAAAATATGGGTTAAAATATTAAAATCCGGCTATACAATACAAAAATCCGGCCATCAAACTCAAAAACTGAGCAAAAAATAGTCGAATTTGATTTTCTATTATGATAAACTAACTAAATCTAACCTTAAATGATAAATACTGCAATAAAATTCCAAAATATGGATTAAAATATTAAAATCCGACCATAGAGTCCAAAAATCCGGCCAACAAACTCAAAAACTGTAGAATTTCTGAGCGATTTTTTGTTACAAATGTCATTTTTTGCTATTTTTTAGCTTTAATAAGCAAGTCTTATAGTATAAATGGTTTTTTTACACAAATTTTGTCAAATTTCATGTTTAATGTGTAAATTTTATGCTAAGAATAAGGTTTTTGTGCCAATTTTAATATATTTTATGTGGCAAACACAATTTCTAAGCGAATTTCATACTAGAAATGAGTGTTCTGCGCGATTTTTAAGTAATGAATGTATATTTTGTGCAATTTTAAGAGTTTGAAAGCAAACTTAATGCTATACGTAGGATTTCTGAGCGATTTTTTGTTACAAATGTATTTTTTTGCAACTCTTTTAGGTTTAATAAGCAAATCTTATAGTATAAATGGTTTTTTTACACTAATTTGGACAAATTTCATGTTTTAATGTGTGAATTTCATGCTAAGAATGAGATTTTTGTGCCAATTTTAATATATTTTATGTGGCAAACTCAATTTCCAAGCGAATTTCATGCTGGAAATGAGTTTTCTGATCGATTTTTTAGTTACAAAAGTCTTTTATGAGCGAATTTTATGTTATAAAGAATGTTTGCGCAATTTTCTGAAGTAAAATGTAAACTTAATTAATAAAAGTCATTTTTGTGCAAACTTGGAGTGTTCTAAGCAGATTACACCGCATAAATAGGTTTTAAGCTCCAGATTTTATTTGTTAAAGGTGATTTCTGCGCGATTTTCAAGTTGTAAATGTCACTTTTGTGCAATTTTGAAATGTTCTAAGCAAATTTTAAGTAAAAAATGTGATTTTTGACCAAATTTTATGCTAGAATTGAGATTTCTGCATGATTTTTATGTTTTAAATGTCTTTTATGTGCAACTTTAAAGTTTAGTAAGCAATTTAGACGTTTTGTTTGCAAATTGCATGCTCTAAATGGGTTTTCTAGCTAGTTTTGATCAATTTTAAGTGTTAAATGTGATTTCCAAGCGAATTTTATGCTGAATCTTACGTTTCTAAGCGATTTCTATGTTGTAAGTATGATTTTTGTGCAAATTTAAGTCAATTCTATGCTATAAATGGCGTTTTTGCATTCAATTTGATAAATTGTGTGCTCTAAATGGATTTTCTGAGCTAGTTTTGATAAGTTTTAAGTGCTAAAAGTGATTTCCAAGCGAATTTTATGCTGAAACTGACGTTTTTGAGCGATTTCTATGTTGTAAGTGTGATTTTTGTGCAAACTTAAAGTGTTTTAAGTAAATTCTAAGCTAGAAATGGAGTTTTTGCGTTAATTTTGATAAATTTTGTACTCTAAATGGATTTTCTGCGCTAGTTTTGATAAATTTTAAATGCTAATAGTGATTTCCAAGCTAATTTTCTGCTGAAATTGACGTTTCTGAGCGATTTCTATGCTGTAAGTGTGATTTTTATGTAAACTTAAAGTGTTTTAAGTAAATTCTATGCTATAACTGACGTTTTTGCATTAATTTTGATAAATTTTGTACTCTAAATGGATTTTCTGAGCTACTTTTGATCAATTTTAAGTGCTAAAAGTGATTTCCAACCGAATTTTATGCTAAAACTTACGTTTCTGAGCGATTTCTATGTTGTAAGTATGAATTTTGTGCAAATTTAAGTCAATTCTATGCTATAAATAGCGTTTTTGCATTAATTTTGTGCTCTAAATAGATTTTCTGCGCTAGTTTAGATAAATTTTAAGTGCTAAAAGTGATTTCCAAGCTAATTTTATGCTTAAACAGACGTTTCTGAGCGATTTCTATGTTGTAAGTGTAATTTTTGTGCAAAGTTAAAGTGTTTTAAGTAAATTCTATGCTATAAATGGCGTTTTTGCATTAATTTTGATAAATTTTGTGCTCTAAACGGGTTTTCTGAGCTAGTTTTGATCAATTTTAAGTGCTAAAAGTGATTTCCAAGTGAATTTTATGCTGAAATTGACTTTTCTGAGCGATTTCTATGTTGTAAGTGTAATTTTTGTGCAAACTTAAGGGATTTTAAGTAAATTCTATGCTATAGATAAAATTTTTGCATTAATTTTGATCAAATTTGTGCTCTAAATGGATTTTCTGCGCTAGTTTCGATACATTTTAAGTGCTAAAAGTGATTTCCAAGCGAATTTTATGATGAAACTTATGTTTCTGAGCGATTTATATGTTTTAAGTGTGATATTTGTGCAAAGTTAAGAGGTTTTAAGTAAATTCCATGCTTTAAGTGGAGTTTTTTCATTAATTTTGATAAATTCTGTATTCTAAATGGATTTTCTGCGCTAGTTTTGATAAGTTTTAAGTGCTAAAAGTGATTTCCAAGCAAATTTTATGCTGAAACTGACGTTTCTGAGCGATTTCTATGTTGTAAGTGTGATTTTTGTGCAAACTCAAAGTGTTTTAAATAAATTCTAAGCTATAAATGGAGTTTTTGCGTTAATTTTGATAAGTTTTGTACTCTAAATGGATTTTCTGCGCTAGTTTTGATCAATTTTAAGTGCTAAAAGTGATTTCCAAGCGAATTTTATACTAAAACTGCCGTTTCTGCGCGATTTCCATGTTGTAAGTGTGATTTTTGTACAAAGTTAAAGTGTTTTAAGTAAATTCTATGCTATTAATGGCGTTTTTGCATTAATTTTGATAAATTTTGTGCTCTAAATGGATTTTCTGCGCTAGTTTTGATAAATTTTAAATGCTAAAAGTGATTTCCAAGCGAATTTTATGCTGAAATTTACGTTTCTGAGCGATTTCTATGCTGTGGGCATAATTTTTGTGCAAATTTAAGTCAATTCTATGCTATAAATGGCGTTTTTGCATTAATTTTAATAAATTTTGTGCTCTAAATGGATTTTCTGCGCTAGTTTTGATAAATTTTAAATGCTAAAAGTGATTTCCAAGCAAATTTTATACTGAAATTGACGTTTCTGCGCGATTTCTATGTTGTAAGTAGGATTTTTGTGCAAATTTAAGTCAATTCTATGCTATAAATGGCGTTTTTGCATTAATTTTGATAAATTTTGTACTCTAAATGGATTTTCTGCGCTAGTTTTGAACAATTTTAAGTGCTAAAAGTGATTTCCAAGCAAATTTTATACTAAAATTGACGTTTCTGCGCGATTTCTATGTTGTAAGTGTGATTTTTGTGCAAAGTTAAAGTGTTTTAAGTAAATTCTAAGCTATAAATGGAGTTTTTGCGTTAATTTTGATAAAATTTGCGCTCTAAATGGATTTTCTGCGCTAGTTTTGATCAATTTTAAGTGCTAAAAGTGATTTCCAAGCGAATTTTATGCTAAAACTGACGTTTCTGAGCGATTTCTATGTTGTAAGTGTGATTTTTGTGCAAGGTTAAAGTGTTTTAAGTAAATTCTAAGCTATAAACGGAGTTTTTGCGTTAATTTTGATAAATTTTGCGCTCTGAATGGATTTTCTGCGCTAGTTTTCATAAATTTTAAGTGCTAATTTGATTTCGAAGCAAATTTTATGCTGAAATGAACGTTTCTGAGCGATTTCTATGTTGTAAGTGTGATTTTTGTGCAAACTTAAAGTGTTTTAAGTAAATTTTATGCTATAAATAGTGTTTTTGCGTTAATTTTGTGCTCCAAATGGATTTTCTGCGCTAGTTTTGATCAATTTCAAGTGATAAATGAAATTTCCAAGCAAATTTTATGCCGAAACTGACGTTTCTGAGCGATCTATATGTTGCAAGCGTAATTTTTGTGCAATTTAAAGTATATCTGGTCAACCTGACCAAACTATAATATTTCTTACATTTATTTCCTCCTTTGGCACTAAACGACATTAAAATTAATGTAACGAATGAAACAAACAATGGACTCACGACCGCAATATAAGTCATCTTAATATCATCATCCAATTTATTCGTTAATAAAACCTGCAAAACAAATTCCATTACAAAACAATACAAACACAAACATCAAAAACTCACTTGAAATATTAAAATCGGTATAACTAAAAACGTGTATCCCAACGCCGATTGGAAACTGGATCTCCTTTGTTGGGCATTCACTTCGGGTGTTCTTAATAGAATTCCGGCAAATATTATGGTGTACAAAACACCGACCAATGATAAACACATTACAATCCATAATGGCACAAAAACCACTTCCCATGACCAAGCGATAAAACCGTCCAATCGTAGAGCAAGAAATATGAATTGCAATACGTTTACGGCACAAAATAATTCGAGCTAAAAATTCATTAATCATAATTTAGTGGTTTATTATTATTAATTAATACAACTTACTTCAAATGAGCGATCATGTTTTAAGGCCCATATACAAACGGCTATACTAACAATCGAAATAAATATTAATGGAATAAAAACTAAAATCCATAAATGCCGTTCCGATTCCAATTTATCGCACACCAACAATTCGAACATTAACAGAATCAAATGCAACGCTAACGATATAAGCATTGATTTATAATGTATATACGCCTCACCTTCCAATCTATAAATAACAAAAATTAAATTAAACTCAAATAAAATGCAATAATTACCTGAAATGTGGATACCGCCACCATACATAACTCCCGACGGCTGCTCCCAATATCACCAAAACTTTCCAAACCCATATCGGTGTAAAAACACACCAATAAGACCAAGTGAGATATCCATCGATTCGTAATGCAAATAGAGCGGTGAAAATTAATAGACAAGTATGTACGACAAATTTGCTAAAATTGAAATTAAATATAGTCAATGTAGCATAACAACATTGAAAGTATTACCTAGGATTAAAATCTTGGAATAAAGATTGCAAATTCATTCTGTTTATTATTTACAAATAATTAAAGCAACATAACCTCATTTTTTTTTTATTTGACAGCTTTGACAATTAATCAAGTGTAGACATACGTTTTTTTTAAATTAATTATTTTAATTAATTTTTATTTAATTTTATTATTTTAATGGTTCTCGGTTATTGCTAATTCGATGTTTGAATTGTTGTTAATTTTATTGTTATTGTTGCGCATGCTGCAATGCAATTTAGTTGTGAAGGAGAAACAAAGAAGTGAAAACAGTGAAGTAGGTCGAGTTTTAAATTATATAGTATGTAGGCAACCAAATGTACACTTATAATTAAATTTTTACCATTGGCGTAACACATTTTTTTTAGTATTAATAAATATTAGATTTTGTGATTTGTTTAATTTGGCAATTTTTTGATTAACATCTAATGCTCGTATGACACTGACGATAACTATATAACTATAAAAATAGATAAAATTTTAAAAGTCTGTAAAATGCACAAATAATTATCAATTTTATTGTAGATTGACGTTTTAAGAACATGTTTCTGTATAATCTACATGAAAAATGTACGCATTAATAGTTTTAACAAAATTGAAAAACAAATACTTAGGTGGGTGGTTGGGAACACATTTTTGGGTGTTGGTGTCAGTATGTCGCCCCAGAAAACGATGTTTCCAACTCGGTTGGACGTAATTCTAAGTCCGCTAGTTAATGTAAGTGTATTGACTAGCTGCGGGGCGGATAATTCTCTTGAAAATGGTCTTTGTTGGGTTTAGATGTCGCTTAAAAACAATGTTATCTTTTTGGAATTTGGAGAAAACTGGCTGAAGAGTCAAAAGTGTTACTCGCTTGCATCCGCAAAAATTTGCTTGGCTGCTCTTGGAAATTATTTTTCGGTGGTTGAAGGTCATTGTAAGGATGTTTAGCATTGTTTAAACATAAAAGGTTGTAAATACGCTCACCCAGAGCGCTACAAACACCCACACGGGGCGCAGTTGGGTACAAACTTGCAATTTTTGTGGTAGTGCGGGAGCATCTGCCAGTGGCCGTTTTGAAACCTTGGTCGGGTGTGCAAGCACAGATTGAAATTTGGCGGCAGATTATTGGACAAACTTGAGTAAACTGCTGTTGATTGTCGCCGCCGGCACCAGGTTGGAGACTGTTTGCCTGAAAGCTGCTGCTGATAGGTTTGCACAAGAGGTCATAGATTTCAGTCTATGTGACCGTCGTAGATCTTAGTTCTACTCTTGTTTGTGGTTTGGGCACGACTGATGCAAAAACGGTTTTACGATTTTAATAAATTTTTTTTAAATTTATGTTTACATAGTTATACTTGGTGGGTGGCTATGGTTATAGGTCAAAGACTTGCCTTAAGATTGCTGAACGCATGAAACAATAAAGGGAATATTAGAGAGTGCCGGAAGGGCCGATAAAGAGTGCGAGAGGTGAAGGTTAAGAGTTATTCCGTGTGGAGGGCTTAGAGGAGATTGAAACGCAGTCGGACTTGCAAATTTGCAAATTTTTGAGATAGTTACTGAAGGGTTGAGGGTGGAAGGGAAAGGTGATGCCCAAGTACGTGATTTGATTGATGGTGTTCTGTCCTGGTTTTAAAGAGAGATGCAGATGTGGAGTTTAGAGTGGTGGAAGATGATAAATGACGGATGTGAGTGTTAGAGGATGTTTATGACATATATGTTGAAGAGGCTAGGAAAAAAGACAAAACCTTGTAGTACCCCTGCGGACGGCGACAAGAGATTTGAAAGTGATTTGTTGACTGATTATATTAATTGACAAAACTTATGGATGAAGTCATCATGCCACAGGCGATCATAAACTCGGGTTTAATAAAAAAAAAAATGCCAAAAGTGCATTTTTTGGTATTTACTGAAGATTCCGAATTGGGATTTAAGGAGGACATTTTGGTCATTGCGGAAAGATTAAAGGCGATTTTAGATGAGCTTTTACAAGAGGTTACAACAGTAATGCAAATTACCGTTCTAATATTTATAAACTGTGTTTCCGTCCAAGTGTTTGTTGATATGAAATTGCTTACGTCACTTCCCTCTTTTAACTTAAAGTAATCTGTCACTCATTCTAACATGTTTCTTAGCTGCAAAAACACAATAGGTAGTAGTAACTTTTAATTCCTGAAAGACAAACATTTGGGCGGGTGGGCGGGAACACTTTTTTAAACTACTGGCCCAATACTTATGAACTGTGTTCCCGCTCACAAGTGTTTGTTGTGTCTTCTAACTTAATGGCATCTGTCACTCATTCTATCATGTTTCTTAGCTGCAAGAACACGATAGGTGGTGGTAACTTTTAATTTCTGGATGACAACCACTTGGGCGGGTAGGCGGAAACACTTTTTTTAAACTACTGGTCCAATATTTATAAACTGTGTTCCGCCCGCCCGCCCAAGTGTTTGTTGTCAAGAAATTGTTTCCGTCATCTCTCTCTTGTAACCTAATGACATCTGTCACTCATTTTGTCATATTTCTTAGCTGCAAGAACAAGATAGGAGTCAGGATCAGCCGGAGTTTTTTAAGTTAGGTGTAAAAATTGTGTCAGTTTGTTTGATTGGGGAGGATTTCCTCTTTAGTAATCGGCGAGAAGTGGTCGTCAAATTTGGGGGATTGTTGCCTAAGAAGGGTGGTTGGTGGCATTGTTGCAGATCCGGGTCTGTCAGGAACATTGGGTCCTGAGGGTTGGTAAACGTTGCTTGAAAGCGGTCCGCAAAAAGGTTGATTTTCTTCTTGGGCATGGCGTAGATGACGTCATTTGTCCTGAGGGGGTAGGGTTGAAAAGCTGTGCTATAGGAGTATTGAATTTGCGCCAGAACTTTTCTTCATCACGGTAGTCAAGAGTCGCGGTAGCTTGCAGTCATTTTATTTTTCTAAACAAATTAATGTCCAGACAGATTTTAGAATTTAATCTGTTCCATTAGGTTTTAATGAAGGGGACACGGCGTGCGGAGGAATTGTTTGTAGGTTTAGTGTTTTTTTTCTGATCTAGGATTAATTGCATTAAAGTAGACGTTGATAGCAGTGTCAATGTTGAAGACAATGTTGAAGACAAAGTCTAATCCAAACTTTCCAAACCCCCTCTGTTTGGAAAGTTTGGATTAGAACGCTGGTCAATTAACATTCTTATAATCACAATAAGTGATAAAAGTTGGGGGAGAGAGAAGGGGGTTGATTAAAGAGGTGAAACCTAGGAGGGGCATATGATTGTTTGTGACACAGTTTGGGGACAGTTGGAAAGCCAGATTAAAATAGGGAATGAGGTCATGGGTGATCACAATGTGATCTATGATGGAATGTTTATTGTGGTTAGCAAAGGTGGGGTCTGTGCATGTTATGCAAACCAAAAGAAATTTTATGAAAAAGTCAGCCAGAGGTTTAATGAATGTTTACTGAAAAATGGTTTTGGGCGGTCATGTCCCCAAAGATGATTGATGTTTGACAGGAGTGAGAGGTTCAATTTATAAAAAGATTTGGTTTCTTGCAAGGCCAGGATCAAGATGTTGTCCGTTAGGACTAAGATTTTGACGAATGGACGCTTACGCATTTATCAGCTGGCATTGAAACGGCCGTTATTGGTTAGGTTTACAAGTGATATGCATGGTGTTACCCGTGTGCAGGATTTGGGTTTGGATCCCAAAGATGAAGAAAGCGTAACGGTTTACGGAAAGGGCCACTTAGCTTCTTTCATTAGAGAAGAAGTCAATTAGTACCATCGTAAATAATCGCGTTACGTTAGTTTCTAGGGAGTCTATGGTTTTGAGGGGGACCACGGTTTTTGGGGAAATTGGCTTTTTGGGACAGATTGAGCGTTAGTGAGAGAAGGCAGCGTGCTCAGTGGCGCCACAGAGGTTGCAGTAAGTTTGTACATCTGATTGTATGGTTGCCGACACACGTGCTACAGGTAGTGGGGTTGTGGCAGGGCTCGCGTGTATTGTGAAATTTGAAACAACTTGGAATAGAGGGGTTGGGGCAGGAAAAAAATAAGATTTGGCCCGGTGAAAAGTTTTGAGTATGATTCATAAGTAAGGAGTCAATAGTAAAGGGGGTAGATGATTTAATTCTTATGGCTTTCAATACGTCTAGCCTGGTTTCTACTAGGGCTAGGGCAACGTTGGCGTCAGTGATGTTGTAGGAAACTTTCTTAAAAACGCATGAGAAGATAGGGAGGCGGTTGGAAAGTTGGGATTGTTAGGGTTAGAAGGTTTAAGCGAGATCGGTTTCCTGATGCTGTCGGCAATAGTAGAGAAGAGAGGAGTTAGGGTATTTTGATACTTAACAAGATCCTGGTCCTGTCTTTTTGGTGGAGACCGGACGAGCGACATTGACGTCTGGCGTTTCTGATTTACTTTGGTAGCGCTGTAGTTGGAGTCGGTTCTTGTTTTGAGAGTTGCTGTCATCAATCTGGTCTGGTTTGCTGAGGTTTCTTTTTTAGTTTTTTAGTTTAGTCTACCCACACTCTCATATTAAATGTAATTATGGTTAAGTAGACATTAATCATATATTGGACGTCCTAAATTAATAAATGCCTTAATTTCTAAAAAAATATTGCCAAAGCTGGAGCTCGAGCCTGCAACAATTTATGCGCCAAGATTCGAGTTAGACGCTTCACCCAACTAAGTCACTCTCCGAACTCTTACCTGTATATTGGGACTAGTTAGGGTTGTATGACAATTCCGACAATATAAATCCAAAAGTCTCGTTGTGAATAAAGCTGGCGGTAATAGATAGACAGTTGGTAGTTTGTAGTCTTGGTCATAGTCGGTGCAGAAGTTGTCTTTATTGTGGGTTTTACACCTTTTTACATCACTTCAGAAGTCTTACGACTTGTTTGAAGAGGTTTGATGGGATCAACGGCTTATTAGGTGACTTCCAAATCACCCTGGTGGATAATGAGCAATTATTTCAGTCATATTTTGGGGACCGAATCCCGGATTGACAGTTCCAACCTAACCTAACCCACCACGCTATCAGCGTGGTGAGTTAGGTTAGGTTATATAATAATACAGTTAATACTTTAGCCAGAGCCGCTTGAGTTGTTATTTATGATGCGTTTTATACAATTTGGCATTTGCAAATAGCCTAGTGGCTGCAACAGTTTTCCCTAATGTGTTCCAAGTCCGGAAGCGGCGCGGCTGCTTCCGGTAGTGGTTTTCCGGTGATTGGAAAGCATTTTATAACGAATTACAGGTTATACGACGGACGTGTTCACACAGAACATTCATCCACAAAGTATGCACGCACACACACTCACTCAGAGTGCCGTTCACACAGAACAAGGTTTGTTTGGTTTGGTACGACGTGAAAGTGCATATAACAGCTATCAGTGGCTGTCCAGATACTCTGGCGGGGTGTGCAATCGCAGAGTAAGTTGTTGAGGTTTGCTCCGGAATCTACAAGAGTCAAAAGGTGGTGAGATCGACGTTACCTTGGTTATTTGTAAAGGAAGCTGTTAGTTCCGGTCATGATGTGTGCTTCATCGTTCCTGGGTCTCGACTCACTGAAAATTGAAAAATTGGATTTATAAGGGGGCAAGGAGATAAAGTGTGACGTTATTGGTCCTATTGGTCTCCCCACTTTCAGAGCTGAGCTTTCAGTTTTTAGTTTGCTGTTTGGTGATGGCATCTTGGTAACGTCAATTTCTTCTGACACTATTGTACACGGACGAGATGAGTCTATTGCCAAAAAGTGTCCACAGGAGTTTCACTGAGTCTGCGTGACGCAGTGTTTTAGAAAAAATTTGAAGCACTTGCGGCACGGGCTGTGCTAAACCGAGCACGGTCCGGGTTTAGACAAAGGTCTCCACGGCACACTGTCGTGCGGTGGCATCCGCTTGGTCTTCAAGCTTCGCGCACAAATGTTTTACAAGGTTTACCTGGGTAGGAGGTTGTTGGCAGACTTTTTCTTTTCTTTCGCGGGTGTTTGCAAACCAAATGTGCAATGGTTTGTCACCGTTTGCTGCTATCGTCGGCTTTCCGTTCCGGGGTCTTTCGCTTAACATTGTCTCCGTTAGCGAGAGTGACGGTGTTGACCATGTCGGAGATACTTGTTTGGACCACACGTAACATGTTGAGGGCTAGGCCGGGCTCAGCTTCAAGATCTGCGGTTTGGATCCTTGCGACTTCTTAAGTTTTTGGTTTGAGGAGAGACGGTTCCAGTCCGAACCTCTTTAAAAACCGGTTATGGTTTGATTTCCGGTGGCGGTTTCAGGGTTTTTTTGAGCTGGTCGGAGGCAAGTCTAGGTTTTCTGCAATGTTCCCGCACATGTGTAATAGCGCGGTGGAGCACGAGATCTTTTTATAGACCAAATTTAACCGTCTTTGGTCCCTGTCAGATTTACCACTACTACTGCAGCTTTCAGGCAACAACACCAACAACAAAGTTGCAAAAGTGGAGGGGGAGGAGTTGTGGAGTTGCAGTTTTTTTATCAAAAATAGTTGCTATCAAATAACAAGAAAGAACTATAGAAACCTGGTTTTCTTTAGCAAGCATAAGTTAATTAAAGAAAAGTTAAAAAAAGAGTACTAACTAGAAGTGCACAATAAAACTATAAAACCGTAGTGGAGAGACTCTAAACGTATCACCTTAAGAAGAAAAAATAAAGTTAAGTGTAGTGCGCGTTTGGAGCTAATTTTACAGCGCTAATAAGTGTTTAGTAGGAAGTAGAAAAGATGTTTGTCACAAATGCCACAATGGTATTAAAACCTTGAAGCAACTACTGCACGCCGGTGGTGATCATAAAGACAAAGGAATTTTGTATGGATTATTGAGGACGCCAAGAAAAGTACTAATATTATTGATATTGGCAAATACTTCTTGAGCTTGCTATAGAGTCGTCTCACGGTTTTTTGCTACGCTATGCACGTGCGCATTTTTAAAGTAATGTCTTAGTGGATTAAAAACGCGTCAGTCAATTGATAGTAAATGTCAGTTTTGTAGCTAGCTCTTTCGTGTGAGGTTTGGGGCCCTCTAAAACTTTTTGAACCTCCCGCTACGCCGCTAGTAAATGTGTCTGTGTTTGTCTGTGAAATTTTCTTAACAAATGTTTAGAGAACCAAAAAAACATTTAAATGAAACCAACACATCGGATTTTGATATTGTAAAGAAGTTTGTTGATTAGCTTGCTCTTATCCCGGTTTATAAATAGACTTGTTTAACACTAGAATGAGAACAGTGTTGTACCAGACAAAACGGCAACTTATCAACTATGCTTGTACTTTGAACAAAACCTAACCTAACATAACTAAACAAAATAATTTAATTTGTTTTTATTAAAGTCTAATAAACATTGTTCAAACAAAATAAAAGACAATTTGTCATATAAACAAATATTTACTCGTAGTACAAGGCTTGCTAGGAATTCTAACAAATATTCACTGACAGTTCAGAGATGTTGGACTGAAATTTTTAAAAAAGATTTCTTTAACCGTACTATTAACAAATAGAATAAACTTTTAAATTTAGTATTTCTTGAGGCTTATACACAAATATTCAAAGTCAATGTACATCAATTGGTTAAATCTAGTCTTCAATGTGATAGTTTTAGCAAGAGTGGTTTCACTCCTTGAAATTTAAAGGTATTTTTATGTTGTTGTGACATATTAAGTAATTCTTAAATATAAAATTTTGAAAAAAAATATATTTATAATAATTAATTTATATAGAATTTTTTTAAAATTTAGTTCTACTAAAGTTTATTCCATAGGCTATTTACGATTCTGATAACATTTGTAAATTAGCAAAAAATATTGATATTTCCTCGTATTATATATTTATTGATATTCCCTCGTAGCTTTTATTCGCTTACTTAGGTGGGAGAAATTTCCCCTTAAACATCTCATTCCCCACCCAACTTCACTTCATTATACTATTTTGACATTTCGCAACTGACGTTTACAGTAGCGAGCGATGGTTGTGTTATTATTTGATACGTGTTAAACTAACAAACACAAGTCCCGTTTCTCTGAATCCTAAGTCGCTGCGAAATTGCTGATGAGTGAAAAATGCAGCGGCATTAATACAATCGCATCTACATACTCGCAAATCGACTTGCATTGTGTGAAGACACCATCAACCAACCCTCTTTTAAAAGTGCCAAATTATATTAATTGAATAAACATTGGTGAAAATGGAAGAAACATTTATGCTGATTTCCCTGACAGTGGTGATGTTGGTTGGTTCATTCCTCGCTGGATCCATACCATTATTCTTTAGTTTCTCAGAGGTAAGAAAACCGGTTTACTTTCTAATCTGCAATATGTTGATGAAAATGAGTGAAAGGATTTCTGTGTGGGTTATGAATATGCAAATAGATTATGTTTGTTTAAATTATTTTTACAATAAAAATTATTTTTTTATGTTATGGTAAAAAAATAATTATTTATGTTTGTTTTTTTCCTGATAAATGTTCTTATCTTTTCTATAGTAAATAAATAAAAATTAATATGCTTGGATAAGTTATTCCTGGATATTGTTTACCGAGCGGAATAACAATTACAGTTGTTTTGTTGGCTCCATCAACTATGAAATGTCATTATGTGAATCGGTTCATTTATTATGCAACAGAGAACAGTATAATGGTGATAATAAAATAAACTTGTAAACATGATTGCAAAATTGTTTTGTTAAATAAATATTTCTGAGAAAAAAAATTGTTGAAGTTGACCAGGCCAGTCTGTAATTTTGTTCTGTTCTTTGACAGTTGTGATATGTCAAAATTTTGACAGTTGTGATAGATTAAAATTTTGAGTTTTGATGTCATCATTTAGACTGTAAAAAATTTGACATTTGTGATATGTCAACATTTTTGGCAGTTTGGATGTCATCATTTTGACAGTTATGGTATATCAAAATTTTGACAGTTATAGATTAAAATGTTGACATATTAAAAGTTAAAAATGTTGACAGTTTGTTGTCATTATTTTGATTATAAAAATTTTGACATTTGTGATATGTCAACATTTTTGACAGTTATGATGTCATCATTTAAACTATCAAAATTTTGACATTTGTGATGTCAACATTTTTGATGTCTACATATTTTGACAGCTGTTACACTATTATTAGGATAGTTATGATTTGTCAATTTTGACTTTTGTGGTATGTCAACATTTTGACATTTCTATTATGTCAAATATTTTGACAGGTGTGGTATGTCAAATATTTTGACAGGTGTGGTATGTCAAATATTTTGACAGGTGTGGTATGTCAAATATTTTGACAGGTGTCATGTCATTATTTTGACAGTTTTGATATGTCAAAAAGTTTAACGGCGCGATCTTAGCAATGTTTTTTGGGACGATATTTTTGACGAAAATTTGTGTTTAATTTACTGTAAACATTTTTCTGGTGCTACGTCTGCTTTCAATTTTTGCGAGGGTGTTGATGCTTTTCTGTTGGAATAAATATAATTAGTAGAGTTCTTCAGTACTTGCGTACTTTGTTTAATCTTGTTCAAGTTGATCTGAAAAGATCGAGCCCGGCGGTGACCTGAAGAGGTTATAATTTGGAGACGTTAAATGGCGCCCGGAGACTGCTGAATAAGTGGTTTTGTTGAAGTTTGCCAGTGCAGTTACGCAGGGGTCGGTTATCTTTAATTCAATAGCAGTTTTTTCCTGCTGCGACAATCTTTTTCCTTGTTTCATTACGGGGAGCAAATACCTTTGCCTTCGCTCAGACTAGAACTTTTCCCGATCCGTAAGCAATCGCGGCAATGCCAGGCATACATTTTGCTGCGCATTTGTCTATGTTAGATCACTTGGAGGTGCATAGATCATCGCAGGTGTACGGTGGCTTTACATTTGCTTCTAGCATGGCCTCTCGCTGTTGTGTTGGGTTCCCGCTCACCCACCCAAGTGTTAGTGATCAAGCAGTTGGCTCACAAACACTTAGGTGGGTGGGTGGGGCTCACTAACAGAAACCACACGCTCATAAAACTTAAACTTAGTTTCCGTCCATCCAACCAAACAAGAATTTGAATTACAAACACTGGCGGGTTGGCTTGGCGCACAGAAACCACACGCCCATTAAACTTGAACTTTGTTCCCGCCCACCCGCCCGAGTGTTAGTGATCAAGCAGTTAGCTCTCAAACACTTGGGTGGGTGGGTGGGTGGGGCACACTAACAGAAACCACACGCCCATAAAACTTGAACTTTGTTCCCGCCCACCTACCCGAGTGTTAGTGATCAAGCAGTTACCTCACAAGCACTTGGGTGGGTGGGTGGGACACACTAACAGAAACCACACGCCCATAAATTTTGAACTTGGTTCCCGTCCACCAACCTCTCGTGGCATTGTTTAACCTCTGATAGTTCACTCAGAACCGTACCCTTCTCCTTCTTCTTCACGAGTACTACCGATGCGCAGTACTCGCTCAATGATAGCATCTGCCAGAAGTTGCTCCACTTATTTGTAGGTGAGATCTTTCTTAGCAAAGGTGTACGAATACGGCTTGACTTTAATGGGGGTGGAGTTCTTCTTGCTTGGTAAAGGCGATTCAGCCGTAGTCCAGGTCTCAGGAATAACTCTTCTCCTAACTGGGGGACTACAAGGAAGGAAGTGGTAGATTTGATACTCTTTACCTGGACTTCTGCTTCAGTCACTATAGCAATGATCTGATGGGTCAGCTTGTGCCACGGGTGGAGGTTGAGCAGCTTGAAGCGGATCAGGTTAACGCTATCTTCGCTGTCGACAAGGACGATTGGTTGGCCGTTGATGATTACCCGAATCCGTGTAGTTTCTATCGCGCCTATTTGGGTCTGTGACGATGGGACTTCTACTGATCTCCGGCCCTTGGAACATGAAACTCAGTGAAGTGACGTCTCAGCTTCTCGAGAAGATTTCCGGATCTTTGTGGTAGTAGCCGTTGAATTACTTATACTTCTCCAGTTGGATCTCCGTCGGGTTTAAGTTCGGAACCCGCATCTTCTTCTCACTGTCTGGTTATGTTTTGATATTTTCTCTTCGGAGTTCTACCTCTCGAATCCTAAGAGCTTGCGTGGCAATGAGAAGAGCGTCCGCGACGGATGACGTGGTTGCGGCAATCGATTTGGCGGCGGTAGTCGGTGCGGTACCTGGGTTCGTTGTTCTTGCGGTTGGAGAACCCATCGGCAACAGCGCTCATATGTTAACGTATAACAAAAATGGGGTCGGCATATCTTGGTGCTAAGTTAACGTTGGTAAATTTTGACAGTTGCGATATGTCAACATTTTGACAGTTGTGATATGTCAATATTTTGGCAAACGATAATAATTTAAAAAGTTTGCGAATATTTTTTTATTAACTTAATAATAATTTTTGATATTCTACTATTAATTTGTTTTATTGTTTCAGGAGAAGCTTAAAAAAATAACAGTATTCGGGGCGGGATTGTTGGTGGGCACTGCATTGGTCGTCATCATTCCGGAAGGCGTTCGATCATTAACAATCGATGAGCCACCTCGCAAACACACAGAGGCTACTCCCCACGTTCACAACGAAGCCGAAGAAAAGGATCCACTATCTGTAATCGGTATCAGCCTAGTCCTTGGTTTTGTCTTCATGCTCCTCGTCGATCAGGTAAATTAAATTTGAAATCGTTCGATCAAATCCTAAATTAGTTTTATTTTAGATATCTCAAACTCGGAATGAAAGTTTGAGTCCGTCTGAAAGGAACGTGACTGCGACGGTGGGTTTGGTGGTGCATGCGGCCGCCGATGGGGTCGCATTGGGTGCAGCGGCAACGACAAGTCACGCCGACGTTGAGATTATTGTGTTCCTGGCTATCATGTTGCATAAAGCTCCGGCCGCTTTTGGACTTGTGACGTTTTTATTGCATGAAGGAATTGACAGGCAAAGAATCAGGAAACATTTGTTGATATTCTCGTTTGCCGCTCCCTGTCTTACATTACTTACTTATTTTGGTATCGGACAAGAGCAGAAAGAGACGTTCAGCTCTATAAATGGAACAGGTAATGATACTATTATAAAGATAGGCAATCATCAATCTTTAGAAACTATAAATTGTATAGTGCTACTTTAGCTTTAGATTATTGACTGTTTTGTGCTATTAAAAATGTCAGTGGTGAGCAATAGACGATTCTAGATCCTTTCAAACTTACCATGGAGGGTGAACTATTTATCCAAGTTTCAAACCTTTGAGAATTTTGTTTGCTTTTCTCCAAGGTTCAAACAGTATTCTTAACAAATGTTGAAACTTGGGTGAATAGTTTACCCTCCATGCGATAGGTGTCGCTGCTGTTTGGAGGGATCTAGAACTGGCTACTGCTCACTACTAAAGGTATTTTCCATTTGCTCGCTTTATGCATTTGGCGATGAATGAATTCAATAATTACTGAATTAGTGCGACTATTTTGTCAAATGGAAAACAGCTTATATGTCAATCATCACTACAATTATGTTAAATTAATTTTATTTTAGGTATTGCGATGTTGTTCTCTGCCGGAACATTCCTCTACGTAGCAACAGTACACGTATTAGCCGAATTGACTCAAAATTCTCATCAGCATTACTCGAAACTACAATCGTTAGAGACGGCCGGAAAATCGACGACTTCGAGTCTCCGACCATTTGAATTAATTATCTTAGTTGTCGGTTGTCTGACTCCACTTGCATTAACGATTGGTCATCATCACTAAATAAGACTGTGATTTTTTAAGACTGTGCAGTTTTTCATTCTGTACATAAAATATGCAATACGTGCGCTGCTGTTCCTATTATGATTTTTAAATATTGTTTCGTTTTGTAAATAAAGGACGATTGATTGGAAAGAAAGCTAAGCGCACATCCCATATTCTTTTAGTGTATATTTTTTAAGTATATATTTGTATATAAAATTATGTTTCATGCAATTTATTTTATTTTATATAAAAATAATTAATTTCAGATTTTTATTGTGATTTTTTTATTGCATAAAGCAAAAATTTTATCAAAGCTTTTATTTTATATACAGAGAGTGATATTTGCTATTTAATCCGACAGATTACCCATGCTCCATTAGGAAAATCCTGATAAAGTCGACTGTATTGAACAACCACAACCTTAGAAGTATAAATTGTTGTTTGAGGATGTCTGTTTTGAATGGAAGAACAGGAATGGGAATGGTATATTTGATTCTTAAGTGGTGAGTGGGCACAAGCCACCAATAAAACATTTAGGGGACATTCTTGTTTATTTTGTTTATTAGGTTTAATCTTAATCTAGGCTTATCAATTACAATTAAACTTATAGGTTAGGTTTTAATCTAGTTCTCTCATAATAATGGACACCGATAGATGGGTGAGCGGGCATTTGCGAGGCAAACTGTGTATTTTAATCTAAAGTTATGTGTGCCATGACAGCAGTGGCGTAGCTATCTGTAAGCAAGGGTCTGCAATGCGGAAGGGACCCTCGTCTATAGGATGGTGATACTAATCTCTTGATGATCAACACTTGGGTGGGACACTCCAATTTATGATGAGACTATCAGCAGCGGCAATAATCGTAATTTGTCGAATATATTTCGATGCGGTTGTCTCCTTCGCAAGGCAATGCGAAGTATTTGCCTAGTAAACCCCTCTATTGGTGTGGTTCGGATTCCAGGTTAAACTGTAGGTCCCGCATGTTTGTGTAGAACTATTATCGCACACCACAAACATACGAGATGATGAGTGCCTACGCTCGTAGCGAACACGGCACTATAAGCAAAATAAGAAACTGGAATTGGAAGCTACTCCTCTCTGCAAGCGTTATAACTCGCTATGTAAGAGGAGGCGATGCTGATATCAAATGATGACATTTTATCTTTCTATATTCCCATTTTATAGCTAGACATTTTCTACCCATATTTTGGTATTTTCTGTACGTGATTCTTGAGTTTTGTGGCCGGATTAGTGTTTTTCACATCTTATGGCCGGATTTTGTAAGTTTTTTACAGTTTTTGAATTTTCTGGT
The DNA here is from genome assembly GCA_963932245.1 of Tachinus rufipes. Classification (NCBI taxonomy): domain Eukaryota; kingdom Metazoa; phylum Arthropoda; class Insecta; order Coleoptera; family Staphylinidae; genus Tachinus; species Tachinus rufipes. Next base: position 93,299,978 of record OZ010748.1, read on the forward strand.
TAGATTTGTAATGTTTTATTATTAGATATTTGCATTTTATAGCAAAATTTTAATATTTTTTTTGTTTTATAGCCAAATTTTAGCATTTTTTTACGTAGTTTTCAAATTTTCTTCAGATTTTAACATTTTTTTGCCGGATTTGGTACTTTTCATACAGTTTTTGCATTTTCTGCCCAAATTTTTGACATTTTATAATTGAATTTTGGCTTTTAAGACCGGATTTTGCTGTTTATTAAATGAATTTCAAGTTTTGTGGCCGGATTTTAGTATTTTTAACATTAATTTGCTGGATTTTAGTGTTTGCTATTTTATAGCCGGATTTTTACATTTTTGATTTGATTTAATGAATGGATATTGCTACTTTGAAACGGGATTTTGATATTTTTGTTAAATACTGGCCGTATTTTTTTTAATTTTTAATATTTTACAACTACCAAATCTAGTTGTAAAATATTTTTGTCTTTTTATGGCCGGATTTTGCTATTTTTAACATTTAATGGCCGGATTTTAGTACTGTTTGCCATTTTATCGCCGGATTCTTGACATTTAATTAACGAATTTTAGTAATTTTAATATTTGTGTTATTTAGTGGCCAGATTTTTTTTTATTTTTACGATTTTATAATTAGATTTTGATATTTTTTGACAGGAATTTGATATTTTTGATTTTTTATGGCTGGATTCTGCCAAAATTTACTATTTTCCAACAATATTTAGATGTTTTAACGCAAACATTTGTTATTTTTGACGTTTTGTAAATACAATTTTTGCACTTTTTAACAGATAATGACTAAATTTTGCTGTTTTCTGACAATATTTTTATGCTTTATGGCCGGATTTTTTTAATTCTGTCATTCCATGATATTTTTTGCAATTTTCAAGAGTGGAGAAGAATTGTTTGAAATTTTTTGGCCATTTTTCTTTATTTTTTAGCCAAATTTTGGATCTTTTGGACTATAGTTTATGATCGAGGACTTATAATAAATAGAATGTTACAGTTTTTGGTACTTTCTGACCAAATTTTTATACTTGTGGCCGGATTTTGCACACCATCCCAAGCGGATACGACATTAATTTTCTACTTTTCAACAGTTTATAGCCGGATTTGGTTATTTTCTAACAATGTTTCGATGCCCGAATTTTCTATTTTTAACATTTTATAAATAGAATTTTACATTTACCTACAGTTTATGGCCGGATTTCGGTGCTTTCTAACAATATTTTGATGTTCAAGACTGGATTTTGCTATTTTTGACATTTTATGAATACAATTTTACACTTTTAAACCGTTTTTGGCCGGATTTCTAACAATATTTTCATGTTTCAAGTCGATTTTTACTGTTTTTGATATTTATAAATAGAATTTTACATGTTTCAACAGTTTATGGCCGGATTTTAACAATTTTGATGTTTCAAGACCGGATCAGACTATTTTTGACATTTTATAAATTAGAATTGGCCGGATTTTGGTGTTTTCTAACAATATTTTCATGTTTAAAGGCCGGATTTAGCTATTTTATGAATATAATTTTACACTACAAACCGTTTTTGGCGATTTCTAAATATATTTTCATGTTCCAAGCCGAATTTTACTATTTTTGATATTTAATAAATAGAATTTTACATTTTTTCAACAGTTTATGGCCTGATTTTAAAACTTTCTAACAATATTTTTATGTTTTAAGGCCGGATTTTGCAATTCTGGACATTTTATGAATAGAATTTTGCTCGTTTCAACAGTTTATGGCAGAGTTTTTGATATTTTAGACAATTTTTGAGATTTCATAAAAACTTTTTGACAATATTTTGATGTTTTCAAGCCAAATTTTGTTATTTTTAATATTTTATAAATAGAATTTTACACTTTCCTACCGTTTTTGGCGGAATTTGATTTTTATAAATAAAATGTAGCACTTTTTGAAACAAGATTTAAGAACAATGAAAAAAATCCTGGCTACGCCACTGCGTGACTCGTTAATGAGATATGTCAAAAAATCTTTAAAGAGCCGTATGACATCTAACTTTTTAATACATTAACCCAGCACAAATCCGACAAAGTTCGTCCTTTTATTCAAAATTTTGACGTTTAATATTCAAATTTGTTTTGTTTAGCATAAATGCGGCTTTTTGATGTATAAATATGGCCATTTATACATAAATCCGGCATTATATATGTAAATTAAGCCTAAATATGCAAAAATCCGGTGTTTTCATAGCTAAATCTAACTTAATCATGCCAAATTTGGGCATAATTATGCTCAAAATCCAGGTTTATAGCAGGATTTATTATTTTTTTACTGATTTTAAGTTTTTGGCAGGATTTTTGACATTTTATCATTCTATGTTACTATTTTCTAGCCGGATTTTGTTATTTTTTACGTGATTCTTAAGTTTTGTAGCCGGATTTTAGTGTTTTTTGACATCTTATGTCCGGATTTTGTACTTTTTTTACAGTTTTTGAATTTTCTGGTTGGATTTGTAATGTTTTATTATTAGATTTGTGCATTTTGTACTTAAATTTCAATATTTTTTACTTTTTATAACCAAATCTTAGTATTTTCTACGTATTATACACAAATCCGGCGTTTTCATAGCTAAATATAACTTTATCATGCTAAATTTTGACACAATTATGCTCAAAATCTAGGTTTATACATAGATCTGTCTTTCTAAAGCAAAAATCCGGCCTTAATATACAAAAATCCGGCTTTAGTACACATAAATCTAGTCCTTTAACCATACATCTTGTCTTTTATGCACAAATCCGGCCTTATTATGTACAAATCCTGCATTTTGTATACACAAGTCGACTTTATTTTACTAAAATTGGGCTTTGTTATGCACAAATCCGGCTGTATTCGTAGATCTATCCTCATGAAGCATTAATTCGGCTTTAGTATACGTAAATCTGGCCTTAATATGCTTAAATTTGGCGTTATTTTCTATAAATCCGGCTTTTTATTATGAGAAAAATTGACTTTGTGCAGAAATCCTTTCTTTTATGAGTAAATCCGGCTTGTAAATTTTAAAAACCGGCCTTTAATATATTTTGAATCACTGAATGAGGCCATTAAACTCCATTTTGATTGCTAAATGTATTAAGCTAATTTTTATTTACTTTATTCAAGTCTTAATGAGACTAATATGACTTGATAAATTTGAAAACATACCCTACAAAGGTTTAAAATGGTATCCTACTAATGAAACTCTAAATCTGGCTTTTAAAATTGCAAATCCGGCCTTTAAAACTAGAAATCCGGCCATCAGCGTGTTAAGTTTTGCCGCCAAACTAGTAATTTTGCTTCGAAGTTATAGATCCGGCCTTTAAAACTATTAATTTGGTCACAAATGTGTTAAATTTAATTGTTAAACTGTTAATTCGGCATTTTAATTATAAATCCGGCCTTTAAAACTTGAAATCCGGCCACCAACGTGTTGAGTTTTGCCGCCAAACTGTTAATTTGGTCTCAAAAGTATAAATCCGGTCTTTAGAACTGTAAATCCGGCCTTTAAAACCATAAATCCGGCCTTTAAAACTGTAAATTCGTTCTTAAAAACTGTAAATTCGGTTACAAATATGTTTGGCTGTCAATCGATTAACAATTCCGACCTCCAAATTGTTAATTCGGCTTCCTAATTGTAAATCCGGCTATTAAAAGTGTAAATGCAAACTTCAAAACTGAAAATCCGGCCACCATCTTGTTAAATTTTACTGTTAAATTGTTAATCCGGCCTTTAAATCATAAATCCGGTCTTTAAAACCATAATTCCGGTTTATAAAACTGTAAATCCGGCCTTCAAAACTATAAATTCGACTACCAACATGTTTGACTGTCAAATCATTAACGATTCCGACCTCCTAATTGCAAATTCGGCTTTTAAAGTGTAAATGCAGACTTCAAAACTCAAAATCCGGCCACCATCATGTTAAATTTTAATGCTTAACTGTCAATCCGGCTTCTAAATTATGAACACCGTTAACCATTAACGTTTCCGACCTCCAAATTGTTAATCCGGCTTCCTAATTGTAAATTCGGCTTTTAAAAGTGTAATAGCAGGCCTCTAAACTAAAAATCCGGCCACTATCCTGTTAAATTTTTGTTAGTCCGGCCTCTAAATTATAAATCCTGTTTTTAAAACTTTAAATCCGGCCTTTAAAACCATAAAACCGGACTTTAAAATTGTAAATCCATCCTTTAAAACTGAAAATTCGGCTACCAACAAGTTCGGCTGTCAAACCATCAACGGAATCCACCTCCAAATTGTCAATACTGCTTTTAAAAGTGTAACTCCCGACTTTAAAACTTAAAATCCGGCCACCATCGTCTTAAATTTTACTGCTAAACTGTTAATCTGGTCTTTAAAACCATAAATCCGGCGTTTAAAACTGAAAATTTGGCCTCCAAATTGTAAATCCGGCTTTTAAACGTGCAAATGCGTCTTTTAAAACTAGATTCCGGCTGTCAACGAGTTAAATTCCTTTCTCAAACTTTTAATCCGGCCATTAAATTATAAATTCGGCTTTTAAAACATCTAAATCTGGCTTTTAAACGTCTAAATCCGGCCTCCAAAATAGGAAATTCAACCACCAACAAGTTCGTCTGTCAAACTATTAACGGTTCCAACCTCAAAATAGTAAATATTAAAATAAATTGTACATGTGGCAACCCTAATTAGATGTAAAGTGATAATAGTGAAGCATTAGATGTGTCAACAATTTGTAGGTTATTTTAATGGCGCAACTGTCATTATTTGCAATCCACACAATATTTTTTCACAACTGTCAACATTTTTTAAGGTTACGAGGTCAGGCAATAATTAAACAAGAATCGACAATTTATTGACAAAATATTTTTATGTTTTCTGTATTTGAATGCTCAAATCGGGTCAATCCAAAACTAATAACAAAATGTATTTGTGAATTTGTGTTCTGAAATGGTTAAATAAAATAATTATATTTTTGCAATGATTAAAAATTATTAATTTGTTTGCAATAAACATTTGTTATTGTTTTGATTATTGACGCCGCCATATTGTATTGTACCACAGAACTTCATCTATGCGCAATTAGATGGCGCAAACGGTGACTAAAGCACGCCTGAATGCAGCTCAGACGTGCCTACATTTCACCATTTGTAATGTGTGCAAAAAGGATGGATACATTCCAGTACGCCGTAGCTAGTTGCGGAATGTGACTGATCGGAAGCTCACGGCCGCGTAGCTGCTCCTCAGTCCGACGCCATTGTGATAGTGAGGCAGACATATTTTCCGCCATCTTGCGCGACCATATTTTATAAACAACAATAAATAATCGGGGTGGCAATGGCCGACCAGAACATAATGTGCGAGGTGGAAATTCAACCAGATATACAAGAATGCGTTGAAATTGAATCGATACCCGTTGATATTAACGATTCATGCGAGACTATAGAATGCGGCGATTCAATGATGCACTCTTTAGAAGGCAGAGATATCATATTAGAACCACAGGAAGAAATCATTGATGATTCCGGTGATCCTTTAAATTTATACGATGTTCCCGTACCGGACGGCAATGATATTTATATTGAATCATCGCCCGGACCATCAAGTAAACGCAAGAAGGCCAACGCGTTGAAAAATAGGAACATTTTAGCCAGGCGCGATAACAACGAAATTATGTTGGGTGAAATGCACGTAGAATCATCGCGGCCGAGGAAATGGGAACAAAAGCAGGTTCAGATTAAAACTATGGAGGGTGAATTCTCGGTCACGATGTGGGCATCAGGGACAAGCGATGGTAAGCAAACACGAAACTACACGTACGATTTTTTCTTTATTTTTATTCGATGAAAAACGCGAATTTTCCGCGACCGCAACGCACCGTTCGCACACACCCAGCGGCCATTACTAAATTCACTGCCATTTTAATTAAATGGCCGAAATTGCGGCGAACGGTGCGCCCCGGCATTAATGTTATTTGACAAAATGTTATCTGAAAATTCTGAAAAACATAAACGCAGTTTCCAATCCAGTGTTTTGGGATTTGCTTTTATGGTACAGACAGACGGACAGGGCAAGGGTCTGCTGGATTAATCAAGTAATCCAAGTGTGTGCGTTGGTGGCGACATCTAGTAGACGAGTGCGCAACTAAGTTAGTAAACAATAAAGCTATACCTGTATATAATACTCTGCATAATATTGGTATATTTTTTGTAAATCGTATTTTTATTAGCTAAACAAAGTTATGTGTAAATGGCATTAAATGAATCTACTTTGTGACTAAGATATTCATTAAATGTCACTTTTGACAGATGTTAGTTTGACAGTTAATTCATTTTGTTACTTTTGAGGTTTTTTATGACTGGTAAGCGTCCATTTTGACAGTTTAGACATAATTATGACAAATAAATGTCACTCTTTACAGTTAAATACATATTTTGATCAGCGTTGATATGTGTAAGTTAATGACATTTTTGAGGACTGTTATATGTCTGTTTTGACATGTTGATCTATTTTATGACAAATTGGTCAGTAAATGTCACTTTTGACAGTTAACCTACAATTGTTAGTTTGACATTTTTAAAGGTTAGGTTAGGTTATCAATCTTGACAGTTAATTCACTTTGTGACTTATTAAGTGTCAGTCTTGACAGTTAATCTAAGTTTTGATAAAGTTATTCAGTAATTGTCACTTTTGACGTTTTTGATGACAGTTAATTGTCATTTTTGACAGTTATTGGCATTTTTGACGTTTTTAATAACTTTTAAGCGCCATTTTTGATAAATAATTTTTTTTTTTTTGACAGCCAAACTTTGCACGTGTCACTTTTTAGATAGAATCTATTTTGTGACAGTTTGGTCAGTAAATGTAATTTTTGACAAATTTGACGTTGACGGTTAATGTCATTTTTGATACATAACCTAATTTTTCTTTGACAGATAAACCATGAAAAAGACAAACTTTCCATGTGTCAATTTGACAGTTAATTGATATTTTGTACTATTAGGAGTCAGTTTTGACAGTTGACCTATTTTGTGACAAGTCAGTAAATGTCACTTTTGACGTTTTTGATGACAGTTAAGTGTTATTTTTGACAGATACGTTATAATTTTTAGTTAGTCACAAATGACAAATAAACGTCATTTTTGACGGCTAAGCACGGTTAGTGTTGTTTGTATAACACTTTAGACAGTTTTGACGTGTTCAATGACAGATGAGCTTCAATTTTGACAGTTAAGTCATACTTTTTAGTTGTTGGTTACTTTTGACAGGTAAACAATATGACAAATAAACGTCATTTCTGACTGTTGTCAGCTCAACAAGTTTAGTGTTGTTTGAATAACTCTTTTTTGACAGTTTTGACGTTTTCAATGACATATGAGCTTAATTTTAACAGATAAGTCATACTTTTTAGTTGTTAGTTAATTTTGACAGCTAATTGACATGACAAATAAACGTCACTTTTGACAGTTGACAGCTAAACACGGTTATTCTTGTTTGCTTAAGTAAATGTCACCATTTTACAGTTCTGACGTTTTCAATGACAAACAAGGTTAGTGTTGCTTCTATAAGACATTTTGACAGTTTTGACGTTTTCAATGACTGGTAAGCGTCGTTTTTGACAGTTAAGTCATACTTTTTAGTTGTTAGTTACTTTTGACAGGTAAACAACATGACAAATTAACGTCACTAATGACAGTTGACAGCTAAACAAGGTTAGTGTTGCATCTATAAGACATTTTGACAGTTTTGACGTTTTTAATGACTGGTAAGCGTCGTTTTTGACAGTTAAGTCATACTTTTTAGTTGTTAGTTACTTTTGACAGGTAAACAACATGACAAATTAACGTCACTAATGACAGTTGACAGCTAAACAAGGTTAGTGTTGCTTCTATAAGACATTTTGACAGTTTTGACGTTTTCAATGACTGGTAAGCGTCGTTTTTGACAGTTAAGTCATACTTTTTAGTTGTTAGTTACTTTTGACAGGTAAACAACATGACAAATTAACGTCACTAATGACAGTTGACAGCTAAACAAGCTTAGTGTTGCTTCTATAAGACATTTTGACAGTTTTGACGTTTTCAATGACTGGTAAGCGTCGTTTTTGACAGTTAAGTCATACTTTTTAGTTGTTAGTTACTTTTGACAGGTAAACAACATGACAAATTAACGTCACTAATGACAGTTGACAGCTAAACAAGGTTATTGTTGCTTCTATAAGATATTTTGACAGTTTTGACGTTTTCAATGACTGGTAAGCGTTGTTTTTGACAGTTAAGTCCTACTTTTTAGTTGGTAGTTACTTTTGACAGGTAAACAACATGACAAATTAACGTCACTAATGACAGTTGACAGCTAAACAAGGTTAGTGTTGCTTCTATAAATCATTTTGACAGTTTTGACGTTTTCAATGACTGGTAAGCGTCGTTTTTGACAGTTAAGTCATACTTTTTAGTTGTTAGTTACTTTTGACAGGTAAACAACATGACAAATTAACGTCACTAATGGCAGTTGACAGCTATACAAGGTTATTGTTGCTTCTATAAAATATTTTGACAGTTTTGACGTTTTCAATGACTGGTAAGCGTCGTTTTTGACAGTTAAGTCATACTTTTTAGTTGTTAGTTACTTTTGACAGGTAAACAACATGACAAATTAACGTCACTAATGACAGTTGACAGCTAAACAAGCTTAGTGTTGCTTCTATAAGACATTTTGACAGTTTTGACGTTTTCAATGACTGGTAAGCGTCGTTTTTGACAGTTAAGTCATACTTTTTAGTTGTTAGTTACTTTTGACAGGTAAACAACATGACAAATTAACGTCACTAATGACAGTTGACAGCTAAACAAGGTTATTGTTGCTTCTATAAGATATTTTGACAGTTTTGACGTTTTCAATGACTGGTAAGCGTTGTTTTTGACAGTTAAGTCCTACTTTTTAGTTGGTAGTTACTTTTGACAGGTAAACAACATGACAAATAAACGTCACTAATGACAGTTGACAGCTAAACAAGGTTAGTGTTGCTTCTATAAATCATTTTGACAGTTTTGACGTTTTCAATGACTGGTAAGCGTCGTTTTTGACAGTTAAGTCATACTTTTTAGTTGTAAGTTACTTTTGACAGGTAAACAACATGACAAATTAACGTCACTTATGGCAGTTGACAGCTATACAAGGTTATTGTTGCTTCTATAAAATATTTTGACAGTTTTGACGTTTTCAATTACTGGTAAGCGTCGTTTTTGACAGTTAAGTCATACTTTTTAGTTGTTAGTTACTTTTGACAGGTAAACAACATGACAAATTAACGTCACTAATGACAGTTGACAGCTAAACAAGGTTAGTGTTGCTTTTATAAGACATTTTGACAGTGTTGACGTTTTCAATGACTGGTAAGCGTCGTTTTTGACAGTTAAGTCATACTTTTTAGTTGTTAGTTACTTTTGACAGGTAAACAACATGACAAATTAACGTCACTAATGCCAGTTGACAGCTAAACAAGGTTAGTGTTGCTTCAATAAGACATTTTGACAGATTTGACGTTTTCAATTACTGGTAAGCGTCGTTTTTGACAGTTAAGTCATACTTTTTAGTTGTTAGTTACTTTTGACAGGTAAACAACATGACAAATTAACGTCACTAATGCCAGTTGACAGCTAAACAAGGTTAGTGTTGCTTCTATAAGACATTTTGACCGTTTTGACGTTTTCAATGACTGGTAAGCGTCGTTTTTGACAGTTAAGTCATACTTTTTAGTTGTTAGTTACTTTTGACAGGTAAACAACATGACAAATTAACGTCACTAATGCCAGTTGACAGCTAAACAAGGTTAGTGTTGCTTCAATAAGACATTTTGACAGATTTGACGTTTTCAATGACTGGTAAGCGTCGTTTTTGACAGTTAAGTCATACTTTTTAGTTGTTAGTTACTTTTGACAGGTAAACAACATAACTAATAAACGTGACTTTTGACAGTTGACAGCTAATTTTGGTTTGTTTTGCGTGTGTAAGTAAATGTCACTTTTTTACAGTTTTCGATGTAATTTTTGACCAGTTAAGTCATAGTTTCTAGTTGTTAGTAACTTTAAACAGGTAAACAACATGACAAACAAACCTCACTTTTGACAGTTGACAGGTTAATTTTGCTTGTGCAAGTAAATGTCAATTTTGACGTTTTCAATGACAGGTAAGCGTCGTTTTTGACAGTTAAGTCAAAAAAATTAGTTATTAGTTACTTTTATCAGGTAAATAACATGACAAATAAACGCCACTTTTGACAGTTGACAGCTAAACAAGATTAGTGTGCTTTCTATAAAGAATTGTTACTTTTTTTTGCCAGTTTTTACTTTTTCAATGGCAGGTAATTGCTTTTCTGACAGTTATTTTTTAGTGATTAGTTACTTTTGACAGGTAAACATGACAAGTAGACGTCACTTTTGACAGCTGACTACTAAACAAGGTTAGTGCTGTTTGTATTACATTTTTTATCAGTTTGACGTTTTCAATGACAGATAAGCGTCATTTTTGACAATTGACAGCTAACGAGGTTAGTTTTGTATTTGTAAGTATTTGTTACTTTTTGTCAGTTTTGACAGTCGACAGCTAAACAAGTTTCTGATATTGTCACTTTTTTGACAGTTTTTATATTTTCAATGACAGACAAACTTCATTTTTGACAATTTAGTGATTAGTAAATGTCAGTATTTTTAGTTCTTAGTTACTTTTATCAGGTAAACAACATGACAAATAAACGTCACTTTTGACAGTTGCATCTAAACAAGTTTCTGTTGTTATTGTCACTTCTTAGACAGTTTTGATATTTTTAATGACGGATAAACTTCATTTTTGACAATTTAGTGATAATTTTTTGTTGTTAGTTAGTTTTGTCAGGTAAACAACATGACAAATAAACGTCATTTTTGACAGTTGACATCTAAACAAAGTTAGTTTTGTTTGTATAAGTAAATAAGTCATAGTTTTTAGTTGCTTTTGACAGGTGAACAACATGACAAATAAACGTCACTTTTGACAGTTGACAGTAAGTAAATCTCACTTTTTTTACAGTTTTAAATGACAGGCAAGCGTTATTTTTGACAGAGTTATCTTCGGGAAAAATACCGAACCTCAATGCTACACTTATTTTAATTCTTGTTGTGATTTAAAAAAAAAAACGTCATGCACAATACAATAGGGACGCCACTGGAACATCAGCGCGAGGTTTTTGAGAGAAACGTCGGGACAGGAACATTTTGGTGCGTCACGCAGTCTTTTGTGGTCAAAATTGACGAATATTTTGAAGCTTAAACAACCTTTTTTTTGATAGATTCTATCTATTTTTTTCAGTTAAAAACATTTTGGACAATTAAACAAAATTTACAAATAATTTGACAGTTTATAAACGGTTTTATTGATAATTATAATAATTAAAAAGAAACAAATGACATTTATAAATTAAAAAAGGCCAATTTTGTATTTGAAAATTTTGCAACCATCTCGAATTCTGATAAATACAAATTAATTTTGAATTAATTGTGATTTTATAAAAAAAATATTAGCCCCTTCAATTTTAGCTCCTATTAGTTACGCCACTGGTATTAAAGGTGTATATTGAGTTGCCTAATACTAAGGCGCAATAATAATTTTAGGGAAACAATCAAATTTTGATTTATATTCAATTATCTAATAGAAGTTATTTAATTTAAACTATTAACAATCTTTTTGATTAATTAATAATTTAGATTTTTGAAATATTCTTTAAAATCAATAAATGATGCAATGTTATGCAACCTTGCATACATATCAGTTGAGCAAATTGTCTGCAAATAAATTGGAATTCAAAACAATTGTAAACAAAATAATAATAAACAAGATACCAAAAACAAAATGGAAGCCTGTTACTTTTGACATGGCAGGTAACAACAGAACACTAACCTACCCATGTAATACCATTATTAATAATCAATAAATTTTAATTAATTTAATTATTGTTATTAGATGAGGGATCAAATCCAGAACCAGATCCTGATTACACCGAATATATGACTGGTAAGAAGATAGCCAGTGATGGTATACCAGGCTTAGATCTATCGGATCCCAAACAATTAGCCGAATTTGCAAGACCCGGATTAAAAAGTCCTAGAATGAGGCGACCCAATCAGGATTCATCTGATAGAACGATTGGTGAGTTTTAGAATTTGTTTGTTGATTATTTTTTTTATTGATTTAGTTTTAGCTTGTCCGCATAAAGGATGTAATAAAATGTTCAGAGATAATTCAGCTATGAGAAAGCATTTACACACGCACGGACCTCGAGTGCATGTTTGTGCTGAATGTGGAAAAGCATTTGTGGAATCGAGTAAATTAAAACGACATCAACTTGTACATACCGGCGAAAAACCTTTCCAATGTACGTTTGAGGGATGCGGGAAGAGATTTAGTTTAGATTTCAATTTAAGGTAATTATGTTTTTTTGTTTAAAAAATCAATAAAAGGTTGACATTTTCAGGTTATGTCTCAATTGACAGATTAATATGTTTTTTGACATTTGCTACGATATTTTGATGAAAATTTGTATTTAAGCTTTTTAAAGCAATGCCAATTATGTTATGCAAGTGTCTTGATACTAATTATTTAATGCTTTTTACAGGACACACGTTCGTATACACACAGGAGACCGGCCTTACGTCTGTCCATTCGATGGTTGTAACAAAAAATTCGCACAATCGACGAATCTAAAGAGTCACATCTTAACACATGCAAAGGCCAAGTAAGTATAATTAAAAATAATTAAATTAAATTACTAATGAGTTTAATTACAGATCGAGAAATTCGATTGCAAGAGCCAATCCAAACATGCAAATAATGCAACCACAATACGTTAAAGTGGAAGTAACCGATGTTGATCAACCTTTCATCGTATACGCCGATTAAAACACGACGACTTAACCCCAAAAAATACAATAATACAAATTTATATTTTAAGGCATATGCATGCCTATATCCCCTGTATATACTACTATTAAGTAGATTTTAATTATTTTTTGCTTTAAAATTTAATTATGTTTTACGTCCAGAATTTTCGACGTATGCGCAATGTACATACAATTTGTTTTCTGTAATATTTTTCATTTTTTATTATTATTGTATCGATTTAATGACAAATTTGTTATGTTTTAGGTTATAATAATTAGTATTTATAATGTGAAAATTCTTTTTTGAATGTGTGATCTCTTGTTTAAAAAAAAAAAAGAAGTTGGACTGACTTTGTTGCGTTTGCGAATCGAATGGATGGATGGAGATGTGAAAAAATATAGTTTATTTATTTTTGTTCATGATAACAAAAACCACCTCGTAATTTAATTTAAGGATTAACGTTTTAAGTTTTCAAATACCAAAACGGTCGTGCCATAGCTCACGACTTATTAATGTTATGTCAGTTTACATTTAATTTTCTTTTTTAAATCATATATTTGTTTGCAATTATTGAAGCACATTATGTATAAAGTAAGAGAGAAGAGAAAACACAATTTTCCTAACTGTACATAAAAATGAATAAATAACTTTTTCAAAGATTTTTTGGTTGATTAGGATAGCTTGGAGAAGACGTCTAGATACGAATTGGAGGAAAATCAAGAGCCAAAACAGAATTTCAAGTTTCCAAATATGCGCAATTTAATGTAGGTAAAATGCAAAAAATGTCTAAAAGTGGTACTTTTGATGCAAATATGTATTATGCAAGTTAGTACAATCACAAAAGATGCGCAATTTATTGTAGATTCACGTGGTTAGCTTGGCTTATTTAGGCCCAGTTCAAAGTTTTCGAATAAAATGCAAAAATCTGTCTTTGTATTCTAGGAACTACCGCAGGAATCCAGAGAAATATTACAATTATTATTGCATAAGACATTGATGATTGATTGAGTCACTTGTTTTAGTTAAGAAACAGTGACAGCAACTTTTATTAACAGTTGCTACTTTTGGAAATTAATAGTTTTGTAATTATTTTGTATAAATTTTGATTTCATTCTGGAATGCGTTTATATTTTTAGATTCTGTTAATGTATTTGGACTTATAATACTTGTTTTAGTTAAGAAATAGTACTATCAAGTTTCATTATTAGTTGTTACATTAGAAATTACAAATATTGTGATTTAATTTTAGAAATTTTGATTTTATTATTGAATGGTGCTAAAATGTTTGAATTCTGTTAATATATTTGGACTTATAACACTTGCTTAAGTTAGGAAATAGTAGTAGCAACTTTTTTAATAGTTACTACTTTAAGAAATTAATTATTTTGTAATTAATTTTTAGAAATTTTGATTTCATTTTGTAATGCGTTAATATTTTTGAAGTTCATTAATTTATTTAGACTTATAACACTGGTTTTAGTTAGGAAATAGTAAAAGCAACTTTTATTAATAGTTGCTACTTTCAAAAATTGATAATTTTGTTATTAGTTTTTAGAAATTTTGATGTCATTCTGGAATGCATCAATATTTTTAGATTCTGTTAAAGTATTTGAACTTATAGCATTTGTTTTAGTTAGGAAATAGTGATAGCAACTTTTTTTAATAGTTGCTACTTACCGAAATTAATTGTTTTGTAATTAATTTTTAGAAATTTTGATTTTATTCTGAAATGCGTCAATATTTTTGGGTTTTGTTATTATATTTGGACTTACAACACTTGTTTTGGTTAGGAAATGATGATAGCAACTCTTTTTAACAGTTACTACTTTCTGGAATTTATTATTTTTTAGAAATTTTGGTTTTATTTTGGAATGTGTCAATATTTTTGGAGTCTGTTAATATATTTGGACTTATAACACTTGTATTAGTTTAGAAATAGTGATAGCAACTTTTTTTAATAGTTGCTACTTTAGAAATTACAAATTTTGTAATTAATTTTTAGAAATTTTGATTACATTTGCAAATGCGTCAATATTTTTGGATTCTGTTATTGTATTTGAACTTATAGCACTTGTTTTAGTTAGGAAATAGTAATAGCAATTTTCTTTAATAGTTGCTACTTTCAAAAATTAATTATTTTGTAACTAGTTTTTAAAAATTTTGATTTTATTCTGGATATTGTCAATATTTTTAGATTCTATTAACATATTTGGACTTATAACACTTGTTTTAGTTAGGAATTAGTTATGTCAACTTTCTTTAATAGTTGCTACTTTAAGAAATTGATTATTTTGTAATTAATTTTTAGAAATTTTGATTTTATTTTGTAATGCGTTAATATTTTTGAAGTTCATTAATTTATTTAGACTTATAACACTGGTTTTAGTTAGGAAATAGTGATAGCAACTTTCTTTAACAGTTGCTACTTACTGAAATCAATTATTTTGTAATTAATTTATAGAAATTTTGATATAATTTTGGAATGCGTTAATATTTTTGAATTTTTTTACTGTATGTGAACGTATAACACTTGCTTAAATTAGGAAATAGTAATAGCAACTTTTTTAACAGTTTCTACTTTATAAAATTAATAATTTTGTATTTAATTTTTAGAAATTTGGATTTAATTTTGGAATGCTTCAATATTTTTGGATTTTGTTAATAGATTTGGACTTAAAACACTTGTTTTAGTTTAGAAATAGTGTTAGTAACTTTCTTTAACAGTTGCTACTTTTTGAAATTACAAATTTTGTAATTAATTTTTAGAAATTTTGATTTTATTGTGGAACGCGTTACTATTTTTGGGTTTTGTTATTATATTTGGACTTAATATACTTCATATAGTTTGGAAATAGTGATAGGAGTTTTCTTCAACAGTTGCTACTTTCCAAAATTAATTATTTTGAAGTATCCGATGAGAAATTTTGGTTTTATTTTGAAATGTATTAATATTATTTGATTTTGTTATTATATTTGGACTTATAACACCTGTTTTAGTTAGGAAATAGTGATAGCAACTTTTTTTAATAGTTGCTACTTTCAGAAATTAATAATTTTGTAATTAATTTTTAGAAATTTTGATTTCATTTTGGAATGCGTTGATATTTTTGAATTTTGTTATTGTATTTGGACTTATAACTTTTGTTTTAGTTCGGAAACATTAATAGCAACTCTTTTTAACAGTTGCTCCTTTCTTAAATTAATTATTTTGTAGTAACCGTTTAGAAATTTTGATTTCATTTTGAAATGCGTTAATATTTTTGGATTCTGTTGATATATTTGGACTTACAAC
Source organism: Tachinus rufipes (assembly GCA_963932245.1). Lineage (NCBI taxonomy): Eukaryota > Metazoa > Arthropoda > Insecta > Coleoptera > Staphylinidae > Tachinus > Tachinus rufipes. The sequence continues at coordinate 93,316,169 of OZ010748.1, forward strand.
AATTGTTTCAGTTAGGAAATAGTGATATCAACTTTCTAAAATTAATTATCTTGTAACTAGTTTTTAAAAATTTTGAATTTATTCTGGAATTTCTCAATATCTTATATTCTATTAACATATTTGGACTTATAACACTTGTTTTAGCTAGGAATTAGTTATAGCAACTTTCTTTAATAGTTGCTACTTTAAGAAATTAATTATTTTGCAATTAATTTTTAGAAATTTTGATTTTATTTAGGAATGCATCAATATTTTTTTGGCTTCTGTTAATATATTTTGACTTATAACACTTGTTTTAGTTAGAAAATAGTAATAGCAACTTTCTTAATAGTTGCTACTTTCTGAAATTAATTATGTGCGAGTAATTATATAGGCCCAGTACAAAGTCTTCAAGTAAAATGAAAAAAACAAACACAAATTTACAAAATTAAAAAAAATATATTCATTTTATAGACATAATAAAGAATTAACAATAGATTCAATCAAACTTAACAAGCGCTAACTTAGCAGATACATTTTCCAATGTTAACAAAATTGCATTTTGCTTCAAAGCTTCAACTTTTTTATGTTTATTATCACAAGACTGATACAAATTTCTAATAGTTTCTAAACAAGTTGCAAGCTGTTTAGTCCCTTCAACATCACCAATATTTGATTGAATTTTCTCCAACAGCAGACTGCAATTGTACAACAATTCTTCAAACCGTTTATACTCCTCAGGAGATTTTAATTCATCGACATTATTCAATATCAATTTTCTGCTTGCTATTTCAAGCGTGTTGTTGAATTCTGTAATATGTTCAACAACTGAATCATCTATTATTTTATTACTTTCAGTCACTTTATTGTTTAAATCATTTAATCCTTTTATCAATTTTATGTGTAATTCGATTTCTTCTATGGTACGTTTTAATATGTCAACTTTGTGACTGCTTTTATGTAACATTTCTCTTTGTGCATCCAATTGCATATTACAAATCGCTCTTTTGTTACTGATTTCTTTTTCTATTAATTGCTTCTTCATAAGATTCTGTAAGTATTCGCAATAAGCTAGTCTACATTCCATATCATCATCATTGGGTGCTACTATTATCGGAGCACGTGGTTGTATTGTTGAGTTTAAATTCGAACCAACTTTGAATTTCGAGTTTGTTACCATCATTGATGCATTCATCGGAGCTTTTACAGTTGGTTTCAAAAATGATTTTGTCGATGGGTGCATTGATAATCTCATCGAAGGTTGTTTCGATTTACTATCCGATAACGGTTTAGTAGATGATTTTGGTGTGGATGATTTTGATGATGAAGGTGTTTTGGATGTCGAACGGCTTGCTGATAATGGTCTAGTTGACGGTGAAGGCGGTTTCGGAACGCTTGCTGATGATGGTTTCGGTATAGGTGACGGTCTAGATGAAAATGGTTTAGTTGATTCATTAGTTGAAGGTGATGCTGGCTTTTTGGAACTCATGATTCTGAAATAAATTTGAACAATTTTAAGAGGTTAGATTTTTTGTTTTGTATTAAAAGTTTAAAAACTTACATAATTCGTTTGCTTATGCACAATTATCACACTAAATACACGTGGATTTGAATTGGTTATGGTCGGCTTGAATGGCTTGGTAGCATTGATTTGGGGGTACTGAAGAGCTTCACTGCAGTCACACTAGAATTTATTAACAGTGGCGTATCAAACAAAATTAAATTGAAGGGGATATTTAAATTTATTATAATTTTAGTAGTTTTTAAACACAATAATTTTGGTAGCCTCACGGTTTTTTAGTGTTTAATTGGAAAAATTATGGTAATTATAAAAAAAGTCTAAAAAATTTATTAGTTCTTAGGAATATATGAAGAATTTTAGAAGTTTTACGGTTTTTGGTATCTTAACGACAGAAACATTACGTAGGTTATGCTTTCCTTTTTGTCTAAGGTCGAGAACGTGAGTTACATGGGTCTCCTGTGTAGTTCCGTTTTCCTTTAGATTTAAGGTAGAGAGCCTAACCAAATCAATACAATTTATAAAAATGCATGCAAGGTAAGTATTAAATCAATGTAAAAATTAAACCATGCCAAAGACGTCCTTGCGTTTAAGTGATTCTCTTACAAAATCTAAAACAAAAATTATATTAATTAAATTAAAGTTGTTCCAAAATTAATAAAACTAGTAAGGAAGGCTATATTTTGGATTTGTATAGTGCGTCACATTCTAAGAACCAGGTAACTTGTCCATTTTTTGATTGGACCCTTTCTTCTAGTGTCAAAGTTAAATATCTCAGCTCAGGAAGGTCCAATCGAAAAAAAGACCCAGTATGTTTGAATCGAGGGGTCCATGTTGTATTTTAAATACAGTTAACAGAAATCAAAATTTTAGAAAATTTTCAAAAGTTTTTAAAATTAATGTACAATTTTTTTTAGAAAATTTCAATTTTACAACTTGACCCCAATCGATTCCTTATGACTTGTGGAGTCCAAAGCTGGCTTTGGCAACTCCGCAGCTCTTCCCGTTCTCGAGATAATTTGATTTGAACAAAATCAATTTTTATTGTTAGACTGCAGAATGCACAATCGAAGACCTCTTTACGTTTCTGTAATCCTGGTACAAAACCTATCATTTCAAAACTAATTTAACAAAATTAAATATTAACTTCTGGTGGAGGCGCCGGGCTATAGTTATACATTTTTAAATCTTTTAAAATCGATATTTTTTCACGGATCTGAATAGTCCGTCACATTCTAAGACCCACGTAACTTGTCCGTTTTGCGATTAGAGCGTTCCTTCTAGTTTCAAAGTTAAATATCTCGGTCCAAGAAGGTCCAATCGAAAAAAAGACCCAGTATGTTTGAATCGGGGGGTACGTGTTGCATTTTAAAAACAATTAACAAAAATCAAGTTTTTGGAAAATTTTCGAAAACTTTCGAAATTATTATTAAAATTATTTTAAAAATCCAATTTTACAACTTAACGTTAAATGATTCCTTATGATCCAAGGAATCCAAAGCTACTTTTTGCAGCATTGTAGATGCTTTCGTTCTCAAGATATATCAAATCAAAGATAAAAAAACTTTCAAGGTCAACTTTTTTTTTGCGGATACGTAAAGTTCGTCACATTCTAAGACCCACGTAACTTGTCCGTTTTGCGATTGGAGCGTTCCTTCTAGTATCAAAGTTAAATATCTCGGCCAAGGAAGGTCCAATCAAAAAAACGACCCGGTATGTTTGAATCGAGGGGTCCTTATTGCAAATTAAAAACAGTTAATGATGGACAAAAATTTGATTTTTTTTTGAAAATTTTCAAAGAAAAATTTTAAATTTTTCGCAAAAATTCCAATTTTGCAACATGACCTCAAATGATTCCTTATGACCTAAGGAACCCATAGCTGCCTTTTGCAGCTCCGTAGCTGCTTTCGTTCTCAAGATATATCAAATCAAAGATAACAAACTTTCAAGGTCACCTTTTTTTTTGCGGATTCGTAAAGTTCGTCACATTCTAAGACCCACGTAACTTGTCCGTTTTGCCATTGGACCGTTCCTTCTAGTTTCAAAGTTAGATATCTCGGCCCAGGAAGATCCAATCAAAAAATTGACCCAGTGAGTTTGAATCAAGGGGTCTGTATTGCAAATTAAAAACAGTTAATGATGGACAAAAATTAGGAAAATTTTCAAAAATTTTCAAAAAAAAATCCAAATTTTTTTCTTAAAAATCTATTTTTACAACTTGACCTTAAATAAATCCTTATGACCCAAGGAATCCAAAGCTACCTTTGGCAACTTTGTAGCTGCTTCCGTTCTCGAGATATATCAAAATCAAATTGTACTTTTATTAAAAAAATTAAGTTATTCCAAATATGATGAAAGTTATAGAAATGGTTGTAATTGAATCGTAGATTATAGGAAATTTTTTATTTTTGCAATCGGACTGCAGGGAGCCGAGATATAGAGCGTCAAAGATCTCTTCGCGTTTCTGTGATCCTGATACAAAACCTAATATTTAAAACCTGCCCGAACAAATTTGCATGTAAATTTTTGGTGGAGGCGCCGGGTTTTAAATTTTTCTAAAATAAAAAATTACAATTTTTTTCAAGGTCAACTTTTTTTTTTAGCGGCAACGTATAGTCCGTCACATTCTAAGACTCACGTAACTTGTCCGTTTTGCGATTGGAGCGTTCCTTCTAGTTTCAAAGTTAAATATCTCGGCCCAGGAAGGTCCAATCGAAAAAATCGCACAGTATGTTTGAATCGGGAGGTCGGTATTGCATTTTGAAAACAGTTTAAGAAAAACAAATTTTTAGAAAATTTTCAAAAAATTTCGAAATAATTTACAAATTTTTTTCTCAAAAATTTTATTTTTACAACTTGATCTCAAATGATTCTTTATGGCTCTAGGAATCCAATGCTACCTTTAGCAACTTCGTAGCTGCTTCTGTTCTCGAGATATATCAAAATCAATTTGCACTTTTATTAAAAAAAATAAAGTTATTCCAAATTTGATAAAAGTTATAGAATTGGTTGTAATTGAGTCGCAGATTATGGGTAAATTTTTATTTTTGCAATCGGACTGCAGGGAACCGAGATATAGAACATCAAAGATCTCCTTTCGTTTCTGTGATCCTGATACAAAATCTAATATTTGAAAACTATTCGAATAAATTTGTCATAAAATTAATAACCCGGCGCTTCCACCAAAAGTTTACATGCAAATTTGTGCGGATAGGTTTCAAAATATTAGGTTTGTATCAGGATCACAGAAACAAGAAGAGATCTTCGATCCTTTATATCTCGGCTCCCTGAGGTCCGATTGCAAAAATAATATTTATCTCATAATCTATGGCTTAATTATAGCTATCTTTAATAGTTTCGTTAATTTTGGAAAAACTTTATTTTTATTAATAAAAGCAAAATTTTACATGCAATATTGTTGGATTAGTTTTCAAGTATTAAGTTTTGTATCAGGATCACATAAATGCGAAGAGATCTTTTTAATAAATTTTTAATTTTGTACATTTAATACTTACCTATTTTACATTTGCTCTCTACCTAAAATCTAAAGGAAAACGGAACTACACAGGAAACCTGTGTTGCTCACGTTCTCAACCCTAGACTTCGGGGAAAGCAAACTGTAATCAATGTTTTTGTTTTATATTGTTTTCTATCAATAATTACCATTAAAGATCTTCTCAAATCCTCCGCATTACAAATACTATTGTTATTATTAAGTATGACAAAGTAAGTGTGCGACACTTTTGAAGACATGACTGGAATGCAATCAAACTGCACAGTCGCGGAAGAATAGAGCTTTATCCTGTAACATAAAACCTGACAGGGTCTGTGGCTTGCCACAGGTGTAACCGCGTCCTCCTTCGCCAGCTAAAAGTATGTTTGTTACTCAATTTTCCGTAATAAAAATATACAAAAAAAAAACGGCTTTGAATTAGAAGGTAAAGTGTTAAGAATATCAAACCGGCGATTCCGGAATCGTAATCAGGGGTCCGAATTACCCCAGTAACCAAAAAATTACCGACGTCGGTCCACGTTTGCGAATTTTAGTGTGGCGACGTGAGCTTATGTACGTATTCGCGATAAAACCGAAACTATCGTCGATCGCCGAAGAAAAATCCTTTGACCTACGGACTTCCGGTTTGGCAGACATTTAGATGGGTCTGTTGACTACCCTCAGGAGCAATTGCGTCCCTGCCCTTCACCGTTTAGTGCCTTTTTTGCCCTTCGAAACGCAAAAAAAACGTGTTTTCGGCGGTTATTTTAAAATTGCCGCCAGGGTGTTAGGAATATCGGTGTCGGACCCCCAAAATCGTAATCAGGGGTTCATTTTACGTCAGAAAATGTCAAAAAACCGACCTTTTTTTCCAAAAATTGAAAAAATCCTAGCCCAAAAAGAAGAAAGACTCCCCCCTTTGGTATGTTTTGACTCTTTCGATCGCCGAAGGAGAACCGCTTAAAGCACGGACTTCCGCTTTCTCCGACAACCTACTGGGGTCAGTGGCTTACCATAAAAAAATCTGCGGCCCCATCCGCCGACTAGGAGTATGTTAGTTTCACGCTTTTAGAACATTCAAATTGACCGAAAATAGCCATTTTTGGATAAGAGGGAGAAATGTTGGGAGTATCGAAACGGCAATATCGAAATCGTAATCAGGGCTCCAAATTACCCCAAAAAGCAAAAAATTACAAACTTTCATCCACATTTGTGGATTTTACTCTGAAAAAACACGAGCTTATGTACGTAATAAGCGATACAATCGATCGCCGAAGGAAAACCCTTTGACCTACGGACTTCCGGTTTGCATCAGCATCTGCCGGAGTCTGTTGGCTTGCCACAGGAGCAATTGCGTCCTCATCGGCCTCTTAAAACTATATTTGTTTCACACGTTTTCGTAATAAAAATACACCGAAAAAGCGCTATGAGTTAGAAGGTGAACGGTTGAGAATATCGAAACGGCGATTCCGGAATCGCAATCAGGGGTCCAAATTACCCCAGTAACCAAAAAATTACCGACGTCGGTCCACGTTTGCGAATTTTAGTGTGGCGACGTGAGCTTATGTACGTATTCGCGATAAAACCGAAACTTTCGTCGATCGCCGAAGAAAAATCCTTTGACCTACGGACTTCCGGTTTGGCAGACATTTAGATGGGTCTGTTGACTACCCTCAGGAGCAATTGCGTCCCTGCCCTTCACCGTTTAGTGCCTTTTTTGCCCTTCGAAACGCAAAAAAAACGTGTTTTCGGCGGTTATTTTAAAATTGCCGCCAGGGTGTTAGGAATATCGGTGTCGGACCCCCAAAATCGTAATCAGGGGTTCATTTTACGTCAGAAAATGTCAAAAAACCGACCTTTTTTTCCAAAAATTGAAAAAATCCTAGCCCAAAAAGAAGAAAGACTCCCCCCTTTGGTATGTTTTGACTCTTTCGATCGCCGAAGGAGAACCGCTTAAAGCACGGACTTCCGCTTTCTCCGACAACCTACTGGGGTCAGTGGCTTACCATAAAAAAATCTGCGGCCCCATCCGCCGACTAGGAGTATGTTAGTTTCACGCTTTTAGAACATTCAAATTGACCGAAAATAGCCATTTTTGGGTAAGAGGGAGAAATGTTGGGAGTATCGAAACGGCAATATCGAAATCGTAATCAGGGCTCCAAATTACTTCAAAAAGCAAAAAATTACAAACTTTCATCCACATTTGTGGATTTTACTCTGAAAAAACACGAGCTTATGTACGTAATAAGCGATACAATCGATCGCCGAAGGAAAACCCTTTGACCTACGGACTTCCGGTTTGCATCAGCATCTGCCGGAGTCTGTTGGCTTGCCACAGGAGCAATTGCGTCCTCATCGGCCTCTTAAAACTATATTTGTTTCACACGTTTTCGTAATAAAAATACACCGAAAAAGCGCTATGAGTTAGAAGGTGAACGGTTGAGAATATCGAAACGGCGATTCCGGAATCGCAATCAGGGGTCCAAATTACCCCAGTAACCAAAAAATTACCGACGTCGGTCCACGTTTGCGAATTTTAGTGTGGCGACGTGAGCTTATGTACGTATTCGCGATAAAACCGAAACTTTCGTCGATCGCCGAAAAAAAATCCTTTGACCTACGGACTTCCGGTTTGGCAGACATTTAGATGGGTCTGTTGACTACCCTCAGGAGCAATTGCGTCCCTGCCCTTCACCGTTTAGTGCCTTTTTTGCCCTTCGAAACGCAAAAAAAACGTGTTTTCGGCGGTTATTTTAAAATTGCCGCCAGGGTGTTAGGAATATCGGTGTCGGACCCCCAAAATCGTAATCAGGGGTTCATTTTACGTCAGAAAATGTCAAAAAACCGACCTTTTTTTCCAAAAATTGAAAAAATCCTAGCCCAAAAAGAAGAAAGACTCCCCCCTTTGGTATGTTTTGACTCTTTCGATCGCCGAAGGAGAACCGCTTAAAGCACGGACTTCCGCTTTCTCCGACAACCTACTGGGGTCAGTGGCTTACCATAAAAAAATCTGCGGCCCCATCCGCCGACTAGGAGTATGTTAGTTTCACGCTTTTAGAACATTCAAATTGACCGAAAATAGCCATTTTTGGATAAGAGGGAGAAATGTTGGGAGTATCGAAACGGCAATATCGAAATCGTAATCAGGGCTCCAAATTACCCCAAAAAGCAAAAAATTACAAACTTTCATCCACATTTGTGGATTTTACTCTGAAAAAACACGAGCTTATGTACGTAATAAGCGATACAATCGATCGCCGAAGGAAAACCCTTTGACCTACGGACTTCCGGTTTGCATCAGCATCTGCCGGAGTCTGTTGGCTTGCCACAGGAGCAATTGCGTCCTCATCGGCCTCTTAAAACTATATTTGTTTCACACGTTTTCGTAATAAAAATACACCGAAAAAGCGCTATGAGTTAGAAGGTGAACGGTTGAGAATATCGAAACGGCGATTCCGGAATCGCAATCAGGGGTCCAAATTACCCCAGTAACCAAAAAATTACCGACGTCGGTCCACGTTTGCGAATTTTAGTGTGGCGACGTGAGCTTATGTACGTATTCGCGATAAAACCGAAACTTTCGTCGATCGCCGAAGAAAAATCCTTTGACCTACGGACTTCCGGTTTGGCAGACATTTAGATGGGTCTGTTGACTACCCTCAGGAGCAATTGCGTCCCTGCCCTTCACCGTTTAGTGCCTTTTTTGCCCTTCGAAACGCAAAAAAAACGTGTTTTCGGCGGTTATTTTAAAATTGCCGCCAGGGTGTTAGGAATATCGGTGTCGGACCCCCAAAATCGTAATCAGGGGTTCATTTTACGTCAGAAAATGTCAAAAAACCGACCTTTTTTTCCAAAAATTGAAAAAATCCTAGCCCAAAAAGAAGAAAGACTCCCCCCTTTGGTATGTTTTGACTCTTTCGATCGCCGAAGGAGAACCGCTTAAAGCACGGACTTCCGCTTTCTCCGACAACCTACTGGGGTCAGTGGCTTACCATAAAAAAATCTGCGGCCCCATCCGCCGACTAGGAGTATGTTAGTTTCACGCTTTTAGAACATTCAAATTGACCGAAAATAGCCATTTTTGGATAAGAGGGAGAAATGTTGGGAGTATCGAAACGGCAATATCGAAATCGTAATCAGGGCTCCAAATTACCCCAAAAAGCAAAAAATTACAAACTTTCATCCACATTTGTGGATTTTACTCTGAAAAAACACGAGCTTATGTACGTAATAAGCGATACAATCGATCGCCGAAGGAAAACCCTTTGACCTACGGACTTCCGGTTTGCATCAGCATCTGCCGGAGTCTGTTGGCTTGCCACAGGAGCAATTGCGTCCTCATCGGCCTCTTAAAACTATATTTGTTTCACACGTTTTCGTAATAAAAATACACCGAAAAAGCGCTATGAGTTAGAAGGTGAACGGTTGAGAATATCGAAACGGCGATTCCGGAATCGCAATCAGGGGTCCAAATTACCCCAGTAACCAAAAAATTACCGACGTCGGTCCACGTTTGCGAATTTTAGTGTGGCGACGTGAGCTTATGTACGTATTCGCGATAAAACCGAAACTTTCGTCGATCGCCGAAGAAAAATCCTTTGACCTACGGACTTCCGGTTTGGCAGACATTTAGATGGGTCTGTTGACTACCCTCAGGAGCAATTGCGTCCCTGCCCTTCACCGTTTAGTGCCTTTTTTGCCCTTCGAAACGCAAAAAAAACGTGTTTTCGGCGGTTATTTTAAAATTGCCGCCAGGGTGTTAGGAATATCGGTGTCGGACCCCCAAAATCGTAATCAGGGGTTCATTTTACGTCAGAAAATGTCAAAAAACCGACCTTTTTTTCCAAAAATTGAAAAAATCCTAGCCCAAAAAGAAGAAAGACTCCCCCCTTTGGTATGTTTTGACTCTTTCGATCGCCGAAGGAGAACCGCTTAAAGCACGGACTTCCGCTTTCTCCGACAACCTACTGGGGTCAGTGGCTTACCATAAAAAAATCTGCGGCCCCATCCGCCGACTAGGAGTATGTTAGTTTCACGCTTTTAGAACATTCAAATTGACCGAAAATAGCCATTTTTGGATAAGAGGGAGAAATGTTGGGAGTATCGAAACGGCAATATCGAAATCGTAATCAGGGCTCCAAATTACCCCAAAAAGCAAAAAATTACAAACTTTCATCCACATTTGTGGATTTTACTCTGAAAAAACACGAGCTTATGTACGTAATAAGCGATACAATCGATCGCCGAAGGAAAACCCTTTGACCTACGGACTTCCGGTTTGCATCAGCATCTGCCGGAGTCTGTTGGCTTGCCACAGGAGCAATTGCGTCCTCATCGGCCTCTTAAAACTATATTTGTTTCACACGTTTTCGTAATAAAAATACACCGAAAAAGCGCTATGAGTTAGAAGGTGAACGGTTGAGAATATCGAAACGGCGATTCCGGAATCGCAATCAGGGGTCCAAATTACCCCAGTAACCAAAAAATTACCGACGTCGGTCCACGTTTGCGAATTTTAGTGTGGCGACGTGAGCTTATGTACGTATTCGCGATAAAACCGAAACTTTCGTCGATCGCCGAAGAAAAATCCTTTGACCTACGGACTTCCGGTTTGGCAGACATTTAGATGGGTCTGTTGACTACCCTCAGGAGCAATTGCGTCCCTGCCCTTCACCGTTTAGTGCCTTTTTTGCCCTTCGAAACGCAAAAAAAACGTGTTTTCGGCGGTTATTTTAAAATTGCCGCCAGGGTGTTAGGAATATCGGTGTCGGACCCCCAAAATCGTAATCAGGGGTTCATTTTACGTCAGAAAATGTCAAAAAACCGACCTTTTTTTCCAAAAATTGAAAAAATCCTAGCCCAAAAAGAAGAAAGACTCCCCCCTTTGGTATGTTTTGACTCTTTCGATCGCCGAAGGAGAACCGCTTAAAGCACGGACTTCCGCTTTCTCCGACAACCTACTGGGGTCAGTGGCTTACCATAAAACAATCTGCGGCCCCATCCGCCGACTAGGAGTATGTTAGTTTCACGCTTTTAGAACATTCAAATTGACCGAAAATAGCCATTTTTGGATAAGAGGGAGAAATGTTGGGAGTATCGAAACGGCAATATCGAAATCGTAATCAGGGCTCCAAATTACCCCAAAAAGCAAAAAATTACAAACTTTCATCCACATTTGTGGATTTTACTCTGAAAAAACACGAGCTTATGTACGTAATAAGCGATACAATCGATCGCCGAAGGAAAACCCTTTGACCTACGGACTTCCGGTTTGCATCAGCATCTGCCGGAGTCTGTTGGCTTGCCACAGGAGCAATTGCGTCCTCATCGGCCTCTTAAAACTATATTTGTTTCACACGTTTTCGTAATAAAAATACACCGAAAAAGCGCTATGAGTTAGAAGGTGAACGGTTGAGAATATCGAAACGGCGATTCCGGAATCGCAATCAGGGGTCCAAATTACCCCAGTAACCAAAAAATTACCGACGTCGGTCCACGTTTGCGAATTTTAGTGTGGCGACGTGAGCTTATGTACGTATTCGCGATAAAACCGAAACTTTCGTCGATCGCCGAAGAAAAATCCTTTGACCTACGGACTTCCGGTTTGGCAGACATTTAGATGGGTCTGTTGACTACCCTCAGGAGCAATTGCGTCCCTGCCCTTCACCGTTTAGTGCCTTTTTTGCCCTTCGAAACGCAAAAAAAACGTGTTTTCGGCGGTTATTTTAAAATTGCCGCCAGGGTGTTAGGAATATCGGTGTCGGACCCCCAAAATCGTAATCAGGGGTTCATTTTACGTCAGAAAATGTCAAAAAACCGACCTTTTTTTCCAAAAATTGAAAAAATCCTAGCCCAAAAAGAAGAAAGACTCCCCCCTTTGGTATGTTTTGACTCTTTCGATCGCCGAAGGAGAACCGCTTAAAGCACGGACTTCCGCTTTCTCCGACAACCTACTGGGGTCAGTGGCTTACCATAAAACAATCTGCGGCCCCATCCGCCGACTAGGAGTATGTTAGTTTCACGCTTTTAGAACATTCAAATTGACCGAAAATAGCCATTTTTGGATAAGAGGGAGAAATGTTGGGAGTATCGAAACGGCAATATCGAAATCGTAATCAGGGCTCCAAATTACCCCAAAAAGCAAAAAATTACAAACTTTCATCCACATTTGTGGATTTTACTCTGAAAAAACACGAGCTTATGTACGTAATAAGCGATACAATCGATCGCCGAAGGAAAACCCTTTGACCTACGGACTTCCGGTTTGCATCAGCATCTGCCGGAGTCTGTTGGCTTGCCACAGGAGCAATTGCGTCCTCATCGGCCTCTTAAAACTATATTTGTTTCACACGTTTTCGTAATAAAAATACACCGAAAAAGCGCTATGAGTTAGAAGGTGAACGGTTGAGAATATCGAAACGGCGATTCCGGAATCGCAATCAGGGGTCCAAATTACCCCAGTAACCAAAAAATTACCGACGTCGGTCCACGTTTGCGAATTTTAGTGTGGCGACGTGAGCTTATGTACGTATTCGCGATAAAACCGAAACTTTCGTCGATCGCCGAAGAAAAATCCTTTGACCTACGGACTTCCGGTTTGGCAGACATTTAGATGGGTCTGTTGACTACCCTCAGGAGCAATTGCGTCCCTGCCCTTCACCGTTTAGTGCCTTTTTTGCCCTTCGAAACGCAAAAAAAACGTGTTTTCGGCGGTTATTTTAAAATTGCCGCCAGGGTGTTAGGAATATCGGTGTCGGACCCCCAAAATCGTAATCAGGGGTTCATTTTACGTCAGAAAATGTCAAAAAACCGACCTTTTTTTCCAAAAATTGAAAAAATCCTAGCCCAAAAAGAAGAAAGACTCCCCCCTTTGGTATGTTTTGACTCTTTCGATCGCCGAAGGAGAACCGCTTAAAGCACGGACTTCCGCTTTCTCCGACAACCTACTGGGGTCAGTGGCTTACCATAAAAAAATCTGCGGCCCCATCCGCCGACTAGGAGTATGTTAGTTTCACGCTTTTAGAACATTCAAATTGACCGAAAATAGCCATTTTTGGATAAGAGGGAGAAATGTTGGGAGTATCGAAACGGCAATATCGAAATCGTAATCAGGGCTCCAAATTACCCCAAAAAGCAAAAAATTACAAACTTTCATCCACATTTGTGGATTTTACTCTGAAAAAACACGAGCTTATGTACGTAATAAGCGATACAATCGATCGCCGAAGGAAAACCCTTTGACCTACGGACTTCCGGTTTGCATCAGCATCTGCCGGAGTCTGTTGGCTTGCCACAGGAGCAATTGCGTCCTCCTCGGCCTCGTAAAACTATATTTGTTTTACACGTTTTCGTAATAAAAATACACCGAAAAAGCGCTATGAGTTAGAAGGTGAACGGTTGAGAATATCGAAACGGCGATTCCGGAATCGTAATCAGGGGTCCAAATTACCCCAGTAACCAAAAAATTACCGACGTCGGTCCACGTTTGCGAATTTTAGTGTGGCGACGTGAGCTTATGTACGTATTCGCGATAAAACCGAAACTTTCGTCGATCGCCGAAGAAAAATCCTTTGACCTACGGACTTCCGGTTTGGCAGACATTTAGATGGGTCTGTTGACTACCCTCAGGAGCAATTGCGTCCCTGCCCTTCACCGTTTAGTGCCTTTTTTGCCCTTCGAAACGCAAAAAAAACGTGTTTTTGGCGGTTATTTTAAAATTGCCGCCAGGGTGTTAGGAATATCGGTGTCGGACCCCCAAAATCGTAATCAGGGGTTCATTTTACGTCAGGAAATGTCAAAAAACCGACCTTTTTTTCCAAAAATTGAAAAAATCCTAGCCCAAAAAGAAGAAAGACTCCCCCCTTTGGTATGTTTTGACTCTTTCGATCGCCGAAGGAGAACCGCTTGAAGCACGGACTTCCGCTTGCTCCGACAACCTACTGGAGTCAGTGGCTTACCATAAAAAAATCTGCGGCCCCATCCGCCGACTAGGAGTATGTTAGTTTCACGCTTTTAGAACATTCAAATTGACCGAAAATAGCCATTTTTGGATAAGAGGGAGAAATGTTGGGAGTATCGAAACGGCAATATCGAAATCGTAATCAGGGCTCCAAATTACCCCAAAAAGCAAAAAATTACAAACTTTCATCCACATTTGTGGATTTTACTCTGAAAAAACACGAGCTTATGTACGTAATAAGTGATACAATCGATCGCCGAAGGAAAACCCTTTGACCTACGGACTTCCGGTTTGCATCAGCATCTGCCGGAGTCTGTTGGCTTGCCACAGGAGCAATTGCGTCCTCCTCGGCCTCGTAAAACTATATTTGTTTTACACGTTTTCGTAATAAAAATACACCGAAAAGCGCTATGAGTTAGAAGGTGAACGGTTGAGAATATCGAAACGGCGATTCCGGAATCGTAATCAGGGGTCCAAATTACCCCAGTAACCAAAAAATTACGGACGTCGGTCCACGTTTGCGAATTTTAGTGTGGCGACGTGAGCTTATGTACGTATTCGCGATAAAACCGAAACTTTCGTCGATCGCCGAAGAAAAATCCTTTGACCTACGGACTTCCGGTTTGGCAGACATTTAGATGGGTCTGTTGACTACCCTCAGGAGCAATTGCGTCCCTGCCCTTCACCGTTTAGTGCCTTTTTGCCCTTCGAAACGCAAAAAAACGTGTTTTCGGCGGTTATTTAAAATTGCCGCCAGGGTGTTAGGAATATCGGTGTCGGACCCCCAAAATCGTAAATCAGGGGTTCATTTTACGTCAGAAAATGTCAAAAAAACCGACCTTTTTTTCCAAAAATTGAAAAAATCCTAGCCCAAAAAGAAGAAAGACTCCCCCCTTTGGTATGTTTTGACTCTTTCGATCGCCGAAGGAGAACCGCTTAAAGCACGGACTTCCGCTTTCTCCGACAACCTACTGGGGTCAGTGGCTTACCATAAAAAAATCTGCGGCCCCATCCGCCGACTAGGAGTATGTTAGTTTCACGCTTTTAGAACATTCAAATTGACCGAAAATAGCCATTTTTGGATAAGAGGGAGAAATGTTGGGAGTATCGAAACGGCAATATCGAAATCGTAATCAGGGCTCCAAATTACCCCAAAAAGCAAAAAATTACAAACTTTCATCCACATTTGTGGATTTTACTCTGAAAAAACACGAGCTTATGTACGTAATAAGCGATACAATCGATCGCCGAAGGAAAACCCTTTGACCTACGGACTTCCGGTTTGCATCAGCATCTGCCGGAGTCTGTTGGCTTGCCACAGGAGCAATTGCGTCCTCATCGGCCTCTTAAAACTATATTTGTTTCACACGTTTTCGTAATAAAAATACACCGAAAAAGCGCTATGAGTTAGAAGGTGAACGGTTGAGAATATCGAAACGGCGATTCCGGAATCGCAATCAGGGGTCCAAATTACCCCAGTAACCAAAAAATTACCGACGTCGGTCCACGTTTGCGAATTTTAGTGTGGCGACGTGAGCTTATGTACGTATTCGCGATAAAACCGAAACTTTCGTCGATCGCCGAAGAAAAATCCTTTGACCTACGGACTTCCGGTTTGGCAGACATTTAGATGGGTCTGTTGACTACCCTCAGGAGCAATTGCGTCCCTGCCCTTCACCGTTTAGTGCCTTTTTTGCCCTTCGAAACGCAAAAAAAACGTGTTTTCGGCGGTTATTTTAAAATTGCCGCCAGGGTGTTAGGAATATCGGTGTCGGACCCCCAAAATCGTAATCAGGGGTTCATTTTACGTCAGAAAATGTCAAAAAACCGACCTTTTTTTCCAAAAATTGAAAAAATCCTAGCCCAAAAAGAAGAAAGACTCCCCCCTTTGGTATGTTTTGACTCTTTCGATCGCCGAAGGAGAACCGCTTAAAGCACGGACTTCCGCTTTCTCCGACAACCTACTGGGGTCAGTGGCTTACCATAAAAAAATCTGCGGCCCCATCCGCCGACTAGGAGTATGTTAGTTTCACGCTTTTAGAACATTCAAATTGACCGAAAATAGCCATTTTTGGATAAGAGGGAGAAATGTTGGGAGTATCGAAACGGCAATATCGAAATCGTAATCAGGGCTCCAAATTACCCCAAAAAGCAAAAAATTACAAACTTTCATCCACATTTGTGGATTTTACTCTGAAAAAACACGAGCTTATGTACGTAATAAGCGATACAATCGATCGCCGAAGGAAAACCCTTTGACCTACGGACTTCCGGTTTGCATCAGCATCTGCCGGAGTCTGTTGGCTTGCCACAGGAGCAATTGCGTCCTCATCGGCCTCTTAAAACTATATTTGTTTCACACGTTTTCGTAATAAAAATACACCGAAAAAGCGCTATGAGTTAGAAGGTGAACGGTTGAGAATATCGAAACGGCGATTCCGGAATCGCAATCAGGGGTCCAAATTACCCCAGTAACCAAAAAATTACCGACGTCGGTCCACGTTTGCGAATTTTAGTGTGGCGACGTGAGCTTATGTACGTATTCGCGATAAAACCGAAACTTTCGTCAATCGCCGAAGAAAAATCCTTTGACCTACGGACTTCCGGTTTGGCAGACATTTAGATGGGTCTGTTGACTACCCTCAGGAGCAATTGCGTCCCTGCCCTTCACCGTTTAGTGCCTTTTTTGCCCTTCGAAACGCAAAAAAAACGTGTTTTCGGCGGTTATTTTAAAATTGCCGCCAGGGTGTTAGGAATATCGGTGTCGGACCCCCAAAATCGTAATCAGGGGTTCATTTTACGTCAGAAAATGTCAAAAAACCGACCTTTTTTTCCAAAAATTGAAAAAATCCTAGCCCAAAAAGAAGAAAGACTCCCCCCTTTGGTATGTTTTGACTCTTTCGATCGCCGAAGGAGAACCGCTTAAAGCACGGACTTCCGCTTTCTCCGACAACCTACTGGGGTCAGTGGCTTACCATAAAAAAATCTGCGGCCCCATCCGCCGACTAGGAGTATGTTAGTTTCACGCTTTTAGAACATTCAAATTGACCGAAAATAGCCATTTTTGGATAAGAGGGAGAAATGTTGGGAGTATCGAAACGGCAATATCGAAATCGTAATCAGGGCTCCAAATTACCCCAAAAAGCAAAAAATTACAAACTTTCATCCACATTTGTGGATTTTACTCTGAAAAAACACGAGCTTATGTACGTAATAAGCGATACAATCGATCGCCGAAGGAAAACCCTTTGACCTACGGACTTCCGGTTTGCATCAGCATCTGCCGGAGTCTGTTGGCTTGCCACAGGAGCAATTGCGTCCTCATCGGCCTCTTAAAACTATATTTGTTTCACACGTTTTCGTAATAAAAATACACCGAAAAAGCGCTATGAGTTAGAAGGTGAACGGTTGAGAATATCGAAACGGCGATTCCGGAATCGCAATCAGGGGTCCAAATTACCCCAGTAACCAAAAAATTACCGACGTCGGTCCACGTTTGCGAATTTTAGTGTGGCGACGTGAGCTTATGTACGTATTCGCGATAAAACCGAAACTTTCGTCGATCGCCGAAGAAAAATCCTTTGACCTACGGACTTCCGGTTTGGCAGACATTTAGATGGGTCTGTTGACTACCCTCAGGAGCAATTGCGTCCCTGCCCTTCACCGTTTAGTGCCTTTTTTGCCCTTCGAAACGCAAAAAAAACGTGTTTTCGGCGGTTATTTTAAAATTGCCGCCAGGGTGTTAGGAATATCGGTGTCGGACCCCCAAAATCGTAATCAGGGGTTCATTTTACGTCAGAAAATGTCAAAAAACCGACCTTTTTTTCCAAAAATTGAAAAAATCCTAGCCCAAAAAGAAGAAAGACTCCCCCCTTTGGTATGTTTTGACTCTTTCGATCGCCGAAGGAGAACCGCTTAAAGCACGGACTTCCGCTTTCTCCGACAACCTACTGGGGTCAGTGGCTTACCATAAAAAAATCTGCGGCCCCATCCGCCGACTAGGAGTATGTTAGTTTCACGCTTTTAGAACATTCAAATTGACCGAAAATAGCCATTTTTGGGTAAGAGGGAGAAATGTTGGGAGTATCGAAACGGCAATATCGAAATCGTAATCAGGGCTCCAAATTACTTCAAAAAGCAAAAAATTACAAACTTTCATCCACATTTGTGGATTTTACTCTGAAAAAACACGAGCTTATGTACGTAATAAGCGATACAATCGATCGCCGAAGGAAAACCCTTTGACCTACGGACTTCCGGTTTGCATCAGCATCTGCCGGAGTCTGTTGGCTTGCCACAGGAGCAATTGCGTCCTCATCGGCCTCTTAAAACTATATTTGTTTCACACGTTTTCGTAATAAAAATACACCGAAAAAGCGCTATGAGTTAGAAGGTGAACGGTTGAGAATATCGAAACGGCGATTCCGGAATCGCAATCAGGGGTCCAAATTACCCCAGTAACCAAAAAATTACCGACGTCGGTCCACGTTTGCGAATTTTAGTGTGGCGACGTGAGCTTATGTACGTATTCGCGATAAAACCGAAACTTTCGTCGATCGCCGAAAAAAAATCCTTTGACCTACGGACTTCCGGTTTGGCAGACATTTAGATGGGTCTGTTGACTACCCTCAGGAGCAATTGCGTCCCTGCCCTTCACCGTTTAGTGCCTTTTTTGCCCTTCGAAACGCAAAAAAAACGTGTTTTCGGCGGTTATTTTAAAATTGCCGCCAGGGTGTTAGGAATATCGGTGTCGGACCCCCAAAATCGTAATCAGGGGTTCATTTTACGTCAGAAAATGTCAAAAAACCGACCTTTTTTTCCAAAAATTGAAAAAATCCTAGCCCAAAAAGAAGAAAGACTCCCCCCTTTGGTATGTTTTGACTCTTTCGATCGCCGAAGGAGAACCGCTTAAAGCACGGACTTCCGCTTTCTCCGACAACCTACTGGGGTCAGTGGCTTACCATAAAAAAATCTGCGGCCCCATCCGCCGACTAGGAGTATGTTAGTTTCACGCTTTTAGAACATTCAAATTGACCGAAAATAGCCATTTTTGGATAAGAGGGAGAAATGTTGGGAGTATCGAAACGGCAATATCGAAATCGTAATCAGGGCTCCAAATTACCCCAAAAAGCAAAAAATTACAAACTTTCATCCACATTTGTGGATTTTACTCTGAAAAAACACGAGCTTATGTACGTAATAAGCGATACAATCGATCGCCGAAGGAAAACCCTTTGACCTACGGACTTCCGGTTTGCATCAGCATCTGCCGGAGTCTGTTGGCTTGCCACAGGAGCAATTGCGTCCTCATCGGCCTCTTAAAACTATATTTGTTTCACACGTTTTCGTAATAAAAATACACCGAAAAAGCGCTATGAGTTAGAAGGTGAACGGTTGAGAATATCGAAACGGCGATTCCGGAATCGCAATCAGGGGTCCAAATTACCCCAGTAACCAAAAAATTACCGACGTCGGTCCACGTTTGCGAATTTTAGTGTGGCGACGTGAGCTTATGTACGTATTCGCGATAAAACCGAAACTTTCGTCGATCGCCGAAGAAAAATCCTTTGACCTACGGACTTCCGGTTTGGCAGACATTTAGATGGGTCTGTTGACTACCCTCAGGAGCAATTGCGTCCCTGCCCTTCACCGTTTAGTGCCTTTTTTGCCCTTCGAAACGCAAAAAAAACGTGTTTTCGGCGGTTATTTTAAAATTGCCGCCAGGGTGTTAGGAATATCGGTGTCGGACCCCCAAAATCGTAATCAGGGGTTCATTTTACGTCAGAAAATGTCAAAAAACCGACCTTTTTTTCCAAAAATTGAAAAAATCCTAGCCCAAAAAGAAGAAAGACTCCCCCCTTTGGTATGTTTTGACTCTTTCGATCGCCGAAGGAGAACCGCTTAAAGCACGGACTTCCGCTTTCTCCGACAACCTACTGGGGTCAGTGGCTTACCATAAAAAAATCTGCGGCCCCATCCGCCGACTAGGAGTATGTTAGTTTCACGCTTTTAGAACATTCAAATTGACCGAAAATAGCCATTTTTGGATAAGAGGGAGAAATGTTGGGAGTATCGAAACGGCAATATCGAAATCGTAATCAGGGCTCCAAATTACCCCAAAAAGCAAAAAATTACAAACTTTCATCCACATTTGTGGATTTTACTCTGAAAAAACACGAGCTTATGTACGTAATAAGCGATACAATCGATCGCCGAAGGAAAACCCTTTGACCTACGGACTTCCGGTTTGCATCAGCATCTGCCGGAGTCTGTTGGCTTGCCACAGGAGCAATTGCGTCCTCATCGGCCTCTTAAAACTATATTTGTTTCACACGTTTTCGTAATAAAAATACACCGAAAAAGCGCTATGAGTTAGAAGGTGAACGGTTGAGAATATCGAAACGGCGATTCCGGAATCGCAATCAGGGGTCCAAATTACCCCAGTAACCAAAAAATTACCGACGTCGGTCCACGTTTGCGAATTTTAGTGTGGCGACGTGAGCTTATGTACGTATTCGCGATAAAACCGAAACTTTCGTCGATCGCCGAAGAAAAATCCTTTGACCTACGGACTTCCGGTTTGGCAGACATTTAGATGGGTCTGTTGACTACCCTCAGGAGCAATTGCGTCCCTGCCCTTCACCGTTTAGTGCCTTTTTTGCCCTTCGAAACGCAAAAAAAACGTGTTTTCGGCGGTTATTTTAAAATTGCCGCCAGGGTGTTAGGAATATCGGTGTCGGACCCCCAAAATCGTAATCAGGGGTTCATTTTACGTCAGAAAATGTCAAAAAACCGACCTTTTTTTCCAAAAATTGAAAAAATCCTAGCCCAAAAAGAAGAAAGACTCCCCCCTTTGGTATGTTTTGACTCTTTCGATCGCCGAAGGAGAACCGCTTAAAGCACGGACTTCCGCTTTCTCCGACAACCTACTGGGGTCAGTGGCTTACCATAAAAAAATCTGCGGCCCCATCCGCCGACTAGGAGTATGTTAGTTTCACGCTTTTAGAACATTCAAATTGACCGAAAATAGCCATTTTTGGATAAGAGGGAGAAATGTTGGGAGTATCGAAACGGCAATATCGAAATCGTAATCAGGGCTCCAAATTACCCCAAAAAGCAAAAAATTACAAACTTTCATCCACATTTGTGGATTTTACTCTGAAAAAACACGAGCTTATGTACGTAATAAGCGATACAATCGATCGCCGAAGGAAAACCCTTTGACCTACGGACTTCCGGTTTGCATCAGCATCTGCCGGAGTCTGTTGGCTTGCCACAGGAGCAATTGCGTCCTCATCGGCCTCTTAAAACTATATTTGTTTCACACGTTTTCGTAATAAAAATACACCGAAAAAGCGCTATGAGTTAGAAGGTGAACGGTTGAGAATATCGAAACGGCGATTCCGGAATCGCAATCAGGGGTCCAAATTACCCCAGTAACCAAAAAATTACCGACGTCGGTCCACGTTTGCGAATTTTAGTGTGGCGACGTGAGCTTATGTACGTATTCGCGATAAAACCGAAACTTTCGTCGATCGCCGAAGAAAAATCCTTTGACCTACGGACTTCCGGTTTGGCAGACATTTAGATGGGTCTGTTGACTACCCTCAGGAGCAATTGCGTCCCTGCCCTTCACCGTTTAGTGCCTTTTTTGCCCTTCGAAACGCAAAAAAAACGTGTTTTCGGCGGTTATTTTAAAATTGCCGCCAGGGTGTTAGGAATATCGGTGTCGGACCCCCAAAATCGTAATCAGGGGTTCATTTTACGTCAGAAAATGTCAAAAAACCGACCTTTTTTTCCAAAAATTGAAAAAATCCTAGCCCAAAAAGAAGAAAGACTCCCCCCTTTGGTATGTTTTGACTCTTTCGATCGCCGAAGGAGAACCGCTTAAAGCACGGACTTCCGCTTTCTCCGACAACCTACTGGGGTCAGTGGCTTACCATAAAAAAATCTGCGGCCCCATCCGCCGACTAGGAGTATGTTAGTTTCACGCTTTTAGAACATTCAAATTGACCGAAAATAGCCATTTTTGGATAAGAGGGAGAAATGTTGGGAGTATCGAAACGGCAATATCGAAATCGTAATCAGGGCTCCAAATTACCCCAAAAAGCAAAAAATTACAAACTTTCATCCACATTTGTGGATTTTACTCTGAAAAAACACGAGCTTATGTACGTAATAAGCGATACAATCGATCGCCGAAGGAAAACCCTTTGACCTACGGACTTCCGGTTTGCATCAGCATCTGCCGGAGTCTGTTGGCTTGCCACAGGAGCAATTGCGTCCTCATCGGCCTCTTAAAACTATATTTGTTTCACACGTTTTCGTAATAAAAATACACCGAAAAAGCGCTATGAGTTAGAAGGTGAACGGTTGAGAATATCGAAACGGCGATTCCGGAATCGCAATCAGGGGTCCAAATTACCCCAGTAACCAAAAAATTACCGACGTCGGTCCACGTTTGCGAATTTTAGTGTGGCGACGTGAGCTTATGTACGTATTCGCGATAAAACCGAAACTTTCGTCGATCGCCGAAGAAAAATCCTTTGACCTACGGACTTCCGGTTTGGCAGACATTTAGATGGGTCTGTTGACTACCCTCAGGAGCAATTGCGTCCCTGCCCTTCACCGTTTAGTGCCTTTTTTGCCCTTCGAAACGCAAAAAAAACGTGTTTTCGGCGGTTATTTTAAAATTGCCGCCAGGGTGTTAGGAATATCGGTGTCGGACCCCCAAAATCGTAATCAGGGGTTCATTTTACGTCAGAAAATGTCAAAAAACCGACCTTTTTTTCCAAAAATTGAAAAAATCCTAGCCCAAAAAGAAGAAAGACTCCCCCCTTTGGTATGTTTTGACTCTTTCGATCGCCGAAGGAGAACCGCTTAAAGCACGGACTTCCGCTTTCTCCGACAACCTACTGGGGTCAGTGGCTTACCATAAAAAAATCTGCGGCCCCATCCGCCGACTAGGAGTATGTTAGTTTCACGCTTTTAGAACATTCAAATTGACCGAAAATAGCCATTTTTGGGTAAGAGGGAGAAATGTTGGGAGTATCGAAACGGCAATATCGAAATCGTAATCAGGGCTCCAAATTACTTCAAAAAGCAAAAAATTACAAACTTTCATCCACATTTGTGGATTTTACTCTGAAAAAACACGAGCTTATGTACGTAATAAGCGATACAATCGATCGCCGAAGGAAAACCCTTTGACCTACGGACTTCCGGTTTGCATCAGCATCTGCCGGAGTCTGTTGGCTTGCCACAGGAGCAATTGCGTCCTCATCGGCCTCTTAAAACTATATTTGTTTCACACGTTTTCGTAATAAAAATACACCGAAAAAGCGCTATGAGTTAGAAGGTGAACGGTTGAGAATATCGAAACGGCGATTCCGGAATCGCAATCAGGGGTCCAAATTACCCCAGTAACCAAAAAATTACCGACGTCGGTCCACGTTTGCGAATTTTAGTGTGGCGACGTGAGCTTATGTACGTATTCGCGATAAAACCGAAACTTTCGTCGATCGCCGAAAAAAAATCCTTTGACCTACGGACTTCCGGTTTGGCAGACATTTAGATGGGTCTGTTGACTACCCTCAGGAGCAATTGCGTCCCTGCCCTTCACCGTTTAGTGCCTTTTTTGCCCTTCGAAACGCAAAAAAAACGTGTTTTCGGCGGTTATTTTAAAATTGCCGCCAGGGTGTTAGGAATATCGGTGTCGGACCCCCAAAATCGTAATCAGGGGTTCATTTTACGTCAGAAAATGTCAAAAAACCGACCTTTTTTTCCAAAAATTGAAAAAATCCTAGCCCAAAAAGAAGAAAGACTCCCCCCTTTGGTATGTTTTGACTCTTTCGATCGCCGAAGGAGAACCGCTTAAAGCACGGACTTCCGCTTTCTCCGACAACCTACTGGGGTCAGTGGCTTACCATAAAAAAATCTGCGGCCCCATCCGCCGACTAGGAGTATGTTAGTTTCACGCTTTTAGAACATTCAAATTGACCGAAAATAGCCATTTTTGGATAAGAGGGAGAAATGTTGGGAGTATCGAAACGGCAATATCGAAATCGTAATCAGGGCTCCAAATTACCCCAAAAAGCAAAAAATTACAAACTTTCATCCACATTTGTGGATTTTACTCTGAAAAAACACGAGCTTATGTACGTAATAAGCGATACAATCGATCGCCGAAGGAAAACCCTTTGACCTACGGACTTCCGGTTTGCATCAGCATCTGCCGGAGTCTGTTGGCTTGCCACAGGAGCAATTGCGTCCTCATCGGCCTCTTAAAACTATATTTGTTTCACACGTTTTCGTAATAAAAATACACCGAAAAAGCGCTATGAGTTAGAAGGTGAACGGTTGAGAATATCGAAACGGCGATTCCGGAATCGCAATCAGGGGTCCAAATTACCCCAGTAACCAAAAAATTACCGACGTCGGTCCACGTTTGCGAATTTTAGTGTGGCGACGTGAGCTTATGTACGTATTCGCGATAAAACCGAAACTTTCGTCGATCGCCGAAGAAAAATCCTTTGACCTACGGACTTCCGGTTTGGCAGACATTTAGATGGGTCTGTTGACTACCCTCAGGAGCAATTGCGTCCCTGCCCTTCACCGTTTAGTGCCTTTTTTGCCCTTCGAAACGCAAAAAAAACGTGTTTTCGGCGGTTATTTTAAAATTGCCGCCAGGGTGTTAGGAATATCGGTGTCGGACCCCCAAAATCGTAATCAGGGGTTCATTTTACGTCAGAAAATGTCAAAAAACCGACCTTTTTTTCCAAAAATTGAAAAAATCCTAGCCCAAAAAGAAGAAAGACTCCCCCCTTTGGTATGTTTTGACTCTTTCGATCGCCGAAGGAGAACCGCTTAAAGCACGGACTTCCGCTTTCTCCGACAACCTACTGGGGTCAGTGGCTTACCATAAAAAAATCTGCGGCCCCATCCGCCGACTAGGAGTATGTTAGTTTCACGCTTTTAGAACATTCAAATTGACCGAAAATAGCCATTTTTGGATAAGAGGGAGAAATGTTGGGAGTATCGAAACGGCAATATCGAAATCGTAATCAGGGCTCCAAATTACCCCAAAAAGCAAAAAATTACAAACTTTCATCCACATTTGTGGATTTTACTCTGAAAAAACACGAGCTTATGTACGTAATAAGCGATACAATCGATCGCCGAAGGAAAACCCTTTGACCTACGGACTTCCGGTTTGCATCAGCATCTGCCGGAGTCTGTTGGCTTGCCACAGGAGCAATTGCGTCCTCATCGGCCTCTTAAAACTATATTTGTTTCACACGTTTTCGTAATAAAAATACACCGAAAAAGCGCTATGAGTTAGAAGGTGAACGGTTGAGAATATCGAAACGGCGATTCCGGAATCGCAATCAGGGGTCCAAATTACCCCAGTAACCAAAAAATTACCGACGTCGGTCCACGTTTGCGAATTTTAGTGTGGCGACGTGAGCTTATGTACGTATTCGCGATAAAACCGAAACTTTCGTCGATCGCCGAAGAAAAATCCTTTGACCTACGGACTTCCGGTTTGGCAGACATTTAGATGGGTCTGTTGACTACCCTCAGGAGCAATTGCGTCCCTGCCCTTCACCGTTTAGTGCCTTTTTTGCCCTTCGAAACGCAAAAAAAACGTGTTTTCGGCGGTTATTTTAAAATTGCCGCCAGGGTGTTAGGAATATCGGTGTCGGACCCCCAAAATCGTAATCAGGGGTTCATTTTACGTCAGAAAATGTCAAAAAACCGACCTTTTTTTCCAAAAATTGAAAAAATCCTAGCCCAAAAAGAAGAAAGACTCCCCCCTTTGGTATGTTTTGACTCTTTCGATCGCCGAAGGAGAACCGCTTAAAGCACGGACTTCCGCTTTCTCCGACAACCTACTGGGGTCAGTGGCTTACCATAAAAAAATCTGCGGCCCCATCCGCCGACTAGGAGTATGTTAGTTTCACGCTTTTAGAACATTCAAATTGACCGAAAATAGCCATTTTTGGATAAGAGGGAGAAATGTTGGGAGTATCGAAACGGCAATATCGAAATCGTAATCAGGGCTCCAAATTACCCCAAAAAGCAAAAAATTACAAACTTTCATCCACATTTGTGGATTTTACTCTGAAAAAACACGAGCTTATGTACGTAATAAGCGATACAATCGATCGCCGAAGGAAAACCCTTTGACCTACGGACTTCCGGTTTGCATCAGCATCTGCCGGAGTCTGTTGGCTTGCCACAGGAGCAATTGCGTCCTCATCGGCCTCTTAAAACTATATTTGTTTCACACGTTTTCGTAATAAAAATACACCGAAAAAGCGCTATGAGTTAGAAGGTGAACGGTTGAGAATATCGAAACGGCGATTCCGGAATCGCAATCAGGGGTCCAAATTACCCCAGTAACCAAAAAATTACCGACGTCGGTCCACGTTTGCGAATTTTAGTGTGGCGACGTGAGCTTATGTACGTATTCGCGATAAAACCGAAACTTTCGTCGATCGCCGAAGAAAAATCCTTTGACCTACGGACTTCCGGTTTGGCAGACATTTAGATGGGTCTGTTGACTACCCTCAGGAGCAATTGCGTCCCTGCCCTTCACCGTTTAGTGCCTTTTTTGCCCTTCGAAACGCAAAAAAAACGTGTTTTCGGCGGTTATTTTAAAATTGCCGCCAGGGTGTTAGGAATATCGGTGTCGGACCCCCAAAATCGTAATCAGGGGTTCATTTTACGTCAGAAAATGTCAAAAAACCGACCTTTTTTTCCAAAAATTGAAAAAATCCTAGCCCAAAAAGAAGAAAGACTCCCCCCTTTGGTATGTTTTGACTCTTTCGATCGCCGAAGGAGAACCGCTTAAAGCACGGACTTCCGCTTTCTCCGACAACCTACTGGGGTCAGTGGCTTACCATAAAAAAATCTGCGGCCCCATCCGCCGACTAGGAGTATGTTAGTTTCACGCTTTTAGAACATTCAAATTGACCGAAAATAGCCATTTTTGGATAAGAGGGAGAAATGTTGGGAGTATCGAAACGGCAATATCGAAATCGTAATCAGGGCTCCAAATTACCCCAAAAAGCAAAAAATTACAAACTTTCATCCACATTTGTGGATTTTACTCTGAAAAAACACGAGCTTATGTACGTAATAAGCGATACAATCGATCGCCGAAGGAAAACCCTTTGACCTACGGACTTCCGGTTTGCATCAGCATCTGCCGGAGTCTGTTGGCTTGCCACAGGAGCAATTGCGTCCTCATCGGCCTCTTAAAACTATATTTGTTTCACACGTTTTCGTAATAAAAATACACCGAAAAAGCGCTATGAGTTAGAAGGTGAACGGTTGAGAATATCGAAACGGCGATTCCGGAATCGCAATCAGGGGTCCAAATTACCCCAGTAACCAAAAAATTACCGACGTCGGTCCACGTTTGCGAATTTTAGTGTGGCGACGTGAGCTTATGTACGTATTCGCGATAAAACCGAAACTTTCGTCGATCGCCGAAGAAAAATCCTTTGACCTACGGACTTCCGGTTTGGCAGACATTTAGATGGGTCTGTTGACTACCCTCAGGAGCAATTGCGTCCCTGCCCTTCACCGTTTAGTGCCTTTTTTGCCCTTCGAAACGCAAAAAAAACGTGTTTTCGGCGGTTATTTTAAAATTGCCGCCAGGGTGTTAGGAATATCGGTGTCGGACCCCCAAAATCGTAATCAGGGGTTCATTTTACGTCAGAAAATGTCAAAAAACCGACCTTTTTTTCCAAAAATTGAAAAAATCCTAGCCCAAAAAGAAGAAAGACTCCCCCCTTTGGTATGTTTTGACTCTTTCGATCGCCGAAGGAGAACCGCTTAAAGCACGGACTTCCGCTTTCTCCGACAACCTACTGGGGTCAGTGGCTTACCATAAAACAATCTGCGGCCCCATCCGCCGACTAGGAGTATGTTAGTTTCACGCTTTTAGAACATTCAAATTGACCGAAAATAGCCATTTTTGGATAAGAGGGAGAAATGTTGGGAGTATCGAAACGGCAATATCGAAATCGTAATCAGGGCTCCAAATTACCCCAAAAAGCAAAAAATTACAAACTTTCATCCACATTTGTGGATTTTACTCTGAAAAAACACGAGCTTATGTACGTAATAAGCGATACAATCGATCGCCGAAGGAAAACCCTTTGACCTACGGACTTCCGGTTTGCATCAGCATCTGCCGGAGTCTGTTGGCTTGCCACAGGAGCAATTGCGTCCTCATCGGCCTCTTAAAACTATATTTGTTTCACACGTTTTCGTAATAAAAATACACCGAAAAAGCGCTATGAGTTAGAAGGTGAACGGTTGAGAATATCGAAACGGCGATTCCGGAATCGCAATCAGGGGTCCAAATTACCCCAGTAACCAAAAAATTACCGACGTCGGTCCACGTTTGCGAATTTTAGTGTGGCGACGTGAGCTTATGTACGTATTCGCGATAAAACCGAAACTTTCGTCGATCGCCGAAGAAAAATCCTTTGACCTACGGACTTCCGGTTT
Organism: Tachinus rufipes; assembly: GCA_963932245.1. NCBI lineage: Eukaryota > Metazoa > Arthropoda > Insecta > Coleoptera > Staphylinidae > Tachinus > Tachinus rufipes. The sequence goes on from OZ010748.1 coordinate 93,344,645, forward strand.
GGCAGACATTTAGATGGGTCTGTTGACTACCCTCAGGAGCAATTGCGTCCCTGCCCTTCACCGTTTAGTGCCTTTTTTGCCCTTCGAAACGCAAAAAAAACGTGTTTTCGGCGGTTATTTTAAAATTGCCGCCAGGGTGTTAGGAATATCGGTGTCGGACCCCCAAAATCGTAATCAGGGGTTCATTTTACGTCAGAAAATGTCAAAAAACCGACCTTTTTTTCCAAAAATTGAAAAAATCCTAGCCCAAAAAGAAGAAAGACTCCCCCCTTTGGTATGTTTTGACTCTTTCGATCGCCGAAGGAGAACCGCTTAAAGCACGGACTTCCGCTTTCTCCGACAACCTACTGGGGTCAGTGGCTTACCATAAAAAAATCTGCGGCCCCATCCGCCGACTAGGAGTATGTTAGTTTCACGCTTTTAGAACATTCAAATTGACCGAAAATAGCCATTTTTGGATAAGAGGGAGAAATGTTGGGAGTATCGAAACGGCAATATCGAAATCGTAATCAGGGCTCCAAATTACCCCAAAAAGCAAAAAATTACAAACTTTCATCCACATTTGTGGATTTTACTCTGAAAAAACACGAGCTTATGTACGTAATAAGCGATACAATCGATCGCCGAAGGAAAACCCTTTGACCTACGGACTTCCGGTTTGCATCAGCATCTGCCGGAGTCTGTTGGCTTGCCACAGGAGCAATTGCGTCCTCCTCGGCCTCGTAAAACTATATTTGTTTTACACGTTTTCGTAATAAAAATACACCGAAAAAGCGCTATGAGTTAGAAGGTGAACGGTTGAGAATATCGAAACGGCGATTCCGGAATCGTAATCAGGGGTCCAAATTACCCCAGTAACCAAAAAATTACCGACGTCGGTCCACGTTTGCGAATTTTAGTGTGGCGACGTGAGCTTATGTACGTATTCGCGATAAAACCGAAACTTTCGTCGATCGCCGAAGAAAAATCCTTTGACCTACGGACTTCCGGTTTGGCAGACATTTAGATGGGTCTGTTGACTACCCTCAGGAGCAATTGCGTCCCTGCCCTTCACCGTTTAGTGCCTTTTTTGCCCTTCGAAACGCAAAAAAAACGTGTTTTTGGCGGTTATTTTAAAATTGCCGCCAGGGTGTTAGGAATATCGGTGTCGGACCCCCAAAATCGTAATCAGGGGTTCATTTTACGTCAGGAAATGTCAAAAAACCGACCTTTTTTTCCAAAAATTGAAAAAATCCTAGCCCAAAAAGAAGAAAGACTCCCCCCTTTGGTATGTTTTGACTCTTTCGATCGCCGAAGGAGAACCGCTTGAAGCACGGACTTCCGCTTGCTCCGACAACCTACTGGAGTCAGTGGCTTACCATAAAAAAATCTGCGGCCCCATCCGCCGACTAGGAGTATGTTAGTTTCACGCTTTTAGAACATTCAAATTGACCGAAAATAGCCATTTTTGGATAAGAGGGAGAAATGTTGGGAGTATCGAAACGGCAATATCGAAATCGTAATCAGGGCTCCAAATTACCCCAAAAAGCAAAAAATTACAAACTTTCATCCACATTTGTGGATTTTACTCTGAAAAAACACGAGCTTATGTACGTAATAAGTGATACAATCGATCGCCGAAGGAAAACCCTTTGACCTACGGACTTCCGGTTTGCATCAGCATCTGCCGGAGTCTGTTGGCTTGCCACAGGAGCAATTGCGTCCTCCTCGGCCTCGTAAAACTATATTTGTTTTACACGTTTTCGTAATAAAAATACACCGAAAAAGCGCTATGAGTTAGAAGGTGAACGGTTGAGAATATCGAAACGGCGATTCCGGAATCGTAATCAGGGGTCCAAATTACCCCAGTAACCAAAAAATTACGGACGTCGGTCCACGTTTGCGAATTTTAGTGTGGCGACGTGAGCTTATGTACGTATTCGCGATAAAACCGAAACTTTCGTCGATCGCCGAAGAAAAATCCTTTGACCTACGGACTTCCGGTTTGGCAGACATTTAGATGGGTCTGTTGACTACCCTCAGGAGCAATTGCGTCCCTGCCCTTCACCGTTTAGTGCCTTTTTTGCCCTTCGAAACGCAAAAAAAACGTGTTTTCGGCGGTTATTTTAAAATTGCCGCCAGGGTGTTAGGAATATCGGTGTCGGACCCCCAAAATCGTAATCAGGGGTTCATTTTACGTCAGAAAATGTCAAAAAACCGACCTTTTTTTCCAAAAATTGAAAAAATCCTAGCCCAAAAAGAAGAAAGACTCCCCCCTTTGGTATGTTTTGACTCTTTCGATCGCCGAAGGAGAACCGCTTAAAGCACGGACTTCCGCTTTCTCCGACAACCTACTGGGGTCAGTGGCTTACCATAAAACAATCTGCGGCCCCATCCGCCGACTAGGAGTATGTTAGTTTCACGCTTTTAGAACATTCAAATTGACCGAAAATAGCCATTTTTGGATAAGAGGGAGAAATGTTGGGAGTATCGAAACGGCAATATCGAAATCGTAATCAGGGCTCCAAATTACCCCAAAAAGCAAAAAATTACAAACTTTCATCCACATTTGTGGATTTTACTCTGAAAAAACACGAGCTTATGTACGTAATAAGCGATACAATCGATCGCCGAAGGAAAACCCTTTGACCTACGGACTTCCGGTTTGCATCAGCATCTGCCGGAGTCTGTTGGCTTGCCACAGGAGCAATTGCGTCCTCATCGGCCTCTTAAAACTATATTTGTTTCACACGTTTTCGTAATAAAAATACACCGAAAAAGCGCTATGAGTTAGAAGGTGAACGGTTGAGAATATCGAAACGGCGATTCCGGAATCGCAATCAGGGGTCCAAATTACCCCAGTAACCAAAAAATTACCGACGTCGGTCCACGTTTGCGAATTTTAGTGTGGCGACGTGAGCTTATGTACGTATTCGCGATAAAACCGAAACTTTCGTCGATCGCCGAAGAAAAATCCTTTGACCTACGGACTTCCGGTTTGGCAGACATTTAGATGGGTCTGTTGACTACCCTCAGGAGCAATTGCGTCCCTGCCCTTCACCGTTTAGTGCCTTTTTTGCCCTTCGAAACGCAAAAAAAACGTGTTTTCGGCGGTTATTTTAAAATTGCCGCCAGGGTGTTAGGAATATCGGTGTCGGACCCCCAAAATCGTAATCAGGGGTTCATTTTACGTCAGAAAATGTCAAAAAACCGACCTTTTTTTCCAAAAATTGAAAAAATCCTAGCCCAAAAAGAAGAAAGACTCCCCCCTTTGGTATGTTTTGACTCTTTCGATCGCCGAAGGAGAACCGCTTAAAGCACGGACTTCCGCTTTCTCCGACAACCTACTGGGGTCAGTGGCTTACCATAAAAAAATCTGCGGCCCCATCCGCCGACTAGGAGTATGTTAGTTTCACGCTTTTAGAACATTCAAATTGACCGAAAATAGCCATTTTTGGATAAGAGGGAGAAATGTTGGGAGTATCGAAACGGCAATATCGAAATCGTAATCAGGGCTCCAAATTACCCCAAAAAGCAAAAAATTACAAACTTTCATCCACATTTGTGGATTTTACTCTGAAAAAACACGAGCTTATGTACGTAATAAGCGATACAATCGATCGCCGAAGGAAAACCCTTTGACCTACGGACTTCCGGTTTGCATCAGCATCTGCCGGAGTCTGTTGGCTTGCCACAGGAGCAATTGCGTCCTCCTCGGCCTCGTAAAACTATATTTGTTTTACACGTTTTCGTAATAAAAATACACCGAAAAAGCGCTATGAGTTAGAAGGTGAACGGTTGAGAATATCGAAACGGCGATTCCGGAATCGTAATCAGGGGTCCAAATTACCCCAGTAACCAAAAAATTACCGACGTCGGTCCACGTTTGCGAATTTTAGTGTGGCGACGTGAGCTTATGTACGTATTCGCGATAAAACCGAAACTTTCGTCGATCGCCGAAGAAAAATCCTTTGACCTACGGACTTCCGGTTTGGCAGACATTTAGATGGGTCTGTTGACTACCCTCAGGAGCAATTGCGTCCCTGCCCTTCACCGTTTAGTGCCTTTTTTGCCCTTCGAAACGCAAAAAAAACGTGTTTTTGGCGGTTATTTTAAAATTGCCGCCAGGGTGTTAGGAATATCGGTGTCGGACCCCCAAAATCGTAATCAGGGGTTCATTTTACGTCAGGAAATGTCAAAAAACCGACCTTTTTTTCCAAAAATTGAAAAAATCCTAGCCCAAAAAGAAGAAAGACTCCCCCCTTTGGTATGTTTTGACTCTTTCGATCGCCGAAGGAGAACCGCTTGAAGCACGGACTTCCGCTTGCTCCGACAACCTACTGGAGTCAGTGGCTTACCATAAAAAAATCTGCGGCCCCATCCGCCGACTAGGAGTATGTTAGTTTCACGCTTTTAGAACATTCAAATTGACCGAAAATAGCCATTTTTGGATAAGAGGGAGAAATGTTGGGAGTATCGAAACGGCAATATCGAAATCGTAATCAGGGCTCCAAATTACCCCAAAAAGCAAAAAATTACAAACTTTCATCCACATTTGTGGATTTTACTCTGAAAAAACACGAGCTTATGTACGTAATAAGCGATACAATCGATCGCCGAAGGAAAACCCTTTGACCTACGGACTTCCGGTTTGCATCAGCATCTGCCGGAGTCTGTTGGCTTGCCACAGGAGCAATTGCGTCCTCCTCGGCCTCGTAAAACTATATTTGTTTTACACGTTTTCGTAATAAAAATACACCGAAAAAGCGCTATGAGTTAGAAGGTGAACGGTTGAGAATATCGAAACGGCGATTCCGGAATCGTAATCAGGGGTCCAAATTACCCCAGTAACCAAAAAATTACCGACGTCGGTCCACGTTTGCGAATTTTAGTGTGGCGACGTGAGCTTATGTACGTATTCGCGATAAAACCGAAACTTTCGTCGATCGCCGAAGAAAAATCCTTTGACCTACGGACTTCCGGTTTGGCAGACATTTAGATGGGTCTGTTGACTACCCTCAGGAGCAATTGCGTCCCTGCCCTTCACCGTTTAGTGCCTTTTTTGCCCTTCGAAACGCAAAAAAAACGTGTTTTCGGCGGTTATTTTAAAATTGCCGCCAGGGTGTTAGGAATATCGGTGTCGGACCCCCAAAATCGTAATCAGGGGTTCATTTTACGTCAGAAAATGTCAAAAAACCGACCTTTTTTTCCAAAAATTGAAAAAATCCTAGCCCAAAAAGAAGAAAGACTCCCCCCTTTGGTATGTTTTGACTCTTTCGATCGCCGAAGGAGAACCGCTTAAAGCACGGACTTCCGCTTTCTCCGACAACCTACTGGGGTCAGTGGCTTACCATAAAACAATCTGCGGCCCCATCCGCCGACTAGGAGTATGTTAGTTTCACGCTTTTAGAACATTCAAATTGACCGAAAATAGCCATTTTTGGATAAGAGGGAGAAATGTTGGGAGTATCGAAACGGCAATATCGAAATCGTAATCAGGGCTCCAAATTACCCCAAAAAGCAAAAAATTACAAACTTTCATCCACATTTGTGGATTTTACTCTGAAAAAACACGAGCTTATGTACGTAATAAGCGATACAATCGATCGCCGAAGGAAAACCCTTTGACCTACGGACTTCCGGTTTGCATCAGCATCTGCCGGAGTCTGTTGGCTTGCCACAGGAGCAATTGCGTCCTCATCGGCCTCTTAAAACTATATTTGTTTCACACGTTTTCGTAATAAAAATACACCGAAAAAGCGCTATGAGTTAGAAGGTGAACGGTTGAGAATATCGAAACGGCGATTCCGGAATCGCAATCAGGGGTCCAAATTACCCCAGTAACCAAAAAATTACCGACGTCGGTCCACGTTTCCGAATTTTAGTGTGGCGACGTGAGCTTATGTACGTATTCGCGATAAAACCGAAACTTTCGTCGATCGCCGAAGAAAAATCCTTTGACCTACGGACTTCCGGTTTGGCAGACATTTAGATGGGTCTGTTGACTACCCTCAGGAGCAATTGCGTCCCTGCCCTTCACCGTTTAGTGCCTTTTTTGCCCTTCGAAACGCAAAAAAAACGTGTTTTCGGCGGTTATTTTAAAATTGCCGCCAGGGTGTTAGGAATATCGGTGTCGGACCCCCAAAATCGTAATCAGGGGTTCATTTTACGTCAGAAAATGTCAAAAAACCGACCTTTTTTTCCAAAAATTGAAAAAATCCTAGCCCAAAAAGAAGAAAGACTCCCCCCTTTGGTATGTTTTGACTCTTTCGATCGCCGAAGGAGAACCGCTTAAAGCACGGACTTCCGCTTTCTCCGACAACCTACTGGGGTCAGTGGCTTACCATAAAACAATCTGCGGCCCCATCCGCCGACTAGGAGTATGTTAGTTTCACGCTTTTAGAACATTCAAATTGACCGAAAATAGCCATTTTTGGATAAGAGGGAGAAATGTTGGGAGTATCGAAACGGCAATATCGAAATCGTAATCAGGGCTCCAAATTACCCCAAAAAGCAAAAAATTACAAACTTTCATCCACATTTGTGGATTTTACTCTGAAAAAACACGAGCTTATGTACGTAATAAGCGATACAATCGATCGCCGAAGGAAAACCCTTTGACCTACGGACTTCCGGTTTGCATCAGCATCTGCCGGAGTCTGTTGGCTTGCCACAGGAGCAATTGCGTCCTCATCGGCCTCTTAAAACTATATTTGTTTCACACGTTTTCGTAATAAAAATACACCGAAAAAGCGCTATGAGTTAGAAGGTGAACGGTTGAGAATATCGAAACGGCGATTCCGGAATCGCAATCAGGGGTCCAAATTACCCCAGTAACCAAAAAATTACCGACGTCGGTCCACGTTTCCGAATTTTAGTGTGGCGACGTGAGCTTATGTACGTATTCGCGATAAAACCGAAACTTTCGTCGATCGCCGAAGAAAAATCCTTTGACCTACGGACTTCCGGTTTGGCAGACATTTAGATGGGTCTGTTGACTACCCTCAGGAGCAATTGCGTCCCTGCCCTTCACCGTTTAGTGCCTTTTTTGCCCTTCGAAACGCAAAAAAAACGTGTTTTCGGCGGTTATTTTAAAATTGCCGCCAGGGTGTTAGGAATATCGGTGTCGGACCCCCAAAATCGTAATCAGGGGTTCATTTTACGTCAGAAAATGTCAAAAAACCGACCTTTTTTTCCAAAAATTGAAAAAATCCTAGCCCAAAAAGAAGAAAGACTCCCCCCTTTGGTATGTTTTGACTCTTTCGATCGCCGAAGGAGAACCGCTTAAAGCACGGACTTCCGCTTTCTCCGACAACCTACTGGGGTCAGTGGCTTACCATAAAACAATCTGCGGCCCCATCCGCCGACTAGGAGTATGTTAGTTTCACGCTTTTAGAACATTCAAATTGACCGAAAATAGCCATTTTTGGATAAGAGGGAGAAATGTTGGGAGTATCGAAACGGCAATATCGAAATCGTAATCAGGGCTCCAAATTACCCCAAAAAGCAAAAAATTACAAACTTTCATCCACATTTGTGGATTTTACTCTGAAAAAACACGAGCTTATGTACGTAATAAGCGATACAATCGATCGCCGAAGGAAAACCCTTTGACCTACGGACTTCCGGTTTGCATCAGCATCTGCCGGAGTCTGTTGGCTTGCCACAGGAGCAATTGCGTCCTCATCGGCCTCTTAAAACTATATTTGTTTCACACGTTTTCGTAATAAAAATACACCGAAAAAGCGCTATGAGTTAGAAGGTGAACGGTTGAGAATATCGAAACGGCGATTCCGGAATCGCAATCAGGGGTCCAAATTACCCCAGTAACCAAAAAATTACCGACGTCGGTCCACGTTTGCGAATTTTAGTGTGGCGACGTGAGCTTATGTACGTATTCGCGATAAAACCGAAACTTTCGTCGATCGCCGAAGAAAAATCCTTTGACCTACGGACTTCCGGTTTGGCAGACATTTAGATGGGTCTGTTGACTACCCTCAGGAGCAATTGCGTCCCTGCCCTTCACCGTTTAGTGCCTTTTTTGCCCTTCGAAACGCAAAAAAAACGTGTTTTCGGCGGTTATTTTAAAATTGCCGCCAGGGTGTTAGGAATATCGGTGTCGGACCCCCAAAATCGTAATCAGGGGTTCATTTTACGTCAGAAAATGTCAAAAAACCGACCTTTTTTTCCAAAAATTGAAAAAATCCTAGCCCAAAAAGAAGAAAGACTCCCCCCTTTGGTATGTTTTGACTCTTTCGATCGCCGAAGGAGAACCGCTTAAAGCACGGACTTCCGCTTTCTCCGACAACCTACTGGGGTCAGTGGCTTACCATAAAAAAATCTGCGGCCCCATCCGCCGACTAGGAGTATGTTAGTTTCACGCTTTTAGAACATTCAAATTGACCGAAAATAGCCATTTTTGGATAAGAGGGAGAAATGTTGGGAGTATCGAAACGGCAATATCGAAATCGTAATCAGGGCTCCAAATTACCCCAAAAAGCAAAAAATTACAAACTTTCATCCACATTTGTGGATTTTACTCTGAAAAAACACGAGCTTATGTACGTAATAAGCGATACAATCGATCGCCGAAGGAAAACCCTTTGACCTACGGACTTCCGGTTTGCATCAGCATCTGCCGGAGTCTGTTGGCTTGCCACAGGAGCAATTGCGTCCTCCTCGGCCTCGTAAAACTATATTTGTTTTACACGTTTTCGTAATAAAAATACACCGAAAAAGCGCTATGAGTTAGAAGGTGAACGGTTGAGAATATCGAAACGGCGATTCCGGAATCGTAATCAGGGGTCCAAATTACCCCAGTAACCAAAAAATTACCGACGTCGGTCCACGTTTGCGAATTTTAGTGTGGCGACGTGAGCTTATGTACGTATTCGCGATAAAACCGAAACTTTCGTCGATCGCCGAAGAAAAATCCTTTGACCTACGGACTTCCGGTTTGGCAGACATTTAGATGGGTCTGTTGACTACCCTCAGGAGCAATTGCGTCCCTGCCCTTCACCGTTTAGTGCCTTTTTTGCCCTTCGAAACGCAAAAAAAACGTGTTTTTGGCGGTTATTTTAAAATTGCCGCCAGGGTGTTAGGAATATCGGTGTCGGACCCCCAAAATCGTAATCAGGGGTTCATTTTACGTCAGGAAATGTCAAAAAACCGACCTTTTTTTCCAAAAATTGAAAAAATCCTAGCCCAAAAAGAAGAAAGACTCCCCCCTTTGGTATGTTTTGACTCTTTCGATCGCCGAAGGAGAACCGCTTGAAGCACGGACTTCCGCTTGCTCCGACAACCTACTGGAGTCAGTGGCTTACCATAAAAAAATCTGCGGCCCCATCCGCCGACTAGGAGTATGTTAGTTTCACGCTTTTAGAACATTCAAATTGACCGAAAATAGCCATTTTTGGATAAGAGGGAGAAATGTTGGGAGTATCGAAACGGCAATATCGAAATCGTAATCAGGGCTCCAAATTACCCCAAAAAGCAAAAAATTACAAACTTTCATCCACATTTGTGGATTTTACTCTGAAAAAACACGAGCTTATGTACGTAATAAGCGATACAATCGATCGCCGAAGGAAAACCCTTTGACCTACGGACTTCCGGTTTGCATCAGCATCTGCCGGAGTCTGTTGGCTTGCCACAGGAGCAATTGCGTCCTCCTCGGCCTCGTAAAACTATATTTGTTTTACACGTTTTCGTAATAAAAATACACCGAAAAAGCGCTATGAGTTAGAAGGTGAACGGTTGAGAATATCGAAACGGCGATTCCGGAATCGTAATCAGGGGTCCAAATTACCCCAGTAACCAAAAAATTACCGACGTCGGTCCACGTTTGCGAATTTTAGTGTGGCGACGTGAGCTTATGTACGTATTCGCGATAAAACCGAAACTTTCGTCGATCGCCGAAGAAAAATCCTTTGACCTACGGACTTCCGGTTTGGCAGACATTTAGATGGGTCTGTTGACTACCCTCAGGAGCAATTGCGTCCCTGCCCTTCACCGTTTAGTGCCTTTTTTGCCCTTCGAAACGCAAAAAAAACGTGTTTTCGGCGGTTATTTTAAAATTGCCGCCAGGGTGTTAGGAATATCGGTGTCGGACCCCCAAAATCGTAATCAGGGGTTCATTTTACGTCAGAAAATGTCAAAAAACCGACCTTTTTTTCCAAAAATTGAAAAAATCCTAGCCCAAAAAGAAGAAAGACTCCCCCCTTTGGTATGTTTTGACTCTTTCGATCGCCGAAGGAGAACCGCTTAAAGCACGGACTTCCGCTTTCTCCGACAACCTACTGGGGTCAGTGGCTTACCATAAAACAATCTGCGGCCCCATCCGCCGACTAGGAGTATGTTAGTTTCACGCTTTTAGAACATTCAAATTGACCGAAAATAGCCATTTTTGGATAAGAGGGAGAAATGTTGGGAGTATCGAAACGGCAATATCGAAATCGTAATCAGGGCTCCAAATTACCCCAAAAAGCAAAAAATTACAAACTTTCATCCACATTTGTGGATTTTACTCTGAAAAAACACGAGCTTATGTACGTAATAAGCGATACAATCGATCGCCGAAGGAAAACCCTTTGACCTACGGACTTCCGGTTTGCATCAGCATCTGCCGGAGTCTGTTGGCTTGCCACAGGAGCAATTGCGTCCTCATCGGCCTCTTAAAACTATATTTGTTTCACACGTTTTCGTAATAAAAATACACCGAAAAAGCGCTATGAGTTAGAAGGTGAACGGTTGAGAATATCGAAACGGCGATTCCGGAATCGCAATCAGGGGTCCAAATTACCCCAGTAACCAAAAAATTACCGACGTCGGTCCACGTTTCCGAATTTTAGTGTGGCGACGTGAGCTTATGTACGTATTCGCGATAAAACCGAAACTTTCGTCGATCGCCGAAGAAAAATCCTTTGACCTACGGACTTCCGGTTTGGCAGACATTTAGATGGGTCTGTTGACTACCCTCAGGAGCAATTGCGTCCCTGCCCTTCACCGTTTAGTGCCTTTTTTGCCCTTCGAAACGCAAAAAAAACGTGTTTTCGGCGGTTATTTTAAAATTGCCGCCAGGGTGTTAGGAATATCGGTGTCGGACCCCCAAAATCGTAATCAGGGGTTCATTTTACGTCAGAAAATGTCAAAAAACCGACCTTTTTTTCCAAAAATTGAAAAAATCCTAGCCCAAAAAGAAGAAAGACTCCCCCCTTTGGTATGTTTTGACTCTTTCGATCGCCGAAGGAGAACCGCTTAAAGCACGGACTTCCGCTTTCTCCGACAACCTACTGGGGTCAGTGGCTTACCATAAAACAATCTGCGGCCCCATCCGCCGACTAGGAGTATGTTAGTTTCACGCTTTTAGAACATTCAAATTGACCGAAAATAGCCATTTTTGGATAAGAGGGAGAAATGTTGGGAGTATCGAAACGGCAATATCGAAATCGTAATCAGGGCTCCAAATTACCCCAAAAAGCAAAAAATTACAAACTTTCATCCACATTTGTGGATTTTACTCTGAAAAAACACGAGCTTATGTACGTAATAAGCGATACAATCGATCGCCGAAGGAAAACCCTTTGACCTACGGACTTCCGGTTTGCATCAGCATCTGCCGGAGTCTGTTGGCTTGCCACAGGAGCAATTGCGTCCTCATCGGCCTCTTAAAACTATATTTGTTTCACACGTTTTCGTAATAAAAATACACCGAAAAAGCGCTATGAGTTAGAAGGTGAACGGTTGAGAATATCGAAACGGCGATTCCGGAATCGCAATCAGGGGTCCAAATTACCCCAGTAACCAAAAAATTACCGACGTCGGTCCACGTTTCCGAATTTTAGTGTGGCGACGTGAGCTTATGTACGTATTCGCGATAAAACCGAAACTTTCGTCGATCGCCGAAGAAAAATCCTTTGACCTACGGACTTCCGGTTTGGCAGACATTTAGATGGGTCTGTTGACTACCCTCAGGAGCAATTGCGTCCCTGCCCTTCACCGTTTAGTGCCTTTTTTGCCCTTCGAAACGCAAAAAAAACGTGTTTTCGGCGGTTATTTTAAAATTGCCGCCAGGGTGTTAGGAATATCGGTGTCGGACCCCCAAAATCGTAATCAGGGGTTCATTTTACGTCAGAAAATGTCAAAAAACCGACCTTTTTTTCCAAAAATTGAAAAAATCCTAGCCCAAAAAGAAGAAAGACTCCCCCCTTTGGTATGTTTTGACTCTTTCGATCGCCGAAGGAGAACCGCTTAAAGCACGGACTTCCGCTTTCTCCGACAACCTACTGGGGTCAGTGGCTTACCATAAAACAATCTGCGGCCCCATCCGCCGACTAGGAGTATGTTAGTTTCACGCTTTTAGAACATTCAAATTGACCGAAAATAGCCATTTTTGGATAAGAGGGAGAAATGTTGGGAGTATCGAAACGGCAATATCGAAATCGTAATCAGGGCTCCAAATTACCCCAAAAAGCAAAAAATTACAAACTTTCATCCACATTTGTGGATTTTACTCTGAAAAAACACGAGCTTATGTACGTAATAAGCGATACAATCGATCGCCGAAGGAAAACCCTTTGACCTACGGACTTCCGGTTTGCATCAGCATCTGCCGGAGTCTGTTGGCTTGCCACAGGAGCAATTGCGTCCTTCTCGGCCTCGTAAAACTATATTTGTTTTACACGTTTTCGTAATAAAAATACACCGAAAAAGCGCTATGAGTTAGAAGGTGAACGGTTGAGAATATCGAAACGGCGATTCCGGAATCGTAATCAGGGGTCCAAATTACCCCAGTAACCAAAAAATTACCGACGTCGGTCCACGTTTGCGAATTTTAGTGTGGCGACGTGAGCTTATGTACGTATTCGCGATAAAACCGAAACTTTCGTCGATCGCCGAAGAAAAATCCTTTGACCTACGGACTTCCGGTTTGGCAGACATTTAGATGGGTCTGTTGACTACCCTCAGGAGCAATTGCGTCCCTGCCCTTCACCGTTTAGTGCCTTTTTTGCCCTTCGAAACGCAAAAAAAACGTGTTTTCGGCGGTTATTTTAAAATTGCCGCCAGGGTGTTAGGAATATCGGTGTCGGACCCCCAAAATCGTAATCAGGGGTTCATTTTACGTCAGAAAATGTCAAAAAACCGACCTTTTTTTCCAAAAATTGAAAAAATCCTAGCCCAAAAAGAAGAAAGACTCCCCCCTTTGGTATGTTTTGACTCTTTCGATCGCCGAAGGAGAACCGCTTAAAGCACGGACTTCCGCTTTCTCCGACAACCTACTGGGGTCAGTGGCTTACCATAAAAAAATCTGCGGCCCCATCCGCCGACTAGGAGTATGTTAGTTTCACGCTTTTAGAACATTCAAATTGACCGAAAATAGCCATTTTTGGATAAGAGGGAGAAATGTTGGGAGTATCGAAACGGCAATATCGAAATCGTAATCAGGGCTCCAAATTACCCCAAAAAGCAAAAAATTACAAACTTTCATCCACATTTGTGGATTTTACTCTGAAAAAACACGAGCTTATGTACGTAATAAGCGATACAATCGATCGCCGAAGGAAAACCCTTTGACCTACGGACTTCCGGTTTGCATCAGCATCTGCCGGAGTCTGTTGGCTTGCCACAGGAGCAATTGCGTCCTCCTCGGCCTCGTAAAACTATATTTGTTTTACACGTTTTCGTAATAAAAATACACCGAAAAAGCGCTATGAGTTAGAAGGTGAACGGTTGAGAATATCGAAACGGCGATTCCGGAATCGTAATCAGGGGTCCAAATTACCCCAGTAACCAAAAAATTACCGACGTCGGTCCACGTTTGCGAATTTTAGTGTGGCGACGTGAGCTTATGTACGTATTCGCGATAAAACCGAAACTTTCGTCGATCGCCGAAGAAAAATCCTTTGACCTACGGACTTCCGGTTTGGCAGACATTTAGATGGGTCTGTTGACTACCCTCAGGAGCAATTGCGTCCCTGCCCTTCACCGTTTAGTGCCTTTTTTGCCCTTCGAAACGCAAAAAAAACGTGTTTTCGGCGGTTATTTTAAAATTGCCGCCAGGGTGTTAGGAATATCGGTGTCGGACCCCCAAAATCGTAATCAGGGGTTCATTTTACGTCAGAAAATGTCAAAAAACCGACCTTTTTTTCCAAAAATTGAAAAAATCCTAGCCCAAAAAGAAGAAAGACTCCCCCCTTTGGTATGTTTTGACTCTTTCGATCGCCGAAGGAGAACCGCTTAAAGCACGGACTTCCGCTTTCTCCGACAACCTACTGGGGTCAGTGGCTTACCATAAAAAAATCTGCGGCCCCATCCGCCGACTAGGAGTATGTTAGTTTCACGCTTTTAGAACATTCAAATTGACCGAAAATAGCCATTTTTGGATAAGAGGGAGAAATGTTGGGAGTATCGAAACGGCAATATCGAAATCGTAATCAGGGCTCCAAATTACCCCAAAAAGCAAAAAATTACAAACTTTCATCCACATTTGTGGATTTTACTCTGAAAAAACACGAGCTTATGTACGTAATAAGCGATACAATCGATCGCCGAAGGAAAACCCTTTGACCTACGGACTTCCGGTTTGCATCAGCATCTGCCGGAGTCTGTTGGCTTGCCACAGGAGCAATTGCGTCCTCCTCGGCCTCGTAAAACTATATTTGTTTTACACGTTTTCGTAATAAAAATACACCGAAAAAGCGCTATGAGTTAGAAGGTGAACGGTTGAGAATATCGAAACGGCGATTCCGGAATCGTAATCAGGGGTCCAAATTACCCCAGTAACCAAAAAATTACCGACGTCGGTCCACGTTTGCGAATTTTAGTGTGGCGACGTGAGCTTATGTACGTATTCGCGATAAAACCGAAACTTTCGTCGATCGCCGAAGAAAAATCCTTTGACCTACGGACTTCCGGTTTGGCAGACATTTAGATGGGTCTGTTGACTACCCTCAGGAGCAATTGCGTCCCTGCCCTTCACCGTTTAGTGCCTTTTTTGCCCTTCGAAACGCAAAAAAAACGTGTTTTCGGCGGTTATTTTAAAATTGCCGCCAGGGTGTTAGGAATATCGGTGTCGGACCCCCAAAATCGTAATCAGGGGTTCATTTTACGTCAGAAAATGTCAAAAAACCGACCTTTTTTTCCAAAAATTGAAAAAATCCTAGCCCAAAAAGAAGAAAGACTCCCCCCTTTGGTATGTTTTGACTCTTTCGATCGCCGAAGGAGAACCGCTTAAAGCACGGACTTCCGCTTTCTCCGACAACCTACTGGGGTCAGTGGCTTACCATAAAAAAATCTGCGGCCCCATCCGCCGACTAGGAGTATGTTAGTTTCACGCTTTTAGAACATTCAAATTGACCGAAAATAGCCATTTTTGGATAAGAGGGAGAAATGTTGGGAGTATCGAAACGGCAATATCGAAATCGTAATCAGGGCTCCAAATTACCCCAAAAAGCAAAAAATTACAAACTTTCATCCACATTTGTGGATTTTACTCTGAAAAAACACGAGCTTATGTACGTAATAAGCGATACAATCGATCGCCGAAGGAAAACCCTTTGACCTACGGACTTCCGGTTTGCATCAGCATCTGCCGGAGTCTGTTGGCTTGCCACAGGAGCAATTGCGTCCTCCTCGGCCTCGTAAAACTATATTTGTTTTACACGTTTTCGTAATAAAAATACACCGAAAAAGCGCTATGAGTTAGAAGGTGAACGGTTGAGAATATCGAAACGGCGATTCCGGAATCGTAATCAGGGGTCCAAATTACCCCAGTAACCAAAAAATTACCGACGTCGGTCCACGTTTGCGAATTTTAGTGTGGCGACGTGAGCTTATGTACGTATTCGCGATAAAACCGAAACTTTCGTCGATCGCCGAAGAAAAATCCTTTGACCTACGGACTTCCGGTTTGGCAGACATTTAGATGGGTCTGTTGACTACCCTCAGGAGCAATTGCGTCCCTGCCCTTCACCGTTTAGTGCCTTTTTTGCCCTTCGAAACGCAAAAAAAACGTGTTTTCGGCGGTTATTTTAAAATTGCCGCCAGGGTGTTAGGAATATCGGTGTCGGACCCCCAAAATCGTAATCAGGGGTTCATTTTACGTCAGAAAATGTCAAAAAACCGACCTTTTTTTCCAAAAATTGAAAAAATCCTAGCCCAAAAAGAAGAAAGACTCCCCCCTTTGGTATGTTTTGACTCTTTCGATCGCCGAAGGAGAACCGCTTAAAGCACGGACTTCCGCTTTCTCCGACAACCTACTGGGGTCAGTGGCTTACCATAAAAAAATCTGCGGCCCCATCCGCCGACTAGGAGTATGTTAGTTTCACGCTTTTAGAACATTCAAATTGACCGAAAATAGCCATTTTTGGATAAGAGGGAGAAATGTTGGGAGTATCGAAACGGCAATATCGAAATCGTAATCAGGGCTCCAAATTACCCCAAAAAGCAAAAAATTACAAACTTTCATCCACATTTGTGGATTTTACTCTGAAAAAACACGAGCTTATGTACGTAATAAGCGATACAATCGATCGCCGAAGGAAAACCCTTTGACCTACGGACTTCCGGTTTGCATCAGCATCTGCCGGAGTCTGTTGGCT
Source organism: Tachinus rufipes (assembly GCA_963932245.1). Classification (NCBI taxonomy): domain Eukaryota; kingdom Metazoa; phylum Arthropoda; class Insecta; order Coleoptera; family Staphylinidae; genus Tachinus; species Tachinus rufipes. The sequence goes on from OZ010748.1 coordinate 93,361,222, forward strand.
TGCCACAGGAGCAATTGCGTCCTCCTCGGCCTCGTAAAACTATATTTGTTTTACACGTTTTCGTAATAAAAATACACCGAAAAAGCGCTATGAGTTAGAAGGTGAACGGTTGAGAATATCGAAACGGCGATTCCGGAATCGTAATCAGGGGTCCAAATTACCCCAGTAACCAAAAAATTACCGACGTCGGTCCACGTTTGCGAATTTTAGTGTGGCGACGTGAGCTTATGTACGTATTCGCGATAAAACCGAAACTTTCGTCGATCGCCGAAGAAAAATCCTTTGACCTACGGACTTCCGGTTTGGCAGACATTTAGATGGGTCTGTTGACTACCCTCAGGAGCAATTGCGTCCCTGCCCTTCACCGTTTAGTGCCTTTTTTGCCCTTCGAAACGCAAAAAAAACGTGTTTTCGGCGGTTATTTTAAAATTGCCGCCAGGGTGTTAGGAATATCGGTGTCGGACCCCCAAAATCGTAATCAGGGGTTCATTTTACGTCAGAAAATGTCAAAAAACCGACCTTTTTTTCCAAAAATTGAAAAAATCCTAGCCCAAAAAGAAGAAAGACTCCCCCCTTTGGTATGTTTTGACTCTTTCGATCGCCGAAGGAGAACCGCTTAAAGCACGGACTTCCGCTTTCTCCGACAACCTACTGGGGTCAGTGGCTTACCATAAAAAAATCTGCGGCCCCATCCGCCGACTAGGAGTATGTTAGTTTCACGCTTTTAGAACATTCAAATTGACCGAAAATAGCCATTTTTGGATAAGAGGGAGAAATGTTGGGAGTATCGAAACGGCAATATCGAAATCGTAATCAGGGCTCCAAATTACCCCAAAAAGCAAAAAATTACAAACTTTCATCCACATTTGTGGATTTTACTCTGAAAAAACACGAGCTTATGTACGTAATAAGCGATACAATCGATCGCCGAAGGAAAACCCTTTGACCTACGGACTTCCGGTTTGCATCAGCATCTGCCGGAGTCTGTTGGCTTGCCACAGGAGCAATTGCGTCCTCCTCGGCCTCGTAAAACTATATTTGTTTTACACGTTTTCGTAATAAAAATACACCGAAAAAGCGCTATGAGTTAGAAGGTGAACGGTTGAGAATATCGAAACGGCGATTCCGGAATCGTAATCAGGGGTCCAAATTACCCCAGTAACCAAAAAATTACCGACGTCGGTCCACGTTTGCGAATTTTAGTGTGGCGACGTGAGCTTATGTACGTATTCGCGATAAAACCGAAACTTTCGTCGATCGCCGAAGAAAAATCCTTTGACCTACGGACTTCCGGTTTGGCAGACATTTAGATGGGTCTGTTGACTACCCTCAGGAGCAATTGCGTCCCTGCCCTTCACCGTTTAGTGCCTTTTTTGCCCTTCGAAACGCAAAAAAAACGTGTTTTCGGCGGTTATTTTAAAATTGCCGCCAGGGTGTTAGGAATATCGGTGTCGGACCCCCAAAATCGTAATCAGGGGTTCATTTTACGTCAGAAAATGTCAAAAAACCGACCTTTTTTTCCAAAAATTGAAAAAATCCTAGCCCAAAAAGAAGAAAGACTCCCCCCTTTGGTATGTTTTGACTCTTTCGATCGCCGAAGGAGAACCGCTTAAAGCACGGACTTCCGCTTTCTCCGACAACCTACTGGGGTCAGTGGCTTACCATAAAAAAATCTGCGGCCCCATCCGCCGACTAGGAGTATGTTAGTTTCACGCTTTTAGAACATTCAAATTGACCGAAAATAGCCATTTTTGGATAAGAGGGAGAAATGTTGGGAGTATCGAAACGGCAATATCGAAATCGTAATCAGGGCTCCAAATTACCCCAAAAAGCAAAAAATTACAAACTTTCATCCACATTTGTGGATTTTACTCTGAAAAAACACGAGCTTATGTACGTAATAAGCGATACAATCGATCGCCGAAGGAAAACCCTTTGACCTACGGACTTCCGGTTTGCATCAGCATCTGCCGGAGTCTGTTGGCTTGCCACAGGAGCAATTGCGTCCTCCTCGGCCTCGTAAAACTATATTTGTTTTACACGTTTTCGTAATAAAAATACACCGAAAAAGCGCTATGAGTTAGAAGGTGAACGGTTGAGAATATCGAAACGGCGATTCCGGAATCGTAATCAGGGGTCCAAATTACCCCAGTAACCAAAAAATTACCGACGTCGGTCCACGTTTGCGAATTTTAGTGTGGCGACGTGAGCTTATGTACGTATTCGCGATAAAACCGAAACTTTCGTCGATCGCCGAAGAAAAATCCTTTGACCTACGGACTTCCGGTTTGGCAGACATTTAGATGGGTCTGTTGACTACCCTCAGGAGCAATTGCGTCCCTGCCCTTCACCGTTTAGTGCCTTTTTTGCCCTTCGAAACGCAAAAAAAACGTGTTTTCGGCGGTTATTTTAAAATTGCCGCCAGGGTGTTAGGAATATCGGTGTCGGACCCCCAAAATCGTAATCAGGGGTTCATTTTACGTCAGAAAATGTCAAAAAACCGACCTTTTTTTCCAAAAATTGAAAAAATCCTAGCCCAAAAAGAAGAAAGACTCCCCCCTTTGGTATGTTTTGACTCTTTCGATCGCCGAAGGAGAACCGCTTAAAGCACGGACTTCCGCTTTCTCCGACAACCTACTGGGGTCAGTGGCTTACCATAAAAAAATCTGCGGCCCCATCCGCCGACTAGGAGTATGTTAGTTTCACGCTTTTAGAACATTCAAATTGACCGAAAATAGCCATTTTTGGATAAGAGGGAGAAATGTTGGGAGTATCGAAACGGCAATATCGAAATCGTAATCAGGGCTCCAAATTACCCCAAAAAGCAAAAAATTACAAACTTTCATCCACATTTGTGGATTTTACTCTGAAAAAACACGAGCTTATGTACGTAATAAGCGATACAATCGATCGCCGAAGGAAAACCCTTTGACCTACGGACTTCCGGTTTGCATCAGCATCTGCCGGAGTCTGTTGGCTTGCCACAGGAGCAATTGCGTCCTCCTCGGCCTCGTAAAACTATATTTGTTTTACACGTTTTCGTAATAAAAATACACCGAAAAAGCGCTATGAGTTAGAAGGTGAACGGTTGAGAATATCGAAACGGCGATTCCGGAATCGTAATCAGGGGTCCAAATTACCCCAGTAACCAAAAAATTACCGACGTCGGTCCACGTTTGCGAATTTTAGTGTGGCGACGTGAGCTTATGTACGTATTCGCGATAAAACCGAAACTTTCGTCGATCGCCGAAGAAAAATCCTTTGACCTACGGACTTCCGGTTTGGCAGACATTTAGATGGGTCTGTTGACTACCCTCAGGAGCAATTGCGTCCCTGCCCTTCACCGTTTAGTGCCTTTTTTGCCCTTCGAAACGCAAAAAAAACGTGTTTTCGGCGGTTATTTTAAAATTGCCGCCAGGGTGTTAGGAATATCGGTGTCGGACCCCCAAAATCGTAATCAGGGGTTCATTTTACGTCAGAAAATGTCAAAAAACCGACCTTTTTTTCCAAAAATTGAAAAAATCCTAGCCCAAAAAGAAGAAAGACTCCCCCCTTTGGTATGTTTTGACTCTTTCGATCGCCGAAGGAGAACCGCTTAAAGCACGGACTTCCGCTTTCTCCGACAACCTACTGGGGTCAGTGGCTTACCATAAAAAAATCTGCGGCCCCATCCGCCGACTAGGAGTATGTTAGTTTCACGCTTTTAGAACATTCAAATTGACCGAAAATAGCCATTTTTGGATAAGAGGGAGAAATGTTGGGAGTATCGAAACGGCAATATCGAAATCGTAATCAGGGCTCCAAATTACCCCAAAAAGCAAAAAATTACAAACTTTCATCCACATTTGTGGATTTTACTCTGAAAAAACACGAGCTTATGTACGTAATAAGCGATACAATCGATCGCCGAAGGAAAACCCTTTGACCTACGGACTTCCGGTTTGCATCAGCATCTGCCGGAGTCTGTTGGCTTGCCACAGGAGCAATTGCGTCCTCCTCGGCCTCGTAAAACTATATTTGTTTTACACGTTTTCGTAATAAAAATACACCGAAAAAGCGCTATGAGTTAGAAGGTGAACGGTTGAGAATATCGAAACGGCGATTCCGGAATCGTAATCAGGGGTCCAAATTACCCCAGTAACCAAAAAATTACCGACGTCGGTCCACGTTTGCGAATTTTAGTGTGGCGACGTGAGCTTATGTACGTATTCGCGATAAAACCGAAACTTTCGTCGATCGCCGAAGAAAAATCCTTTGACCTACGGACTTCCGGTTTGGCAGACATTTAGATGGGTCTGTTGACTACCCTCAGGAGCAATTGCGTCCCTGCCCTTCACCGTTTAGTGCCTTTTTTGCCCTTCGAAACGCAAAAAAAACGTGTTTTCGGCGGTTATTTTAAAATTGCCGCCAGGGTGTTAGGAATATCGGTGTCGGACCCCCAAAATCGTAATCAGGGGTTCATTTTACGTCAGAAAATGTCAAAAAACCGACCTTTTTTTCCAAAAATTGAAAAAATCCTAGCCCAAAAAGAAGAAAGACTCCCCCCTTTGGTATGTTTTGACTCTTTCGATCGCCGAAGGAGAACCGCTTAAAGCACGGACTTCCGCTTTCTCCGACAACCTACTGGGGTCAGTGGCTTACCATAAAAAAATCTGCGGCCCCATCCGCCGACTAGGAGTATGTTAGTTTCACGCTTTTAGAACATTCAAATTGACCGAAAATAGCCATTTTTGGATAAGAGGGAGAAATGTTGGGAGTATCGAAACGGCAATATCGAAATCGTAATCAGGGCTCCAAATTACCCCAAAAAGCAAAAAATTACAAACTTTCATCCACATTTGTGGATTTTACTCTGAAAAAACACGAGCTTATGTACGTAATAAGCGATACAATCGATCGCCGAAGGAAAACCCTTTGACCTACGGACTTCCGGTTTGCATCAGCATCTGCCGGAGTCTGTTGGCTTGCCACAGGAGCAATTGCGTCCTCCTCGGCCTCGTAAAACTATATTTGTTTTACACGTTTTCGTAATAAAAATACACCGAAAAAGCGCTATGAGTTAGAAGGTGAACGGTTGAGAATATCGAAACGGCGATTCCGGAATCGTAATCAGGGGTCCAAATTACCCCAGTAACCAAAAAATTACCGACGTCGGTCCACGTTTGCGAATTTTAGTGTGGCGACGTGAGCTTATGTACGTATTCGCGATAAAACCGAAACTTTCGTCGATCGCCGAAGAAAAATCCTTTGACCTACGGACTTCCGGTTTGGCAGACATTTAGATGGGTCTGTTGACTACCCTCAGGAGCAATTGCGTCCCTGCCCTTCACCGTTTAGTGCCTTTTTTGCCCTTCGAAACGCAAAAAAAACGTGTTTTCGGCGGTTATTTTAAAATTGCCGCCAGGGTGTTAGGAATATCGGTGTCGGACCCCCAAAATCGTAATCAGGGGTTCATTTTACGTCAGAAAATGTCAAAAAACCGACCTTTTTTTCCAAAAATTGAAAAAATCCTAGCCCAAAAAGAAGAAAGACTCCCCCCTTTGGTATGTTTTGACTCTTTCGATCGCCGAAGGAGAACCGCTTAAAGCACGGACTTCCGCTTTCTCCGACAACCTACTGGGGTCAGTGGCTTACCATAAAAAAATCTGCGGCCCCATCCGCCGACTAGGAGTATGTTAGTTTCACGCTTTTAGAACATTCAAATTGACCGAAAATAGCCATTTTTGGATAAGAGGGAGAAATGTTGGGAGTATCGAAACGGCAATATCGAAATCGTAATCAGGGCTCCAAATTACCCCAAAAAGCAAAAAATTACAAACTTTCATCCACATTTGTGGATTTTACTCTGAAAAAACACGAGCTTATGTACGTAATAAGCGATACAATCGATCGCCGAAGGAAAACCCTTTGACCTACGGACTTCCGGTTTGCATCAGCATCTGCCGGAGTCTGTTGGCTTGCCACAGGAGCAATTGCGTCCTCCTCGGCCTCGTAAAACTATATTTGTTTTACACGTTTTCGTAATAAAAATACACCGAAAAAGCGCTATGAGTTAGAAGGTGAACGGTTGAGAATATCGAAACGGCGATTCCGGAATCGTAATCAGGGGTCCAAATTACCCCAGTAACCAAAAAATTACCGACGTCGGTCCACGTTTGCGAATTTTAGTGTGGCGACGTGAGCTTATGTACGTATTCGCGATAAAACCGAAACTTTCGTCGATCGCCGAAGAAAAATCCTTTGACCTACGGACTTCCGGTTTGGCAGACATTTAGATGGGTCTGTTGACTACCCTCAGGAGCAATTGCGTCCCTGCCCTTCACCGTTTAGTGCCTTTTTTGCCCTTCGAAACGCAAAAAAAACGTGTTTTCGGCGGTTATTTTAAAATTGCCGCCAGGGTGTTAGGAATATCGGTGTCGGACCCCCAAAATCGTAATCAGGGGTTCATTTTACGTCAGAAAATGTCAAAAAACCGACCTTTTTTTCCAAAAATTGAAAAAATCCTAGCCCAAAAAGAAGAAAGACTCCCCCCTTTGGTATGTTTTGACTCTTTCGATCGCCGAAGGAGAACCGCTTAAAGCACGGACTTCCGCTTTCTCCGACAACCTACTGGGGTCAGTGGCTTACCATAAAAAAATCTGCGGCCCCATCCGCCGACTAGGAGTATGTTAGTTTCACGCTTTTAGAACATTCAAATTGACCGAAAATAGCCATTTTTGGATAAGAGGGAGAAATGTTGGGAGTATCGAAACGGCAATATCGAAATCGTAATCAGGGCTCCAAATTACCCCAAAAAGCAAAAAATTACAAACTTTCATCCACATTTGTGGATTTTACTCTGAAAAAACACGAGCTTATGTACGTAATAAGCGATACAATCGATCGCCGAAGGAAAACCCTTTGACCTACGGACTTCCGGTTTGCATCAGCATCTGCCGGAGTCTGTTGGCTTGCCACAGGAGCAATTGCGTCCTCCTCGGCCTCGTAAAACTATATTTGTTTTACACGTTTTCGTAATAAAAATACACCGAAAAAGCGCTATGAGTTAGAAGGTGAACGGTTGAGAATATCGAAACGGCGATTCCGGAATCGTAATCAGGGGTCCAAATTACCCCAGTAACCAAAAAATTACCGACGTCGGTCCACGTTTGCGAATTTTAGTGTGGCGACGTGAGCTTATGTACGTATTCGCGATAAAACCGAAACTTTCGTCGATCGCCGAAGAAAAATCCTTTGACCTACGGACTTCCGGTTTGGCAGACATTTAGATGGGTCTGTTGACTACCCTCAGGAGCAATTGCGTCCCTGCCCTTCACCGTTTAGTGCCTTTTTTGCCCTTCGAAACGCAAAAAAAACGTGTTTTCGGCGGTTATTTTAAAATTGCCGCCAGGGTGTTAGGAATATCGGTGTCGGACCCCCAAAATCGTAATCAGGGGTTCATTTTACGTCAGAAAATGTCAAAAAACCGACCTTTTTTTCCAAAAATTGAAAAAATCCTAGCCCAAAAAGAAGAAAGACTCCCCCCTTTGGTATGTTTTGACTCTTTCGATCGCCGAAGGAGAACCGCTTAAAGCACGGACTTCCGCTTTCTCCGACAACCTACTGGGGTCAGTGGCTTACCATAAAAAAATCTGCGGCCCCATCCGCCGACTAGGAGTATGTTAGTTTCACGCTTTTAGAACATTCAAATTGACCGAAAATAGCCATTTTTGGATAAGAGGGAGAAATGTTGGGAGTATCGAAACGGCAATATCGAAATCGTAATCAGGGCTCCAAATTACCCCAAAAAGCAAAAAATTACAAACTTTCATCCACATTTGTGGATTTTACTCTGAAAAAACACGAGCTTATGTACGTAATAAGCGATACAATCGATCGCCGAAGGAAAACCCTTTGACCTACGGACTTCCGGTTTGCATCAGCATCTGCCGGAGTCTGTTGGCTTGCCACAGGAGCAATTGCGTCCTCCTCGGCCTCGTAAAACTATATTTGTTTTACACGTTTTCGTAATAAAAATACACCGAAAAAGCGCTATGAGTTAGAAGGTGAACGGTTGAGAATATCGAAACGGCGATTCCGGAATCGTAATCAGGGGTCCAAATTACCCCAGTAACCAAAAAATTACCGACGTCGGTCCACGTTTGCGAATTTTAGTGTGGCGACGTGAGCTTATGTACGTATTCGCGATAAAACCGAAACTTTCGTCGATCGCCGAAGAAAAATCCTTTGACCTACGGACTTCCGGTTTGGCAGACATTTAGATGGGTCTGTTGACTACCCTCAGGAGCAATTGCGTCCCTGCCCTTCACCGTTTAGTGCCTTTTTTGCCCTTCGAAACGCAAAAAAAACGTGTTTTCGGCGGTTATTTTAAAATTGCCGCCAGGGTGTTAGGAATATCGGTGTCGGACCCCCAAAATCGTAATCAGGGGTTCATTTTACGTCAGAAAATGTCAAAAAACCGACCTTTTTTTCCAAAAATTGAAAAAATCCTAGCCCAAAAAGAAGAAAGACTCCCCCCTTTGGTATGTTTTGACTCTTTCGATCGCCGAAGGAGAACCGCTTAAAGCACGGACTTCCGCTTTCTCCGACAACCTACTGGGGTCAGTGGCTTACCATAAAAAAATCTGCGGCCCCATCCGCCGACTAGGAGTATGTTAGTTTCACGCTTTTAGAACATTCAAATTGACCGAAAATAGCCATTTTTGGATAAGAGGGAGAAATGTTGGGAGTATCGAAACGGCAATATCGAAATCGTAATCAGGGCTCCAAATTACCCCAAAAAGCAAAAAATTACAAACTTTCATCCACATTTGTGGATTTTACTCTGAAAAAACACGAGCTTATGTACGTAATAAGCGATACAATCGATCGCCGAAGGAAAACCCTTTGACCTACGGACTTCCGGTTTGCATCAGCATCTGCCGGAGTCTGTTGGCTTGCCACAGGAGCAATTGCGTCCTCCTCGGCCTCGTAAAACTATATTTGTTTTACACGTTTTCGTAATAAAAATACACCGAAAAAGCGCTATGAGTTAGAAGGTGAACGGTTGAGAATATCGAAACGGCGATTCCGGAATCGTAATCAGGGGTCCAAATTACCCCAGTAACCAAAAAATTACCGACGTCGGTCCACGTTTGCGAATTTTAGTGTGGCGACGTGAGCTTATGTACGTATTCGCGATAAAACCGAAACTTTCGTCGATCGCCGAAGGAAAACCTACGGTTTGGCGGAGATTTAGATGGGTCTGTCTGTTGTGCCCCTTCCGTTTATACTTTTACAATTTTATATGCACCAACGGGGGGTGGTGTGGAAGGGGAATTGGGTACTACTACATTTACAATAAAGCGTAACGACAGTAACTCTTCCGCAGTCGGGGGGCGCGTGTCGCTTTTAGCCGCGTTTTTTCATTGCACTAAGTCCAAACTTGAAAACAGAAATAGTAATAATAGACAAAATTTGACTTCACTTTAGAGGGCAGCATGCGGATGATAAACATGACTTTCATATTTTTAAACATTTTTTTAATTAATTAGTTTTATAATACGATACGAAGATTTTATTACTTTATTTAACAAAAATATGTTTCGACAGATTAAGAATATGTTTGACAATATGGACAATTTATATTATCTATGACCGCTGATAAAATATTTATGACAGATTAAGAACGTTAAAAATTATGTGACAGGTCCTGTCACATCTGCATTTCTATGACTAATTAGTCACATAATCCAGCATAAATTGTCCACAAACTGTCAATCAAATTTAGCATTTTCGGAAGTCACAAAATTATAATGAAAAGCAGTAATGATTACAAATATAAATAGATTTTATTAAATTGCACAACAAATAAATAAATAGAAGAATTGCTTCGGAATAAAAAACGTAATACTGATAACCAATTTACAAGAATATAAATGCGACGCAATTATCAAATAAAATATGTAATAATATGTACACAAACAGCTGATATATAAATCAATTACCTTTAATCAATAATTAATCCGTAATGAATGCACTTCACTGATTTAATCCAAACGGCAGCATCCTTCTAGCACAACACAGCACTGACAGCACTGACAGCACATCCGAACACTTCGACCGACAAACACTGACTGAGCTCGGTCGGCGTCGTGCCCGAAGTTGTAACCTCGGCATTGACGTAATACCAATGGCCGGAATTTTAACTTACAAATCGCATTTTCAATATAAAAACAGCACTTTTGAGACTTGACACGATAGAAACCAATACAGAAAAATCTCAGCTTTAAACTGGTTATAATATTATTTCGATTGGATCACATTCTGATTAAATATAAACAAAAATATTAATAAAAAATATCAAATGTTATTCAATCAAGATGAAATTAATACAGAATTAATGTATAATTAGCCGAAATAAGATGCATTAATTGGATTGTTAATATGTTAAGCAGAAATTGATTTATTAATTATGTGCAATTTTAGCAATTAAATTGATTGCTTTATATGATTAATTGGGTGCATGAAAACATGCTCCTAATTGTTTTATAGCAATTCTGAAAGTAACAAAGCTTGAATTTGGCCCATTCTCCTGATACGGCAATCGCCGATTAGTTAACCTCAATTTATGATTTACCAAAAATTGTATAAAAATGTTAAAATAATGCAAATTCCCTACAATATTCGCATTCTTGATGTTAACTTTAAACGATTTTGAATATACCAAGTCCCATTTTCTACAAATAAAAATGAAGGGGGCCCTTATCTAACCTCAACTACTACTTTTACCAAACATATCAAACTAATACTATATGCGTGTTCCTTGTATTGTCTATGATTGATTCTAAAGATACCAAATTACTACCAGGCTCCATTTTATTAGTATAGGAATTGCCCCATTCGATAACCTCAATTGATTTTGTTACAATTTTTTTTATAAAAATGTACAAATTCATAAAAACCAAATTAGGATATGCTATGCCAGTAACAATTTTGAGCTCCATTTGGACATTATGTAGTTTGTTGGGATACCGAAAAGTTTTCACGTCAAGTTATAGATTGAGATGATTGGAAAGGGGCCCTACCAGCTAAATCTGATCAAATTACATGATTTGCTTCATGTAGTCTACTTTATAAATACTAAATAATTGCTTAATTGACCATAAGCACCAAACACAAAAAGAAGGGGGCTCGGCCCCCTCAATTTTTTTTTAAATATTGTCAAATTGCAGTACCCATCAAGTTTTTTGTTTTTTTTTGTCTGTTAGCATCTAAATTTAGTTCTAATGACTCATTAATCACACTAATTATTATAAAATGTATATAATATAATTTACATTAAAGTCATAAACTATTACAGAATGAACATAAACTGTCATTGCTGCTGTCATAAATAATATTAAACTGTCACTAATTATTATAAAACGTTAAAAAACACATTTTTCAAGTCAGAAATCAAATAAACTGTCACATAACTGTTATCAAATGTCATATAATTTACATTAAAGTTATAAACTATTACAGAATTAACATAAACTGTCACTGCTGCTGTCATAAATAATATTAAACTGTCACTAATTATTATAAAACGTTAAAAAACACATTTTTCAAGTCAGAAATCAAATAAACTGTCACATAACTGTTATCAAATGTCATATAATTTACATTAAAGTTATAAACTATTACAGAATTAACATAAACTGTCACTGCTGCTGTCATAAATAATATTAAACTGTCACTAATTATTATAAAACGTTAAAAAACACATTTTTCAAGTCAGAAATCAAATAAACTGTCACATAACTGTTATCAAATGTCATATAATTTACATTAAAGTCATAATCTATTAAAGAATTAACATAAGCTGTCACTGCTGCTGTCATAAATAATATTAAACTGTCACTAATTATTATAAAATGTTAAAAAACACATTTTTTAAGTCAGAAATCAAATAAACTGTCACATAACTGTTATCAAAAGTCATATAATTCACATTAAAGCCATAATCTATTAAAGAATTAACTTAAACTGTCACTACTGCTGTCATAAATAATATTAAACTGTCACTAATTATTATAAAATGTTAAAAAACACATTTTTAAGTCAGAAATAAAAAAAACTGTCACATAACTGTTATAAAATGTCATTTAATTTACATTAAAGTCATAATCTATTAAAGAATTAACATAAACTGTCACTACTGCTGTCATAAATAATATTAAACTGTCACTAATTATTATAAAATGTTAAAAAACACATTTTTAAGTCAGAAATCAAATAAACTGTCACATAACTGTTATCAAATGTCATATAATTTACATAAAAGTCATAAACTATCAAAGAATTAACTTAAACTGTCACTGCTGCTGTCATAAATAATATTAAACTGTCACTAATTATTATAAAATGTTAAAAACACATATTTAAGTCAGAAATCAAATAAACTGTCACATAACTGTTATCAAATGTCATATAATTTACATAAAAGTCATAAACTATCAAAGAATTAACTTAAACTGTCACTGCTGCTGTCATAAATAATATTAAACTGTCACTAATTACTATAAAATGTTAAAAAACACATTTTTAAGTCAGAAATCAAATAAACTGTCACATAACTGTTATAAAATGTCATATAATTTACATTAAAGTCATAAACTACTACGGAATTAACATAATCTGTCAGTGCTGCTGTCATAAATAATATTAAACTGTCACTAATTATTATAAAATGTTAAAAAACACATTTTTAAGTTAGAAATCAAATAAACTGTCACATATCTGTTATAAAATGTCATATAATTTACATTAAAGTCATAAACTATTACAGAATTAACATAAACTGTCACTTCTGCTGTCATAAATTATATTAAACTGTCACTAATTATTATAAAATGTTAAAAATACATTTTTAAGTCAGAAATCAAATAAACTGTCACATAACTGTTATAAAATGTCATATAATTTACATTAAAATCATAAACTATCACAGAATTAGTATAAACTGTCACTGCTGCTGTCATAAATAATATTAAACTGTCACTAATTATTATAAAATGTTAAAAAACACATTTTTTAAATCAGAAATCAAATAAACTGTCACATAACTGTTATAAAATGTCATTTAAGTTACATTAAAGTCATAATCTATTAAAGAATTAACATAAACTGTCACTGCTGCTGTCATAAATTATATTAAACTGTCACTAATTATTATAAAATGTTAAAAAACACATTTCTTAAGTCAGAAATCAAATAAACTGTCACATAACTGTTATCAAATGTCATATAATTTACATAAAAGTCATATACTATCAAAGAATTAACTTAAACTGTCACTGCTGCTGTCATAAATAATATTAAACTGTCACTAATTATTATAAAATGTTAAAAACACATTTTTTAAGTCAGAAATCAAATAAACTGTCACATAACTGTTATAAAATGTCATTTAAGTTACATTAAAGTCATAATCTATTAAAGAATTAACATAAACTGTCACTGCTGCTGTCATAAATAATATTAAACTGTCACTAATTATTATAAAATGTTAAAAAACACATTTCTTAAGTCAGAAATCAAATAAACTGTCACATAACTGTTATCAAATGTCATATAATTTACATAAAAGTCATAAACTATCAAAGAATTAACTTAAACTGTCACTGCTGCTGTCATAAATAATATTAAACTGTCACTAATTATTATAAAATGTTAAAAACACATTTTTTAAGTCAGAAATCAAATAAACTGTCACATAACTGTTATCAAATGTCATATAATTTACATAAAAGTCATAAACTATCAAAGAATTAACTTAAACTGTCACTGCTGCTGTCATAAATAATATTAAACTGTCACTAATTATTATAAAATGTTAAAAACACATTTTTTAAGTCAGAAATCAAATAAACTGTCACATAACTGTTATAAAATGTCATTTAAGTTACATTAAAGTCATAATCTATTAAAGAATTAACATAAACTGTCACTGCTGCTGTCATAAATAATATTAAACTGTCACTAATTACTATAAAATGTTAAAAAACACATTTTTTAAGTCAGAAATCAAATAAACTGTCACATAACTGTTATAAAATGTCATTTAAGTTACATTAAAGTCATAATCTATTAAAGAATTAACATAAACTGTCTTTGCTGCTGTCATAAATTATATTAAACTGTCACTAATTATTATAAAATGTTAAAAAACACATTTTTTAAGTCAGAAATCAAATAAACTGTCACATAACTGTTATCAAATGTCATATAATTTACATAAAAGTCATAAACTATCAAAGAATTAACATAAACTGTCACTGCTGCTGTCATAAATTATATTAAACTGTCACAATTATTATAAAATGTTAAAAAACACATTTTTAAGTCAGAAATAAAATAAACTGTCACATAACTATTATAATATGTCATATAAGTTACATTAAAGTCATAAACTAGCAAAGAGTTAACATAAACTGTCACTAATGCTGTCATAAATTATATTTAACTGTCTTCAATGTCACTAATTATTATAAAACGTTAAAAAATACATTTTTTAAGTCAGAAACAAAATAAACTGTCACATAACTATTATAAAATGTTATATAATTTACATTAAAGTTATAAACTTCTAAAGAAATAGCATAAACTGTCACTGGTGTTGTCATAGATGATATTAAACTGTCTTCAACGTCACTAATTATTATAAAATGTTAAAAAAATTATTTTTTAAGACAGAAATAAAATAAACTGTCACATAACTATTATAAAATGTCATATAATTTACATTAAAAGCATAAACTATTAAAGAAATAACATAAACCGTCATTACTGCTGTCATAAATTATATTAAACTGTCAGCAATGTCACTAAGTATTATAAAATGTTAAAAAATACATATTTTAAGACAGAAATAAAACAAACTGTCACATAACTGTTATAGAATGTTATATAATTTACATTAAAAACATAAACTATTAAAGAATTAACATAAACTGTCACTGCTGCTGTCATAAATTATATTAAACTGTCTTCAATATCACTAATTATTATAAAATGTTAAAAAACACACTTTTTAAGTCAGAAATAAAATAAACTGTCACATAACCATTATAAAATGTCATATAATTTACACTAAAATCATAAACTATCACAGAATTAACATAAAATGTCACTGTGCAGTTATAAATTATATTATAAGTGATATGAACTGTGTTTTTGAATTATTATCTTGAATAATTGGTCACAATTTGTTTATTATTTTTAGTTAATTTTTAATTTTAAGCAATTAATTTGTCTTTGTAATAAATAACTTTTTTGGCTTAAATTTAATATTAAAATAAATGCCCCTTTAAAATAAATATGTAGCCTACGCTTATGTTTATACGCTACCGCCATCTTGTGTCAATTTACTAAACTATTGGTATGCAAAATTAATAAATATTCCGTAAGATGTCGCCACTAGCTTAATTATTTAAATCTAAATAAATTAAAGTTTTTTTTAATTAACTAGCATATCTAATGCTTTAAAAAATGAATTATACATTTAAAAATTGATTATATTGCCTATTAAAAAAGTTAAATTTGCGACGCCAGCGACCTCTTTGCGCTTAGAATCAGTTGGAACTAACAATTTATGGTAATGCAGTTCGCTGTAAATTAAATGTCACTTGGATATTGCGAAATAATTAAAATGGATGTTTAATAAATTAAATAAATTAAATAATATGTGTGCCGAGGTGGACGTCTTCATCAGCAACTACACACTCGTCGATCCCGAAATTTACCAACTATGGATCGAAGGACACACTGGTAATTGTTAACTTTTATTAAAATATTTTGTTGATAATAATCAATATAAATAAACATTACTATTTAGCGAGCGAAGCAGTCTCCGTATTAAACCAACGTGGTTTGGGTCAAATGACCGGTGCCAGTTTGGAACTAATTGCTAGTGACGTATTGGACCACTATCGCACCTACTCATTACTCGAACGGTTGCTTAGCAATCCGAATAAATTGCAGGAGCAATTGGAGTTTCAGATCGAACCACAAACTAGGCGGTTGCTGATTGAAAAGTATTAAAATTTGTAACTAGCAACGAAAGATTTCTAAAGTTGTCTTTTTAGATACTACGATTTTGATGATAGCGTTATAAGGGAACTGCTCGGAAAGAAATTATCATCGAGGAATCGAAAAGATTTAGATGAAGTATCGGAAAAAACCAGTGTACCTCTAAAATCTTGCAGGCGTCAATTCGATAATGTTAAACGCATCTACAAAATGGTTGAAGAGATGCCCGGATCGATAATCGAAAACATTAAAAATTGTTTCTTTTTACCGGACGAATTGGCTAAGAAGTATGGTTGCGTTATTTTTCTAGCTTGTATTCGATTCGAGACGTCCAAACGTCGGCTACAGTATCTTAAATTTGAATCGTTGCGTAAATGTACTGAAGTTATTATTAAGGAATGGACGTACAAGAACACGGGTATGTCGACCACGTTATTTATTGTCTTATATTGAATATGCTTTGCAGATGTTTACTTTTTAGGGTCTGAATACTATGATACGGAACTTGATAAGGAGTTTTTGCTTGATTTACGTGAACTGCGCGTCATGTCTGAACGCGAGAAGGATCACAAACAGTAAGATATATGTTTATTTTGTTAATTATACTGGCTGGAATGCTAACATGACTTAAATTAACAAAATTGTGGACTGTTAACTGCCAATAATTGTGTAATTTGAAGGTTATTTGCTGCAAACTGTGTTGGAAGTCAAAGGAATCAGTTAGAATTTTGTAGTTAAGTGGATTAACTGTTTTCTAATAATATTACAAATTTGTGTTAATTAATTCCTAGAATTAACAAAATTGCGGACTGTTAACTGGCGATAATTATGTAATTTGAATGTTGTTTGCTCCAAACGTTGTTAAAAATCAAAGGAATCAGTTAGATTATTTTTATGGTTTGAGGATTGTTTGAATATCTATTGCTAACATATTTAATTTTTCAGTTTAGTTTGTACTGCATTGAAACCAACACTCCTATCCAAAAGTTACGCAGAACTGGAAAGCAACTTCCGCTCCTACTCGCGTGCAATATTGACGATTGGTACTTCGATCCATCGCGCTAGAGAGTTGCGCAACTTTTTCGTGGAAATTTCGCAGGTATTGGAGACGTGGAAACAGAGCGGATGGGCCAAGAAGGATCTTGAATCGTTTCTGAATGCGTATACCCAATGCGCAACAGAGTTGGATGCTTTACGGGACGTCGATCTGCGTGCTACTTGGAATCGATACATGAAGGTTTTCGTCGAATGCATATTGATAATGTACGGTTAAGATAACAACAAAGGTATTATGAGATATGTTTATTATATTTATTAATCGATTTTGTGTTTTGATTACATTTTGTTCCGATCCTTTGTTATCCATAACACATAATTTATGATCAATTTTTGATAAATTTTTAGGTATAATTGATGGTGATAATCATGCTTATGAAATAATAAAACATTTTTCGGCTCTACTAGAGCTTTCTACAGATGAAATAAGTAGTACTTTCTCGGCATGATTTCTAATACAATTTCCGAAAGAGTTTTTTTGTAGTCTTCTCATTTCCTTTGCTCTTTTTGTTATTAATTGTTTGCAAACTTTGTGAACTGTTTGGGAACATTGTGGACAGTATAGGAACATGATTGACGTTTTATGCCCGTTTGCACCGCTTCTACTTATCTCGGCTTATTTATTGAGTTCCACTTAAGTGGACCTTAAAGTTTTAAACGGTTTGCACGGCACACAAAGTGATACTTATGTATTACCCAAGTTAAGCCTCAGAATTGTAAGGCTTAAGGTGCACATAAACATAACCTATTATGAAATGTCAGTTTAACAAATGCAAAAGATGGTTTTTAGGATTGATTTTTATAATGATATAAGTCTGGTTGCATTAGAATTAATTGAATATTATTATTGAAATCCTTGTCAAATTGAAATTTTAAACAATTATATTGAAAACTTGTAATATCATAACAAATATTAAAGTCAATAATCTACATTCAAATTAAGTTTATTCAAAACATTTTATTAATTTTTTATACTACATGTTATTATTTTTTATAGCTTTCGGCGTCTCTTTTTTTAATATTCAATTCTGTTTTATAATACAATGTCGATAATAATGGAAACTATAAATAAGAGTGAAGTTAGGCACATATACTATCTAATCGAAAACAGTTGTTGTTTTTCCTGAAACCACGTCGTAGCTAAGAAAACAAACTTGTTTACACGTGCAAACCAATTTAAGATAAGGTGAACCTTAAACTTAAGTGTAACCTACGAAAGGGTAAGATAAGGAACACAACGGTGCAAACGGGCATTAGGAACATTATTGACAATTTAGAAATATGATTGACGTCTTGAGAACATTTTTGACATTGCTAGAAGATTATTTATAGTTTTAAAACTTATTTAGAACATTATTAACTATTTGTAAACTTTGTGAACTGTTTGGGAACATTGTTGACAGTATAGGAACATGATGAACGTTTTAGGAACATTATTGACAGTTTAGGAACATGATTGAAGTCTTGGGAACTTTTTTGACATTATTAGAAGATTATTTATAGTTTCAAAACTTATTTAGAACATTATTAACACTTTGTGAACTGTTTGGGAACATTATTGACAGTATAGGAACATGATTGACGTTTTAGGAACATTATTGACAGTTTAGGAACATGATTGACGCCTTGGGAATATTTTTGACATTGCTAGAAGATTATTTATAGTTTCAAAACTTATTTAGAACATTATTAACTATTTGTAAACTGTTCGGGAACATTATTGACAGTATAGGAACATGATTGACGTTTTAGGAACATTATTGACAGTTTAGGAACATGATTGACGTTTTGGGAACATTTTTGACATTGCCAGAAGATTATTTATAGTTCCAAAACTTATTTAGAACATTATTAACTGTTTGCAAACTTTGTGAACTGTTTGGGAACATTATTGACAGTATAGGAACATGATTGACGTTTTAGGAACATAATTGAGAGTTTAGGAACATGATTGACGTCTTGGGAACATTTTTGACATTATTAGAAGATCATTTATAGTTTCAAAACTTATTTACAACATTATTTACTGTTTGCAAACTTTGTGAGCTGTTTAGGATAATTATTGACAGTTTAGGAACATGATTGACGTCTTAGAAACATTTTTGACATTATTAAAAGATTATTTATAGTTTCAAAACTTATTTAGAACATTATTTACTGTTTTCAAACTTTGTGAACTGTTTGGGCAAATAATTGACAGTATAGGAACATGATTGACGTCTTGGGAAATTTTTTGACAATATTAGAAGATTATTTATAGTTTCAAAACTTATTTAGAACATTATTAACTGTTTTCAAACTTTGTGAACTGTTTAGGAACATTATTGACAGTATACGAACATGACTGACGTTTTAGGAACATTATTGACAGTTTTGGAACATTATTGACAGTATAGGAACATGATTGACAGTTTAGGAACATGATTGACGTATTGGGAACATTTTTGACATTATTAGAAGATTATTCATAGTTTCAAAACTTATTTAGAACATTATTAACTATTTGTAAACTTTGTGAACTGTTTGCGAATATTGTTGACAGTACAGGAACATGATTGACGTTATAGGAACATGATTGATGTCTTGGGAACATTTTTGACATTGCTAGAAGATTATTTATAGTTTCAAAATTTATTTAGAACATTGTTAACTGTTTTTAAACTTTGTGAACTGTTTGGGAACATTATTGACAGTATAGGAACATGATTGACGTTTTAGGAACATTATTGACAGTTTAGGAACATGATTGGCGCCTTAGGAACATTTTTGACATTGCTAGAAGATTATTTATAGTTTAAAAATTATTTAGAACATTATTATCTATTTGTGAACTGTTTGGGAACATTATTAATAGTATAGGAACATGATTAACGTTTAGGGAACATTATTGACAGATTAGGAACATGATTGACGACTTGGGAACATTTTTAACATTGTTAGAAGATTATTTATAGTTTCAAAACTTATTTAGAACATTATTAACTATTTGTGAACTGTTTGGGAACATTATTGATAGTATAGGAACATTATTGACAGTTTAGGAACATGATTGACGTCTTGGAAACATTTTTGACATTATTAGAAGATTATTTATAGTTTCAAAACTTATTTAGAACATTATTAACTGTTTTTAAACTTTTTGAACTATTTGGGAACATTGTTGACAGTTTAGGAACATGATTGACGTTTTAGGAACATTATCGACCGTTCAGGAATATGTTTGACATTGTTCAAAGATTATTTATAGTTTAAAAATTATTTAGAACATTATTATCTATTTGTGAACTGTTTGGGAACATTATTGATAGTATAGGAACATTATTGACAGTTTAGGAACATGATTGACGTCTTGGGAACATTTTTAACATTATTAGAAGATTGTTTACAGTTTCAAAACTTATTTAGAACATTATTAACTGTTTTTGAACTGTTTCGGAACATTGTTGACAGTTTAGGAACATGATTGACGTTTTAGGAACATTATCGACCGTTCAGGAATATGTTTGACGTCTTGGGAACATGTTTGACATTGTTAGGAGATTATTTATAGTTTAAAAATTATTTAGAACATTATTATCTTTTTGTAAACTGTTTGGGAACATTATTAATAGTATAGGAACATGATTGACGTTTAGGGAACATTATTGACAGTTTAGGAACATGATTGACGTCTTGGGAACATTTTTAACATTGTTAGAAGATTATTTATAGTTTCAAAACTTATTTAGAACATTATTAACTATTTGTGAACTGTTTGGGAACATTATTGATAGTATAGGAACATTATTGACAGTTTAGGAACATGATTGACGTCTTCGAAACATTTTTGACATTATTAGAAGATTATTTATAGTTTCAAAACTTATTTAGAACATTATTAACCATTTGTAAACTTTGTGAACTGTTTGGGAACATTATAGACAGTATTAGAACATGATTGACGTTTTAGGAACATTATTGACAGTTTAGGAACATGATTAACGTCTTGGGAACATTTTTAACATTATTAGAAGATTATTCATAGTTTCAAAACTTATTTAGAACTTTATTAACTATTTGCAAACTTTGTGAACTGTTTGGGAACATTGTTGACAGTATAGGAACATGATTGACGTTTTAGGAACACTATCGACAGTTAAGGAACATGTTTGACGTCTTGGGAACATTTTTGACATTATTAGAAGATTATTTATAGTTTCAGAACTTATTTAGAACTTTATTAACTATTTGCAAACTTTGTGAACTGTTTGGGAACATTTTTGACAGTATAGGAACATGATTGACGTTTTAGGAACACTATCGACAGTTAAGGAACATGTTTAACGTCTTGGGAACATTTTTGACATTAGAAGATTATTTATAGTTTCAGAACTTATTTAGAACATTATTAACTATTTGCAAACTTTGGGAACATTATAGACAGTATTGGAACATGATTGACGTTTTAGGAACATTATTGACAGTTTAGGAACATGATTGACGTTTTGGGAACATTTTTAGAAGATTATTTAAAGTTTTAAAACTTATTTAGAACATTATTTACTGTTTTCTAACTTTGTGAACTGTTTAGGAACATTATTAACAGTATAGGAACATGATTGACGTTTTTGGAACATTATTGACAGTTTAGGAACATGAATGACGTCTTGGGAACATTTTTGACATTAGAATATTATTTTTTTTAACAATATTTTGATATTTTATAGAAATTTTATGAAAGTTTGTTCACTTTTCAACAGTTCAGTTTGCAGTGACGAATTGTTGTGAACGCAGCCATGGTTTATTGTTTTGTTTGTAATAAAGGAAGTTTTCTGTAAATGTATATAAAAATTGATCACACTGTATGCTAAAATTGCCTATAAAAATTTACCGCACTGTATATAAATCAGCCAGCTTCATTGCATCAATCAGCTGATATGTCAATGTACTTTTCGGCTACCTTCGTTTATAATCAAAAAGTGCCTTTTTGCTATCATGTAATTGACGACTTATCAAAATTATGTGTTGTGATAACAAAACTGTGGCGGTGATAACGTGTAAAATCATGCAGACTTGAAATTGAATGCAAAATTACGATCTCCAACCGTGCGGCGTTAGTTAACCTTAAATTAAATTTTCTAAATGTACAGATTTGTAAATGCTGCTTTACATACGATGAAACTAAGCTGGGCATCACTAAATAAACTCAATATAGTGAGCAATGCCCTGACTAAAACAGTAAATGAATCTGTGCCGACCATAAGGAAGGAAGTCGTAATGCAAAAATTCAATGATGCTAACACATTTTATAAGCAATTAGTTGGATTGGATCGATTGGAAAAGTATCAAATGGATGTTACTGAATATCAAGAAAGACTTGTCGAAGCACAGGAGAAGCGACGTCAGATCGGTTTGGAGCTAGCGGAAATTAGGAAGAAATCTAATGATTTACAGGATCAAATACATAAAATGAAGCGGCATCAAAATCCGCAACGGTTTTTAGATGCTATGCGTGAGGAAACTGAGGTAAATAAATTTTTCAACAATTCCAATTATTAATTATAATTATATTACAGCTATTAAAAGCCGAGGTTCAAACTTCATCCGCTTTCAACGATCAGGATCGAATTGAACGTGAAATATTCACCGCTTTATCAAACTCCATCAGCAAATCCTACGAATACCAACAGCGTCGCTTAGAAGAAACTAAATATGTTGGTCTTGTTTTCGGAATCGTTGGTAGTTTACTCGGTTATTTCCTAACTGCCCTTAAAACGGAAGATATGAAAAAAGTAGTGCGTACCGAAATGGCCAACAATAATGATTCCTTATATCTTTCCATTTCAACTTTAACGAAAAAATTGGATGATGTGTACGCGAGTGTGAAACCGCAAGAAAATT
This sequence comes from Tachinus rufipes, assembly GCA_963932245.1. Lineage (NCBI taxonomy): Eukaryota > Metazoa > Arthropoda > Insecta > Coleoptera > Staphylinidae > Tachinus > Tachinus rufipes. The sequence goes on from OZ010748.1 coordinate 93,384,211, forward strand.
CGGTTGATAATGTGAAAATTTCTTCATGGCGTGATCAGTATTTAAAAAGTGTAAGTGTACCTTCGTTTAATAATAATTCATTTTTAACGAACGATGTGAATCAGATTAGTGCGGTGCGTGATGAACAGGTGAAACCGGTTGAAATGGAACCAGTAGTGGCCGCTTTACAAGAGGATAATGGTGGTAAACATGCGGAAGTTGTAAAGCGGCTGTTTTGGTATTCGGTTTTGACTATTTTTGTTGTGAAGTTGGTTGGGTTTTAATTTAGTCTCATGATGCATTTGTTTTTTTATAATAAATTTTATAGGTGTTACATAGAGATTTTTTTTTTAGAATTTAAAATGTTTTTATCTATGTTAAGAATATAGTCTATAATGTGAATCGATTGATTTATATTATAGTTTCATTCAGTTTGGATAAAGATATTTTTTCCTATTGGACTACAGAGGTAGTCTATGCAGAATATAGGTTATGTATGAAGGATTAAGTGCTTGACTTACAAAATATTGTCTTTTTGCTATTTGACGGTTTAATTACCAAAATATTACAAATTCTAGCTACACTACCACTGGCTGGATTTTGATAACTCATGAAAATTTTTATACTTTTTAATAGTTTATGACTGCTTTTTGCTATTTTTAACATTTTATGAACAGAATTTTACACTTTTTAACAGTTTATGGTGCATTTCGGAGCTTTATGAATAAAGTTTTACACTTTTTGAAGGTTAATGACTAGATTTGAATGAATAATTCACATTCAGTCAATATTTTGATGTTTTATTTTGTAATTTTTGTGATTTTATGATTTTTTTTACATTTTTAACAGTTTATGGGCGAAATGTGTGAGCTTTTAACAATATTTTAATATTTCAAGGTTGGAATTTGCTATTTATATATAAAATTTTGGACATTTCAACAGTTATTGGCAGAATTTTGATTCTATCTGAAAATATGTGTTTTAGCTATTTTTGATTTTTATGAATTGTTTTTTTAACTTTTCAACATTTAATGATTAAATTTTTGTGCTTTTGGACTATATTTTCATACTTTATGGCAAGATTTTGCTATTTTTGATTCTATCTGAACATATGTTAATGTTTTAGGACCGGTTTTAGCTATTTTTGACATTCATGAAAAGAATTTTGCACTTTTCAACAGTTTTTGGGCGGACTTTGGTGTTTTTTAACAATGTTTTGAGGCTGGATTTTGGTGTTTTTCAGCTATGAGGTCGAAATTTTATATTTTTGACATTTTGTGAATAAAATTTTGGACTTTTCAACCGTTTTTGGCAGGATTTTGATTCTATCTGAAAATATTGTAATGTTTTATGACTGGTTTTAGCTATTTTTGACTTTTATAAATGGAATTTTGCATTTTTGCACAGTTAATGACTAAATTTTTGAGCTTTCTAGAAATATTTTCACACTTTATGGATGGATTTGGTTGTTTTTAACATTTTTTAATAGAATTTTACACTTTTGAACAGTTTCTAGCTGGACTTAGGTGCTTTCTGATAATATTTTGATGTTTTAAGGTCAGATTTTGGTGTTTTGTTGACATTTTATCTTATTTTTTTTTTTTTTCGGCCTCTCTTTGCGATTTACAGCCCGGCAGGTGCCTTCGTGTTTAAAGACGTAGAAGTTTGCAAGCTAACAACTAGTGACCCACATGAATAACACCACTTCACATATCAGGTTCACAATCCGGCACACTCTTCTCTCTACTACTCTGTCTCTTTTTATTCTTTTTTTTCTCTCTTTTTCTCCTTTGACACCGCTCTCTTGTGTGTGGAAGGTCGTAGAAGTCAGCAGTTTGATGACTAGCGGCCCTACAGAAGCACACTCACTTCACACACTAGTGGTTTTGCTATTTTATGAACAAAATTTTGTTTGACCGAGTTTTCCTATTTTTGACTTTATAAATAGAATGTTACAGTTTTTAACAGTTTATGATGAATTTTGTTACTTTTTGACAATATTTTTATACTTTATAGCCAAATTTAGCTATTTTTGAAATTCTATGAATAGTATTTTGCACTTTTCGACCGTTTATGATGGGATTTTGTAATTTTCTGACAATATTTTAACCCTCTAATGCCCCAATTTTTAATCTTCATCGACATTGAATCATTTGTTTACACCTGCCAGGTATGGGTGCATTTTTTTGCGAAGGAGAGTTTTGTGTGCATTTCAATATTGCTTAAAGTTTTTCCAAAAATTTGTGTATTAAGAATAAAACATATTTGAACTTTACGTTATATGTTATTAAGTCTTCAGACGGCGCTGGGCATTAGAGGGTTAACAGTTTATGCTTAAATTTTGATTTTTTGTAACTTTATAAAATGAATTTTACACTTTTTAACAGTTTTGTTACTTATCAACAACATTTTGCTATTTTGACATTTTATGAATAAAATTTTGATCTTTTAAACAGTTTTTTGGAAGGATTTTGACAATATTTTGATGTTCTAAGGCTGGATTTTGCTGTTTTTGAAATTTTATTAATAGAATTTTACATTTTTTAACAGTTTATGACCGAATTTGAGTGAATGTTTAATTTAAACTGAAGTTTGCTATTTTTGAGATTTAATAACAAGTTTTACACTTTTCAACAGTTTATGGTTGATGTTTTGAGACCGAATTTTACACTTTTTGGTCGGATTTCAGTTTTTTCTGAAAATACTTCATTTTATAATCGGATTTTGTTATTTTTGACTTTTTATGAACAGAATTTTATACTTTTCAGTTAATGGCGATTAAAAACAGATTTAACAGTTTATGGTGAATTATTGACTACTTTTTGGCCAGATTTTGCTATTTTTGACATTCTATGAATAAAATTTTGCACTTTTTGACAGTTTATGGCTGGATTTTAAATCTTTTTAACAGTATATTGTATAGCTGGATTTTGCTATTTTTAGAGTTTTGTAACGGGATTTTGCCGTTTTTGACTTTACATAAATAGTTTATGCTTAAGCTTTGGTTCCTTATGACAATATTTTTATATTTTATAGCCGGATTTTGCTATTTTTGACTTTTTATAAAAAGAGTTTTGCATTTGTAAACAGTTTACAGCCTGATTTTGTTACTTTCTAACAATATTTTGATGTTTTTAAGCCGGATTTTGCTATTATTGACATGTTATGAATTATAATGTGAATTTTTTAACAGTTTATAGTCGGATTTTGGTGCTTTCTATCTATATGTTGATGCTTTGACCGGATTTTACTATTTTTGACATTTTATGAATAAAGTTTTGGCTTCTTAAATGGTTTTTGACAATATTTTGATGTTTTGAGTCGTATTTTTCTGTTTTTGACATTTTATGAGTAGAATTTTACACTTTTATAGCGGAATTTGAACAATACTTTGGTGTTCAAGGTCATTTTTTATAATTAAAATGTTTCACTTTTACTATTATTAGCCAGATTTTGTTATTTTATTTTGACATTTTTGAGTTTAATTTTACACTTTTCAACAGTTTATGACCGGATTTTAGTGCTTCCTGATTATGTTTTATAGCTATTAGACTTTATGAATAGAATTTTGCACTTTACAACAGTTTATGGCAAAAGTTTGGTACTACTAACAATATTTTGATAATTAATAATTGGAGTTTGCTATTTTTGAGATTTAATGAAAAAATTTACAATTTTTAACAGTTTATGGTCGGACTTTGGTGCTTTCTGACAATATTTTGATGTTACAAGACCGAACTTTATACTTTTTACGTCGTTTTTGACCGGATTTTAATTTCTAATAACATTTAATGAGCGGATATTGTTGTTTTAAACTATTTATGAATAGAATAGTGTACTTTTTAGCAGTTAATGACGATTAAAAACAGTTTATAGGGAGTTTTGGTATTTCAATGTTTTAAGGCTGGATTTTTTAATAGTTTATAGCCGAAATTTGGTTTTATTTTGATGCTTTATGACCGATTTTGATTTTTTTTACATTTTATTAATAAAGTTTTAACATTTAAGCATTTTTGGCCGGATTTTGACATTTTTTTGAATTTTTGAAGTCAGATTTTCCGTTTTTTACATTTTATGAATAGAGTTTTACACTTATAGCCGGATTTTATTACTTTCTAACAATATTTTTATGTTTTAAGGCCGGATTTTGCTATTTTTGACATTTTATAAATTAGAATTTTACATTTTTAACAGTTTATAAGCGAAATTTAGTTTTGACATTTTATGACCGGATTTTTCTATTTTATGAATAGAATTTTACACTTTTTAACAGTTCATGACTAGATTTTCTGTTTTCTGACAATATTTTATAGCTATTAGACTTTATGAATAGAATTTTACAGTTTTCAACAGTGTATGGACTAATTTTTAACAATATTTTGATATATGTTAACTTAAGTTTGCTGTTTTTGAGATTTCATGAAAAAATGTACATATTTTATGACAGGGTTTTGTTATTTAACACTTTATAAATAGAATTTTGTACTTTTTAACAGTTAATGACGTTTATAAACAGATTTAACCGTTTATGGTGAATTTCGGTACTTTCCGACCATGTTATTATACTTAATGGTCAGATTTTGCTAGTTTTGAAATTCTATCAATAAAATTTTGCTCTTTTTGACAGTTTATGACCGAATTTTGAATCTTTCTGACAATATTTTGATATTGTATACGGATTTTGCTATTTTTAGGGTTTTATGAACATTTTGTAACAGGATTTTGTCATTTTTGACTTTTCATAAATAGAATATAGCATTTTTAACAGTTTATGCTCAAGTTTTGGTTTCTTGTGACAATATTTTAATATTTCACATCTGGATTTTGCAATTTTTGAGTATTTATGAAAATAATTTTGCACTTTTCAACAGTTTATAGCTGAATTTTATTACTCTTTATCAATATTTTGATTTTTAATGCCTATTTTTAACATTTTGCACTCTTAAATCGTCCGGATTTGGACAATATTTTGATGTTTTATGACCGAATTTTGCAGTTTTTGACATTTTATGAATAGAATTTTATACTTTTATAGTCAGATTTTGTTACTTTCTAACAATATTTGATATAGCTGGATTTATCTATTTTTGACATTTTATTATTTTTGTTTATGGTGAATTTTGGTAATTTCTGTCAATATGTTTAGAATTTTTCATTTTTTGACTTTTGTGACCGGGTTTTGTAACTTTCTAACAATATTTTGATATTGCATAGCCAGATTTTGCTTTTTTGACTTTTTTTGAATTTGGTTTTATGACGGATTTTTCTATTTTTGACATTTTATGAATAGAGTTTTCTACTTTTCAAAAGTTTATGATCAAATTTTAGTGCTTTCTGACAATGTTTTATAGCTATTAGACTTTATGAATAGAATTTTGCACTTTACAACAGTTTATGGCCTACTTTTTAATAATATTTTAATATGTCTTAACTTAAGTTTGCTGTTTTTGAGATTTCAAGGTTGTTGGTTGTTTCGATTTTGGTGCTTTTTGACAATGTTTTGATGTTTCCAGATCGAAATTTGTTCTTTTAAACATTTTATCAATAGACTATTACACTTTTTAACCGTGTTTGGTAGGACTTGGTTTTTTCTGAAAATATTTTAATATTTTATGATAGAGTTTTGTTATTTTTGATATTTTATTAATAGAGTTTTGTACTCTTCAGCAGTTAATGATGACTAAAAACAGTTTATGGTGAATTTTGGTACTTTCTGATAATATTTTTATACTTTATAGCCATATTTTGCTATTTTTCACATACTATGAATAGAATTTTGCACTTTTCGACAATTTATGACAGGATTTTGAATCTTTCTGATAATATTTAGGGATTTTATAAATTACCGGATTTTGATTATTCCAGTTTATGCTCAAATTTTGGTTTCTTGTAACCATATTTTAATAATACATAGCCGGATTTTGCTATTTTTGAAAAGAATTTTGCACTTTTCAACAGTTTATGACCGAATTTTAGTGCTTTTTGACAATGTTTTATAGATATTAGACAATTTACACTTTTCAACAGTTTATGGGCGGACTTTGGTGCTTTTTGACAATATTTTGATGTTTCAAGACCGACACTTTACCGTTTTTGACTGGATTTTAGTTTTTTCTGAATATATCTTAATATTTTATGACCGGATTTTTTAACACTTAATGTTTTGGTATATTTTGACAATATTTGTATACATTATGGCTGGATTTTGCTGTTTTTGACAGTTTATGACCGGATTTTTAATATTTTTGTCAATATTTTGATATTGCATAGCCAGATTTTGCTATTTTTGGGATTTTATGATTGGATGTTGTCATTTTTGACTTCATAAATAGAATTTTGTATTTTTAACAGTTTATACTTAAATTTTGATTTCTTGTCACAATATTTTAATATTTCATAGCCGGATTTTACTATTTTTGCCTTTTTATAAAAAGAATTTTGTACTTTTCAACAGTTTTAGTGATTTTTTAACAATAGTTTTGATGTTTAAAGCTGGATTTTACTATTTTTGACATTTTATGAATAAAATTTTGGCCTTTTAAGCTGTTTTTGCCTGGATTTTGACAATATTTAGATGTTTAAAGACAAATTTTGCAGTTTTTGACATTTTATGAATAGAATTTTGCACTTTTATAGCTGGATTTTGTTATTTTCTAACAGTATTTTGATGTTTAAGGCCGGATTTTGATGTTTTATTAATAATTTTGCACTTTTAAACCGATTTTGTTATTTTTGACATTTTATTAATATAATTTCATCCTTTTCAACAGTTTATGATTGAATTTTAGTGCTTTCTGACAATGTTTTATAGCTATTAGAGACTTCATGAATAGAATTTTGCACTTTTCAACAGTTTATGACCGAATTTTGCTATTTCTAATAATATTTTGACATTTAATAACTGGAGTTTGCTATTTTTGAGATTTAATGAATAAATTTACACTTTTCAATAACGACTTTGATGCTTTCTGACAGTATTTTGATGTTTCAAGACCGAATTTTACACTTTTAATGACAATTAAAAACAGATTCAACAGTTTATGGTGAGTTTTGGAATTTATTTACAATATTTATATACCCGGATTTTGCTATTTTCGATTTTTCATAAATAGAGTATTGCATTTTTAACAGTTTACGGTCAAGTTTTGGTTTCTTGTAATCATATTTTATAACCGGATTTGCTATTTTTGAGAAGAATTTAGCATTTTTCAACAGTTTATAGCCGGATTTTGGTATTTTTGACATTTTATGAATAAAGCTGTAAACTTTTAACTGTTTTTGACATTTTATGAAAAGAATTTTACACTTTTATAGCCGGGTTTTGTTACTTTCTAACAATATTTTGATGTTCAAGGCCGGATTTTGCTGTTTTTGACTTTTTATGAATAGAATTTTACACTTTTTAACAGTTTATGACCTAATTTTTAACAATATTTTAATGTCATAACTGTTTTTGAGATTTCATGAAAAATTTTACACTTTTCAGCTGATTTTATGGCCGGACTTTGGTGCTTTCTGACATATTTTGATGTTTTAAGATCGAATTTTGTTATTTTAAACATTTTATAAATAGAATTTTACACTTCTTAATCAGATTTTAGTTTTTTTGAAAATATTTCATAACTGGATTTTGTAATTTTTGATATTTGATTAATAGTTTTGTACTTTACAACAAAACAAACAAAATTTGGATTAAAACTTAAATGAATGAATTAATAATTTATTTATTCCCATAGAACAACTTTTTGTTTTGTTCTATATATGTTATCGGGCTTTCTAATTGCCGTTTAGTCATTCTTTCGCCTTTAATTCACTTTTAAAACTAATGCGATTATTGTGTTGTGATTCTACAATCACCGGCGTTTGTCAAATTTTGAGGTTAAGTCTGACATATGTTTTGTGACAATTAAAAACAGATTAAACAGTTTATGGTGAATTTTGGTATTTTCTGATCATATTTTTATACTTAATGGTTGGATTTTGCTGATTTTAACATTCTTTGAATAGAATTTTGCACTTTTTGACAGTTTATGAGCAGATTTTGTATCTTTCTGACAATATTTTGATATTTTATGAAATAGAATATTACGTTTTTAAACAGTTTATAACCGGAGTTTGGTTTCTAACAAATAATTGATGTCTTATAGCCGGATTTTGCTATTTTTGTCTTTTTATGAAAAGAATTTTGCACTTTTCAAAAGTTTATAGTTGGATTTTGTTGCTTTCTTTTAATATTTTGATGTTTCAATGCTAGATTTTGCTATTTTTGAACTTTTAAACATTTTTTTAATCAGTTTATGTCTGGACTTTGGTGCTTTCTGCCAATATTTTGATGTTTCAAGACCAAGTAAAAAAAATGAGATTTTGGCCCAAAAATCCTACATTTAACTGTAAATGAGTTATTATATGCAGATGCATCAATTGCGTTAGCAACAATTGACTCCTCTCATTATAAAACATTATTTAATTCTTGTAACCTGACCTCATACCTCAATGAGTTTATTTTAAACTAACTCCTAGCTTCTCCCAATTCTTGGTTTTAAACATTAAATCAACTCTGGTCTCAACGATACTAGCTGTCGACCAATCTAAAGAGAATTGACTTCTACCATGTACGTCTTCTATATTTTCTTGCGATTTTTGATTGGCATCATCTAATCTATTTGTTACAATGAGTGCGTACAATAAGGCGGGAGCAAAAACTTGGTTATCTTATCTATAAATGAGTATTCTTCTTGGCGTCCCCCCCTCCCATAATTCAGGCATTCATAACTCCCTCCCCTTTCCACAGAGCTTCAAAATCTATTTTTGTAAGCATTAGATGACTTTACTACTTAATTCACATCTCACAAGCTTTTTATTGTTGTCCTCATCTCTTTACTAACACCTATTATGTATACTAATTAAATCAAAAACGTCCTAGTTGGTAGTCTTTTTTTATCCCTTCTCACAAGAACTTTAAAATCAATTTGTATAAGCATTACTTGACTACTACTTAATTCTTATCCCATGAAACCTTTTAATGTTTGTGTTTCACTTACAAATCATTTAACTCTACTAACACCTATTTCCTAATCCTAACTAAAAACGTTATCCTTATATCCTTATCTCATAAAAACTGTTTTTGTCCTTCTCATTTCTCATCTATTACCTCCCCCCCCCATGTTAACGTGCCTCTTAAAGTTACTTCTCACCTTAGTAAATATTATTCAACTTTAAACTAACTACTAACACCTGTTTTATATTTTTTCCACAATGTCTTCTTTTAATTGTCTCTTCCCCGCTTCTCCATTTATTTTGCCTCCCCTCCCCCCCTTGTATCAAAGGTAGACATCAAAATGGGCCTTTAAAATTAACAGCTTTGCTTGTTCTTATTTGAAGTTCTTTTCATTCATTTTAGTAAGTACTAGTTGCCTCTATTGTTATACACCGAAGGGTACAATGGCTCATGATTGAATAAATAAATAAAATAGTTTACTCTATCACAATCCCACAACAAAACCTTTTATTGTTGTTCCTTACTTTTTTCTCCTTTTTGGTCAATTTCGAGCCTTCAAAATTGACCGTTCATATAGTATTGTATATAAACATTGGTTGACAGTACTTTTCTTTTTTCAAATATGATCCTAATCTTTCTCCCTCAATTTATATGTGTATATTAAGTTGCCTATTATACTCGGGGATGGGAATCAAACTTTTAACATTTAATTTTGATTAATTTATTCAATAATCAATGGGTTAAGCCTTCATGGGATTCAATATAAAATGGTAAATGCGAGAATATAAGTTAATAATAAAAAAAAATGTTTTAAGAATCCCATTTCTTCCATTCCATTCCATCTGGAGGTTTGATATCCACTTTCTTATTGCCAATCTCACCCCAATTTGTACTCAAAACAGTTCCACCGGATTCCATCTAAAAAAAAAAAAAAGAGAATTAGGTTATGTTCAAGCTTAAGAATAATTTGCAAATCAAAATCCGGCATCCAAATCTTGAAATTGCTGTTAATAAAGCCGACACTTACATAACTCTTATTCATGGCCTTCTTGACCTCATCACTTCCTTTTCCGTAAATATCCTGAAACAACTTATTCAACGCTTCCTCGCCTTCAGGATTCTCTTTAGCTTCTTGCGCCTTAATTTCCTTTTCAACAGCCGACCAATCGGTTCCTTTAGATGTCGGATAAGCAAGCGGCTTATCATCCAACGAATTCGAAGCTTAAACCAATCAATTAAATTAAACAAAGCTAAAATTCCAATTAAATACTAACCTGTTGGTATACATTTGGGTCCTACTATAGTAGGATCACCTTCCAATTTATCCCATCGAATTCCGTCGACTTTTTTTAATTTGATTTCGACTTTGGTCGACATTATTTTGTAACTGCAACAATCCGGTACAACTTTATGTGCCAGATTGAAATGCAATAAATTTTCTCGTTCATCGAGTTGGATTGTAACGTGGAGTTCGGTTTCGGTGAATTTAACATCGATGTTTTCCGGTTTTAGATTTCTTATGAGGACTGTTACCACTACGGTTGTTTCCGTTTGGTACCAATCGGTTTTTACCGTCTCCCCACTAGCCTGAAATCAATTTTTTATGACAAATGTTGATAACCTCAAAATTATTTTCTATGCTTACCATGCTATTTTCGTATTTTTAGATGATTGAATACAATGGGAATTTGTTGGCAATTTGATATCAAAAATAGATTCTTGGCTGCTGCTGCTATTGTTCTCAGCTGATTTTTTTATTAATCACAATAAGTGTGAAGCTGAATGCAGGTTATTATTGGTTTTAGCAGTTGGCGAACATGATGGTCGACTTCAGGTGACTGCCATTTTAGTTACAAAGTATACTAACAGATGGGGTTACCTAATACAATTTTTAATAAAAATATTTAGAAATGGAATGGTGGTTATAGTTCAATTTTACTATGTACTATTTACGAATATATTTGTGATATAGTACATAGTAAATGTGTTTTATTTATTTTAAAAATATTAGGTTGGTGTCTGCAAATTTTTTATTGCAATTTTAGGTTGGTATTACCAATACTAATAAAAGTGACATTTGTTTAGTTGTGATTATTTTGTTCTGTGTTTTCTACAATTATCCGGTTGAATATAGCAATTAGGTAATATTCTTGATTCATTTCTAATTAATTAAAGTACGCCGCGTCGATATGTGCTATTGGTTTCATCCGCGAAGCACTATTTTGATTCGAAAAATGTATTTGTAAAATGGCCGCATGCGACTGTGTCAAATTATGAAATTTTGTTGCTAATACGATTAATCCCAACTTTTATGTAAGAACTTACATTAGATTTGAGATTAAATTAACTCTAAAAACAGGTTTTGGAAATACACTTTTTATAAATTTTGTAGAAAATTAAATTTCTCACAACTTTTTTTCCAAATTTTAAGATGTTAATATAAAATTTACTCTAAAATCATGTTTTCTGCATTTTGAATGTTTTGTCATAATCAATCAATGTACTCTGTACAATTATTATATTTTAATTTTTGATGTAACTTTTGAGATATTTAAGGAAATTAGCTTGAAAATCATGTTTTTGAATCTTAAATGAGTTTTTTTTAAATAACTGAAAAACTAGAGCGATTTTGAGAAATTGGTTTAAATAAATGTTGAAGAGAATTAAAATGTGCACACAATTTGTTATTTGTATTTTTCAAAATTATCCATTACAAACTAGATAATTGCAATTTTTTGTTTTTTTATGAGTTTTTTCAAAATAACTGAGAAACTATAACGATTTTGAGAAATTGGTTTAAATAAATGTTGCAGAGAATTAAAATTTGCACACAATTTGTTATTCATGTTTTTCAAAATTATTCATAACAAACTAGATAACTGCAAATTTTTATCTTTTTTATGAGTTTTTTCAAAATAACTGAAAAGCTATAGCGATTTTGAGAAATTGGCTTGAATAAATGTTGCAGAGAATTAAAATTTGCACACAATTTGTTATTTATGTTTTTCAAAATGATCCATAACAAACTAGATTATTGCATAATTTTGTATTTTATGAGTTTTTTCAAAATAACTGAAAAACTATAGCGATTTTGAGAAATTGGCTTGAATAAATGTTGCAGAGAATTAAAATTTGCACACAATTTTATATTTATGTTTTTCAAAATTATCCATAACAAACTAGATTATTGCAAATTTTTATCTTTTTTGTGAGTTTTCTCAAAATAACTGAAAAACTAAAGCGATTTTGAGAAATTGGCTTGAATAAATGTTGCAGAGAATTAAAATTTGCACACAATTTGTTAATTATGTTTTTTAAAATTATCCATAACAAACTAGATAATTGCAAATATTTGTTTTTTTTGTGAGTTTTTTCAAAATAACTGAGAAACTATAGCGATTTTGAGAAATTGGTTTAAATAAATGTTGCAGAGAATTAAAATTTGCACATAATTTGTTATTTATGTTTTTAAGAATTATCCACAACAAACTAGATAATTGCAATTTTTTATCTTTTTATGAGTTTTTTTGAAATAACTGAGAAACTATAGCGATTTTGAGAAATTGGTTTAAATAAATGTTGCAGAGAATTAAAATTTGCACACAATTTGTTATTTATGTTTTTTTAAATTATCCATAACAAACTAGATAATTGCAAATTTTTGTTTTTTTATGAGTTTTTTCAAAATAACTGAAAAACTAAAGCGATTTTGAGAAATTGGTTTAAATAAATGTTGCAGAGAGTTAAAGTTTGCACACAATTTGTTATTTATGTTTTTTAAAATGATCTATAACAAACTAGATAATTGCAGTTTTTGATTTTTTTTATGAGTTTTTTCAAAATAACTGAATAACTAAAGTGATTTTGAGAAATTGGTTTAAATAAATGTTGCAGAGAATTAAAATTTGCACACAATTTGTTATTTATGTTTTTCAAAATTATTCATAACAAACTAGATTATTGCATAATTTTGTATTTTATGAGTTTTTTCAAAATAACTGAAAAACTATAGCGATTTTGAGAAATTGGCTTGAATAAATGTTGCAGAGAATTAAAATTTGCACACAATTTTATATTTATGTTTTTCAAAATTATCCATAACAAACTAGATTATTGCAAATTTTTATCTTTTTTGTGAGTTTTCTCAAAATAACTGAAAAACTAAAGCGATTTTGAGAAATTGGTTTAAATAAATGTTGCAGAGAATTAAAATTTGCACACAATTTGTTATTTATGTTTTTCAAAATGATCTATAACCAACTAGATTATTGCAAATTTTGATCTTTTTTATGAGTTTTTTCAAAATAACTGAAAACTAAAGCGATTTTGAGAAATTGGCTTAAATAAATGTTGCAGAGAATTAAAATTTGCTCACAATTTGTTATTTATGTTTTTCAAAATTATTCGTAACAAACTAGATAATTGCAAATTTTTATCTTTTTTATGAGTTTTTTTAAATTAACTGAAAAACTATAGCGATTTTGAGAAATTGGTTTAAATAAATGTTGCAGAGAATCAAAATTTTCACACAATTTGTTATTTATGTTTTCCAAAATTATCCACAACAAACTAGATTATTGTAAGTTTTTATCTTTTTTATGAGTTTTTTCTCAAAATAACTGAAAAACTAAAGCGATTTTGAGAAATTGGTTTAAATAAATGTTGCAGAGAATTAAAATTTGCACACAATTTGTTATTTATGTTTTTCAAAATTATCCATAACAAACTAGATAATTGCAAATTTTTATATTTTTTATGAGTTTTTCAAAATAACTGAAAAACTAAAGCGATTTTGAGAAACTGGCTTAAATAAATGTTGCAGTAAATTAAAATTTGCACACAATTTGTTAATAATGTTTTTCAAAATTATCTATAATAAACTAGATAATTGAAATTTTTTGTATTTTTTATAAGTTTTTTCAAAATAACTGAAAAACTATAGCGATTTTGAGAAATTGGATCAAATAAATATTTTAGTGAATAAAGATTTGCACTTAATTGTTTAATAACAAACTAGATAATTGTAAAATTTGAAATTTGAAATTTTTTTTTTTAGTGTCATGGATTTCCACCATTTGGATATGGAATGGAGGAGCACCGCAGTTCTTCAAAGAGCAATTGGTGTACAGTAGCAGATCAGCATGCTCTAGAAGCAATGCAGGTTTTCGACTGCATTTTAAGGTCAGTTCAGCTAGAGATGACGCCAAGACGAAAGTAGTGAGTGATTTTTGAGTTTATTTTAAGTGAAGTGAAGTGAGTTAAAATTGATTAGTGAATTTGGAACGGTAAGAGGAATTAAGTATAGGGTTTCATACATTAAATGATGCGTTTTGATGTATTTCAGAACAACGGAGATTAGCAGCAAATTGTGTTTCCATTTTATGTCTTTTGGTGCTGCCTTCTGTTCTAATTTATTAACAATTTATTATGTTACAATTATAAATATAAGTATTAAAAAAATCGTCTTTTGTTTCCTCATGCTTTTAATAGAATTGGCAGCACCTCCAATGACGAGAAGAAAATTTTAGTTTGCTTTATAGTTTTTAGATTGTACAAGAGATGGCGCCACTATGAAGTAAATTATAGTTTTTTAATAATCTAAGAAAATTAACTTTATTGGATTGCAACAATTTTAGGTAAAATGATGAAATACAATTTAATTAAAAAAAAATTAATGTCTGCTATTGTAGGTCCGGTAAAATGAAGATAAACAAAACCGATGAACAATTTTCTGAAAGGTATAATAATTACTTAAGTTTTGTACAAATTTTGAGTAGATTGTTTAAAATTTGTGTCCTCAGCATCAATTAATGGAAGACACTAAAATCCAAAATATTTAAAAAATTCAAAAAAATATTTCTAAATTTTGAATTTTTTTTTCTGGATACCGTAGCATATTTGGAAATGCCTTAATTAAGTTTTGTCCAAATTTGGAGTTTTTAACTTAAAAATTGTGTCCTCAGCATCAATTACTGCAAGACACTAAAATCCAAAATATTTAAAAAAATCAAAAAAATGTTTCTAAATTTTGAAAATTATTTCTGGGTACAGTAGCATATTAGACAATGCCTTAGTTAGGTTTTGTACACATTTTGAGTTGTTAGTTTAAAAATAGTGTCCTCAGCATCAATTAATGCAAGAGACTAAAATCCAAAATATTTAAAAAAATCAAAAAATATTTCTAAATTTTGAAAATAGTTTCTGGATACAGTAGCATATTAGGCAATGCTTTAGTTAAGTTTTGTACAAATTTTGAGTTGGTAACTTGAAAATTGTGTCCTCAGCATCAATTAATGCGAGACACTAAAATCCAATATATTTAAAAAATTTAAAAAAATAGTTGAAAATTTTGAAACATATTTCTGGATACAGTAGCATATTAGGCAATGCTTTAGTTAAGTTTTGTACAAGTTTTGAGTTGCCAGCTTAAAAATTGTGTCCTCAGCATCAATTAATGCAAGACACTTAAATCCAAAATTTTTAAAAAGTTAAAAAAAATATTTCTAAATTTTGAAAATTATTTCTGGATACAGAAGCATATTAGGCAATGCCTTAGTTACGTTTTGTACAATTTTTGAGTTGTTAGTTTAAAAATTGTGTCCTCAGCATCAATTAATGCAAAACACTAAAATCTAAAATATTTAAAAAAATAAAAAAAATATTTCTAAATTTTGAAAATTCTTTTTGAATATAGAAGCATATTAGGCAATGCATTAATTAAGTTTTGTACAAATTTTGAGTTGTTAACTTAAAAATTGTATCCTTAGCATCAATTTATGCAAGACACTAAAATCCAAAATATTTAAAAAATCAAAAAAATATTTTTAATTTTTGAAAATTATTTCTGGATACAGTAGCATCTTAAGCAATGCTTAAATTAATTTTTGTACAAATTTTGAGTTGTTAGTTTAATAAATTGTGTCCTCAGCATCAATTAATGCAAGACACTAATATTCAAAATATTTAAAAAATCAAAAAAATATTTCTAAGTTTTGAAAATTATTTCTGGATACAGAAGCATATTAAGCAATGTTAAAATTAAGTTTTGTTCAAATTTTGAGTTGTTAGTTTAAAAATTGTGTCCTCAGCATCAATTAATGCAAGACACTAAAATCCAAAATATTTAAAAAAATATTTTTAAATTTTGAAAATTATTTTTGGATACAGTAGGATATTAGGCAATGCCTTAGCTAAGTTTTGTACAAATTTTGAGTTTTTAGTTTAAAAATTGTGTCCTCAGTAGCAATTAATGCAAAACACTAAAATCCAAAATATTTAAAAAATTCAAAAAAATATTTCTAAATTTTGAAAATGATTTCTGTTTACAGTAGCATATTAGGCAATGTTTTAGTTAAGTTTTGTACAAATTTTGAGTAGTTAGTTTAAAAATTGTGTCCTCAGCATCAATTAATGCAAGACACTAAAATCCAAAATATTTAAAAAATTCAAAAAAATATTTTTAAATTTTGAAAATTATTTCTGAATACTGTAGCATATTAGGCAATGCCTTAGATAAGTTTTTACAAATTTTGAGTTGTTAGTTTAAAAATTGTGTCCTCAGCGTCAATTAATGCAAGACACTAAAATACAAAATATTTAAAAAATTCAAAAAAATATTTCTAAATTTTGGAAATTATTTCTGGATACAGTACCGTATTAGGCAATGCTTTAGTTGAGTTTTGTACAAGTTTTGAGTTGTTAGCTTTAAAATTGTGTCCTCAGCATCAATTAATGCAAGACCTAAAATTCAAAATATTTAAAAAATTCAAAAAAATATTTCTAAATTTTGAAAATTATTTCTGGATACAGTAGCATATTAAGCAATGCTTTAGTTGAGTTTTGTACAAATTTTGAGTTGTTAGCTTTAAAATTGTGTCCTCAGCATCAATTAATGCAAGACACTAAAATCCAAAATATTTAAAAAATTCAAAAAAATATTTCTAAATTTTGAAAATTATTTTTGGGTACAGTAGCGTATTAGGCAATGCCTTAGTTAAGTTTTGTACAAATTTTGAGTTGTTAGCTTGAAAATTGTGTCCTCAGCATCAATTAATGCAAGACACTAAAATCCAAAATATTTAAAAAAATCAAAAAAATATTTTTAAATTTTGAAAATTATATCTGTTTACAGTAGCATATTAGGCAATATCTTAGTTAGGTTGTGTATCAATTTTGAGTTGTTTGTTTAAAAATTGTGTCCTCAGCATCAATTAATGCAAGACGCTAAAATCCAAAATATTTAAAAAATTCAAAAACCTATTTCTAAATTTTGAAAATTATTTCTGGATACAGTATCATATTAGGCAATGCTTTATGTAAGATTTGTACAAATTTTGAGTTGTTAGCTTAAAAATTGTGTCCTCGGCATCAAATAATGCAAGAGACTAAAATCTAAAATATTAAAAAAATAAAAAAAAAAAAATTCTAAATTTTGAAAATTATTTCTGAATACAGTACCATATTATGCAATGCCTTAGCTAAGTTTTGTACAAATTTTGAGTTGTTAATTTCAAAATTGTGTCCTCAGCATCAGTTAATGCAAGACACTAAAATCCAAAATATTTAAAAAATTCAAAAAAATATTTCTAAATTTTGAAAATTATTTTTGGTTACAGTAGCATATTAGGTAATGCCTTAGTTAAGTTTAGTTTAAATTTTGAGTTGTTAGTTTAAAAATTGTGTCCTCAGCATCAATTAATGCAAAAACTAAAACTCAAAATATTTAAAAAATTCAAAAAATTATTTCTAAATTTTGAAAATTATTTCTGGATACCGTAGCATATTAGGCCATGCTTTAGTTACGTTATGTACAAATTTTGAGTTGTTAGTTTGAAAATTGTGACCTCAGCATCAATTAATGCATAACACTAAAATCCAAAATATTTAAAAAATTTAAAAAAATATTTCCAAATTTTGAAAATTATTTCTGGTTACAGTAGCATATCAGGAAATGCCTTAGTTAAATTTTGTACAAATTTTGAGTTGTTCATTTAAAAATTGTATCCTCAGCATCAATTATTGCTACAAAATATTTAAAAAATTCAAGAAAATATTTCTAAACTTTGAAAATTATTTCTGGATACAGAAGCATATTAGGCAATGCATTAGTTAAGTTTTGTACAAATTTTGAGTTGTTTGCTTAAAAATTGTGTCCTCAGCATCAATTAATGCAAGACACTAAAATACAAAATATTTAAAAAATTGAAAAAAATATTTCTAAATTTTGAAAATTATTTCTGAATACTGTAGCATATTAGGCAATGCCTTAGATAAGTTTTTACAAATTTTGAGTTGTTAGTTTAAAAATTGTGTCCTCAGCGTCAATTAATGCAAGACACTAAAATACAAAATATTTAAAAAATTCAAAAAAATATTTCTAAATTTTGGAAATTATTTCTGGATACAGTACCGTATTAGGCAATGCCTTAGTTAAGTTTTGTACAAATTTTGAGTTGTTAGCTTGAAAATTGTGTCCTCAGCATCAATTAATGCATAACACTAAAATCCAAAATATTTAAAAAAATCAAAAAAATATTTCTAAATTTTGAAAATTATTTCTGGATACAGTATCATATTAGGCAATGCTTTAGTTAAGATTTGTACAAATTTTGAGTTGTTAGTTTAAAAATTGTGTCCTCAGCATCAATTAATGCAAAACACTAAAATCCAAAATATTTAAAAAAATCAAAAAAATATTTCTAAATTTTGAAAATTATTTCTGGATATAGTAGCATCTTAGGCAATACTTTAGCTAAGTTTTGTACAAATTTTGAGTTGTTAGTTTGAAATTTGTGTCCTCAGCATCAATTAATGCGTAACAATAAAAACCAAATTATTTAAAAAAATTAAAAAAATATTTCTAAATTTTGAAATGTATTTTTGGATACAGTATCATCTTAGGAAATGCTTAAGTTAGCTTTTGTACAAATTTTGAGTTGTTAGTTTAAAAATTGTGTCCTCAGCATCAATTAAAGCAAGACACTAAAATCCAAAACATTTAAAAAAAATTAAAAAAATATTTCTGAATTTTGAAAATTATTTCTGGATACAGTAGCATATTAAGCAATGCTTTAGTTGAGTTTTGTACAAATTTTGAGTTGTTAGCTTTAAAATTGTGTCCTCAGCATCAATTAATGCAAGACCTAAAATTCAAAATATTTAAAAAATTCAAAAAAATATTTCTAAATTTTGAAAATTATTTCTGGATACAGTAGCATATTAAGCAATGCTTTAGTTGAGTTTTGTACAAATTTTGAGTTGTTAGCTTTAAAATTGTGTCCTCAGCATCAATTAATGCAAGACACTAAAATCCAAAATATTTAAAAAATTCAAAAAAATATTTCTAAATTTTGAAAATTATTTCTGAATACAGTACCATATTATGCAATGCCTTAGCTAAGTTTTGTACAAATTTTGAGTTGTTAATTTCGAAATTGTGTCCTCAGCATCAGTTAATGCAAGACACTAAAATCCAAAATATTTAAAAAATCCAAAAAAGTATTTCTAAATTTTGAAAATTATTTTTGGTTACAGTAGCATATTAGGTAATGCCTTAGTTAAGTTTAGTTTAAATTTTGAGTTGTTAGTTTAAAAATTGTGTCCTCAGCATCAATTAATGCAAAAACTAAAACTCAAAATATTTAAAAAATTCAAAAAATTATTTCTAAATTTTGAAAATTATTTCTGTATACCGTAGCATATTAGGCCATGCTTTAGTTACGTTATGTACAAATTTTGAGTTGTTAGTTTGAAAATTGTGACCTCAGCATCAATTAATGCAAGACACTAAAATCCAAAATATTTAAAAAATTCAAAAAAATATTTCTAAATTTTGAAAATTATTTTTGGGTACAGTAGCGTATTAGGCAATGCCTTAGTTAAGTTTTGTACAAATTTTGAGTTGTTAGCTTGAAAATTGTGTCCTCAGCATCAATTAATGCAAGACGCTAAAATCCAAAATATTTAAAAAATTCAAAAACCTATTTCTAAATTTTGAAAATTATTTCTGGATACAGTAGCATCTTAGGCAATGCCTTAGATAAGTTTTGTACAAATTTTGAGTTGTTAGCTTAAAAATTGTGTCCTCAGCATCAATTAATGCAAAAACTAAAATCCAAAATATTTAAAAAATTCAAAAAAATATTTCTAAATTTTGAAAATTATTTTTGTATACAGTATCGTATTAGGCAATGCCTTAGTTCCGTTTTGTACAAATTTTGAGTTGCTAGCTTGAAAAATTGTGTCCTCAGCATCAATTAATGCATAAAACTAAAATCCAAAATATTTAAAAAATTAAAAAAAATATTTTTAAATTTTGAAAGTTATTTTTGGATACAGTAGCATATTAGGCAATGCCTTAGTTACGTTTTATACAAATTTTGAGTTGTTTGCTTAAAAATTGTGTCCTCAGCATCAATTAATGTAAAACACTAAAATCCAAAATATTTAAAAAATTCAAAAAAATATTTGTAAATTTTGAAAATGATTTCTGGATACAGCAGCATATTATGCAATGCCTTAGCTAAGTTTTGTACAAATTTTGAGTTATTAGTTTGAAAATTGTGTCCTCAGCATTAATTAATGCAAGACCTAAAATCCAAAATTATTAAAAAAATCAAAAAAATATTTCTAAATTTTGAAAATTATTTCTGGGTACAGTAGCATAATAGGCAATGCCTTAGTTAAGTTTTGTACAAATTTTGAGTTTAAAAATTGTGTCCTCAGTAGCAATTAATGCAAAACACTAAAATCCAAAATATTTAAAAAATTCAAAAAACTATTTCTAAATTTTGAAAATTATTTCTGGATACAGTAGCATATTGGGCAATGCTTTAGTTAAGTTTTATACAAATTTTGATTTGTTAGTTCCTCGGCATCAATTTATCTGCAACAAAAGTAGAAATACACAAAAAACTCAAATTAATTTGAACCCTTCCATAATATTTATTTAATATTAATAACATTAATAAATATCCCAAAAAAAATACACAACAAAATAAACTAAAAAAATAATAATAGATTCACAGGATAGTAGTAGTAGTAATAATAAAAATAATAATTACAAAAAGATAAAATAAAAATGTCTTTTCGTTTAGTGTCGGGACTCGACATAAAATCTGGCCTTGAACGCGAGTTCACAAAAATATATAAATATAAACAATAAATGCCCATCGGTACAATCACCGAAAAAAATTAATAATAATAATAATAATAGGTACGAATATAACGCTATATAAAATTAGAGATCTCATTACGATATGGAACTAATGATAAGAGTTGGAATATTATTTACTGGCCCATTACTGGCTACTTGTTACTTACATCTACGTAAAAGCATATTATATTATATAATAAAGATCTATACACTAACATTGCACAAAATTGTTAACAAAAATGCATTAATATCAATCGATTCTCTAACTAATCATTAATTACTGGACCTTAACGTTTACTGGCTTGCGGTTCCTTGTACAGTGCATCAACTAAATCTAATAAAAACAATAAAATAATATGATACATGAACTGGAATGTGTTTTTATCTGTATGTACACAAAATATAAATATATGTAAAATTTGACTAAGGAAGAACATTGCTACTAAACCGTCACGTGACGGCACTTTTTACAAATATGTATAAAAAATATATTATATTACAATTAGTTTACGATTCGCACGTCACTTCAAATGTGTCTCAAAGCATTTTTTTGTTTGTTATTTTAAAATATATAAAATTTACCGTTTTTATGTCTCAAATCAATAATTTTGACGTTTTTTTTTGTGAGACACATTAATGTGTCTCAAAGCATTTTTATGTTTCTTTGTCTCAAAATATAAATTTTGGTTTTATTATGAGACATATTTTTTGAGACACATAAATGTGTCTCAAAGCATTTATTACAATTTCGACTTTAATTTACAATTTGAAGTGATTTTTGTGTGTTTGCGATCGTTTTTCTTTTGTTTAATCCTTACAAACTAAAAAAATATATTATTACTGGCCTCGGAAATGCCCGATCGTTTCTTGCTTTGATGTGCGCGGATGGCTGAGATCCGTCGTTAAAAAAAATTAAAAAAAAAAAAAAGATTTTTTCTAAATGGTTTTTGTTAGTGCCTCTTCATGTGGAGCGAGAGGTGGTCGGAACGACTGAAGGAACGCTGACATAAATTGCACGAAAACGGTTTCTGACCGGTGTGCTTTCTGTAATGTCGCGTCAGCTCGTCCGACCTGGCGAACTTCCAGGTGCAGCCGTCCCATGAACACTGATATGGTTTCTCACCTAAATAGATAATTATTAAGCTTTGAACAGTTTAACACAATTTAATATTTACCCGTGTGAGTTCTTTTGTGTGCCTTGAGATGAGAACTCTTGGTGTATACCTTGTGGCAGCCGGCCACATCGCACCGATGCACTTTTCTCCTCCTCAACCCCGAATCCTCTTTGCTGTTTTCTTCTACATTGTTGTTGTTGCACAGTGAATTTTTCGAGCACGACGATTCCAAATGATGACTCACCGTTTTTAACAGAGGTCTGCAAACAAAATTACAAAGTTTTATTGACTTAAGTGTCTTGTGTCGCTTCGCGATTGAGTTTTATTGACTTAAGTGTCTTGTGTCGCTTTGCGATTGAGTTTTATGGACTTAAGTGTCTTGTGTCGCTTCGCGATTGTTTGTAAATTGTGTTAAGTGCCTTTAAACTGATTTTGTCGCTTTGCGATTGAGTTTTATTGACTTAAGTGTCTTATGTCGCTTCGCGATTGAGTTTTATTGACTTAAGTGTCCTGAGTCGCTTCCGATTGTTTGTTAATTGTGTTAAGTGCCTTTAAACAGATTTTGTCGCTTTGCGATTGAGTTTTATGGACTTAAGTGTCTTGTGTCGCTTCGCGATTGTTTGTAAATTGTGTTAAGTGCCTTTAAACTGATTTTGTCGCTTTGCGATTGAGTTTTATTGACTTAAGTGTCTTATGTCGCTTCGCGATTGAGTTTTATTGACTTAAGTGTCCTGAGTCGCTTCCGATTGTTTGTTAATTGTGTTAAGTGCCTTTAAACAGATTTTGTCGCTTTGCGATTGAGTTTTATGGACTTAAGTGTCTTGTGTCGCTTCGCGATTGTTTGTAAATTGTGTTAAGTGCCTTTAAACTGATTTTGTCGCTTTGCGATTGAGTTTTAATGACTTAAGTGTCTTATGTCGCTTCGCGATTGAGTTTTATTGACTTAAGTGTCCTGAGTCGCTTCCGATTGTTTGTTAATTGTGTTAAGTGCCTTTAAACAGATTTTGTCGCTTTGCGATTGAGTTTTATGGACTTAAGTGTCTTGTGTCGCTTCGCGATTGTTTGTAAATTGTGTTAAGTGCCATTAAACTGATTTTGTCGCTTCGCGATTGAGTTTTATAGACTTAAGTGTCTTGTGTCGCTTTGCGATTGTTTGTAAATTGTGTTAAGTGCCTTTAAACTGATTTTGTCGCTTTGCGATTGAGTTTATTGACTTAAGTGTCTTGTGTTGCTTTGGGATTGTTTGTAAATTGTGTTTAAGTGCCTTTAAACTGATTTTGTCGCTTCGCGATTGAGTTTTATGGACTTAAGTGTCTTGTGTCGCTTCGCGATTGTTTGTAAATTGTGTTAAGTGCCTTTAAACTGATTTTGTCGCTTTGCGATTGAGTTTTATAGACTTAAGTGTCTTGTGTCGCTTCGCGATTGTTTGTTAATTGTGTTAAGTGCCTTTAAACAGATTTTGTCGCTTTGCGATTGAGTTTTATGGACTTAAGTGTCTTGTGTCGCTTCGCGATTGTTTGTAAATTGTGTTAAGTGCCATTAAACTGATTTTGTCGCTTCGCGATTGAGTTTTATAGACTTAAGTGTCTTGTGTCGCTTCGCGATTGTTTGTAAATTGTGTTAAGTGCCTTTAAACTGATTTTGTCGCTTTGCGATTGAGTTTATTGACTTAAGTGTCTTGTGTTGCTTTGGGATTGTTTGTAAATTGTGTTTAAGTGGCTTTAAACTGATTTTGTCGCTTCGCGATTGAGTTTATTGACTTAAGTGTCTTGTGTCGCTTTGCGATTGAGTTTTGTTGACTTAAGTGTCTTGTGTTGCTTTGGGATTGTTTGTAAATTGTGTTTAAGTGGCTTTAAACTGATTTTGTCGCTTCGCGATTGAGTTTATTGACTTAAGTGTCTTGTGTTGCTTTGGGATTGTTTGTAAATTGTGTTAAGTGCGATTAAACTGATTTTGTTGCTTCGCGATTGAGTTTTATTGACTTAAGTGTCTTGTGTCGCTTTGCGATTGAGTTTTGTTGACTTAAGTGTCTTGTGTTGCTTTGGGATTGTTTGTAAATTGTGTTAAGTGCTATTAAACTGATTTTGTCGCTTTGCGATTGAGTTTTATTGACTTAAGTGTCTTGTGTCGCTTTGCGATTGAGTTTTGTTGACTTAAGTGTCTTGTGTTGCTTTGGGATTGTTTGTAAATTGTGTTAAGTGCCATTAAACTGATTTTGTCGCTTCGCGATTGAGTTTTATAGACTTAAGTGTCTTGTGTCGCTTCGCGATTGTTTGTAAATTGTGTTAAGTGCCTTTAAACTGATTTTGTCGCTTTGCGATTGAGTTTATTGACTTAAGTGTCTTGTGTTGCTTTGGGATTGTTTGTAAATTGTGTTTAAGTGGCTTTAAACTGATTTTGTCGCTTCGCGATTGAGTTTATTGACTTAAGTGTCTTGTGTTGCTTTGGGATTGTTTGTAAATTGTGTTAAGTGCGATTAAACTGATTTTGTTGCTTCGCGATTGAGTTTTATAGATTTAAGTGTCATGTGTCGCTTTGCGATTAAGTTTTATTGACTTAAGTGTCTTGTGTCGCGTCGCGATTGTTTGTAAATTGTGTTAAGTGCCTTTAAACTGATTTTATCGCTTCGCGATTGTGTTTTATGGACTTAAGTGTCTTGTGTCGCTTCGCGATTGTTTGTAAATTGTGTTAAGTGCCTTTAAACTGATTTTGTCGCTTCGCGATTGAGTTTTATTGACTTAAGTGTCTTGTGTCGCTTCGCGATTTAGTTTTATTGACTTAAGTGTTTTGTGTCGCTTCGCGATTGTTTGTAAATTGTGTTAAGTGCCTTTAAACTGATTTTGTCGCTTTGCGATTGAGTTTTATAGACTTAAGTGTCTTGTGTCGCTTCGCGATTGTTTGTAAATTGTGTTAAGTGCCTTTAAACTGATTTTGTCGCTTTGCGATTGAGTTTATTGACTTAAGTGTCTTGTGTTGCTTTGGGATTGTTTGTAAATTGTGTTTAAGTGGCTTTAAACTGATTTTGTCGCTTCGCGATTGAGTTTATTGACTTAAGTGTCTTGTGTCGCTTTGCGATTGAGTTTTGTTGACTTAAGTGTCTTGTGTTGCTTTGGGATTGTTTGTAAATTGTGTTAAGTGCGATTAAACTGATTTTGTTGCTTCGCGATTGAGTTTTATAGATTTAAGTGTCATGTGTCGCTTTGCGATTAAGTTTTATTGACTTAAGTGTCTTGTGTCGCATCGCGATTGTTTGTAAATTGTGTTAAGTGCCATTAAACTGATTTTGTCGCTTCGCGATTGAGTTTTATAGACTTAAGTGTCTTGTGTCGCTTCGCGATTGTTTGTAAATTGTGTTAAGTGCCTTTAAACTGATTTTGTCGCTTTGCGATTGAGTTTATTGACTTAAGTGTCTTGTGTTGCTTTGGGATTGTTTGTAAATTGTGTTTAAGTGGCTTTAAACTGATTTTGTCGCTTCGCGATTGAGTTTATTGACTTAAGTGTCTTGTGTTGCTTTGGGATTGTTTGTAAATTGTGTTAAGTGCGATTAAACTGATTTTGTTGCTTCGCGATTGAGTTTTATAGATTTAAGTGTCATGTGTCGCTTTGCGATTAAGTTTTATTGACTTAAGTGTCTTGTGTCGCATCGCGATTGTTTGTAAATTGTGTTAAGTGCCTTTAAACTGATTTTATCGCTTCGCGATTGTGTTTTATGGACTTAAGTGTCTTGTGTCGCTTCGCGATTGTTTGTAAATTGTGTTAAGTGCCTTTAAACTGATTTTGTCGCTTCGCGATTGAGTTTTATTGACTTAAGTGTCTTGTGTCG
This sequence comes from Tachinus rufipes, assembly GCA_963932245.1. Classification (NCBI taxonomy): domain Eukaryota; kingdom Metazoa; phylum Arthropoda; class Insecta; order Coleoptera; family Staphylinidae; genus Tachinus; species Tachinus rufipes. The sequence continues at coordinate 93,410,280 of OZ010748.1, forward strand.
CTTCGCGATTTAGTTTTATTGACTTAAGTGTTTTGTGTCGCTTCGCGATTGTTTGTAAATTGTGTTAAGTGCCTTTAAACTGATTTTGTCGCTTCGCGATTGAGTTTTATTGACTTAAGTGTCTTGTGTCGCTTTGCGATTGAGTTTTATTGACTTAAGTGTCTTGTGTCGTTTCGCGATTGTTTGTAAATTGTGTTAAGTGCCTTTAAACGGATTTTGTCGTTTTGCGATTGAGTTTTATGGACTTAAGTGTCTTGTGTCGCTTTGCGATTGTTTGTAAATTGTGTTAAGTGCCTTTAAACTGATTTTGTCGCTTTGCGATTGAGTTTATTGACTTAAGTGTCTTGTGTTGCTTTGGGATTGTTTGTAAATTGTGTTTAAGTGCCTTTAAACTGATTTTGTCGCTTCGCGATTGAGTTTTATGGACTTAAGTGTCTTGTGTCGCTTCGCGATTGTTTGTAAATTGTGTTAAGTGCCTTTAAACTGATTTTGTCGCTTTGCGATTGAGTTTTATAGACTTAAGTGTCTTGTGTCGCTTCGCGATTGTTTGTTAATTGTGTTAAGTGCCTTTAAACAGATTTTGTCGCTTTGCGATTGAGTTTTATGGACTTAAGTGTCTTGTGTCGCTTCGCGATTGTTTGTAAATTGTGTTAAGTGCCATTAAACTGATTTTGTCGCTTCGCGATTGAGTTTTATAGACTTAAGTGTCTTGTGTCGCTTCGCGATTGTTTGTAAATTGTGTTAAGTGCCTTTAAACTGATTTTGTCGCTTTGCGATTGAGTTTATTGACTTAAGTGTCTTGTGTTGCTTTGGGATTGTTTGTAAATTGTGTTTAAGTGGCTTTAAACTGATTTTGTCGCTTCGCGATTGAGTTTATTGACTTAAGTGTCTTGTGTCGCTTTGCGATTGAGTTTTGTTGACTTAAGTGTCTTGTGTTGCTTTGGGATTGTTTGTAAATTGTGTTTAAGTGGCTTTAAACTGATTTTGTCGCTTCGCGATTGAGTTTATTGACTTAAGTGTCTTGTGTTGCTTTGGGATTGTTTGTAAATTGTGTTAAGTGCGATTAAACTGATTTTGTTGCTTCGCGATTGAGTTTTATTGACTTAAGTGTCTTGTGTCGCTTTGCGATTGAGTTTTGTTGACTTAAGTGTCTTGTGTTGCTTTGGGATTGTTTGTAAATTGTGTTAAGTGCTATTAAACTGATTTTGTCGCTTTGCGATTGAGTTTTATTGACTTAAGTGTCTTGTGTCGCTTTGCGATTGAGTTTTGTTGACTTAAGTGTCTTGTGTTGCTTTGGGATTGTTTGTAAATTGTGTTAAGTGCCATTAAACTGATTTTGTCGCTTCGCGATTGAGTTTTATAGACTTAAGTGTCTTGTGTCGCTTCGCGATTGTTTGTAAATTGTGTTAAGTGCCTTTAAACTGATTTTGTCGCTTTGCGATTGAGTTTATTGACTTAAGTGTCTTGTGTTGCTTTGGGATTGTTTGTAAATTGTGTTTAAGTGGCTTTAAACTGATTTTGTCGCTTCGCGATTGAGTTTATTGACTTAAGTGTCTTGTGTTGCTTTGGGATTGTTTGTAAATTGTGTTAAGTGCGATTAAACTGATTTTGTTGCTTCGCGATTGAGTTTTATAGATTTAAGTGTCATGTGTCGCTTTGCGATTAAGTTTTATTGACTTAAGTGTCTTGTGTCGCGTCGCGATTGTTTGTAAATTGTGTTAAGTGCCTTTAAACTGATTTTATCGCTTCGCGATTGTGTTTTATGGACTTAAGTGTCTTGTGTCGCTTCGCGATTGTTTGTAAATTGTGTTAAGTGCCTTTAAACTGATTTTGTCGCTTCGCGATTGAGTTTTATTGACTTAAGTGTCTTGTGTCGCTTCGCGATTTAGTTTTATTGACTTAAGTGTTTTGTGTCGCTTCGCGATTGTTTGTAAATTGTGTTAAGTGCCTTTAAACTGATTTTGTCGCTTTGCGATTGAGTTTTATAGACTTAAGTGTCTTGTGTCGCTTCGCGATTGTTTGTAAATTGTGTTAAGTGCCTTTAAACTGATTTTGTCGCTTTGCGATTGAGTTTATTGACTTAAGTGTCTTGTGTTGCTTTGGGATTGTTTGTAAATTGTGTTTAAGTGGCTTTAAACTGATTTTGTCGCTTCGCGATTGAGTTTATTGACTTAAGTGTCTTGTGTCGCTTTGCGATTGAGTTTTGTTGACTTAAGTGTCTTGTGTTGCTTTGGGATTGTTTGTAAATTGTGTTAAGTGCGATTAAACTGATTTTGTTGCTTCGCGATTGAGTTTTATAGATTTAAGTGTCATGTGTCGCTTTGCGATTAAGTTTTATTGACTTAAGTGTCTTGTGTCGCATCGCGATTGTTTGTAAATTGTGTTAAGTGCCATTAAACTGATTTTGTCGCTTCGCGATTGAGTTTTATAGACTTAAGTGTCTTGTGTCGCTTCGCGATTGTTTGTAAATTGTGTTAAGTGCCTTTAAACTGATTTTGTCGCTTTGCGATTGAGTTTATTGACTTAAGTGTCTTGTGTTGCTTTGGGATTGTTTGTAAATTGTGTTTAAGTGGCTTTAAACTGATTTTGTCGCTTCGCGATTGAGTTTATTGACTTAAGTGTCTTGTGTTGCTTTGGGATTGTTTGTAAATTGTGTTAAGTGCGATTAAACTGATTTTGTTGCTTCGCGATTGAGTTTTATAGATTTAAGTGTCATGTGTCGCTTTGCGATTAAGTTTTATTGACTTAAGTGTCTTGTGTCGCATCGCGATTGTTTGTAAATTGTGTTAAGTGCCTTTAAACTGATTTTATCGCTTCGCGATTGTGTTTTATGGACTTAAGTGTCTTGTGTCGCTTCGCGATTGTTTGTAAATTGTGTTAAGTGCCTTTAAACTGATTTTGTCGCTTCGCGATTGAGTTTTATTGACTTAAGTGTCTTGTGTCGCTTCGCGATTTAGTTTTATTGACTTAAGTGTTTTGTGTCGCTTCGCGATTGTTTGTAAATTGTGTTAAGTGCCTTTAAACTGATTTTGTCGCTTCGCGATTGAGTTTTATTGACTTAAGTGTCTTGTGTCGCTTTGCGATTGAGTTTTATTGACTTAAGTGTCTTGTGTCGTTTCGCGATTGTTTGTAAATTGTGTTAAGTGCCTTTAAACGGATTTTGTCGTTTTGCGATTGAGTTTTATGGACTTAAGTGTCTTGTGTCGCTTCTGGATTGAGTTTTATTGACTTAAGTGTCTTGTGTCGCTTTGCGATTTAGTTTTATTGACTTAAGTGCTTTGTGTCGCTTCGCGATTGTTTGTAAATTGTGTTAAGTGCCTTTAAACTGATTTTGTCGCTTTGCGATTGAGTTTTATGGACTTAAGTGTCTTGTGTTGCTTCTCCATTAAGTTTTATTGACTTAAGTGCTTTGTGTCGCTTCGCGATTGTTTGTAAATTGTGTTAAGTGCCTTTAAACGGATTTTGTCGTTTTGCGATTGAGTTTTATGGACTTAAGTGTCTTGTGTCGCTTCTGGATTGAGTTTTATTGACTTAAGTGTCTTGTGTCGCTTTGCGATTTAGTTTTATTGACTTAAGTGTTTTGTGTCGCTTTGCGATTAAGTTTCATTAACTTAAGTGTCTTGTGTCGCTTTGCGATTGTTGGTAAATTGTGTTAAGTGCCTTTAAACTGATTTTGTCGCTTCGCGATTGAGTTTTATTGACTTAAGTGTCTTGTGTTGCTTCGCGATTGTTTGTAAATTGTGTTAAGTGCTATTAAACTGATTTTATTGCTTCGTGATTGAGTTTTATTGACTTAAGTGTCTTGTGTCGCTTCGCGATTGTTTGTAAACTGTGTTAAGTGCGTTTAAACTGATTTTGTTGCTTCGCGATTGAGTTTTATGGACTTAAGTGTCTTGTGTCGCTTCGCGATTGTTTGTAAATTGTGTTAAGTGCCTTTAAACTGATTTTGTCGCTTTGCGATTGAGTTTTATGGACTTAAGTGTCTTGTGTCGCTTCTGGATTGAGTTTTATTGACTTAAGTGTCTTGTGTCGCTTTGCGATTTAGTTTTATTGACTTAAGTGTTTTGTGTCGCTTCGCGATTAAGTTTCATTAACTTAAGTGTCTTGTGTCGCTTTGCGATTGTTGGTAAATTGTGTTAAGTGCCTTTAAACTGATTTTGTAGCTTCGCGATTGAGTTTTATTGACTTAAGTGTCTTGTGTCGCTTTGCGATTTAGTTTTATTGACTTAAGTGTTTTGTGTCGCTTCGCGATTAAGTTTCATTAACTTAAGTGTCTTGTGTCGCTTTGCGATTGTTGGTAAATTGTGTTAAGTGCCTTTAAACTGATTTTGTAGCTTCGCGATTGAGTTTTATTGACTTAAGTGTCTTGTGCCGCTTTGCGATTGAGTTTTATTGACTTAAGTGTTTTGTGTCTCTTTGCAATTGTTTGTAAATTGTGTTAAGTGCTTTTAAACTGATTTTGTTGTTTCGCGATTGAGTTTTATTGACTTAAGTGTCTTGTGTCGCTTCGCGATTGTTTGTAAATTGTGTTAAGTGCCTTTAAACTGATTTTGTCGCTTTGCGATTGAGTTTTATGGACTTAAGTGTCTTGTGTTGTTTCTTCATTAAGTTTTATTGACTTAAGTGCTTTGTGTCGCTTCGCGATTGTTTGTAAATTGTGTTAAGTGCTTTTAAACTGATTTTGTCGCTTCGCGATTGAGTTTTATTGACTTAAGTGTCTTGTGTCGCTTCGCGATTGTTTGTAAATTGTGTTAAGTGCCTTTAAACTGATTTTGTCGCTTTGCGATTGAGTTTTATTGACTTAAGTGTTTTGTGTCTCTTTGCAATTGTTTGTAAATTGTGTTAAGTGCTTTTAAACTGATTTTGTCGCTTTGCGATTGAGTTTTATTGACTTAAGTGTCTTGTGTCGCTTCGCGATTGTTTGTAAATTGTGTTAAGTGCCTTTAAACTGATTTTGTCGCTTTGCGATTGAGTTTTATGGACTTAAGTGTCTTGTGTTGTTTCTTCATTAAGTTTTATTGACTTAAGTGCTTTGTGTCGCTTCGCGATTGTTTGTAAATTGTGTTAAGTGCCTTTAAACGGATTTTGTCGTTTTGCGATTGAGTTTTATGGACTTAAGTGTCTTGTGTCGCTTCTGGATTGAGTTTTATTGACTTAAGTGTCTTGTGTCGCTTTGCGATTTAGTTTTATTGACTTAAGTGTTTTGTGTCGCTTCGCGATTAAGTTTCATTAACTTAAGTGTCTTGTGTCGCTTTGCGATTGTTGGTAAATTGTGTTAAGTGCCTTTAAACTGATTTTGTCGCTTCGCGATTGAGTTTTATAGATTTAAGTGTCTTGTGTAGCTTCGCGATTGTTTTAAATTGTGTTAAATGCTTTTAAACAGATTTTGTCGCTTTGCGATTGAGTTTTATTTACTTAAGTGTCTTGTGTCGCTTCTGGATTGAGTTTTATGGACTTAAGTGTCTTGTGTCGCTTCTGGATTGAGTTTTATTGACTTAAGTGTCTTGTGTCGCTTTGCGATTTAGTTTTATTGACTTAAGTGTCTTGTGTCGCTTCTGGATTGAGTTTTATGGACTTAAGTGTCTTGTGTCGCTTCTGGATTGAGTTTTATAGACTTAAGTGTCTTGTGTAGCTTCGTGATTGTTTTAAATTGTGTTAAATGCTTTTAAACAGATTTTGTCGCTTTGCGATTGAGTTTTATTGACTTAAGTGTCTTGTGTCGCTTCTGGATTGAGTTTTATTGACTTAAGTGTCTTGTGTCGCTTTGCGATTTAGTTTTATTGACTTAAGTGTTTTGTGTCGCTTCGCGATTAAGTTTCATTAACTTAAGTGTTTTGTGTCGCTTCGCGATTGTTTGTAAATTGTGTTAAGTGCCTTTAAACTGATTTTGTTGCTTTGCGATTGAGTTTTATGGACTTAAGTGTCTTGTGTCGCTTCTGGATTGAGTTTTATTGACTTAAGTGTCTTGTGTCGCTTTGCGATTGAGTTTTATTGACTTAAGTGTCTTGTGTCGCTTCGAGATTGTTTGTAAATTGTGTTAAGTGCGTTTAAACTGATTTAGTCGTTTCGCGATTGAGTTTTATTAACTTAAGTGTCTTGTGTCGCTTCACGATTGTTTGTAAATTGTGTTAAGTGCCTTTAAACTGATTTTGTTGCTTTGCGATTGAGTTTGATGGACTTAAGTGTCTTGTGTTGCTTTGCCATTGAGTTTTATTGACGTAAGTGCCTTGTGTCGCTTTGCGATTGTTTCTAAATTGTATTAAGTGCCGTTAAACTGATTTTGTCGCTTCGAGATTGAGTTTTATGGACTTAAGTGTCGTGTGTCGCTTCTGGATTGAGTTTTATGGACTTAAGTGTCTTGTGTTGCTTCGCGATTAAGTTTTATTGACTTAAGTGCTTTGTGTCGCTTTGCAATTGTTTGTAAATTGTGTTAAGTGCCTTTAAACTGATTTTGTCGCTTCGCGATTGAGTTTTATGGACTTAAGTGTCTTGTGTCGCTTCGTGATTGAGTTTAATTGACTTAAGTGTCTTCTGTCGCTTTGCGATTGTTTGTAAATTGTGTTAAGTGCCTTTAAACTGATTTTGTTGCTTCGCGATTAAGTTTTATAGATTTAAGTGTCTTGTGTCGCTTCGGGATTGAGTTTTATTGACTTAAGTGTCTTGTGTTGCTTCACGATTGTTTGTAAATTGTGTTAAGTGTCTTTAAACAGATTTTGTTGCTTCGCAATTGAATTTTATGAACTTAAGTGTCTTGTGTTGCTTTGGGATTGAGTTTTATGGACTTAAGTGTCTTGTGTCGCTTTGCGATTGAGTTTTATTGACTTACGTGTCTTGTGTCGCTTTGCGTTTGAGTTTTATTGACTTAAGTGTCTTGTGTCGCTTTGTGATTGTTTGTAAATTGTGTTAAGTGCCTTTAAACTGGTTTAGTTGCTTCGCGATTGAGTATAATTGACTTAAGTGTCTTGTGTTGCTTCGCGATTGAGTTTTATTGACTTAAGTGTCTTGTGTCGCTTTGCGATTGTTGGTAAATTGTATTAAGTGCCTTTAAACTGATTTTGTCGCTTTGCGATTGAGTTTTATGGACTTAAGTGTCTTGTTTCGCTTTGCGATTGAGTTTTATGGACTTAAGTGTCTTTTGTCGCTTTGCGACTGTTTGTAAATTGTGTTAAGTGCTTTTAAATTGATTTTGTTGCTTTGCGATTAAGTTTTATAGATTTAAGTGTCTTGTGTCGCTTCGGGATTGAGTTTTATTGACTTAAGTGTGTTGTGTCCCTTCACGATTGTTTGTAAATTGTGTTAAGTGCTTTTAAATTGATTTTGCCGCTTCGCGATTAAGTTTTATTGACTTAAGTGTTTTGTGTCGCTTTGCGATTCAGTTATATTGACTTAAGTGTCTTGTGTCGCTTCGCGATTGAGTTTCATGGACTTAAGTGTCTTGTGTCGCTTCGCGATTGTTTGTAAATTGTGTTAAGAGCCTTTAAACTGATTTTGTTGCTTCGCGATTGAGTTTTATGGACTTAAGTGTTTTGTGTCGCTTCGGGATTGAGTTTTATTGACTTAAGTGTCTTGTGTCGCTTCGCGATTGTTTGTAAATTGAGTTAAGTGCTTTTAAATAGATTTGGTCGCTTCGCGATTGAGTTTTATTGACTTACGTGTTTTGTGTTGCTTTGCAATTGTTTGTAAATTGTGTTGCAGAGTTATGACTTTAAAATGAAGTGTGCGATTAAATTTTGACATATGTCATACTTACATGTGAGGTTCGTTGAGTCTGTGAAGTGCCAACAAAGCCGCCGATTGTAGCGGATGGTCAGTGGCGCGCAGAGACAAACCGTATTCTTCCTTCAGGTGACTGCTACACTTGGGAACATCTGAATTAAAACAAAAAAATCACCAATTACGAAAACAATCTTTTCAGAAATAATTAACAAAACTGTTATAGGTGCCCGCAGACATAAATCTTTAATCATGGGAACAATCAATCAAAACATAACGCTTCGGGCGCCATTCCGTAGCGACAATTAAAACGTTTATTATTATTATAATATTAATTTCGAAAGTTAATATATAATATGGGAATCGTATCCGCTTTCCGCGAGCAATTTATTATCGGATAATTTTATGCGGCAACGATCAGGTCCGGCTTTTTTATTGTTATTATTATTAGTATCATTGGCGTTAAACGCTAATTGACAGGGCGTGTGTGATTTAATTGAAAGTAGAAAAAAAAAATGTATTTGCCGGGGAAATTTCAAGTGGAAGCAACAGGATGTGGAAATGTCGAGCGATGGAATGTTGATTATATCATAATTTTATAAAAAGTTATGCCCCACGTTGGGCGCCAATTTTTGTTAAATAAATTTTATTAATTCCCCACGTTGGGCGCCAATTTTTTTTAATTTTAAATTTGTTGAATGCCATTATTATAATTTCAATGAAATTGTTTTTTAATAAAAATAGGACAACCGGAAATAGTGTAATGACGCAATCGATATTAATACACGTAACAATTTTTAATTTAATTTGTTACTGCTGAGAAAGGATGAGCCGAGTATGGAATGTTGGCGGCATCAAAATGATGTAACGCAAGAATTGTGTAGGTTATCCAGCCCGTTCAACAGTTAATCCCGCGCGACCGCGCCTAAGAGTGTCATCTTCAGTTGTACCCCTCGCCGCGCCCCTCGAGCCTTGAGAAAACGCGGAACAATCCGACATAAGCGTAATAAATCCGCGTTGGCATTTATGAAGACGAAAAAAACCAACATCATCTGCATCTTTATTAATATTATGCAAATAGCCCAATTTGATTAAATGAAAAAAAAAGGAGGCCATGGAATATCAATTAATCTATAAATTTTTTTCGGACCTTTGACCTACGGACGAGATGGGACGCACCCATTGTGTTTTTTTAGGCATTCCCAGAGCGATCCAGTTTTGTTTGTTTGTTTGAATACCACCGGATGATTCAATCAGGCTCACACGGAAGCCGTGGCCAAGATGCTTATCTCTTACTGATTGCAGCCTCGCTCTTCTTTTTTTTTTCTTTTTTTTTTACGTATTTACGATCACAATTAAATCGCCACTTTTTTGCAACTATTAATATGGTAAAAGTTGGGCGCCAGAAATTTAATTAATTTAATTAATTCCAACAATAAAATGTTTATAGATAAAAAAAAATATTATTATGGCGCCCAACGTGGGGCACTCTTACCAGCATAATTTCTGAACTAAGCATTGGATTTTAATGCAATTTGGCAACAATGCACCCCAATATCATTGTTACCAACTGTGTAAATTACATCTAATTTGATTCGGTCAGTTTTGAGTAAATTGAATCTAGGCGGCTTAACTTAGTGCAAGCTGGAAGCCAAATTTAATACATAACTTCTGAACCAAACATTGGATTTTAATGCAGTTTGGCAACAATGCACTCCAATATCATTGTTACCAACTGTGTAAATTACATCTAATTTGATTCGGTCAGTTTTGAGTAAATTGAATCTAGGCAGCTTAACTTATTGCAAGCTGGAAGCCATTAAGGAATAAATTTAAGACATAACTCTTAAACCAATCATTGGATTTTAATGCAATTTGGCAACAATGCATTCCATTATCATTGTTAACAACTGTGTAAATTACATCTGATTTGATTCGGTCAGTTTTGAGTAAATTGAAGCTGAAAACTTGTTTGGCGCCCAACGTGGGGCTCTAATTTATTTATTGTGGAACAAAATCAATTGTTTACCATTTTGACGCCCAACGTGGGGCACTAATTTATTTATTTTACAATTAAAGAATTTATGCTTGAGTTTGTTAAATAATTTTTGACATTTAAATGCAAACGAAATGAAATGAATTAAGAATTACAGAAAAAAAGAGTCGTAACGACACAATATGGAGCAGTACCTTTTACTGCACCAGAGAATGTGTATTAAACTAATCCAAGGTCTGTGTTACAAACACAAACAGAGAGACCGAGAGAGCCATGTCCATATAAACATTCAAATAATGCCGTTTTTTCTATTCCGTTTCGTCCGCGCGCACACTTATTATATACCTTGGTTGGTTGTGCTGTGCGCGCCTGCCGCACTTATTATTATTACTACTAACTGCCCCCGAGAATTGCTCTTTCGCTTTTGTCCGTCTGTTATTCAGTCGCGTTCACTATCATTGCCAACGATCGGCAAATGTAAATTGAAAGACAATCTTTTTGCAGTTTGCACACAAGACAGATGTGGCAATCAATTTAAAACGATTTAATTGTAAAGACTTAAAATGAGTGAATTTACCGAGTTTGGTTATGTTAAGGACGGACCTAATATGAAGATGTCCTGCCTTGAAACAAACAATGGCGAAAAAGACAAAGGGAAATAACAATTGATTGGCGCCCAATTTTATCAATAAATTTGCATTTGTATCGACCTTATGCTTGTGCGATAAGTGACAGATGAAATTAAAAAATAAGCTCATACTTCATCTGTCAATGACAAAGCGACAATTTTTTTTTAATTATTTTTTGGTTGGTTGTCAAGTGTCAATTGCGAAGCGAGAAATTTACTTTCAATTTACTTTTATTTCTTTTAGTTGGTCTCCAAGTGTCAATCGTGAAGCGACTAATTAGATTTTGATTTTTTTTTTAGTTTAAATTATTGCGATCGCTCATCTGTCACTCGCGAAGCGACAAATTTAATTTTAATTTTTTAATTTTATTTCTTAGTTGGTCCTCAAGTGTTGATCGCGAAGCGACTGATTAGGTTTTATTTTTTTTTTTAGTTTAAACTTTTGCTATCGCTCATCTGTCAATCGCGAAGCGACAAATTTAATTTTAATTTTTAATTTTATTTCCTAGTTGGTCCTCAAGTGTTGATTGCGAAGCGACTGATTAGGTTCTATTTTTTTAGTTTAAACTTTTGCTATCGCTCGTCTGTCAATCGCGAAGCGACAAATTAAATTTTAATTTTTTAATTTTATTTCCTAGTTGGTCCTCAATAGTTGATCGCGAAGCGACTGATTAGTTTTTATTTTTTTTAGTTTAAACTTTTGCTATCGCTTATCTGTCAATCGCGAAGCGACAAATTTAATTTTAATTTTTTAATTTTATTTCCTAGTTAGTCCTCAAGTATTGATCGCGAAGCGACTGATTAGGTTCTATTTTTTTTTAGTTTAAACTTTTGCTATCGCTCATCTGTCAATCGCGAAGCGACAAATTAAATTTCAATTTTTTAATTTTATTTCTTAGTTAGTCCTCAAGTGTTGATCGCGAAGCGACTGATTAGGTTCTATTTTTTTTTTTAGTTTAAACTTTTGCTATTGCTCATCGGTCAATCGCGAAGCGACAAATTAAATTTTAATTTTTTTAATTTTACTTCCTAGTTGGTCCTCAAGTACTGATCGCGAAGCGACTGATTAGGTTTTATTTTTTTTTAGTTTAAACTTTTGCTATCGCTCATCTGTCAATCGTGAAGCGACAAATTAAATTTTAATTTTTTAATTTTATTTCCTAGTTGGTCCTCAAGTGTTGATCGCGAAGCGACTGATTAGGTTCTATTATTTTTTGTTTAAACTTTTGCTATCGCTCATCTGTCAATCGCGAAGCGACAAATTAAATTTTAATTTTTTAATTTTATTTCCTAGTTGGTCTTCAAGTGTTGATCGCGAAGCGACTGATTAGGTTCTATTATTTTTAGTTTAAACTTTTGCTATCGCTCATCTGTCAATCGCGAAGCGACAAATTAAATTTTAATTTTTTAATTTTATTTCCTAGTTGGTCCTCAAGTGTCAATCGCGAAGCGACTGATTAGGTTCTATTTTTTTTAGTTTAAACTTTTGCTATCGCTCATCTGTCAATCGCGAAGCGACAAATTTAATTTAAATTTTTTAATTTCATTTCCTAGTTGGTCCCCAAGTGTCAATCGCGAAGCGACTGATTAGGTTCTATTTTTTTTCAGTTTAAACTTTTGCTATCGCTCATCTGTCAATCGCGAAGCGACAAATTTAATTTTAATTTTTTAATTTCATTTCCTAGTTGGTCCCCAAGTGTCAATCGCGAAGCGACTGATTAGGTTCTATTTTTTTTAGTTTAAACTTTTGCTATCGCTCATCTGTCAATCGCGAAGCGACAAATTAAATTTTAATTTTTTAATTTTATTTCTTAGTTGGTCCTCAAGTGTTGATCGCGAAGCGACTGATTAGGTTCTATTTTATTTTAGTTTAAACTTTTGCTATCGCTCATCTGTCAATCGCGAAGCGACAAATCAAATTTTATTTTTTTAATTTTATTTCTTAGTTGGTCCTCAAGTGTTGATCGCGAAGCGACTAATTATATTTTGTTTTTTTTTTAGTTTAAACTTTTGCGATAGCTCATCTGTCAATCGCGAAGTGACAAATTTAATTTTAGTTTTTTAATTTTATTTTTTAGTTGGTCCTCAATTGTTGATCGCGAAGCGACTGATTAGGTTCTATTTTTTTTTAGTTTAAACTTTTGCGATTGCTCATCTGTCAATCGCGAAGCGACTTACTTAATTTTATTTTTTAATTTTATTTCCTAATTGGTCCTCAAGTGTTAATCGCGAAGCGACTGATTCAATCGCGAAGCGACAAACTTTTTCTAATGTCAAAAAACTGTTTTATTTTTAATCGCGAAGCGACACCTTACATTTAGTGACAGTTTGAGCAATTTACTGTCAATCGCGAAGCGACCAAATCTTTCTAATGACAGAAAAATATTTTATTGTCAATCGCGAAGTGACACCGTACATTTAGTGACAGTTTGAGCAAATTACTGTCAATCGCGAAGCGACAAACTTTTTCTAATGTCAAAACATTGTTTTATTGTCAATCGCGAAGCGACACCGTACATTTAGTGACAGTTTGAGCAAATTACTGTCAATCGCGAAGCGACAAAATTTTTCTAATGTCAAAAAATTGTTTTAGTGTCAATCGCGAAGCGACACCGTGCATTTAGTGACAGTTTGAGCGAATTACTGTCAATCGCGAAGCGACAAACTTTTTCTAATGTCAAAACATTGTTTTATTGTCAATCGCGAAGCGACACCGTGCATTTAGTAACGGTTTGAGCGAATCACTGTCAATCGCGAAGCGACAAAATTTTTCTAATGACAAAAATTGTTTATTGTCAATCGCGAAGCGACTCCGTACATTTAGTGATAGTTTGAGTAATTTACTGTCAATCGCGAAGCGACCAAATCCTTCTAATGACAGAAAAATATTTGCTTGTCAATCGCGAAGCGACACCGTACTTTTAGTGACAATTTGAGCAGTTTACTGTCAATCGCGAAGCGACACAATTCTTCTTATGACAAAAAAATTATTTTGCTGTCAATCGCGAAGCGACACCGTACATTTAGTGACAGTTTGAGCAATTTACTGTCAATCGCGAAGCGACCAAATCTTTCTAATGACAGAAAAATATTTTATTGTCAATCGCGAAGCGACGCCGTACATTTAGTGACAGTTTGAGCAAATTACTGTTAATCGCGAAGCGACAAACTTTTTCTAATGTAAAAAATTGTTTTATTGTCAATCGCGAAGCGACACCGTACTTTTAGTGACAGTTTGAACGATTTACTGTCAATCGCGAAGCGACCAAATCCTTCTTATAACAAAAAAATATTTTATTGTTAATCGCGAAGCGACACCGTACATTTAGTGACAGTTTGAGCGAATTATTGTCAATCGCGAAGCATCAAACTTTTTCTAATGTCAAAAAAATGTTTTATTGCCAATCGCGAAGCGACACCGTATATTAAGTGACAATTTCAGCGATTTACTGTCAATCGCGAAGCGACAAAATAATTTCAATAACAAAAAATTGTTTTAGTGTCAATCGCGAAGCGACTCCGTACATTTAGTGATAGTTTGAGTAATTTACTGTCAATCGCGAAGCGACCAAATCCTTCTAATGACAGAAAAATATTTGCTTGTCAATCGCGAAGCGACACCGTACTTTTAGTGTCAATTTGAGCAGTTTACTGTCAATCGCGAAGCGACACAATTCTTCTTATGACAAAAAAATTATTTTGCTGTCAATCGCGAAGCGACACCGTACATTTAGTGACAGTTTGAGCGATTTACTGTCAATCGCGAAGCGACAAAAATTATTTGATTGTCAATCGCGAAGCGACAGCGTACTTTTAGTGACAATTTGAGCAGTTTACTGTCAATTGCGAAGCAACACAATTCTTCTAATGACAAAAAAAATATTTTGCTGTCAATCGCGAAGCGACAAATCAAGAAGTTGAATTTGTTTAGTTTATATTAATCGCTAAGCGACTTTATGGAAATCGAAATGTTTCACAATTAATCGCGAAGCGACTCAAATTGCTTGATTCAATTGACAATTGATGCGAAGCGATTTACTAAAGTTTGAAATTGTTTAGAACTAATCGCGAAGCGACAAATCAAAAAGTTGAATTTGTTTAGTTTATATTAATCGCGAAGCGACTTTATGGAAACTGAAATGTTTTACAATTAATTGCAAAGCGGCCCAAGTTGCTTGATTCAATATACAATTGATGCAAAGCGACTTACTGAAGTTTAAGCTTATTTAGAACTAATCGCGAAGCGACAAATCAAAAAGCTGAATTTGTTTAGTTTATTTTAATCATGAAGCGACTTAATAGAAACTGAAATGTTTTACAATCGCGAAGCGACCCAAGTTGATTGATTTAATTGATGCGAAGCGACTTACTGAAGTTTAAGCTTATTTAGAACTAATCGCGAAGCGACAAATTAAAAAGTTGAATTTGTTTAGTTTATTTTAATCATGAAGCGACTTAATAGAAACTGAAATGTTTTACAATTAATTGCGAAGAGACTCAAGTTGCTTGATTCAATTTACAATTGATGCGAAGCGACTTACTGAAGTTTGAACTTTCTTAGAACAAATCGCGAAGCGACAAATCAAAAAGTTTACTTTGTTTAGTTTATATTAATCGCTAAGCGACTTTATGGAAATTGAAATGTTTTATAATTAATCGCGAAGCGATTCAAGTTGCTTTGCAATTAATCGAGTTGCTCTAGTTTGATAAATATATAGAATAAAATTCAAGTATCTTTTATCTATTCTAAACTAATAAGATTGATTTTACGATAAAACCATTCAATCATTATTGATTGCTACTTAATAGTATGATTACGTCCCAATATGTTGACGTATTTATAATTTGTTAACAAACAAGGTGGCTCTATTATTATTGGCGCCCAACGTGGGGACAGTATTATTTTAATTGACGCCCAACGTGGGGACTCCAATATAAGTAATTATTATTGGCGCCCAATATGGGGAATTTAATTTTATCATTTAACCTCATTAATAGTTTGTAATAACATTTAACTTTTGATATTTTGATTTGAAATTAATGAACGTATTTGCTTTCAGGATGGAATCTGATTGGATTAAGGATGAGTTTAGCCGTTTAAACCGTTTGACAAATGGAGTCATGGTTTCCCATAAACATCGCAGATTAAAATCCTTTTGGATAAATTCGAGGTGAGTCGAGTGCTCATCATTCTCCTCCACGTAGCGGTACGTCGTCGTAGCGTTTTCCCAGGTGGTAAATCGTCGCCGCGCGAACAATGCGGCAGAGAATCGGTATGTTTCCTGTTATGTAGGTTAAACAGTTAGAGAAGATGCGCGCTTGTACATGGTACCTTCGCCGATTCTTATCTGCTTATGCGCGCAACGTATTTATTTCCATTTCAAGTTGAAATTAAAATAAAATAATTACATTTATATCGATATCTTCCCTCCAAAAAGCAGCGTGGGAACTGCCTACCAGTATTACGCCATAATGCGGCCGGCGCGGCCTCAACATCTTGGGTCGGCGAGCCGTGTAATAGACTAGGTCGTGCCGGATCGTCCAAACAAACATTGCCTGATGATGATGATGATGGTGCCGTCCTCGGTTCCTTCTTCTCACACGGCTAATGCATAAATAATGGTCCCAACACGATTTTATTCCAAAGACGGATCTAACTCATTTGTATCTGTGCGAATTATTATAATTTAAGTGACGCCCAACGTGGGGCACAATATTTTTCAATTTATTACAAAATAATTCTCCCCGAGAATTTCGTTTTGAAATGCGGCAATTACTAAAATGTATATGGATGGATAGTCTCGTAACGAAATCCGCTTAATCTATTCCCTATGCCTTTCAAAGCGATTTAGTAACTGTAACTATTGTTGTGTCCCAACCCGATTTTATTACTGTAAAAACCCATTAAGATTATAAACCATCTGTTTATGGTCAAGGGTCGGTTTCATCTTCATCCCTATCTACCAATATAAATATGCGAGGGATAGTTTTAAGTCAGTTATATTTTAAAGACTGTAAAGAGCGGTAGCTCTGAGCTTGGGCCGCAAGGCTCAAGTAAAGAAATAATTATTAATAAATAATATTAAAGTAGTGAACAAAGTTTTATATAATAACATCTACAACCAACCCAATCAACAGAAGAGTTACAACATTAAAGAGATACAACATTTTGGAGACAGCGCTGGGATCGAACAGATTCCAGTTGCCTTTGCCGTTCTGCCGCCACCGCCACCGACGCCGCAGCCCAATAACATACAAAATGCCATCCACGCCGTCCGAAGAATCGAAAATATCACCATCGTGTTGCCGCTCGCACGAAGATATTTTCGCCGTTTCTCCGCTGCTGTGTTGTGAAAATTATTCTCCACATCATGTTTAAATGTGGAAATGTGTTTACAGTAAATTTATTAAGGTATGAAACATATATCAACAAAACATACATATTGTATAGTCATTATTTAATTTATAAATAGATTTGACTCTATATTAAAATTTTAATTGTAAAATCATAAACAATATATAATTCTACATTTTAACTTTGAAAATCAATACATAAATCTTTGAAGATTGTAAATGGTTTTAGTTGATTAAACCTTAGCTAAGAGCTGGCGGGTAAATCAAGACGTATCCTGCTCTTGAAATTTAGCTATGTGCGATTCAAGAAGACTGGCGTCTATGTTTGTAATTTATTTGTTTCAAAGTAAGACAAATTTAAGTATTCAAAAATTAAAAAGTTTTCATATGAAGTAGTATTGATATAAAAAGTTGTAAAGGTTGAATTAATTGAATCAAACATTTTTAAACGGTTTATTTAGTAAAAGAAGGAATCAAAACTATTTATATATTTTATTCAAATAAAAATAAATGTATATATATTTAGTTTAATATTATGAGCTATTAATTTTATTGTATTTTTTTTAGTTAATTAATTATTATTATTATAAATGTAAATTTTTAAACTCCACATAATTATATTGGTAAATTTTTCTTTCATAAAAATTTCTAATTTGAGGGGGAAGTAATGTTGTGTCCCAACCCGATTTTATTACTGTAAAAACCCATTAAGATTATAAACCATCTGTTTATGGTCAAGGGTCGGTTTCATCTTCATCCCTATCTACCAATATAAATATGCGAGGGATAGTTTTAAGTTAGTTATATTTTAAGTATTGAAAAGAGCGGTAGCTCTGAGCTTGGGCCGCAAGGCTCAAGTAAAGAAATAATTATTAATAAATAATATTAAAGTATAAAAGTAGTGTTTTAATTTAACAACAACTCACAACAATCAATAAGAGTTACAACATTAAAGAGATACAACACTATTGCAAATCAATTCACGGCGCTCTCCGCGCGCTTACAAGTTACAAAAGACCCAACGGGGAATGATTAATAACACTTCTCGTCTCTCTGTATTTGCTTAAGTAGATTACCTTGGGTCCGTAGATGAGCCTTTTTTAAAAAAAATCCTCTCCTCCGCGCTAATTGCACCTTTCAAATCCTAGTCCTCCGCGGCCGCGTCACTTTCGATTTCGTTTAAACGAGCAAACAACTTTTATTTATTAAAAAAAATTAAGCGCTTCCTTGCTCGTTTCAAATCCTCTTCACTTTTACCCAATTACGATTTTTTTATTTTTTTTTCTACTTCCTAAGGCAAATTTGGTTGCGTAATCCGTGCTGCTCCAATTTCGCGTGTTTATTTTGTGTGTGCGTTATTTTTTTTTTCGTGGTTAGTTCGCTCTCGATCTTAGATTTTCTCACGTTATTGGCGACCAAGGATTCGTTTCGAATCAAGGTTAGAGCAGTCTCAGCGCAGTCCCAATCCCACCACACCTGCGTTCTCGCTCCGTGTGTACTTTCATCTTGCCTGGATTGTGTTTGCCCATTGCATATTTACAATTAACGCGATTGAATAATACGAAAATCAACATTTATTGATTGCCCCACGTTGGGCGCCAACATCTATTAATAAAAAATTGTTTTGTGTTTTGAGTAAATTTATCATTTTGGTTACAATTATTGAGACAAAAATTAATTTCCTATGTTGGGAGCCAAATATCATAAATTTGCGTTAATTAATTTTTAGAATTAACAAAATGGCGGACTGTTAACGGACGATAATTAAGTAATTTGAAGGTTTTTTGCTCAAAACTTTGTTGGAAGTCAAAGGAATCAGTTAGAATTTTGTAGTTAAGTAGTTTAACTGTTCTCTAATAATGTGACAAATTTGCGTTAATTAATTCTTGGAATTAACAAAATGGCGGACTGTTAACTGACGATAATTATGTAATTTGAAAGTTTTTTGCTCCAAACTTTGTTGGAAGTCAAAGGAATCAGTTAGAATTTTGTAGTTAAGTAGATTAACTGTCTTCTAACAATATTACAAATTTGCGTTAATTAATTTTTAGAATTAACAAAATGGCGGACTGTTAACTGACGATAATTATGTAATTTGAAAGTTTTTTGCTCCAAACTTTGTTGGAAGTCAAAGGAATCAGTTAGAATTTTGTAGTTAAGTAGATTAACTGTCTTCTAACAATATTACAAATTTGCGTTAATTAATTTTTAGAATTAACAAAATGGCGGACTGTTAACTGACGATAATTATGTAATTTGAAAGTTTTTTGCTCCAAACTTTGTTGGAAGTCAAAGGAATCAGTTAGAATTTTGTAGTTAAGTTTATTAACTGTCTTCTAACAATATGAGAAATTTGCGTTAATTAATACTTAGAATTAACAAAAGGCGGACGGTTAATTGACGATAATTATGAAACTTGAAGGTTTTTTGCTTCAAACTTTGTTGAAAGTCAATGGAATTAGTTAGAATTTTGTAGTTAAATGGATTAACTGCTTTTTAACAATATTACAAATTTGCGTTACGTTATTCTTAGAATTAACAAAATGACGGACTGTTAACTGGCGATAATTATGTAATTTGAAGGTTTTTTGTTCAAAATTTTGTTGGAAGTCAATGGAATCAGTTAGAATTTTGTAATTAAGTGGATTAATTGTTTTCTATTATTATAAAAAATTTGCGTTAAATAATTCTTAGAATTAACAAAATGGCCGACTGTTAACTGACGATAATTATGCAATTTGAAGGTTTTTTGCTCTAAACTTTGTTGGAAGTCAAAGGAATCAGTTAGAATTTGGTAATTAAGTGGATTAACTGTTTTCTAATAATATGACAAATTCGCGTTAAATAATTCTTCGAATTAACTAAATTGTAGACTGTTAACTGACGATAATTATGAAACTTGAAGGTTTTTTGCTCCAAACTTTGTTGAAAATCAAAGGAATCAGTTAAAATTTTGTAGTTTAGTGGATTAACTGTCTTCTAACATTTTGACAAATTTGCTTTAATTATTTTATGGAATTAACAAAATGGTGGACTGTTAACTGACGATAATTATGTAATTTGAAGATTTTTTTTCTCCAAACTTTGTTGGAAGTCAAAGGAATCAGTTAGACTTTTGTAGTTAAGTAGTTTAACTGTCTTCTAATAATATTACAAATTTGCGTTAATTAATTCTTAGAAATAACAAAATGGCGGACTGTTAACTGGCGATAATTATGTAATTTGAAGGTTTTTTGCTCCAAACTTTGTTGGAAATCAAAGGAATCAGTTAGAATTTTGTAGTTAAGTGGATTAACTGCCTTCTAACAATATGACAAATTTGCGTTAATTAATTCTTAGAAATAACAAAATGGCGGACTGTTAACTGGCGATAATTATGTAATTTGAAGGTTTTTTGCTCCAAACTTTGTTGGAAATCAAAGGAATCAGTTAGAATTTTGTAGTTAAGTGGATTAACTGCCTTCTAACAATATGACAAATTTGCGTTAATTAATTCTTAGAAATAACAAAATGGCGGACTGTTAACTGGCGATAATTATGTAATTTGAAAGTTTTTTGCTTCAAAATTTGTTGTAAGTGCAAGGAAACAGTTAGAATATAGTACTTAAGTGAAATAGCTATTTTTTAATACATTTCAAAAGTTGGATTTGTTAATTCCTTAAATTAACAAAATGGCGACCATTTAACTAACATTAATTTTTGCAATTTTATGATATTTAGTTAATAACTTTTTTTCAGTAACTGAAATTAGTTAAAATTTTGCAGTTAGATGGAGTAACTATATTTAAATAATTTCCTAAAGCTGGATTAGTTAATTCTACTAATTCACAAAATGGCGGCCAGTTAACTAACATTATTTTTGCAATTTTATGATATTTAGTTAATAACTTCTTTTCCACTAACTAAAATCAGTTAAAATTCAGCAGTTAGATGGAGTAACTATATTTAAATAATTCCCTAAAGTTGGATTAGTTAATTCCACTAATTAACAAAATGGCGGCTATTTAACTAACATTAATTTTGTTATTTCATGGTATTTAGTTAATAACTTTTTTTCCACTAACTGAAATCAGTTAAAATTTAGCAGTTAGATGGAGTAACTATATTAAAATAATTTCCTAAAGCTGGATTAGTTAATTCTACTAATTCACAAAATGGCGGCCAGTTAACTAACATTATTTTTGCAATTTTATGATATTTAGTTAATAACTTCTTTTCCACTAACTAAAATCAGTTAAAATTCAGCAGTTAGATGGAGTAACTATATTTAAATAATTCCCTAAAGTTGGATTAGTTAATTCCACTAATTAACAAAATGGCGGCTATTTAACTAACATTAATTTTGTTATTTCATGGTATTTAGTTAATAACTTTTTTTCCACTAACTGAAATCAGTTAAAATTTAGCAGTTAGATGGAGTAACTATATTAAAATAATTTCCTAAAGTTGGATTAGTTAATTCCACTAATTAACAAAATGGCGGCCAGTTAACTAACATTAATGTTTGCAATTTAATGATATTTAGTTAATAACTTTTTTTCCACTAACTGAAATTAGTTAAATTTTTGCAGTTAGATGGAGTAACTATATTTAAATATTTCCTTAAAGTTGGATTAGTTAATTCTACTAATTAACAAAATGGCGGCCAGTTAACTAACATTATTTTTGCAATTTTATGATATTTAGTTAATAACTTTTTTCCACTAACTGAAATCTGTTACATTTTTGCAGTTAGATGGAGTAACTTTATTTAAATAATTACCTAAAGTTGGATTAGCTAATTTCACTAATTAACAAAATGGCGGCCATTTAACTAACATTAATTTTTGCAATTTTATGTTATTTAGTTAATAACTATTTTTCGACTAACTGAAATCAGTTAAATTTTTGCAGTTAGATGAAGTAACTCTATTTAAATAATTCCCTAAGGTTGTTTTAGTTAATTTCACTAATTCACAAAATGGCGGCCATTTAACTTACATTAATTTTTGCCATTTTATGATATTTAGTTAATAACTTTTTTTCTACTAACTGAAATTAGTTAAAATTTAGCAGTTAGATGGAGTAACTATATTTAAATAATTCCCTAAAGTTGGATTAGTTAATTCCACTAATTCACAAAATGGCGGCCGCTTAACTAACATTATTTTTTGCAATTTGACGATGTTTAGTTCATAACTTTTTTTCCACTAACTGAAATCAGTTAAAATTTAGCAGTTAGATGGAGTAACTATATTTAAATAATTCCCCAAAGTTGGATTAGGTTATTCTACTAATTAACAAAATGGCGGCCAATTAACTAACATCAATTTTTGCAATTTTATGATATTTAGTTAATAATTTTTTTTCACTAACTGAAATCAGTTAAACTTATGCAGTTAGATGGAGTAACTATATTTAAATAATTCCCTAAAGTTGGATTAGTCAATTCCTTAAATTAACAAAATGGCGGCCATTTAACTAAAATTAATTTTTGCAATTTTATATTTAGTTAATTACTTTTTTTTCACTAACTGAAATTAGTTAAAATTTAGCAGTTAGATGGAGTAACTATATTTAAATAACTCCCCAAAGTTGGATTAGTTAATTTTACTAATTAACAAAATGGCGGCCATTTCACTAACATTAATTTTTGCAATTTTTTGATATTTAGTTAATAACTTTTTTTCCACTAACTGAAATCAGTTAAAACATTGTAGTTAGTTGAAATAGTTATATTGCAATAATTCCCTACAGTTAGATTAGTTAATTCCACTAATTCACAAAATGGCGGCTATTTAACTAACATTATTTTTTGCAATTTTATGATATTTAGTTAATAACTTTTTTTCCACTAGCTGAAATCAGTTATATTTTTGCAGTTAGATGGAGTAACTTTATTTAAATAATTCCCTAAAGTTGGGTTAGTTAATTTCACTAATTAACAAAATGGCGGCCGGTTAGCTAACATTAATTTTTGCAATTTTATGATATTTAGTTAATAACTTTTTTTTTACTAACTGAAATCAGTTAAAATATAGCAGTTAGATGGAGTAACTATATCTAAATAATTTCCTAAAGTTGGATTAGTTAATACTATTAATTAACAAAATGGCGGCCAGTTAACTAACATTATTTTTTGCAATTTTATGATATTTAGTTAATAACTTTTTTTTACTAACTGAAATCAGTTAAAACTTAGTAGTTAGATGAAATAGCAATATTGCAACAATTCCCTACAGTTAGATTAGTTAATTCTACTAATTAACAAAATGGCGGCCAGTTAGCTAACATTAATTTTTGCAATTTTATGATATTTAGTTAATAACTTTTTTTCCACTAACTGAAATTAGTTAAAATTTATCAGTTAGATGAAGTAACTATATTTAAATAATTCCCTAAAGTTGGATAAGTTAATTCCACTAATTAACAAAATGGCGGCCATTTAACTAACATTAATTTTTGTAATTTGACGATGTTTAGTTAATAACTTTTTTTCCACTAACTGAAATTAGTTAAATTTTTGCAGTTAGATGGAGTAACTATATTTAAATATTTCCTTAAAGTTGGATTAGTTAATTCTACTAATTAACAAAATGGCGGCCAGTTAACTAACATTAATTTTTGCAATTTTATGATATTTAGTTAATAACTTTTTACCACTAACTGAAATCAGTTAAAATTTTGTAGTCAAATGAAATAACTATATTGCAATAATTCCCTACAGTTATATTAGTTAATTCTACAGTTAAATAACATTAATTTTGCAATTCTATAAAATTTAGTTAATAACTTTTTCCACTAACTGAAATCAGTTAAAATTCAATAATTAGATGGATCAACGATATTGCAATAATTTCCTACAGTTGGATTAGTTAACTCTAAAAAAATATAAAATTGCGCCGAATTTTAACGTTTTTTAAATGTGTTTGCATTATTAGAGTTATGCTCCCCACGTTGGGCGCCATGATATGAGTAACGTTTGGTTTAACTCATATTGTGACTTTACCCGGACCTATCCCATGCGACGATGGATTGCGTAATTGTATGCTAATCTGCCACGACGGTTGGTGGTGGGAGTGGGCGCCAAATAGCAGCATCATTTTATAACGGTGGTGTATATTCATATATATGGCACAGCAATTTGTTTACGTGGGGATCTCTCTCTGCCGGCTTTGAATAGGTTATGGTACCAGTTTTTCTGGGGTACTACTCCTCGCGCACGGTCACGACTTGAACTATCGCACGCCCTGCGCCGCCGTGTACCATCTTCTCCACCCAAACAGAAACGACATAATAATAATAATAACAATAATAATAAAACAATAGAATTAATTCATAAATGTCGATTTTGAATATCCTTGAACGATTATGAAAATTGAATCATTGTTGTAATGGCAACGTGTGCGGACACACTCGTAAAATTTTATTAAGAGCAAGAAGCGAGAGAGGCAATTGCCCAATAGTTGTCGTTTGTTGCCGCATTGGTACTTAATTGCTTTCGTGATTACGATCAGGGAGTGAATTGAAAAGCAATCTAATCGGTAACTTTGTACCATATTGGTTGTCTAATACGTTATTTTTGTAAATTGGGCGCCAAATTGTTATTATATTGTCAGTTATTTAATGCACTCTAGTTGGGCGTCAATTATTTAATATGGAATTAAATTTCCCCACGTTGGGCGCCAATTGTATTATAACGTTCGATTCGGATCGCTTCAAATAATAATAAAAAATAGTCGCCTAACGAATCCCACGAAACGGCAAAAGAAAATCGTCCTAATTGGCTGCCGATTTCGTAATTTTGTTGTTGCGCCCGGTCAGTACGCTCCAGTTACAACTTACATCTGATTATGTCGCGAGATTAGAATTAGACCACATTCATTGCCTGTTGCAATACACAAACATTTTACAACAAAATTTCGCTCTAAATAATGCAATTTTATTGTTGGGCGCCAAATATCTTATCTATTAAGATTAGGGATATATTTTATTTACACCTTGAGAGATGAAGGTGACGCGACAATGGATAATTAGAGTTACTTTCCAACTAGAAGAGGTTTGTGTGGAAAAAATATAATTAATATTTAATAATGTCAACCTTGGCCGCGAGAGAGCGCGCAGCTGATTTTAATAAAAGACACCTCGCGATAATTAAGCGCATTGCGTAACCCACTTGTTGCTAAAAAAACACACAACCCAACCTTGCATTTCTATGTCTCTTTTCCTCTAGCATTAACATATTTATTAATTTTTTCGGATCCGGCTTTTTCGATTTGCGATACACATCTAGAGCTTGTTAATAATGAGTGGGTAACCGAAGAGATGTTATCGCAAATAATTGATTTTAATTGTTGCTCGCTTGATCATATTTCATTTTTCAATCTGGGATTATTAATCACAGCTAGATCAATTAATGATTCCTTCAGATTAATCAAGATTACGGCCGCGATTCGTGTTTGTTTATCTAATTAACATGTCGTTATCGCAATAGATAAGGTTTAATTATTATCTTAATTATGTGCCTACCTGTGTGGGTTGATTTAAATTGATTGGCGCCTAACAAAAAAAATTAATTAATAAGTCGAACATTAATTAATAATTAAGAAATCTTGACGCCCAACCTGCAAAATTATTATTGTGGCTTAAAATTAATTTAAATATTATGCAACTGAATAGCGTAGTTAGATTTGTAAAAAACATAAATTGTTTGTTATTTTGTTAATTTATTTGATCCAATTTTAAGAAACTATTGAGAAATAGTTATTCCATCTCAATACTAAATTTTAACTGATTTTAGTTAGTGGAAAAGAAATTATTAACTAATTATCATAAAATTACAAAATTAATGTTAAGCCGCCATTTTGTTAATTTTGGCACATTGGTAAATTTTGGTATTTTTGGCGCCCGATGCTTGTAATACTTTTTGTTTGCTACAAACCATTATATTATTGGCGCCCAAACTATGTTGAAAATTAAGTTTTAAATTTTGGCGCCCACTTTGACTCAATATTAGTTTTAGTTACATATTTGAAGAAGTTTTGAGATACTTTCTGGCGCCCAACTCCGGTAATATGTATCGTTGACATTGTTAAAATTAAAAGTATTTTTATTTTCAATTTTTTGGTGCTCAACATGCGCTCAAGTTGGGGGCCAAAGAAAACATTTGGTATTTTAGCGCCCAAAATTCAATATTAGTGATTTTGGCGCCCAACATGAAACTTATAAATTATAATAATTTTTTGATCCTAAACCTTTGATGTATTCTTATTTAAGTTTGGAATTTTGGAGCCCAAAATACATTGAATACCGCCAATAATTTGGCGCCCAATTTGCTGCAAATTGCTATAAATCATAGTTTTAAGCTAATTTGACGCCCACAACAATTTATTGTTAATGTTTACTGATTTTTGCGTCTTAATTCAGTGTTACTTATGTTAATTTTAAATTTTGGCGCCGAATTTGGCATGTTTTTAATTTTTGGTAAGCCCAATTTTTATTAAATTTGGCGCCCATTAAAGTTTTGATAAAATATAATGTTATCGGCGCCCAAATTAGGTGTTTTGTTTTACTTTTTTGCTCAATACATGTATTTTGTTGTACATTTTGGCGCCCAACTTGGAACATTCTTAAATTATGGTAAAACGTTTGTGAAATTTTGTTAACTCATGATACTT
Organism: Tachinus rufipes; assembly: GCA_963932245.1. Classification (NCBI taxonomy): domain Eukaryota; kingdom Metazoa; phylum Arthropoda; class Insecta; order Coleoptera; family Staphylinidae; genus Tachinus; species Tachinus rufipes. Next base: position 93,436,627 of record OZ010748.1, read on the forward strand.
TTGGCGCCCAAACATCGTCAGCTATGTTGAAACATAAGTTTTGAATTTACCATTTTACATAGAAACTTTTAATGCTTGCAGGGAAGGGAAACTTATGTTTTTTGATAACTAATGCTTGGGCAGGTGGGCGGGAACCCCAGTTCAAATTACCGGTCCGTACTCATATTTTGGAGTGACCCACCCACCCACCCAAGTGTACGTTATCAAATTTAATATCACTACCACCTCTTTTGACATAAGAGACTTTTAACGCTTGCAGAGTAGGGAAACTTAATTTTTTTGATAACCAACGGTTGGGTGGGTGGGCGGGAACTCCAGTTCAAATTACCGGTCCGTACTTATGTTCTCGAGTGACCCACCCACCCACCCAAGTGTCCGTTATCAAAGAATTGGATATCACTAACACTTCTTTTGACATAAGAGACTTTTAACGCTTGCAGAGTAGAGAAACTTATTTTTTTTATAACTAACGCTTGGGCGGGTGAGCGGGAACCTTGTACTTATATTTTGGAGTGACCTACCCACTCACCCAAATGTCCGTTATTAAAGGATTTTATATCACAACACCTCTTTTGACAGAAGAGACTTTTAACGCTTGCAGAGTAGAGAAACTATTTTTTTTGATAACTAACGCTTGGGCGGGTGGGCGGGAACCCCAGTTCAAATTACCGATTTGTACTCATGTTCTGGAGTGACCCACCCACCCGCCCAAGTGTCCGTTATCAAAGGATTGGATATCACAACACCTCTTTTGACATGAGAGACTTTTAACGCTTGCAGAGTAGAGAAACTTAATTTATTTAATAACTAACGTTTAGGCGGGAGGGCGGGCACCCCAGTTTAAATAAGCGGTCCGTACTTATGTTCTGGAGAGACCCATTTACCCACCCAAGTGTTCGTTATCAAAGGATTGGGTATTGCCAACACCTCTTTTGACATAAAAACTTTTAAGGCTGCAGAAACCCCAGTTTAAATTACCGGTCCATACTTATGTTCTAGAGTGACCCACCCACTCACCCAAGTGTTCGTTATCAAAGGATTGAATATCACTAACACTTCTTTTGACATAAGAGGCTTTTAACGCTTGCAGAGTAGAGAAACTTATTTATTTTGATAACTAACGCTTGGGCGGGTGGGCGGGAACATTGTACTTATGTTTTGGAGTGACCCACCCACTCACCCAAATGTCCGTTATTAAAGGATGTTATATCACAACACCTCTTTTGACAGAAGAGACTTTTAACGCTTGCAGAGTAGAGAAACTATTTTTTTTGATAACTAACGCTTGGGCGGGTGGGCGGGAACCCCAGTTCAAATTACCGATTTGTACTCATGTTCTGGAGTGACCCACCCACCCGCCCAAGTGTCCGTTATCAAAGGATTGGATATCACAACACCTCTTTTGACATGAGAGACTTTTAACGCTTGCAGAGTAGAGAAACTTAATTTATTTAATAACTAACGTTTAGGCGGGAGGGCGGGCACCCCAGTTTAAATAAGCGGTCCGTACTTATGTTCTGGAGAGACCCATCTACCCACCCAAGTGTTCGTTATCAAAGGATTGAATATCACTAACACTTCTTTTGACATAAGAGGCTTTTAACGCTTGCAGAGTAGAGAAACTTATTTATTTTGATAACTAACGCTTGGGCGGGTGGACGGGAACATTGTACTTATGTTTTGGAGTGACCCACCCACTCACCCAAATGTCCGTTATTAAAGGATTTTATATCACAACACCTCTTTTGACAGAAGAGACTTTTAACGCTTGCAGAGTAGAGAAACTATTTTTTTTGATAACTAACGCTTGGGCGGGTGGGCGGGAACCCCAGTTTAAATTACCGATTTGTACTCATGTTCTGGAGTGACCCACCCACCCGCCCAAGTGTCCGTTATCAAAGGATTGGATATCACAACACTTCTTTTGACATAAGAGACTTTTAACGCTTGCAGAGTAGGGAAACTTAATTTTTTTGATAACTAACGGTTGGGTGGGTGGGCGGGAACTCCAGTTCAAATTACCGGTCCGTACTTATGTTTTCGAGTGACCCACCCACCCACCCAAGTGTCCGTTATCAAAGAATTGGATATCACTAACACTTCTTTTGACATAAGAGACTTTTAACGCTTGCAGAGTAAAGAAACTTAATTTTTTTGATAATTAACGTTTGGGCGGGTGGGCGGGAACCCCAGTTCAAATTACCGGTTCGAACTCATGTTCTGGAGTGACCCAGCCACCCACCCAAGTGTCCGTTATCAAAGGATTTGATACCACGAACACCTCTTTTGACATAAGAGACTTTTAACGCTTGCAGAGTAGAGAAACTTAAATCTTTTTGATAACTAACGCTTGGGCGGGTGGGCGGGAACTCCAGTTTAAATTACCGGTCCGTACTCATGTTCTGGAGTGACCCACCCTCCCATCCAAGTGTCCGTTATCAAAGGATTGGATATCGCCAACACCTCTTTTGATATATAAACTTTTAACGCTTGCAGAGTAGAGAATCTTAATTTTTTTGATAACTAACGCTTGGGCGGGTGGGCGGAAACCCCAGTTCAAATTACCGGCCCATACTCATGTTCTGGAGTGACCCACCCACCCACCCACCCAAATGTCCGTTATCAAAGGATTGGATATCACCATCACCTCTTTTGACATAAGAGGCTTTTAACGCTTGCAGAGAAGAGAAATTTATTTATTTTTTATAACAAACGCTTGGGCGGGAGGGCGGGAACCCTAGTTTTAATCTTTCTCATTAATTTGTATTAAATTTTGGCGCCCAATTTGAAGTTTTATTAAAATTTAATGAATTTTGGAGTTATTTTTTCTCAATTGGGCGCCAAAAAAGTTTTGAATTTTAATTTTTGTTTTTGTTTTGTAAACTGCATTCAACTAATAGTGTTATAGTTTGGCGCCCAACTTAAAGTATGCTTAAAATTTTGGCGCCCAATTCTCCGTTATAATTAAAAATTAAATTTTATCATTTTTGTTGAATCAAAATTTTTTGATATTTTGGCGCCTAACTAACAATATTAGTGATTTTGGCGCCCAATTTACAACTTTAGTCGTATGCGCGCCCAGCAAGGAACTTTAGATGAATTATAATAATTTTAGCGCCCAAACCTTGCCCAGGACTTTACGTGTGTCTTTTGGGTCGATTACACCATCATCTCAGATTCTAGATTAAGTAAAGAAATGTTTAATTAGTTTCAGTTGTCATTTTGAAATGACATTTCTCATATGTCAAAATAGCTATTTCAAATATTCACTGAATAAAGTCTGTCCTTGCGCTGTGGAGTCCGCAAACATTCAAAATATTAAAATTCTGACATCTGTCAAATAACAAAATGGCCGCTTTGCACAGTGGTGGTCCATATTAAATTTTGTTTGTATAAAATCTGTCAAAATTAATCAGTAAACATTCAGAATATTAAAAATAAATTTTGTAAACATAATTCCAGAAGCTGTCATCAAAATTAGCCGCTCTTGCATAGTAACATTAAAGTTTTTTGAATAAAATTTGTCAAAATAATTTCAGCATCTGTCAAAATAAATATCTATGTCTATGTGGGATCAGTAAACATTCTACTATATTAAAATTCTGTGAATAAACATAATTCCGGTAACTGTCATATCAAATTGACAACTGTCAAATGTCAAAATGGCCGCTCTTGAACAGTGGCGGTCCATATTAAAGTTTTTTTAATAAAATTTATCAAAATTATTTTAGTAGCTGTCAAAATTAATACCCATATCCAGTAGCGGTCTGTGTGGGGTCAGTAAACATTCAGAATATTAAAATTCATCTGTCAAATGTCAAAGTACCCGCTCTTGCACAGTGGCACAGTAAATTTTGTAAACATGATTTTTGACGCCCAACGTGGGGAACCTTTATATTCAAATTTGTACGATTGGATAAATATTGTAATAATTAAAGTACCATACGCGTGGCGCCCAAACAAGCCCAAATAGAATCGGGGTTAGAATTCGCGTCACGCAATCGCAATTAGTGTTAACTTTGTGCGTACCGTCGCCAGCTAACAGCCGTTTGCACGTAGACATACTAGCCAAATGGAAACCAATCTTAAGAAATCATTTAATTAATTAATTAATTAGACATCGAGCGGCGTTCGTACTCATTGACGAACAGTTTGTATTCCGCACGCACCGCCTAATGTCCCCAATCCGCCCATTCAGACAGAAAAAAAAAAACTTAAACTAATAATAATAATAATGATAGAGAATCTCATTCGTCGAGTTGCCCAATATATAACAATTAGCGCGACGCAATTACATCAACGTGGGCGCGCAATATCCATTAAATTGCTGGCATGCTAATTGCCTGAAATTGAATCGATGTATGAGTAAAGTGAATGGTTTTTTTTACCTGGTGGTGAGCTGGTAACTTTAGTGTTTGGTGCCGGGTTCCTCAACCTCTGAGGCGGATACCGTGGCACCTGTAACACCACCGGAGTTTTTACGCTTAAATCCACCGGCTCCATTTGTACTGGGGGACCCTCCGCCTGAAACAAATTAATAAATATTGAATAAAAATACAAAGCGATATTATCATGGCTCCCACATGAAGCTGCTTCTTTGTTTTGATGGGGAGATAAAGTGGTGCGGAGGCGTGCTTCTTGCCCCCGCAACTACAGGACCGCATTCAAATTTGCAATTAATCTAGACGACAGCGGCGGTTTTTTCTTAAATATTTTCCATTGATTTGAAAGTAGTTGCAAGGATGATGATGCCGTTCACTGTTATGCAATTGTTTCAAAAAATACGTAACTTGGCGCCCAACAAAGAATAAAATTAGTTAATCTGTCGCCATTTTGTTTAATTTGAAAATTAACTAATGAAACTTAGGCAACGTGTATAGCTATAATTGACTCATATTACTACCAAATTTCAGTTATTCTTTTAAGCCACAAACTCGGTTAATTTGTTGCCATTTTGTTAAATTTAAAAATTAATTGATGTAACTTGGGCAACTTATATAGGTATAATTGACTCATCTAACAACCAAATTTCAGTTATTTATTCTAACTAATTTAGAAGTTATAAGAAAATTTTGCAACATTCTTTTAAGACTTAAAATCGGTTAATTTGTCGCCATTTTGTTTAATTTGAAAATTAATTAATGAAACTTGGGCAGCTTATATAGGTATAATTGACTCATCTAACTACTAAATTTCAGTTATTTATTCTAACTTCTTTATAAGTTATAAGGAAATTTTGCAAAATCTTCTTAAGACTTGAAATCAGTTAATTTGTCGCCATTTTGTTTAATTTGAAAATTAATTAATGAAACTTGGGCAGCTTATATAGGTATAATTGACTCATCTAATTACCAAATTTCAGTTATTTATTCTAACTAATTTAGAAGTTATAAGGAAATTTTGGAAAATCTTAGTTCACTTTTTTGCCCATTACTAAAACTTGAATAAAACAAAAACGAATCAATCAATTTCAATCAAATTTGCTATGAACTTATTTCAAGATGTTTATTATAGGTTGGCAGAATTGGAAATTAAAAATTAATACTGACAGTATTTTTTTGGAATTTTTGAAATTGTTCACTTTTGATCAATCACTAAAACTTGAATAAAACAAAAACGAATCAATCAATTTTAACCAAATTTGCCATGAACTTATTTCAACATGTTTTTTAAAGGTTGGCCGCATTGGAAATTAAAAATTAATACTGACAGTATTTTTTTGGAATTTTTGAAATTTTCACTTTTGATCGATCACTAAAACTTGAATAAAACAAAAACGAATCAATTAATTTTAATCAAATTTGTCATAAATTTATATCAACATATTGTTTAAAGGTTGGCAGCCTTGGAAATTAAAAATTAATACTGACAGTATTTTTTTGAAATTTACACTTTTGATCAATCACTAAAACTTGAATAAAACAAAAGCGAATCAATCAATTTTAATCAAATTTGTTATGAACTTATTTCAACATGTTTTATAAAGGTTGGCAGCATTGGAAATTAAAAATTAATACTGACAGTATTTTTTTGGAATTTTTGAAATTGTTCACTTTTGAGCAATCACTAAAACTTGAATGAAACAAAAACGAATCAATCAATTTCAATCAAATTTGTTATGAACTTATTTCAACTTTTTTTTTAAAGATTGGCAACATTGGAATTAAAAATTAATACTGACAGTATTTTTTGGAATTTTTGAAATTTTTACTTTTGATCAATCACTAAAACTTGAATAAAACAAAAGCGAATCAATCAATTTTAATCAAATTTGTTATGAACTTATTTCAACATGTTTTATAAAGGTTGGCAGCATTGGAAATTCAAAATTAATACTGACAGTATTTTTTTGGAATTTTTAAAATTTTCACTTTTGATCAATCACTAAAACTTGAACAAAACAAAAACGAATCAATCAATTTGAATCAAAGTAGTTATGAACTTATTTCAACATGTTTTTTAAAGGTTGGCAGCATTGGAAATTCAAAATTAATACTGACAGTATTTTTTTGGAATTTTTAAAATTTTCACTTTTGATCAATCACTAAAACTTGAACAAAACAAAAACGAATCAATCAATTTGAATCAAAGTAGTTATGAACTTATTTCAACATGTTTTTTAAAGGTTGGCAGCTTTGGAAATTAAAAATTAATACTGACAGTATTTTTTTGGAATTTTTAAAATTTTCACTTTTGATCAATCACTAAAACTTGAATAAAACAAAAACGAATCAATCAATTTTAATCAAATTTGTTATAAATTTATTTCAACATGTTTTTTAAAGGTTGGCAGCTTTGGAAATTAAAAATTAATACTGACAGTATTTTTTTGGAATTCTTGAAATTTTTACTTTTGATCAATCACTAAAACTTGAATAAAACAAAAGCGAATCAATCAATTTCAATCAAATTTGCTATGAACTTATTTCAAGATGTTTATTATAGGTTGGCAGAATTGGAAATTAAAAATTGATACTGACAGTATTTTTTTGGAATTTTTGAAATTTTCACTTTTGATCAATCACTAAAACTTGAATAAAACAAAAACGAATCAATCAATTTTAATCAAATTTGTTATAAATTTATTTCAACATGTTTTTTAAAGGTTGGCAGCTTTGGAAATTAAAAATTGATACTGACAGTATTTTTTTGGAATTTTTAAAATTTTCACTTTTGATCAATCACTAAAACTTGAATAAAACAAAAACGAATCAATCAATTTTAATCAAATTTGTTATAAATTTATTTCAACATGTTTTTTAAAGGTTGGCAGCATTGGAAATTTAAAATTAATACTGGCAGTATTTTTTTGAAATTTTCACTTTTGAGCAATCACTAAAACTTGAATAAAACAAAAACGAATCAATCAATTTTATTCAAATTTGTTATGAACTTATTTTAACATGTTTTTTAAAGGTTGGCAGCATTGGAAATTAAAAATTAATAGTGACAGTATTTTTTTGGAATTTTTGAAATTTTCACTTTTGGTCGATCACTAAAACTTGAATAAAACAAAAACGCATCAATCAATTTTAATCAAATTTGCCATGTACTTAATTTAACATGTTGTTTAAAGATTGGCAGCATTGGAAATTAAAAATTAATACTGGCAGTATTTTTTTGGAATTTTTGAAATTTTCACTTTTGGTCGATCACTAAAACTTGAATAAAACAAAAACGAATCAATCAATTTCAATCAAATTTGTTATGATCTTTATTTAACATGTTTTTTAAAGGTTGGCAGCATTGGAAATTAAAAATTAATACTGACAGTATTTTTTTGGAATTTTAGAAATTTTCATTTTTGATCAATCACTAAAACTTGAATAAAACAAAAACGAATCAATCAAATTTAATCAAATTTGTCATGAAATGAATTCAACATGTTTATTAAAAGTTGGCAGCATTGGAAATTCAAAATTAATACAGGCAAATTTTTTTTGGAATTTTTGAAAATTTCACTTTTGATCAATCACTAAAACTTGAATAAAACAATAACGAATCAATCAAATTTAATCAAATTTGCCATGTACTTAATTTAACATGTTTTTTAAAGGTTGGCAGCATTGGAAATTAAAAATTATTACTGACAGTATTTTTTTGGAATTTTTGAAATTGTTCACTTTTGATCAATCACTAAAAGTTGAATAAAACAAAAACGAATCAATCAATTTTAATCAAATTTGTTATGAAATTTATTCAACATGTTTTTTAAAGGTTGGCAGCATTGGAATTTAAAAATTAATACTGACAGTATTTTTTTGGAATTTTTGAAATTTTTAATTTTGATCAATCACTAAAACTTAAATAAAACAAAAACGAATCAATCAATTTTAATCAAATTTTTGATAAACTTTATTCAACATGTTTTTCAAAGGTTGGCAGTATTGGAAATTCAAAATTAATACTGACAGTATTTTTTTGGAATTTTTGAAATTTTCACTTTTGAGCAATCACTATAACTTGAATAAAACAAAAACGAATCAATCAATTTTAATCAAATTTGTTATAAATTTATTTCAACATGTATTTTAAAGGTTGGCAGCTTTGGAAATTAAAAATTGATACTGACAGTATTTTTTTGGAATTTTTAAAATTTTCACTTTTGATCAATCACTAAAACTTGAATAAAACAAAAACGAATCAATCAATTTTAATCAAATTTGTTATAAATTTATTTCAACATGTTTTTTAAAGGTTGGCAGCATTGGAAATTACAAATTAATACTGACAGTACTTTTTTGGAATTTTTGCAATTGTTCACTTTTGATCAATCATTAAAACTTGAATAAAACAAAAACGAATCAATCAAATTTAATCAAATTTGTCATAAAATTAATTCAACATGTTTATTAAACGTTGGCAGCATTGGAAATTTAAATTTAATACTGCCATTTTGTTTTGGAATTTTTAAAATTTTCACTTTTGATCAATCACTAAAACTTGAATAAAACAAAAACGAATCAATCAATTTGAATCAAAGTAGTTATGAACTTATTTCAACATGTTTTTTAAAGGTTGGCAGCATTGGAAATTAAAAATTTATACTGACAGTATTTTTTTGGAATTCTTGAAATTTTTACTTTTGATCAATCACTAAAACTTGAATAAAACAAAAACGAATCAATCAATTTTAATCAAATTTGTTATGAACTTATTTTAACATGTTTTTTAAAGGTTGGCAGCATTGGAAATTAAAAATTAATACTGACAGTATTTTTTTGGAATTTTTGAAATTTTCACGTTTGACCAATCACTAAAATTTGAATAAAACAAAAACGAATCAATCAATTTTAATTTAATTTGTCATGAACTTATTTCAACATGTTGTTTAAAGGTTGGCAGCATTGGAAATTCAAAATTGATACTGACAGTATTTTTTTGTAATTTTTGAAATTTTTTACTTTTGATCAATTGAGTTCTTTGATTGCAAAATTAATTCATTCAACGAATTTGAACGCTTATGGCATCGCGATTGCGTACGCATTGTGTACCGATTATGCACTTTTTCCGCGACATGTCGCAACGCCGACGATATGATGATATCGGCATTTTCTACGGCAAATGGAGCACTCACTTGCAGTGCGTTTTAAAACGGCTCGTTTCGTAAGATGTTCATCTAATATATGGTGATCTCAGATGAAGCGACATGTAGCAGCAGCAGCAGTAGTGAGAGGTGAATTGTGCCGTACCGTTTCGAAATTGCGAGGAATCTCGCCGCATTTTTTTTAATCATTTTATTATTTGATTAAATAATAAATTTCGCGTAGGATCATGATTTATACTCGAAGCAATTATAAGAATCATAAACTAAGTAACGAGCTCGAATGGTAATTACGCGCGTTTCGCAATCGGGAAAACTACGACCTCGATTGTGTATTTTTCTCGAAAAAAATTTGAAGCGCACGCCCATGTAGGATCCTCTTTACTAGTACTTCATCACTGAGCGCGACTTATGCTCATTAGGAAGCAATTTACAGTTAGCGTGTTACATATGATGAACAGATGGCAGATGGGGTCTCATCGTATCACTTTAATCATATTCAATTTTTTATTTTAATTTCAATATTATTTATAATGGTGTCGGTAGGCTATGGCGCCCAACGTGGGATCATTTATTAGAAATTTGCTAATAACTCGGAAATTAGTTAATATTACTAAATGAAATTTTGTGGTTATGTTTGCAAACTATATTTCAATATATGCCTTGAGTGGTTTTAATCAATTTTTATTATAAACAAAATGGCGCTTACTTAGCTGTTTGCTTATTTTTCTTGATTTATAAGAAATTTGCTAATAACTTGGAAATTAGTTATGATAACTAAATGAAATTTTGTGGTTATGTTTGCAAACTATATTTCAATTTATACCTTGAGTGGATTTAATCAATTTTTATTATAAACAAAATGGCGCCTAATTAGCTGTTTGCATGTTTTTCTTAATTGATTAGTAATTTGCTAATAACTTGGAAATTAGTTAATATAATTTAATGAAATTTTGTGGTTATGTTTGCAAACTATATTTCAGTATACGCCTTGAGTGGCTTTAATCAATTTTTATTAGAAACAAAATGGCGCCTACTTAGCTGTTTGCATATTTTTCTTGAATTATTAGAAATTTACTAATAACTTGGAAATTAGTTAATTTAACTAATTGAAATTGTGTGGTTATGTTTGCAAACTATACTTAAATATGTGCCTTGAGTGGCTTTAATCAATTTTTGTTATAAACAAAATGGCGCCTACTTAGCTGTTTGCATTTTTTTCTTGATTTATAAGAAATTTGCTAATAACTTGGAAATTAGTTAATATAACTAAATGAAATTTTGTGATTATGTTTGCAAACTATACTTAAATATATGCCTTGAGTGGCTTTAATCAATTTTTATTATAAACAAAATGGCGTCTACTTAGCTGTTTGCATATTTTTCTTGATTTATTAGAAATTTGTTAATAACTTGGAAATTACTTAATTTAACTAAATGAAATTTTGTGGTTATGTTTGCAAACTATACTTAAATATATGCCTTGAGTGGCTTTAATCAATTTTTAATATAAACAAAATGGCGCCTACTTAGCTGTTTGCATTTTTTTAATGATTTATTAGAAATTTGCTAATAACTTGGAAATTAGTTAAAATAACTAAATGAAATTTTGTGGTCATGTTTGCAAACTATATCTAAATATATGCCTTGAGTGGCTTTAATTAATTATTATTATAAACAAAATGGCGCCTACTTAGCTGTTTGCATATTTTTCTTGATTTATTAGAAATTTGCTAATAACTTGGAAATTAGTTAATATAACTAAATGAAATTTTGTGGTTATGTTTGCAAACTATACTTAAATATATGCCTTGAGTGGTTTAAATCAATTTTTATTATAAACAAAATTGCGTTTACTTAGCTGATTGCATATTTTTCTTGATTGATTAGTAATTTGCTAATAACTTAGAAATTAGTTAACTTAACTAAATGAAATTTTGTGGTTATGTTGGCAAACTATATTTCAATATATACCTTGAGTGGTTTTAATTAATTTTGATTTTAAACAAAATGGCGCCTACTTAGCTGTTTGCATATTTTTCTTGATTTATAAGAAATTTGCTAATAACTCGGAAATTAGTTAATTTAACTAAATGAAATTTTGTGGTCATGTTTGCAAACTATATTTAAATATATGCCTTAAGTGGCGTTAATCAATTTTCATTATAAACAAAATGGCGTCTACTTAGCTGTTTGCTTATTTTTCTTGATTTATTGGAAATTTGCTGATAACTCGGAAATTAGTTATTATAACTAAATGAAATTTTGTGGTTATGTTTGCAAACTATATTTCAATATATGCCTTGAGTGGCTTAAATCAATTATTAATATAAACAAAATGACGTCTACTTAGCTGTTTGCATATTTTTCTTGATTTACTAGAAATTTGCTAATAACTTGGAAATTAGTTAATATATCTAAATGAAATTTTGTGGTTATGTTTGCAAACTATATTTCAATATATTCCTTGAGTGGCTTTAATCAATTTTTATTATAAACAAAATGGCGCCTACTTAGCTGTTTGCTTATTTTTCTTGATTTATAAGAAATTTGCTAATAACTTGGAAATTAGTTAATATAACTAAATGAAATTTTGTGGTTATGTTTGCAAACTATATTTCAGTATATGCCTTGAGTGGCTTTAATCAATTTTTATTATAAACAAAATGGCGCCTACTTAGCTGTTTGCATATTTTTCTTGATTTATTAGAAATTTGCTAATAACTTGGAAGTTAGTTAAGCTAACTAACTGAAATTTTCTGCTTAAGTATGCAAACCATTACTTAATACACATCTTGAGTGGCATTAGTCAATCTTTATTACAAACAAAATGGCGCTTACTTAGCTACGCGCATGGTTTTTCTGCTTTATTAGAAATTTGCCAATAACTTGGAAGTTAGTTAAGCTATCTAACTGAAATTTGGAGGTTAAGTATGCAAACCATTATTTAATACACATCTCAAGTGGCATTAGTCAATCTTTATTACAAACAAAATGGCGCCTACTTAGCTACGCGCATGGTTTTTCTGCTTTATTAGAAATTTGCCAATAACTTGGAAGTTACTTAAGGTAACTAACTGAAATTTTCTGGTTAAGTATGTAAACTATTACTCAATACACATCTTAAGTTGCATTAGTCAATCTTTATTACAAACAAAATGGCGCTTACTTAGCTACGCGCATGGTTTTTCTGCTTTGTTTGAAATTTGCTAATAACTTGGAAGTTAGTAAAGATAACTAACTGAAATTTTGGAGGTTTAGTATGCAAACCATTACTTAATACACATCTTAAGTGGCATTAGTCAATCTTCATTACAAACAATATGGCGCTTACTTAGCTACGCGCATGGTTTTTCTGCTTTGTTAGAAATTTGCCAATAACTTGGAAGTTAGTTAAGATAATTAACTGAAATTTGGAGGATAAGCATGCAATTCATTACTTAATACACATCTCAAGTGGCATTAGTCAATCTTTATTACAAACAAAATGGCGCCTACTTAGCTACACGCATGGTTTTTCTGCTTTGTTAGAAATTTGCCAATAACTTGGAAGTTAGTTAAGATAACTAACTGAAATTTGGAGGTTAAGTATACAAACCATTACTCAATACACATCTTAAGTGGCATCAGTCAATCTTCATTACAAACAAAATGGCGCTTACTTAGCTACGCGCATGGTTTTTCTGCTTTGTTAGAAATTTGCCAATAACTTGGAAGTTAGTTAAGATAACTAACTGAAATTTGGAGGTTTAGTATGCAAATCATTACTTAATACACATCTTAAGTGACATTAGTCAATCTTCATTACAAACAAAATGGCGCTTACTTAGCTACGCGCATGGTTTTTCTGCTTTGTTAGAAATTTGCCAATAACTTGGAAGTTAGTTAAGCAACTAACTGAAATTTACTGGTTACGTATGCAAACCATTACTTAATTTATATCTTGAGTAGCATTAGTCAATCTTTATTACAAACAAAATGGCGCCTACTTAGCTACGCGCATGGTTTTTCTGCTTTATTAGAAATTTGCTAATAACTTGGAAGTTAGTTAAGATAACTAACTGAAATTTGGAGGTTAAGTATGCAATTCATTACTTAATACACATCTTAAGTGGCATTAGTCAATCTTTATTACAAACAAAATGGCGCCTACTTAGCTACACGCATGGTTTTTCTGCTTTATTAGAAATTTGCTAATAACTTGGAAATTAGTTAAGATAGTTAATTAAAACTTGATACTTAACTATATTTTAACAAACTAATTTAGATGTTGGGCAATATAACCCAAATTACGTATATTGTACTTAAATGGCGCCCAACGTGGGGCGTAATTTTTTTTTTTTCATTTACCTCTGGAGCTGTAGGTGAGGGGGGCATCCCAGGTCGGGGGGCCCCGATCCATCGGTTTGTCTCGGTGCGGCATTCATCCTGCAATAAAAAAAAAAAAAAATGACCAATTAGTACACATTCAATAAAAATTGCGTAAAAACGCGGCTGGAGATTTTACCTTTTCTTATACCATTGCGAAACGCAAAACATATTTATTACAATTTTTTCCATATTTTAATATTTTCGAACCGTGTATGGAACCGTAGACGATGAAGGTGCATCGTAAATACGCAAATTTATTTCTACTTTTGATACAAGTTTAAAATGAAACGAGGCGTGAATGTAGGGCCGCGTTGATTGATTTGCCGCTTGCACAATAATTGACCGACCTGACTGACGCGCATTAATTACGGAAAAAAATTATTTAACAATTTTCGCCTCTCTCATGACGGCCCCGGTGCGCGGAGGCGTTCTAATATTCAGTTACGTTTTGTAATATTTTTTTGCCCCCCTCTTGGTGTGCAATAATCTATCTATCTGGGCGAGCAAAGTTATTAATTACAAGAACCGAGAGTGTAATTACCGTTACGCCGCGCTGTAAATTATCATTTTTTTCTCTCGCTCCATGCAAAGCACACTTTCATAAAAAATAATTCAATAATTTTTTTGTTCTTAATAAACTCATTAAAAATAGTCCCCACGTTGGGCGTCAATAATTATTTTTTTTCTAACATTTGGTATCGCAGTTGTCGATAATTGCCTTTAATGGGCGACCATTTAGACTGTCAGGTGAATTGATAGAGAGATAGAAAGAGAGTGGTAGATGGTTTAATCGAAATTACAGCATTCGCGATGGGAATGATGAGCTTGCGACAGATGGGAAGGCGAGAGATTTAATGGAGAATTATTTGAAAAAAATCAAAATAAGAAGCAACGGCAACTTGCAGCTTCTATTAAATTAGAACGTGCACACATCAGTGAAAGGGGGCCTTCTCTCTACGCTCCGATCACGAAGTCGCTTCTTCCTTTTATTATTTTATGGCAAGTTGGGCGCCAATTATTTTATCATTCAAAATAATGTAATGATATTGTATAATTTAGTTTCATATTTTTATTTCGTTTTATTTGTTCCGCTCGCCCACTGAGTCGTTGTTGCGCAAAATCGCGTCGGGCCTCGCCCGCATTGTAAAAACAAGGCGAGAGGATGACACCCGATCGCCTTGACGCCGCGACCATTGTGGATCTGCCCGGCCGCGATTTTCACCGCGACCGCGGAATCGATTCGTTACAGAACAATAGTCCAAGGTATCAAGAGACAGCTGAATACACATATGTTCATATCGCGCTACATTTATATATGTTAACACAACATTGAGAGACCTAAAATTGTATTTTATTTAATTATATCGTTTTGGGCGTCAACCAATTTATATTAAAATAAATATTGGGCGCCAAATGCTAAAATTATATTGGCGCCCAATATTGCTTGTGAAGCGACTGATGAGGTATCAGCATTTTTTCTTAATTTAAAATTTTGTGGTTACGCATCTGTCAATTATTTTGTTTTTTTTGTTTTCTATCTGTATATCAATTGTTCGATCGATAACAAACACTTGAGCGGGTAGGCGGAAACTCTATATCAAACCACCCGCCCGCCCGCCCGCCTGCCCTAGTGTTTGTTATCAAGAAATTGATTACGTCAACTTCTTTTTCAAGTTTAATGACATTTGTGATTCGTTCTGTCTTGTTTGTTAGCTGCAGGAATACGAAAGGTGGTAGTGACTGTCAATCCCTTTATGTCAAACACTTGGGCGGGTGGGCGGGAACACAGTTTATGAATATTGGGCCGGTATTTTGATATTGTTTTCCCGCCCACCCGCCCAAGTGTTTGTTATCAAAAACTTGATTACGTCAACTCTCTTCTCTTCAAATTTAATGACATCTGTCAATCATTCTGCCATGTTTGTTAACTGCAGGAACACGATAGGTAGTAGTGACTGTCAATCCCTTTATGACAAACACTTGGGCGGGAACACAGTTTATGAATATTGGCTCGGTATTTTGATATAGGGTTCTCGCCCACCCGCCCAAATGTTTGTTATTAAGAAATTGATTACGTCAACTCTCTCTTCAAATTTAATGACATCTGTCAGTTGTTCTGTCTTGTTTGTTAACTGCAGGAACACGATAGATGGTAGTGACTGTCAATCCCTTTATGACAAACACTTGGACGGGTGGACGGGAACACAGTTTATAAATATTAGGCCAGTATTTTAGTATTGTGTTCCCGCCCACCCGCCCAAGTGTGTGTTATCAAAAACATGATTACGTCAATTGTCTCTTCAAATTTAATGACATCTGTCAGTCATTCTGTCATGTTTGTTAACTGCAGGAACACGATAGGTGGTAGTGACTGTCAATCCCTTTATGACAAACACTTGGGCGGGTGGGCGGGAAAACAGTTTATAAATATTAGGCCAGTATTTTGGTATTGTGTTCCCGCCCACTCGCCCAGGTGTCTGTTATCAAGAAATTGATTACGTCAACTCCTTTTTCAAGTTTAATGACATCTGTCAGTCATTTGGATTGTTTGTTAGCTGGAGGAATACGAAAGGTGGTAGTGACTGTCAATTCCTTTATGACAAACACTTGGGCGGGTGGGCGGGAACACAGTTTATAAATATTGGTCTGGTATTTTGATATTGTGTTCCCGCCCACCCGCCCAGGTGTCTGTTATTAAGAAATTAATTACACCAACTCTTTCTTCAAATTTAATGACATCTGTCATTCGTTCTGTTTTGTTTGTTAACTACATGAACACGAGAGGTGGTAGTGAGTGTCAGTTCCTTTATGACAAACACTTGGGCGGGTGGGCGGGAACACAGTTTATGAATATTGGCCTGGTATTTTGATATAGGGTTTCCGCTCACCCGCCCAAATGTTTGTTATCAAGAAATTGATTACGTCAACTCTTTCTTCAAATTTAATGACATTATCAGTCATTCTGTCATGTTTGTTAACTGCAGGAACACGATAGGTGGTTGTAACTGTCAATTAATTTATGACAAATACTTGGGCGGGTGGGCGGGTTACATAAACATAAAAAATTATTAACAAATTAATTGCGAAGCTGATGAGGCATCAAAACTTTTTAGTTTAATTTTTTGAGGTTACACAACTGTCAATTGCGAAGCGAAATATAATCGTGGAGCGACAAAAAAAAATTTAGAAAAAAATGTCAACAAATATTAATCGCGAAGCGACTAATAAGCTATCAGAATTTTTTAGTAATTTTATTGAGGTCTCACAAATAACAATTGCGAAGCGACAAAATTATCTCAAAGCTAAAAAAAAATAATAAAAAAAAAGTCAACAAATATTAATCGCAAAGCGACTGATAAGTTATCAGAACTTTTTAGATTATTTTTTTGAGGTCACACTACTATCAATCGCGACGCGACATAATAATCGCGAAGCGACAAAAAAAATTATAAAAAAAATGTCAACAAATAATAAGCGACTAATGAGGCATCAGAAATTTTAATTTTAATTTGTTGAAGTTACCACAACCTTCAATCGCGAAGCGACAAATTAATCGCGGAGCGTTAAAAAAAAATTATAAAAAAGTGTCAATAAATATTAATCGCAAAGCGACTGATAAGCTATCAGAGATTTTTACTTTTTTTTGAGGTCACACAACTGTCAATTGCGAAGCGACAAAAAAAATATAAAAAAATGACTACAAATATTAATCGCGAAGCGACTGATAAGCTATCAGAAATTTTTAGTTTATTTTTTTGAGGTCACACAACTGTCAATCGCGAAGCGACATAATAATCGCGAAGCGACAAAAAAAATGTATAAAAAAAATGTCAACAAATAATAATGGCGAAGCGACTAATGAAGCATCAGAAATTTTAATTTTAATTTTTTGAGGTCACACAACTCTCAAAGCGACAAAATAATCGCAAAGCGACAAAAAAAAGTCAACAAATATTAATCGCGAAGCGACTGATAAGCTATCAGAACTTTTTAGATTACTTTTTTGAGGTCACACAACTGCCAATCGTAAATCAACAAAATAATCGCGAGGCGACAAAAAATAAATTAAAAAAATGTCAACAAATATTAATCGCGAAGCAACTGATAAGCTATCAGAAATTTTTAGATTATTTTTTTGAAGTCTAACAACTGTCAATCGCGAAGCGACAAAATAATCGCGGAGCGACAAAAAATGTTTATAAAAAGAATGTCAACAAATATTAATCGCAAAGCGACTAATAAGCTATCAGAGATTTTTACTTTTTTTTTGAGGTCACACAACAGTCAATTGCGAAGCGACAAAAAAAATATAAAAAAATGACTACAAATATTAATCGCGAAGCGACTGATAAGCTATCAGAAATTTTTAGTAATTTTTTTGAGGTCTCATAAATGACAATCGCGAAGCGACAAAATAATCGCAGAGTGACAACAAATTTTTTATAAAAAAATGTCAACAAATATTAATCGCAAAGCGACTAATAAGCTATCAGAAATGATTAGTAAATTTTTTGAGGTCTCACAAATGACAATCCCGAAGCGACAAAATAATCGCGGAGCGACAAAAAATGTTTATAAAAAGAATGTCAACAAATATTAATCGCGAAGCGACTGATAAGCTATCTGAATCTTTTTTCTTTTTTTTGAGGTCACACAACTGTCAATCGCGAAGCGACAAAATAATCGCGAGGCGACAAAAATAAATTAAAACAATGTCAACAAATATTAATCGCGAAGCGATTGATAAGCTATCAGAGTTTTTTTTTTTTTTTTTTTTGAGGTTACACAACTGTCAATCGCGAAGAGACAAAATAATCGCGAAGCGACAAGAAAAATATTAAAAAATGTCAACAAATATTAATCGCGAAGCGACTGATAAGCTATCAGAGTATTTTTTGCTTTTTTTTGAGGTCACACAACTGTCAATCGCGAAGCGACAAAATAATCGCGAAGCGACAAAAAATATAAAAAAATGTCAACAAATATTAATCGCGAAGCGACTGATAAGCTATCAGGAATTTTTACTTTTTTTTAGGTGAAAACTGTCAATCGCGAAGCGACAAAATAATCGCAAGGCGACAAAAAATAAATTAAAAAAATGTCAACAAATATTAATCGCGAAGCGATTGATACTCTATCAGAAATTTTTAGTTTAATTTTTTGAGGTCACACTACTGTCAATCGCGAAGCGACATAATATTCGCAAGACGATGAAAAAAATGTATAAAAAAATGCCAACAAATAATAATGTCAACTAATAATGAGGCATCAGAAAATTTAATTTTAATGTTTTGAGGTAACACAACTGTTAATCGCGAAGCGACAAAATAATCGCGGAGCGACAAAAAAAAATTAAAAAAATGTTTACAAATATTAATTGCGAAGCGACTGATAAGGCATCAGAAATTTTAATTTTAATTTTTTGAGGTTACAACTGTCATTTGGGAAGCGGGAAAATAATCGCGAAGCGACAAAATAAACTTCTTTTTAATTTCTTTTTCTCAAATAAGCGAAGCGACTTCTTAGACTTTAGACTATTTTTTGTGGTTACATCTGTCAATCGCGAAGCGACAAAATAAACTTCTTTTTAATTTCTTTTTCTCAAATAAGCGAAGCGACTGCTTAGACTTTAGACTATTTTTTGTGGTTACATCTGTCAATCGCGAAGCGACAAAATCAACTTCTTTTTTAAATAACAATAGCGAAGCGACTGATTAGACTTCAGACATTTTAATTTTTCTGTGGTCAATCGCGAAGCGACAAAATAAACTTTTTTTTTTTTTTTAAATTATACATTTTTTTTTGTGTTTACATCTGTCAATAGCAAAGCGACAAAAAATTTTTTTTTTTGTTTTTTTCAGACATTTTTTAATTTTTTGCGGTTAATCGCGAAGCGACAAAATAAACTTTTTAATTTTTTTTTTAAATAATAATTGCGAAGCGACTGCTGAGACTTTATACATTTTTTTTGTGGTTACATCTGTCAATCAAAATATTTTTTTTTTAATATTAATCGCGAAGCGACTAATTAGGCTGTAGACAGACATTTTTTTGTGGTCAATCGCAAAACTAATAAATAAACTTTTTTTTAATTTTTTTTCTTAAATAATAATTGCGAAGCGACTGCTTAGACTTTAGACATTTTTGTTTGTGGTTACATCTGTCAATCGCGAAGCTACAAAATAATTTTTGTTTTGTTTTTTTTTTTTAATATTATTTAAAAGCGACTGATTTCAGACATATGTATGTAATTTTTTGTGGTCGATCGCGAAGCGATAAAATAAACTTTTTTAATTTTTTTTTTCTTTAAATAATAATCTCGAAGCGACTGCTTAGACTTTAGTCATTTTTTTTGTGTTTACATCTGTCTGTCTGTCATAATTGTTGTTTGTTTTTTTTTTAAATATTAATTGCGAAGCAAAAATATAAACTTGTTTTTCTTTTTTTCTTTTTTTTTTTCTTTAAATAATAATCGCGAAGCGACTGCTTAAACTTCAGACATTTTTTTTGTGGTTACATCTGTCAATTGCGAAGCGACAAAATAATTTTTGTTTATTTTTTTTTAATATTAATCGCGAAGCGACTGATAAGACTTTAAACATTTTATTATTTTTTTGTGGTCAATCGCGAAGCGACAAAATAAACTTCTTTTCAATTATTTTTTTAAATAATAATTGCGAAGCGACTGCTTACACTCTAGACATTTTTTTGTGGTTACATCTGTCAATTGCGAAGCGACAAAATATAATTTTTTTTGTTTTTTTTTTTAATATTAATTGCGAAGCGACTGACTTTTTATTTTTTTGTGGTCAATCGCGAAGCGATAAAATAAACTTTTTTTAAACTTTTTTTCTTTAAATAATAATTGCAACGCGACTGCTTAGACTTTAGACATTTTTTTACGGTTACATCAATCGCAAAGTGACAAAATAAACTTCTTTCAAATTTTTTTCTTTAAATAATAATCGCGAAGCGACTGCGTAGACTTTAGACTTTTTTTTTGTGGTTACATCTGTCAATTGCGAAGCGACAAAATAATATTTTTTTGTTTTTTTTTTTAATATTAATCGCGAAGCGACTAATTAGACTTTAGACATTTTTTTATGGTAACATCTGTCAATCGCGAAGCGACAAATTAAATTATTAGTCAAACATTAATTGCGAAGCGACAAATCAAACTTAAACATTTTTTTTTTCTAATATTAATTTACATATTTTTTTGATTAAAAAAAAATTATTAATTAATTTCTTTTTTTTTTAAATTATTTTTAGCTTAACATTGTCATTGTCAAGTAAAATATTTTAGTCATTAGAAGAATTTTGTCGCTTCGCGATTGACACTAATTTGCTCAAACTGTCACCAAATGTATGGAGTCGCTTCGCGATTGATAATAAAATATTTTTTTGTCTTTAAAAGCATTTTGTTGCTTCGCGATTGAAAGTAAATCGATAGAGCTGTCACTAAACGACGTGTGTCGCTTTGTGATTGACAGTAATTCGATAAATGTGTCACTAATTTCCATGTGTACCGCCACTGTACAAGAGTGGTTATTTTGACACTTGACAAATGTCATTTTGATATGATTATGTTTACAAAATTTATTCACAAAATTGTTTACTGACCCCACATGGACCGCTACTGGACATAGATATTTATTTTAACAACTTCTGAAATTATTTTGACAGTTTTTATTAAAACAATTTTAATATGGACCGCCACTGTGCAAGAGCGGCCATTTTGACATTTGACAGATGTCTATTTGATATGACAGTTACCGGAATTATGTTTATTCACAGAATTTTAATATAGTCTGAATGTTTACTGATCCCACATGGACATGGATATTTATTTTGACAGCTGCTGAAATTATTTTGTCAAATTTTATTCAAAAATTTTAAAGTCACTGTGCAAAGCGTTTAATTTTGATGACAGCTTCTGGAATTATGTTTACAAAATTTATTTTTAATATTCTGAATGTTTACTGATTAATTTTGACAGATTTTATACAAAAAAAAATTAATATGGACCGCCACTGTGCAATAGCGGCTATTTTGATATTTGACAGATGTCAGAATTTTAATATTTTGAATGTTTACGGACTCCACAGTGCAAGGACAGACTTTATTCAGTGAATATTTGAAATCGCTATTTTGACATATGAGAAATGCCATTTCAAAATGACAACTTAAACTAATTATTGAGCCAAAAGACACACGTAAAGTCCTGGGCAAGGTTTGGGCGCTAAAATTATTATAATTCATGTAAAGTTTTTTTGCTGGGCGCGCATACGACTAAAGTTGAGAATTGGGCGCCAACATCACTAATATTGCATGTTGGGCGCCAGAATATCAAATATTTTTGATTCAACAAAGATAATAAATTTTAGTTTTGGCGCCCAACTATAAACGGGTATTATTGGGCGCCATAAATTTGAAACAAAAATATTTTGGTTTTTTACTAAAAAACTTATGTCAGTTATTAAAGTTCCAAGTTGTGCGCCAAAACTAATTAAATTAAAACGCCATACGTTATATGTTGATTAATTGGGCGCCAAAATAAGTATTTATTATGTAAGTAATTTAAAATACGATAAAAAGGTTAAAAATATTAAATTAGGACATAAAATATATCCCAACGTTGGGCGTCACAGTTAAAGTGTGCTGCTTTATAAATAGTAACCCGTTATCAGGCATCTTGATTAATCGCGATGTGCTCGTGTTTTGAAACAAAAAAAAAACATAAACTCCATTGTTTTCTGCGATGATATAATTATACATTACTCGACAGATAAGGAGTGAGAGAGAAGATTGGCGTTTAATTGCGGTCGTGTCGTGTTTCGCCGTGGACGGACATTAAACCGATATTAAAGTCTTCGTGTCGGGCGTGGCTCGTCTCTATTTTTTTTAGATAAACGTGTGAACCGACTACATTTTAAAATAATCGACGCGATTGATTCAGCGGCAAGCAAGCAACGGAGCAAGTGTGTTTGTATGTGTGTATGTAACCGGAAACGTGGGTGGCAATTGAAGCAGAGCTGCAGGTTCATTGTTATTTAACACTTCCGGTTGACGCCCCACATACTCACTTAACTGGCCCGGCCCGATCGCTTATCGCAAGCAAACACGAATGCGCCACTTTATTTTATTTTTTCTGTTTAAACATAAGCGGCTTCCTGCTTTAGAAGGATAATCAACTTTGGGCGTCAAGAAGACTCAATACTTTATTGTTGGCGCCCAACACTGATTTAAAAAACAACATTGGTTGGGCGTTGTCTATGATGATTCAGCTATAATTTGAAAAATTTAAACAATTTTTGCCATAAATGATTTGAAAATGTAACCCCACGTTGGGCGTCAACATTTTGACCAGTGAGATGCTAGGCACACTGCTGATGGGTGCATACCTTGGTGTATTTACATAAAATATTTATTACTTTTAAATGCATTCCTATATATTTTTTTAAATAATATTGGACCCACGTTGGGCGCCATCAGATGAAAACAAATGATTATTGTTTGTTCCCACACGTCGATTGGAAAACATGAAAATTTCCAACGTCGAGTTGATTTAACGTGCGAGCGCGTTCTAGCCGTAACTCGTACGCAGTGCATATAAGTCAGAGCCGCTCTCGCAATTTGTCACAATAATGCCAGCCTGTCATAAGAAACACGGGGCTGATTTACATCGCTTAAAACATTTGCGAAACTATTCCCCCCTCCTTTAAGTGGAAAATTTTTATAAAATAGATGCGCATATTTTAATGGAGATAGCTAGGTGCGCGTCGACCAATTATCTCGACGGTTGGTTGTCGGAAATCGCTTTTTTCTTCAGATATCATTTCTCTTAACCTACTGAGCCACCGTAATGAACTGTTTATTGCTTTGTGAATTTGCATGCAAATATAATTATGGGTAATAAGCGTGGCGCCCAACTGGGTGCGTTAATATTATGCGGAAAATTTGTCGGGAAAATAAATATTTTGATGCTTAAATAAAGCACGGCTAGATACTTTCTAAAGCTGCGAGAAGAACGGTTATGAAAGAAATTTTCGTGGCGGATCTGAGAACCGTGAGAATATTGTTTCATGTCGCGTTTTGTGTTTTTTTTTTTTCGTATATGTGTGCCTTACATTACACGAAACTAAATCGTAGACGGCCGTCGGCTCTATTTTGCAATGAGAGCGCCGCCCGCGCCGCGCACTCACTCGTACATTAGATCTCGTGGCTGGCTTACTCAACCTAATTAATAAACTTATCCGCGCACAAAACGCTTTTATCATTCACTTTAATTGCGAGACATTAAATTACCGATTTTAATTGATATATAAAACGCTCGATTCGTGTTTTATGTTCTCTTCTACTCTTGGCGGACCGATTAAATGTTATGTACATCTCACGCGTGGTTTTACTACCACTGGCTTCGACGCTGTGGGAAAATAAAAACCATGTTGTACGATTTTTTTTTTTTTTTTTTTTAATTCTACTCAATATTTTATTGGCGCCCAAACGGACTATGTTGACGCCCAACGTGGGGATCCGGTTACAGTAAACTTCTAAACATAATTATTCCGCATATAATTTAAATAAAATTCAAACTTAGGCGCCAATATGTTTAAAAAAAAAAAGTAGAATGTAGTCAATCGCTTCGCGTTAATATTTGAAAAAAAATGATAAAAAAAATGTTTTTTTTTTTAAATAAATATTATTTTGTGAGGCGCTTTGCGATTAATTTTGAAAAAAAAAATTATTTGTCGCTTCGCGATTAATGTGCGACTAAAACTGATAAAAAAAATGAAATTTAATTCGTTTTGCAAATAATATTTTACAAAAAAAGAAATTAAAAAAAAAATGTAGAATGTAGTCAATCAATCAATCAATCAATTAATATTTGAAAAAAAAATTATAAAGTAAAAGTTTAAGTTTAATTTGTCGCTTTGCAATAATGTTTAAATGAAAATAATTAATAAAAAAAAAAAATATTTATAATGTTTTTTTTTAAATAAATATCATTTTGTCAATTAATTTTGACAAAAAAAGTTTGATTTGTCGCTTTGCGATTATTGTGCGACTAAAACTAATAAAAAAATGGAATTTAATTCGTTTCGCAATTAAAATTTTACAAAAAAAAAATAAAAAAAAAAAAAATTTGACAAGAAAAAAAAATTGATTTGTCGCTTCGAGATTAATGTGCGACTAAAACTAAAAAGAAAAATAGAATTTAATTTGTTTCGCGATAAGATTTAACAAAAAAAAATAATTAAAAAAAATATGTAGAATGTAGTCAATCGCTTTGCCATTAGTATTTGAAAAAAAAAAAAATTATAAAAAAAATGTTTAAGTTTAATTTGTCGCTTTGCAATAATGTATGAATGAAAATAATAAATTAAAAAAAAAAGATTTTTAATGTTTTTTTTTAATAAATTTCATTTTGTGAAGCGTTTTGCGTTTAATTAAAAAAAAAAAAAAAGTTTGATTTGTCGCTTTGCGATTATTGTGCGACTAAAACTAATAAAAAAAATGGAATTTAATTCGTTTTGCAATTAATATTTTACAAAAAAAAATTTAAAAAAAAATTTTGACAAGAAAAAAAATTTGATTTGTCGCTTCGAGATTAATGTGCGACTAAAACTAAAAAGAAAAATAGAATTTAACTTGTTTCGCGATAAGATTTAACAAAAAGAAATAATTAAAAAAAATATGTAGAATGTAGTCAATCGCTTCGCCATTAGTATTTGAAAAAAAAAAAAATTATAAAAAAAATGTTTAAGTTTAATTTGTCGCTTTGCAATAATGTATGAATGAAAATAATAAATTAAAAAAAAAAAGATTTTTAATGTTTTTTTTTAATAAATTTCATTTTGTGAAGCGTTTTGCGTTTAATTAAAAAAAAAAAAGTTTGATTTGTCGCTTCGCGATTAATGTGCGACTAAAACTAATAAAAAAAAATGAAATTTAATTCGTTTCGCAATTATCTTACAAAAAAAAAATAAAAAAATATATGTAGAATGTAGTCAATCGCTTCGCGATTAATATTAAAAAAAAATTATAAAAACAAATTTTAAGTTTAATTTGTCGCTTTTCAATAATGTTTGAATGAAAATAATAAATAAAAAAAAAAGATTTTTAATGTTTTTTTTTTAAATAAATATTATTTTGTCAGTCGCTTTGCGATTAATTTTGACAAATAAAAAAGTTTGATTTGTCGCAACGCGATTAATGTGCGACTAAAACTAATAAAAATATGAAATTTAAATTAATATTTGAAAAAAAAAAATTATAAAAAAAATGTTAAAGTTGAATCAAGATAATAAATAAAAAAAAAAGATTTTTAATGTTTTTTTTTAAATAAATATCATTTTGTGAGGCGATTTGCAATTAATTTTGACAAAAAAAATGATTTGTTGCTTCGCGATTAATGTGCAACTAAATCTAATAAAAAAAATGGAATTTAATTCGTTTCGCGATTAATATTTGAAAAAAAAAAATTATTAAAAAAAAATGTTCAAGTTTAATTTGTCGCTTTGCAATAATGTTGGAATGAAAATAATAAATAAAAAAAAATTAAGATTTTTAATGTTTTTTTTTTTTTAAATAAATATCATTTGTCAGTCGCTCTGCGATTAATATTTGACAAGAATAAAATGAATTAAAAAAATTAAGTTTGATTTGTCGCTTCGCGATTAATGCGTGACTAAAAAAAAATGAAATTTAATTCGCTTCGAGATTAATATTTTGACAAAAAAAAATAAAAAAATATGTAAAACGTATTCAATCGCTTAATTATTAAAAAAAAATATAAAAAAAAGTTAAGTTTAGTTTGTTGCTTCGCGATTAATGTTTGACTGAAAATAATAAATAAAAAAAGAATTTGGATTTTTTAATGTTTTTTTTTTAAATAAATATTATTTTGTCAGTCGCTTCGCGATTAATATTTGACAAAAAAATATTAAATAAAAAAAAAATAGGTTTGATTTGTTGCTTCTCGATTAATATTTTGACAAAAAAAATATTAAAAAAATTAAAAATTAAAAAAAAATAAAGAAATTTAAAAAAAAACTAAAAAAAAAATGCAAAATGTAGTCAATAGCTTTGCAATTAATATTTGGAAACAAAAAATTATAAATAATAAATTAAAAAGAAAAATTTAATTAAATTTTTTTTTAATAAAATTTTTGTATAATTTTGTCAGTTGCTTTGAAATTAAACTAAAAAAATATAAAAAAAGTAAAATGTAGAAAAAATGTTTAAATTTAATTTGTAGCTTGGCGACTGAAGTTAATTAAAAAAAAAAAGAATTTAAATTACTTTGCGATTTATATTTAACAAAAAAAAATTAATAATTTAAAAAAAAAAATTATTGAAAAAAATTAAAAACATGTAAAATCTAGTAAGTCGCTACACGATTAATGTTTGACAACTAATATGTGATTTTTTTTTTTTTTAAATGTTTAAGTTTAATTTATCGCTTTGCGAATGACAGATGTAACGACAAATAAAAAATTTAAAAATGTGAAATGAGTAACAAGTGACAGTTTGAGCAATTGCGAAGCGACAAAATTTTCTAAAAACAAAAAAATATTTGATAGTGACAGTTTGAGCAATTTACTGTCAATTGCGAAGCGACAAAAAATTTTCTAAAGACAAAAAATAATTTTACTGTCAATCGCAAATCGACTAAATTCTTTTAAAGTCAAAAATTATTTTAATGTTAATCAATTAGTGACGTTTTGAGCATTTTACTGTCAATCGCTAAGCGACAAAATTCTTTTAAAGACAAAAAAATATTTTATAATCAATCGCGAAGCGACACCGTACATTTAGTGACAATTTGAGCAATTTACTGTCAATCGCGAAGCGACAAAATTTTTCTAAAGACAAAAAAATATTTCATACCCAATCGCGAAGCGACAAATTACTGTCAATCGTGAAGCGACAAAAGTTTTCTAAAGCCAAAAAAATATTTTATAGTTAACCGCGAAGCGACACCGTACATTTAGTGATAGTTTGAGCAATTTACTGTCCATCGCGAAGCGACAAAATATTTGCTAACACAAAAAAATTATTTGATGTCAATCGCAAAGCGACACCGTACACTTAGTGATAGTTTGAGCAAATTATTGTCCATCGCGAAGCGACTAAATTCTTCTAAAAACAAAAAAATATTTTCTAGTCAATCGCGAAGCGACACCGTACATTTAGTGACAGTTTGAGCAATTTACTGTCAATCGCGAAGCGACAACATTTTTCTAATTACAAAAAATTGATTTATTGTCAATCGCGAAAGGACACCGTACATTTAGTAACAGTTTGAGCAATTTACTGTCAATCGTGAAGCGACACCGCACATTTAGTAACAAATTGAACAATTTACTGTCAATCGCAATGCGACAAATTTCTTCTAATAACAAAAAAAATATTTTTATAGTCAATTGGGAAGCGACACCGAACATTTAGTGATAGTTTGAGCAATTTACTGTCAATCGCGAAGCGACAAAATTCTTTTAAAGACAAAAACGCATTTTAGAGTCAATCGCGAAGCGACACCGTTCTATTAGTGACAGATTGAGCAATTTACTGACAATCGCGAAGCGACAAATTGCTTCTAAGACAAAAAAGCTCATTTATTAACAATCGCGAAGCGACAAATGGCATCTGGTGACAGTTTTATCGATTTACTGTCAATGGCGAAGCGACTCCGTACGTTTTAATGATAAAAAACTAATTTACAACGTCAATACTACAATTCCTTTTAAATCCAATCATCCCATGTCACATAAGCTAGAAGCTTATCATTCTATGGCACAAAGAGCAGTTTCAATTCCATTATCAAATCATTATCGTAATTTAGAACTAAATAAAATTATATCTATAGGAAATATGAATGGTTTTCCAGTCAATATTATTCAAAATTTAATTAATAATAAATTGTATCAAAATACAATCTCTCACATTTATCCAAAAGTTTCAAATTTAAACAAAGAGTCATTTACAACATTAACTTATTTTGGAAAAACCACAGAGAACATAGCGCACATCCTTCGAAAACAAAATCAACAAATTGCTTTTAGACCAAGTTGTAAATTATCAAATATATTATTTAATGCTAAAGATAAATTAATCCCTTAAGGAAATCGGGTGTTTATGAAATTTCATGTTCCGAATGCAATAGTGTTTATGTTGGGCAGACTGGCAGAAGTTTTGAAACACGATATACAGAACATTTTAAAGCGTTTAGACTTAATCATGACACAAGCTCATTTGCAAATCATATTATAAATTCGAATCACACTTTTCCTGAAATTAATCAAATCAAAATATTACATACCTGTACAAAAGGCACTAAGCTTAATCTGTTAGAAGCCGCCGAAATTCACATAAAACAATGTAATCCTCTTGTTAATCTTCTCAATGAGCAAAAGGACTTACCACAATATAAATCACCTCTTTTCAAATCTCTCTAGACCACTAGTAATACGATTTATTTTTTCCCTCACTTCAATTTTTATAATAATTTTTCTGTATAAATGTATTTTTTTGTTAGTTTGTTTTCACTTGATAATGGCCTTCAAAAGTCGAAACTCGAGTCGTGAACTTTTGTTAATATTAATATATATTCTTTAGGAATATAGATTTATATCAATAAAGTATTTGTGGTAAAAAACGTAGACAGTGTTTTATTTTATTATTATTATGGATTACCACGTAGTAAAGGTCTCAACCATCCTTTATATTAATTTACTGTCATTCGCGAAGCTTCTAAAACAAAAACACTTATTGATTATCAATCGCGAAGCGACAAATGGCATTTTGTGACAGTTTTATTGATATACTGTCAATGGCGAAGCGACTCCGTACATTTTAATGATAAAAAACTAGTTTACTGTCATTCGCGAAGCGACAAATTGCTTCTAAGACAAAAAAACTTATTTATTATCAATCGCGAAGCGACAAATGGCATTTAGTGGCAGTTTTATTGATTTACTGTCAATCGCGAAGCGACACCGTACGTTTTAAAGATGAAAAACTAATTTACTGTCAACCGCTAAGCGACAAATTGCTTCTAAGACTAAAAAACTATTTTACTGTCAATTGCGAAGCGACACATGTCATTTAGTGACAGTTTTATCGATTTACTGTCAATCGCGAAGCGACACCGTACGTTTTAAAGATGAAAAACTAATTTACTGTCAATCGCGAAGCGACAAATTGTTTCTAAGACAAAAAAACTCATTTATTATCAATCGCGAAGCGACAAATAGCATTTGGTGACAGTTTTATCGATTTACTGTCAATCGCGAAGCGACACCTTACGTTTTAAAGACAAAAAACTAATTTACTGTCAATCCCGAAGCGACACCGTACATTTTTAAGACGAAAAACTAATTTACTATCAATCGCGAAGCGACAAATGGCATTTGGTGACAGTTTTATCAATTTACTGTCAATCGCGAAGCAACACCGTACGTTTTAAAGATGAAAAACTAATTTACTGTCAATTGCGAAGCGACAAATTGCTTCTAAGACTATAAAATTATTTTACTGTCAATTGCGAAGCAACACATGACATTTAGTGATAGTTTGATCGATTTACTGTCAATCGCGAAGCGACACCGTACATTTTAAAGACGAAAAACTAATTTACTGAAAATCGCGAAGCGACAAATTGCTTCTAAAGACAAAAAAAACTATTTTACTGTCAATTGCGAAGCGACAAATGGCATTTAGTGACAGTTTTATTGATTTACTGTCAATCGCGAAGCGACACCGTACATTTTATAGATAAAAAACTAATTTACTGTCAATCGCGAAGCGATAAATTGCTTCTAAAACAAAAAAGTTCATTTATTAACAATCGCGAAGCGACAAATGGCATTTAGTGACAGTTTTATTGATTTACTGTCAATGGCGGCAAAGCGACTCCGTACATTTTAATGATAAAAAACTAATTTACTGTCATTCGCGAAGCGACAAATTGCTTCTAAAACAAAAAACTAATTGACTAACAATCGCAAAGCGACAAATGGCATTTTGTGACAGTTTTATCAATTTACTGTCAATCGCGAAGCGACACCGTACGTTTTAAAGATGAAAAACTAATTTACTGTCAACCGCTAAGCGACAAATTGCTTCTAACACTATAAAATTATTTTACTGTCAATTGCGAAGCGACACATGGCATTTAGTGACAGTTTGATCGATTTACTGTCAATCGCGAAGCGACACCTTACGTTTTAAAGATGAAAAACTAATTTACTGTCAATCGCGAAGCGACAAATTGCTTCTAAGACAAAAAAACTCATTTATTATCAATCGCGAAGCGACAAATGGCATTTGGTGACAGTTTTATTGATTTACTGTCAATCGCGAAGCGACACCGTACGTTTTAATCATAAAAAATCTAATTTACTGTCAATCGCGAAGTGACAAATTGCTTCTAAGACTAAAAAATTATTTTACTGTCAATTGCGAAGCGACACATGACATTTAGTGACAGTTTTATCGATTTACTGTCAATCGCAAAGCAACACCGTACGTTTTAAAGATGAAAAACTAAATTACTGTTAATCGCAAAGCGACAAAATGCTTCTAAGACAAAAAAACTATTTTACTGTCAATTGCAAAGCGACACATGGCATTTAGTGACAGTTTTATGATTTACTGTCAATCGCGAAGCGACAACGTACGTTTTAATGATAAAAAATTAATTTACTGTCATTCGCGAAGCTTCTAAGACAAAAAAAACTTATTTATTATCAATCGCGAAGCGACAAATGGCATTTTGTGACAGTTTTATTGATATACTGTCAATGGCGAAGCGACTCCGTACATTTTAATGATAAAAAACTAGTTTACTGTTATTCGCGAAGCGACAAATTGCTTCTAAGACAAAAAAACTTATGTATTATCAATTGCAAAGCGACAAATGGCATTTAGTGGCAGTTTTATTGATTTACTGTCAATCGCGAAGCGACACCGTACGTTTTAAAGATGAAAAACTAATTTACTGTCAACCGCTAAGCGACAAATTGCTTCTAAGACTAAAAAACTATTTTACTGTCAATTGCGAAGCGACACATGTCATTTAGTGACAGTTTTATCGATTTACTGTCAATCGCGAAGCGACACCGTACGTTTTAAAGATGAAAAACTAATTTACTGTCAATTGCGAAGCGACAAATTGCTTCTAAGACTATAAAATTATTTTACTGTCAATTGCGAAGCGACACATGACATTTAGTGACAGTTTGATCGATTTACTGTCAATGGCGAAGCGACTCTGTACATTTTATAGATAAAAAACTAATTTACTGTCAATCGCGAAGCGACAAATTGCTTCTAAAACAAAAAAGATCATTTATTATCAATCGCAAAGCGACAAATGGCATTTAGTGACAGTTTTATTGATTTACTGTCAATGGCGAAGCGACTCCGTACATTTTAATGATAAAAAACTAATTTACTGTCATTCGCGAAGCGACAAATTGCTTCTAAGACAAAAAAGCTCATTTATTAACAATCGCGAAGCGACACATGGCATTTAGTAACAGGTTTATCGATTTAATGTCAATCGCGAAGCGACACCTTACGTTTTAAAGATGAAATACTAATTTACTGTCAATCGCGAAGCGACAAATTGCATTTTGTGAGTGTTTTGCCAATTTACTGTCAGTCGCGAAGCGACACCGTACGTTTTAATGATAAAAAACTAATTTACTGCCAATCGCGAAGCGACAAATTGCTTCTAAGACTAAAAAACTATTTTACTGTCAATTGCGAAGCGACACATGGCATTTTGTGAGTGTTTTACCAATTTACTGTCAATCGCGAAGCGACACCGTACGTTTTAATGATAAAAAACTAATTTACTGTCAATCGCGAAGCGACAAATTGCTTCTGAGACTAAAAAACTATTTTACTGTCAATTGCGAAGCGACAAATGGCATTTGGTGACTGTTTTATCCATTTACTGTCAATCGCGAAGCGACACCGTACATTTTAAAGATTAAAAACTAATTTACTGTCAATTGCGAAGCGACAAATGGCGTTTAGTGACAGTTTTATCAATTTACTGTCAATTGCGAAGCGACACCGTACATCTTAAAGACGTAAAATTAATTTACTGTCAATCGCGAAGCGACAAAATTCTTTTAAAAACAAAACAATATTTTATTGTCAATCGCAAAGCGACACCTTACATTTAGTGACAGTTTGAGCTATTTACAGTCAATAGCGAAGCGACAAAATCATTCTAAAAACAAAAAAATATTTTATAATTAATCGCGAAGCGACACCGTAAATTTAGTGATAGTTTGAGCAATTTATTGTCAATCGCGAAGCGACACCGTACATTTAGTGACATTTTGAGCAATTTACTGTGAATCACGAAGCGACTAAATTCTTTTAAAATAAAAAAAAATATTTCCTAGTCATTCGCGAAGCGACACCGTACATTTAGTAACAGTTTGAGTAATTGACTGTCAATCGTGAAGCGACAAAATTCTTTAAAAAACAAAAAAAAATATTTTATAGTCAATCGCGAAGCGACACCGTACATTTTGTGACAGTTTGAGCATTTTACTGTCAATCTCGAAGCGACAAAATTCTTTAAAAAACAAAAAAAAAAATTTTATAGTCAATCGCGAAGCGACACCGTACATTTTGTGACAGTTTGAGCAATTTACTGTCAATCGCGAAGCGACAAAATTCTTCTAAAGACAAAAAACATTTTATAGTCAATCACGAAGCGATTTACTGTCAATCGCGAAGCGACAAAAAATTTTAAAGACAAAAATTACTTTACTGTCAATCGCGAGGCGACACCGTACATTTAGTGACAGTTTGAGCAATTTACTGTCAATCGCGAAGCGATAAAATTCTTCTAAAGACAAAAAAATATTTTATTGTCAATCGCGAAGCGACACTGTACATTTAGTGACAGTTTAAGAATTAAATTTCAACATTTTTAACCAAATTGAAATTTTGCGCTCAACTTTAATTATCTTTGAATTATTTTGGCGCCTAATCTTTGTAGTTTTTTGTTAAACAAAATTAGTTTGACTACAAGAATACTTTTAGCGACGCTAATTTAATTTTGGTTGGGCGCCAAATATTCAAATATTCAAACATTCTATAATTGTAGCTCTCAATCCGCTTCTAGTTGGGCGCCAATTTTTTTTAAACTTTAGTTTCTAATAACGATGGTTAAGTAAATGATGGGAATACTATTAGTTTGCAACTGACACGAACCAATTATCACGCTAGCTCTGATTTTAATTGCATTGTAATTTAGTGGTAAAAATAATTAAATTCTTTTTTGAATCAGTTTTTCCGTTCGACAAATTAATCATTGCGGATATGCTAAATGGAATAAACAAAAAAGGAGCGTGTTTGCAATTAGCGCGGTCGCCTTCTCGAAAATTATGTTAAAATGTTTGAACCGTTGACCCTACGGGACGTGATTACCCATTTATCAATACACTCGCATATATACATATACATGCATCGGACGTACACTAAATTACTGTAAACAGCAGAAACGTGCATACACGATTACACATGGCGGAAAACGCCTCTCCATTCGATTAATATCTTCTCCACCGACACGAGGGAGGAGGAAGAGATTGCGAAAAAATTAACGATTCACTTAAGCCGTTTTCCCAAGAGTTCATAGAAACGACATCAACCTTTTAATAAATTTAATTTAAAATGAATTTAAAATAATGACGCCCAACGTGGGGACAATTTTTTTCTCAAAAATTGAATCTGATTTTGCGGTAACAGCTGTTGGGCGTATGATTCACTCGAAATTTTCTAATCGCGTACAGGATTTTTTTCTCTCGCTCACTCTCTCGAGTTGTGATGTGATGCAGGCGCTGTTCGTTATGTGGGGCACGGCCTTTATGCAAATGTCTCATCTTCTCCGGCGACTTTTACCTTTATGAATATTTTTAAGGTTAGATAGGAACGATGACATTTCAGATCGCCGATGCAGATATAGAGGTTAGAGAGACGGGCCCATCGCACATACAAATAGCGCGCATGACAATGGGAGATGATGATGATGATGATGGTGATGCTGGTGGCGGCGTGTGGACATTTAGCGTGCGATTTATAGGTCGGGGCGCGTCCCCATCACGATTGCGCCGCACATTGTTAGAGGATCGGACAAGCCGCGGCATTGTTTCACCAGGAACAACGCCCCTGATTATTATTACAGTTTTTTCTCAGTTGCTACGAAGCATGAGAACGAGATTTGTGAGATTGTACACTTTGGCGCCCAATGTGGGGATCATACTTATACCCTTAATGTTTAAATAAATTATAAAATTATTGGCGCCCAACGTGGGGATTATTTTTTACCGATATACGCTTTCGCATAAAGTGAAGGTACGGTATAAATAACACATTACCGACGATAGTGCAGGCTACCAACACTCGTAATTTAAATTATAATTGTACGATGGACGGGAGGGACGGCGGCAGCGTTAGGAAGGTTGTCGGTATTTATCGTTCGGGAAATAATAATGCGAACGGATGGATAATAACAATGACAATAATGAGCGCGCGGCAGGCAACAATTGCCGCGTGTAACGGTAGCCGATCGGTCGGTCGGTCAGCGCGAGACGATGCAAGCAAAAGAAGAAGTCAGAGCGTAACACCCGGGGGCCACCACCTGACACTTCCAATGACGTCGCTCGTTAAATCGCTAACGATCGCCGCTTAAGTAATCGGAACGTTAAATGCGCTCCATCATCGCCAGCTTTTTTTTTAATAATCAATCTTTTAAATTGGGCGCCAATAATAATTTAGTATTTAAATCAAGTTGGCGCCCAATACATTCATTACAGGAATTTTATGTTTTCAATATCAAACGGAAGTGTTGAATTTCATTTCAATAAATATTTACAATTTTTTATCTAATCATAGTTTCAATTTCTTGACTCACCATGAAAACCATTAAAAACACGTGCGGTGCGATGCGGCTGCGACGTTGTTGCCGGTACGAACTGATCGGTCTGCTAACACTGCAAAATAAATAAAACATTGTTAATATATGGCGCCCAACGTGGGGCTTTTGTATACGAACATAGTAAACATTTAAAATTTCAACTTGAATCAAAGTTTCAATTTTTTTTTTGTTAATTAAATTGCTTTAGTTTTATTGTTGTTTTAAATATTAAGTCATGCTTAGTAAATTTGGATTCAAAAGACTTGAATTAGTAAAGAAACTCAATTTCAAGTCTTTGTATCAAGCACGGAATTGATAAATTAGGTTTAAACTCAGATTTGAGTTTTTTGAAATTGCAGCTTTTGTTAACAAAATTGCTCTAACTTTATTGTTACTTAACAAATTAAGTCATGCTTAGTAAATTTGGATTCAGAAGACTTAAATTAGTGAAGAAACACAATTTTATATTTTTGTACTAAGCACGGAATTAATAAATTAAGTTTAAACGCAGATTTGAGTTTTTTGAAATTGTAGCTTTTGTTAATAAAATTGCTCTAACTTTATTGTTACTTAACAAATTAAGTTGTGCTTAGTAAATTTGAATTTAGAAGACTTGACTTAGTAAAGAAACACAATTTCAAGTTTTAAAATTAACCACGGAATTGATCAATTAGGTTTAAACTCAGATTTGGATTTTTTTAAATTGCAGCTTTTGTTAATTAAATTGCTCTAATTTTATTGTTACTTAAAAAATTAAGTTAAGCTTAGTGAATTTGGTTTTAGAAGACTTGAATTAGTGGAGAAACACAATTTCATATCTTTGAATTAAGCACGGATTTAATAAATTAGGTTGAAACTCAGATATAAGTTTTTCGAAATTACAGCTTTTGTTAATAAAATTGCTCTAACTTTATTACTACTTAAAAATATAAGTTGCGCTTAGTAAATTTAGATTCAGAAGACTTGAATTAGTAAATAAACTCAATTTTAAGTCTTAGAATTAAGCACGGAATTTATAAAATAGGTTTAAACTCAAATTGGATTTTTTTGAAATTGCAGTTTTTGTTAATAAAATTGCTCTAACTTTATTGTTACTTAAAAAATTAAGTTACGCTTAGTAAATTTGGAATCAGAAGACTTGAATTAGTGAAGAAACACAATTTCATATCTTTGTATCAAGCACGGAATTGATAAATTAGGTTTAAATTCAAATTTGAGTTTTTCGAAATTGCAGCTTTTGTTAATAAAATTGCTTTAACTTTATTGTTACCTAACAAATTAAGTCATGCTTAGTAAATTTGGAATCAGAAGACTTGAATTAGTAAAGAAACACAATTTCATGTTTTTGTATCAAGCACAGAATTGATAAATTAGGTTTAAATTCAGATTTGAGTTTTTTGAAATTGCAGTTTTTGTTAATAAAATTGCTCTAACTTTATTGTTACTTAACAAATTAAGTCATGCTTAGTAAATTTGGAATCAGAAGACTTGAATTAGTAAAGAAACACAATTTCAAGTTTTTGTATTAAGCACGGAATTGATAAATTAGGCTTAAACTCAGATTTGAGTTTTTTGAAATTGAAGCTTTTGTTAATTAAATTGCTCTAACTGTATTGTTACTTAAAAAACTAAGTCGTACGTAGTAAATTTGGATTTAAAAGACTTGAATTAATAAAGAAACTCAGTTTGAAGTCTTTGTATTAAGCACAGAATTAATAAATTGGGTTTAAACTCAGATTAAGGTTTTATGAATTTTTTGCTTTTGTTAATAAAATTGCTTCAACTTTATTGCTGCTTAAAAAAATAAGTTGCTCTTAGTAAATTTAGATTTAGAAGACTTGAGTTAGTTTAATTTGTGGGCGAGTTATTTTTTTTACTGTGACCCACCCACTCGCCCAAGTGTTAGTTATTAAAGGATATATTGTTTGTCCTACCTCTTGTGTGCTTGGATTTAGATATCAGAGAATTGTTTAACAATAAATCTCATGATAACTTTCGCTGGGGTGGGTGGGTGGGAACAAAGTGTATTTTGTGGGCAAATTACTTCTTCTACTGTGACCCACCCACCCTTCCAAGTGTTAGTTATCAAAGGTACTATTCTTTGTCCAGCCTTTTGTGTGCTTGGCTTTAGATATGAGAGAATTGTTGAACAATAAATCTTTTGATAAGTATCGCTTGGGTGGGTGGGTGGGAACAAAGTTTAATTTGTGGGCGAGTTACTTCTTCTACTGTAACCCACCCACCCGCCCAAGTGTTGGTCATCTAAGGATCTATTGTTCGTCTCATCTCATGTGTGACTGGATTTAGATATGAGAGAATTGTTAAACAATAAATCCAAAGGGAGCAATCCCAAGAACAAAGTAGAGTTTCTACTGTCAATTGCAAAATATGTTCAACCAATTTTTAACATTATTGAAAACAATTAATACAATTAATAGAACGTGTATTAGCAAATATTAAGAATGAAATAATATATTACCACACTAGTGCGTTAATGAATCTCTTACCGGACTAGTGCGTTAATTAAGTCATTACCACACTGGTGCGATAATAGCATATATCAAAAAACTGTAATTTTTGTTGTTAATTTTAATGTAGCTCTCAGCAACCATATACAACTTCAAAAACTACAAAGGGTTTTGTAGCATTTGTCGTAGTCTTGCATAAATTAATACTGAGGTCACAATTTTTAAACTATCAACTCAAAATTTGTACAAAACTTAACTAAGGCTTTGCTTAATATGCTACTGTATCCAAAAATAATTTTCAAAATTTAGAAATATTTTTTTGAATTTTTTAAATATTTTGAATTTTAGTGTTTTGCATTAATTGATACTGAGGACACAATTTTTAAACTAACAACTCAAAATTTGTACAAAATTCAACTGAGGCATTGCCTAATATGATTCTGTATCCAGAAAAAGTTTTCAAAATTTAGAAATATTTTTTTGAATTTTTTAAATATTTTGGATTTTAGTGTCTTTCATAAATTGATGCTGAGGACACAATTTTAAAACTATCAGCTCAAAATTTGTACAAAACTTAACTAAGACATTGTTTAATATGCTGCTGTATCCAGAAATAATTTTCAAAATTTAGAAACTTTTTTTTTTATTTTTTTAAATATTTTGGATTTTAGTGTCTTTCATAAATTGATGCTGAGGACACAATTTTTAAACTAACAACTCAAAATTAGTACAAAACCTAACTAAGACATTGTTTAATATGCTTCTGTATCCAGAAATAATTTTCAAAATTCAGAAATATTTTTTTGAATTTTTTAAATATTTTGAATTTTAGTGTTTTGCATTAATTGATGCTGAGGACACAATTTGCAAACTAACAACTCAAAATTAGTACAAAACCTAACTAAGACATTGTTTAATATGCTTCTGTATCCAGAAATAATTTTCAAAATTCAGAAATATTTTTTTGAATTTTTTAAATATTTTGAATTTTAGTGTTTTGCATTAATTGATGCTGAGGACACAATTTGCAAACTAACAACTCAAAATTTGTACAAAATTTAACTAAGGCATTGTTTAATAAGCTACTGTATCCAGAAATAATTTTCAAAACTTAGAAATGATTTTTTGATTTTTTTCAAAATTTTGGTTTTTAGTGTCTTGCATTAATTGATGCTGAGGTCACAATTTTTAAACTAACAACTCAAAATTTGTACAAAACTTAATTAAGGCATTGCCTAATATGCTTCTGTATCTAGAAATAATATCCAAAAATAGTTTTCAAAATTTAGAAATATTTTTTTGAATTTTTTAAATATTTTGAATTTTAGTGTTTTGCATTAATTGATGCTGAGGACACAATTTGCAAACTAACAACTCAAAATTTGTACAAAACTTAACTAAGGCATTGCTTAATTTGCTTCTGTATCCAAAAATAATTTTCAAAATTCAGAATAATTTTTTTGATTTTTTTAAATATTTTGAATTTTAGTGTTTTGCATTAATTGACACTGAGGACACAATTTTTAAACTAACCACTCAAAATTTGTACAAAACTTAACTAAGACATTGTTTAATATGCTGCTGTATCCAGAAATAATTTTCAAAATTTAGAAATATTTTTTTGAATTTTTTAAATTTTTTGGATTTTAGTGTTTTGCATAAATTGATACTGAGGTCACAATTTATGAACTAACAACTCAAAATTTGTACAAAATTTAACTAAGGCATAGCCTAATATGATTCTGTATCCAGAAATAGTTTTTTAAAATTTAGAAATATTTTTTTGATTTTTTTAAATATTTTGGATTTTAGTTGCTTACATTAATTGATGCTGAGGGCACAATTTTTAAACTAGCAACTCAAATTTTGTTCAAAATTTAACTAAGACATTGCTTAATATGCTACCCTATCCAAAAATAATTTTTAAAATTCAGAAATATTTTTTTTATTTTTTAAAATATTTTGGATTTTAGTGTCTTGCATTAATTGATGCTGAGGTCACAATTTTTAAACTAACAAATCATAATTTGTACAAAATTTAACTAAGGCATTTGCTTCTGTATTCAAAAATAATTTTCAAACTTCAGAAATATTGTTTTGAATTTTTTAAAAATTTTGGGTTTTTGTGTCTTACATTAATTGATGCTGAGGACACAATTTTCAAACTAACAACTCAAAATTTGTACAAAACTTAACTAATACATTGTTTAATATACTGCTGTATCCAGAACTAATTTTCAAAATTTAGAAATATTTTTTTGAATTATTTAAATATTTTGGATTTTAGTGTCTTGCATTAATTGATGCTGAGGACACAATTTTCAAACTATCAACTCAAAATTTGTACAAAATTTAACTAAGGCATTGCTTAATATGCTACTGTATCCAGAACTAATTTTCAAAATTTAGAAATATTTTTTTGAATTTTTTAAATCATTTTGATTTTAGTTATTTGCATTAATTGATGCTGAGGACACAATTTTTAAACTAACAACTCAAAATTTGTACAACATTTAATGAAGGCATTGCTTAATATGCTACTGTATCCAGAAATAATTTTCAAAATTCAGAAATTTTTTTTTTTGTTTTATAAATATT
The DNA here is from genome assembly GCA_963932245.1 of Tachinus rufipes. Lineage (NCBI taxonomy): Eukaryota > Metazoa > Arthropoda > Insecta > Coleoptera > Staphylinidae > Tachinus > Tachinus rufipes. Next base: position 93,477,557 of record OZ010748.1, read on the forward strand.
TTTTGATATTAGTTTGACAACTAATATAACGTCCCCACGTTGGGCGCCAATTTTGTTGCGTTGGGCGCCAATTTATTTTTACAATTTAATTCGAGTTGTCAAAATTATTGATTGAAACTAATACTATTGACCAATAACAAAAAATAACACGATGACCATGCAAAACATAACCTTATAATTAATAGTAATATGAGACGAGAGAAAAAAAAAACAAACATTTTGCAACTAGAGAGACATTTCAATCGCATGTCACATGTGATTGAAACGTGTTGGCCAATTTAAATTCGCCCTTTCACCGACCAACTAAGCCACTCTGCATGTGTGAGAGAACCTTATTATCATTGAGTAATTTTATATTTACAATTTTTCCAACTGTGCGCGCTATACGCTTGTCACTCATTCTAAAATAAATACAGACCTATTTTAAACGCGAGCTGAATCCCTTTCCTCAATCATTTATTAATTTGGTTGGTTTGATGAAATTAAGAATTACTACTGGCACTGGCAATTAATCACAGTTTCCTCACATTATATTTGGTATACATTTTCTCGCCTTGAAGCCGAATCACATGATTTTTATAGTTCTATTATGTTTGTGAGCGACGCTCGCGTGTTTTGAGTATTGAGTTTGTGTGTGTTGCGACCGACACGTTCGTATCTGCACTGGAATATTATTATTGTTTAGAAAACATAAAGCACGTATCATCTATCCACCGAGAGACCTCTCTACCTCCCCTCTTTTATTATTTCTACTAGTACGCCACTTAACTTAGAACGAGGTTTGGTGGTGGGGAAGGCGGCTGGATTGTAAGTCGATGGTGCGCGTGAATATATTGCGCTAGTCACTGTCACTGAGAGAGGTTGTCAAGTGGATTTGCAGCGCTTATCTATGATTTACTTGGATTGCGCATTCCAGTGGCGGGGAATTATTAATTGATTCAGTTAAAATTCTTTAATTATTTAAAATACAATTTTAATCATCAAATATAACCCAATTAAAAGTAACCCCATTGATATAAAACTATATAACACTAATTGTTGGTAGATACTAATAGCTTCCGGCAAAGTTTGAAGTCCATCTTTTAAAATATGCAAACGTATTCCTAGGATGTAGTAATAGAAATATATTTCCCAATTGATACCATTAATATCAAAATCAAATTGTCCACGATCGATCAATGATAGTTTTTCCCTTAATCGTACAGTGTTGCCATTTTTTATTTCCCAATTATTCAATGTGAAGAAGGCCAAAGTTTGAGATAGCGTATCAATTTTTGAATAGTAGGCTAAATATCTAAAATAGTTAAATTAATAAAATAATTTTGGTGAGGTTTAGGTTTGCTTACTTGGTCTTTGAGTAGAAATTGTAAGTGAAGAAATCCAATAAGACTGCTGGAATATAATGGCAGAAAGTTACTAGTAGGCTGTGTAGTAGTATGTTAGTGTGTACTATATTCCATGGACGCCACATCATGACTTTAGTTGGTAATTTTTTGCCCACGTTAGAACTATTTTCGAAAAATTCTCCCCAACTTAACGCCTTAGATCCGGCTAAATTGTAAATTGGTATTTCTTCAATTCCGCTCAAGATTTCAGTATTATCATTTAAAGTCCTGAAAATAAATCAAAAATTGTGTCCTCAGCATCAAATACTGCAAAATACTGAAATCCAAAATGATTAAAAAATTCAAAAAAATGTTTCTAAATTTTGGAAATTGTTTCTGGATACAGAAGCATATTAGGCAATGTCTTAGTTAAATTTTGTACAAATTTTGAGTTGTTAGTTTAAAAATTGTGTCCTCAGCATCATTTAATGCAAGACACTAAAATCCAAAATATTTAAAAAAATCAAAAAAATATTTCTAAATTTTGAAAATTATTTTTGGATACAGTAGCATATTAGGCATTGCCTTAGTTATATTTTGTACTAATTTTGAATTGTTAGTTTGTAAATTGTGTCCTCAGCATCAATTTATGCAAGACGCTAAAATCCAAAATATTTAAAAAATTCAAAATAATATTTCTATATTTTGAAAAATATTTTTGGATACATTAGCATAATAAGCTAAGCCTTAGTTAAATTCTGTACAAATTTTGAGTTGTTAGCTTAAAAATTGTGTCCTCAGCATCAATTAATGCAAGATAATAAAATCCAATATATTTAAAAAATTCAAAAAAAATGTTTTCAATTTTTGAAAATTGTTTACAATTTTTGAGTTGCTAGTTTTAAAATTGTGTCCTCAGCATCAATTAATGCAAGAGACTAAAATCCAAAATAATTGAAAAAATCAAAAAAATATTTTTAAATTTTGAAAATTATTTCTGGATAAAGAAGCATATTAGGCAATGCTTTAATTAGATTTTGTGCAAATTTTGAGTTAATAGTTTGCAAATTGTGTCCTCAGCATCAAATAAAGCAAGATACTAAAATCCAAAATATTTAAAAATATCAAAAAAAAATTTCTAAGTTTTGAATATTATTTCTGGATACAGTAGCATATAAGGCAACGCTTTACCTAAGTTTTGTACAAATTTTGAATTGATAGTTTAAAAATTGTGTCCTCAGCATCAATTAATGCAAAACACTAAAATAAAAAATATTTAAAAAAATTATTAAAATATTTTTAACTTTTGAAAACTTATTTTGGATACAGTAGATTATAAGGCAATGCCTTAGTTAAGTTTTGTACAAAATTTGAATTGATAGTTTAAAAATTGTGTCCTCAACATCAATTTATGCAAAACACTAAAATCCAAAATATTTCAAAGAATCAAAAAATTATTTCTAAATTTTAAAAATTATTTTTGGATACAGTACCATATTAGGCAATGTCTTAGTTAAGTTTTGTTTGAATTTTGAATTCCTAGTTTAAAAATTGTGTCCTCAGCATCAATTAATGCAAGACACTAAAATCAAAAATATTTAATAAAATCAAAAAAATATTTCTAAATTTTGAAAATTATTTCTGGATACAGTAGCATATTAAGCAATGCCTTAACTAAATTTTGTCCAAATTTAGAGTTGATAGTTTAAAAATTGTGTCCTCAGCATCAATTAATGCAAAACACTAAAATCCAAAACATTTAAAAAATTCAAAAAAGTATTTCTAACTTTTAAAAAATATTTTTGAATACAGAAGCCTATTAGGCAATGCCTTAACTGAGTTTTGCATAAATTTTTAAATGTTAGTTTAAAAACTGTGTCCTCAGCATCAATTAATGCAAGTCACTAAAATCCAAAATTTTTAAAAAATTTAAAAAAATATTTATAAACTTTGAAAGTTATTTCTGGATACAGTATCATATTAGGCAATGCTTTAGTTAAGTTTTGTCCCAATTTTGAGTTGCTAGTTTAAAAATTGTGTCCTTAGCATCAATTAATGTGAAACACTAAAATCTAAAATGTTTAAAAAAATCAAAAAAATATTTCTAAACTTTGAAAATTATTTCTGGATACAGAAGCATATTAGCCAATGCCTTAGCTAAGTTTTGTACAAATTTTGAGTTCATAGTTTAAAAATTGTGTCCTCAGCATCAACTTATGCGGGACACTAAAATCCAAAATATTTAAAAAAAATTAAAAAATATTTTTAAATTTTGAAAACATTTTCTGGATAGAGTAGCACATTAGGCAATGCCTTAGTTACATTTTGTACAAATTTTGAGTTGTTAGTTTAAAAATTGTGTCCTCAGCATCAATTAATGCGAGACACTAGAATCCAATATATTTAAATAATTCTAAAAAATATTTTTAAATTTTGAAATATGTTTTTGGTCACAGTAGCATATTAAGCAATTTTTTAGCTAAGTTTTGTACAAATTTTAAGTTGATAGTTTAAAAATTGTGTCCTCAGCATCAATTTATGCTAGACACTTGAATCCAAGATATTTAAATATATCAAAAAAATATTTCTAGTTTCTAAAAATTATTTTTGGATACAGTAACATATTAAGCAATGCTTAAAGTAAATTTTGTACAAATTTTGAGTTGTTAGTTTAAAAATTGTGACCTCAGCATCAATTTATGCAAGACAGTAAAATCAAAAATCTTTAGAAAAATAAAAAAAATATTTTTAAATTTTGAAAAAATTTTCTGGATACAGTAGCATATTAGGCAATGCTTTTGTTAAGTTTTGTACAAATTTTGAGTTATTAGTTTTAAAATTGTGTCCTCAGCATTAATTAATGCAAAACACTAAAATCCAAAATATTTAAAAAATTCAAAAAAATATTTCTAAATTTTGAAAACAATTTCTGGATACAGAATCATATTAGGCAATGCCTTAGTTAAGTTTTGTTCAAATTTTGAGTTGATAGTTTAAAAATTGTGTCCTCAGCATCAATTAATGCAAAACACTAAACTCCAAAATATTTAAAAAATTTATAAAACTATTTCTAAATTTTGAAAATTATTTTTGGATACAGTAATATATTAGGCAATGCCTTAGCTAAATTTTGTTCAAATTTTGAGTTGATAGTTCAACAATTGTGTCCTCAGCATCAATTACCGCAAGACACTAAAATAAAAAATGTTTAAATAATTCAAAAAAATATTTTTACATTTTGAATTTAGTTTTTGGATACAGAAGCATAATAGGCAATGTCTTAGCTTAGTTTTGTACAATTTTTGAGTTGATAGTTTAAAAATTGTGTCCTCAGCATCAATTAATGCAAGTCACTAAAATCCAAATTATTTAAAAAATTCAAAATACTATTTCTAAATTTTGAAAAATATTTCTGGATACTGTAGCATGTTAAGCAAAGTCTTAGTAGAATTCTGTACAAATTTTAAGTTGTTATTTTGAAAATTGTGTCCTCAGCATCAATTTATGCAAAACACTAAAATCCAAAATGTTTAAATAATTCAAAATAATATTTCTAAATTTTGAAAATTATTTTTGGAAACAGTTTTATATTAGGCAATCCCTTAGGTAAATTTTCTACAAATTTTGAGTTGCTAGTTTAAAAATTGTGTCCTCAGCATCAATTAATGCAAGACAATAAAATCCAAAATATTTAAAAAATTCAAAAAACTGTTTCTAAATTTTGAAAATTATTTCTGGATACAGAAGCTTACTAAGCAATTTCTCAATTAAGTTTTGTGCAAATTTTAAGTTGATAGTTCAAAAATTGTGTCCTCATCATCAATTAATTTAAAACACTAAAATTCAAAATATTTAAATAATTCAAAAAAATATTTCTAAATTTTGAAAATTATTTTTGGATAAAGTAGCATATTAGGCAATGCTTTAGCTAAGTTTTGAACTAATTTTGAGTTGTTAGTTTAAAAATTGTGTCCTCAGTATCAATTAATGCAAATCACTAAAATTCAAAATATTTAAAAAATTCAAAAAAATATTTCCAAATTGTGAAAATTATTTCTAGATACAGAAGCATATTAAGCAATGCCTTAGTTGAGTTTTGTACAAATTATGAGTTGTTTGTTTGAAAATTGTGTCCTCAGCATCAATTTATGAAAGACACTAAAATCCAAAATATTTAAAAAATTCAAAAAATTATTTCCAAATTTTGAAAATTCTTTCTAGTTACAGAAGCATAATAAGCAATGCCTTAGTTAAGTTTTGTACAAATTTTGAGTTGTTTGTTTAAAAATTGTGTCCTCAGCATCAATTAATGCAAAACACTAGAGTCTAAAATATTTAAAAAATTCAAAAAAATATTTTCAAATTCTGAAATTTATTTTTGGATACAGTTTTATATTAAGCAATGCTTAAAGTAAGTTTTGTGCGAATTTTGAGTTGTTAGCTTAAAAATTGTGTCCTCAGCATCAATTATTGCAAGACACTAAATTCCAAAATATTTAAAAAATTCAATTTTTTTTTTCTAAATTCAGAAAATTTTGTTTGGATACAGAAGCATATTAGGCAATGCCTTAGCTAAGTTTTGAACAACTTTTGAGTTGATAGTTTGAAAATTGTGTCCTCAGCAACAATTAATGCAAAACACTAAAATCCAAAATATTTAAAAAATTCTAAAATTTATTTCTAAATTTTGAAAATTATTTCTGGATACAGTAGCATATTAAGCAATTCCTTAGCTAAATTTTGTTCAAATTTTGAAGTAATAGTTCAAAAATTGTATATTTAAAAAATTCAAAAAAATCTTTTCAAATTCTGAAATTTTTTTCTGGATACAGTATCATATTAAGCAATGCTTAAAGTAAGTTTTGTGCAAATTTTGAGTTGTTTGTCTAAAAATTGTGTCCTCAGCATCAATTGATGCAAGACACTAAAATCCAAAAGATTTAAAAAATTCAAAAAAATATTTCTAAATCTTGAAAACTATTTCTGGATACAATATCATATTAGGCAATGCTTAAGTTAAATTTTGTACAAATTTTGAGTTGTTAGTTTAAAAATTGTGTCCTCAGCATCAATTAATGCAAAACACTATAATCCAAAATAATTAAAAAATTCAAAAAAATATTTCTAACTTTTAAAAAATACTTCTGGATACAGAAGCATATTAGGCAATGCCCTTACTGAATTTTGTATAAATTTTGAGTTGATAGTTTGAAAACTGTGTCCTCAGCATCAATTGATGCAAGAAACTAAAATCCAAAATATTTGAAAAATTTAAGAAAATATTTCTAAATTTTGAAAAAAATTTCTAGATACAGTTTCATATTAGGCAATGCCTAAGTTAAGTTTTGTACAAGTTTTGATTTGTTAGTTTGAAAATTGTGTCCTCAGTATTAATTATTGCAAGAGACTAAAAACCAAAATAATTAAATAATTTAAAAAAATGTTTCTAAATCCTGAAAATTTATTATGGATACAGTAGCATATGAAGCAATGCCTTAGTTAAGTTTTGTACAAATTTTGAGTTGTTAGTTTAAAAATTGTGTCCTCAGCATCAATTAATGCAAGACAACAATCCAAAATATTTAAAAAATTCAAAAAAATATTTCTACATTTTGAAATATATTTTTATATACATTAGCATATTAAGCAAAGCCTTAGTTAAATTCTGTACAAGTTTTGAGTTGTTAGCTGAAATATTGTGTCCTCAGCATCAATTAATGCAAGATAGTAAAATCCAAAATATTTAAAAAATTCAAAAAAATGTTTCTAAATTTTGAAAATTTATTCTGGATACAGTAGCTTTTTAGGCAATGCCCTAATTAAGTTTTGTAGAAATTTTGAGTTGCTAGTTTAAAAATTGTGTCCATTATAGCAAAACACTAAAATCCAAAATATTTAAAAAATTCAAAAAATTATTTTTAATTTTTGAAAATTATTTCTGGATACAGTAGCATATTATGCAATGCTTCAGTTAAGTTTTGTACAAATTTTGAATTGTAATTATGATCTCACTTTGTTTTGGCTACATCCCAAGCAGCTGTAATGATAGCATTAACAACATGATCAGCCGGCATCAAATGAGCCGTATTCTTTTTATTAGCCAGAATACTCTTAGCAAGTCCTAAATACATAGAAAGGACCAATCCACTAGGACCATTAACATTATCCGTCCAACCTGGTATTGGATCCTTGCACGTTGATATTGCTAAAAACAAACATTAAAATAAATTTTTGCATTAATTTAATAATTTTACCTCCAGCCGGTCTGACAATAGCAATGGGTAAACTAGCCCCTTCTCTCCTAATAACATCTTCCGCTATACATTTAGTAAAAGTATAATTATTTGGATGCTTCCCCAAATTTCTGCAACAAAATTTTACTTAAACTGATTGCATACCACAATAGCGCACTTACATTGGTCTAGCAAATGTAACACTCGGATCCATAGAAGCAACAAATTCAATCAATGCTTTACCGGATATAAAAGAAACCCCAAACGTTTCATCAATAACCTTTCTTGAACAATGCGCATAGACTGTTGATAGATGTACAAATGCCTGAATTCAACAATTATTTAATTCTAATTTAATTTGTTTCAGATTCTCACCTTCAACTTCTTCATCTTCTTGGCAAGTATAATTAAATCCCTGACTGATCTAACATTGATATCGGAAGCCGTTTTCAAATTGACATCGAACATACTAGTAGCGGCACAATTAAAAATTACTTCCACTTCATTAATTAATAATTCGCGTACATTGGGTCCTAATCCCAATTCTGGTAAGCAACAATCTCCACGCAACATTTCAACTTTATCCATTACATTCGGTTGTTGTTCTTTCAGCTTTTCAAATATCTAAAATTAATGTTTTGTTTCTATTGTATGCTAACTACTTTGACCCCTGTTAATAAACTACAACTATATTTGAATAACTCACTCACAGCTAGATTGAATAGGTCATCGAGCCGTTGTTGCATGTGCAAATAGTTTTTCAATCTTGTTACTAAATACACTTTTTGTAAATTGGGGCAGGAACGCAGTAGCTTTTCTAGAAGGAGTTTGCCCAGGAATCCGGTGCCACCGGTGAGTAGTATTGTGCGGTTTGCGTAGAAATCTTGCACTTCACTTGTTTCGCCATCAGGTGGTATCGGTAGGAGCTGTTCAGCGTCGTTGTCCTGTAGCAGCAAATCCATGACTGACATGTTGTAAATATAAATAATAGGTGTCTAGCGTTTGTTTTTGTGCTGTGGTGGGGATGTTAATAAAATTGCAATCAACATGTTTTGATTGTCCAACGTTGGGCGCCACAATTGTTGATGATTTTTTTAAATTTTAGAATTTGTACAGTTTGGGCGCGATTTGTTCTAAACTAGTTCAAACTTTATTATGTTGCTTGCAAATTAAATCAAGCAACTTGAGTTGCTTTGCGATTAATTCTAAATTGTTGTGATCACACATCTGTCAATTGCAAAGCGGTCTTTTTACAGAGATTTTGTTTTCACACAAATACATCTTTAAAAAATATTTATTAGTTCTGAGGGATTTTTAATGATTTTTTAACTTGGTAATTAGATTTTTTGTGGATTAAATTCTTTGAACAATTTTTTGCAATTACATTTTTTGGATAAGTTTTATGCAGCAAATGTGTTGCGTAGAGGCTTAGTGCACGTCATGTTACGCAAAATACGCAAAAAACTCTTTTATACGACATTTTGAGTTAATAAATGAGTTTTTTGGACGATTTTGTTTGATTGAACTATTATCTGCGACAATTTTATGTTAATTTTTGATTATAAATAGTCTGCTTTGTTTGATCTTTAATAAATTTTGTGCAATACTAGATTTTTGTGTAACAAATGAGTTTTTGGAGCGAATTTGTCGTATTTCTTGCCAGACGTTGATTTCTTATACATTTTTCTAGTTGTTTAATGCAATAAATTGTTTTCTGCAACATTTTTTGTAGCAGGTTGGGTTAGGTTATGTTAGGTTAGGTTAGTTTAGTAATTTGACATTTAAAAAAAAAAAATCGACTTTACTAAATTTTTAATTTTTGTATTTTTGATGGCGCTACCAGAGGCATTTTAATGTCATTTTAATAAAAAAAGAGATTTTACGACTTTTTACTAAATTTTCAATTTTTTCACTTTTGATGGTTAATCTGTCATTTTTACAAAAAGAAAATTTTGACTTCTTACTAAATTTTCAGTTTTCGCATTTTTGATGATAATTTGACATTTTACAAAAAAAAAATAATTTTATATTTTATTAAATTTTCAGTTTTTTCAGTTTTTGTGTTTTTAAAGGTTAATTTCTCATTAAAAGTTATTGCAGTTTTAATAGTAAATCTGTTGATTTAACAAAAAAAAGCTTTGGCTTTTTAATAAATTTTTAGTTTTTACATTTTTGATGATTAGGTTAGGTTAGATTGTGTTAGGTTTGTATTTTGCAACAAAAAAAAATGTTGACTTTTTTAACTTTTTTTTTATTTCTTATTTTAGCCGTTTTGATGGTCAATCTGTTATTTTAACAAAAAAAAACGGTTTTTTATTAAATTTTTAACTTTTGCATTTTTAATGGAGAATCAGATATTTTTACAAAAAATTTAAAAAAAATCAACAAAAATTGTCGATTTTTTACTAAGTTTTTGCATTTTTTATGGTCAATCTGTCATTCTAACAATTTTTTTTTACCAGGTTATCAGTTATTGCATTTTTGATGGTTAGGTTAGGTTAGGTTTGTGTTTTTGCAACAAAAAAAATTTTGACTTTTTGAATTTTTTTTGAATTTTTTCAAATTTTTAATTTTTGCATTTTGGATGGTTAATCTGTTATTTTAACAACAAAAATCGATTTTTTACTAAATTTTCAGCTTTTCCATTTTTAGTTTTAGTTTTTGCCTGTCATTTTAAATTTTTACCAGGTTTTCAGTTTTTGAAATTTTGTTCGGTTAGGTTAGGTTAGGTTAGGTTAGGTTAGGTGTTGACTTTTTTAATATTTTTTTTTTAATTTTTACAAATTTTTTTTAATTAAAAAAATAATTTAAAAAAATTTTAACAAAAAAAAATATGGACTTAAAAAAAATAACCTGTCATTTTAACAAAAAAAGTTTTCGACGTTTTACTAATTTTCAGTTTTTGGCGAATGACATATCGTTTGTTAATTTACAAAATTATTTTTTTTTTCTATTTTTTATTAAATTTTTGATGGCGGTGACATATTAGAGATAAATCTGACATTAAAAAAAAATTGATTTGTTACTAAATTTTTAGTTTTTGCATTTTTGATAATTAATTAAGTTTTTTAAAATTTTTTACTAAATTTTCAGTTAACAATAAAAATGTTTTTTGACTTTACTAAATTTTTAGTTTTTGCGTTTTGGTAACTAATCTGTCATTTTAACAAAAGAAAATGTTTTTTTACTTTTTATCAAATTTTTAGTTTTTGCATTTTTGATAATTAATCATTTTAACAAATTTTTTTTTTTATTTTTTACAAATTTTTTTTTCTGTCAAAATAAAAAAAAATAACAGAAAAAATTGTCAACTTTTTACTAAATTTTTTGCATTTTTGATAATTAATCTGCCATTTGACAATTTTTTTTTTTTTTACCAAATTTTTAATTTTTGCATCAACCATCAAGGTTAATCTAACATTTTAACAAAAAAAATTTTTTTTCTTTTTATAAAATTTTAAGTTTTTGCTTTTTTGATCATTTATCTGTCATTTTAACAAAAAAAATGACGATGTTTTACTAAATATTTTGATAGTCAATCTGTTATTTTTTTTTTTGTTTTTTACTAAGTTTTCAGTTTTTTGTATTTTTGATTTAAAAAAAAAATTAACAAAAAAGAATTATTGACCTTGTGTTTTTTAAGATTTTTCTAACGTTTAAACAAAAAAAAATTAATGAGTCAATTAAACATTTTTTTTACTATACTAAATTTTCAATTTTAGCGTTTTTGATGGCTAATCTGACATTTTTACAAAAAAAATAAATGATTTTTTACTAAATTTTTAGTTCTTACATATTTATTTTTACAAAAATTTTAGTTTGTCAAATTTTTAGTAAATTTTTAGTTTTAAAATTTAAAAAAATCAACAAAAACTTGTCGACTTCTACTAAATATTCAGTTTTTGCATTTTTGGTCATTTGTCATTTTAACATTTATTTTTTTATTTATTTAGTTTTTGCTTTTTTGAACATTAATCTGACGTTTTTACAAAAAAAATTTTTTAATAAATTAGTCGATTGAACAAATTTTTAAATTTTTTTTTTTTTTATATTTCAGTTTTTCATTTTTGATGTCAGTTGACTTATTAGAGATTAATATGACATTTTTACAAAAAAATAATTGTTTTTGCATTTTTGATTTTGACTTTTCACTTCATTTTTAGTTTTTGTTTTTAACAATTATTCTAGCGTTTTTAAATAAAAAAAATTGAATTTTTATTTTTGATGGTTAGCAGAAATTAATGACATTTTTACAAAAAAAAATACAAAATTTTTAGTTTTTGCATTTTAATAATTAATCTGACATTAAAAAAATTAAATTTTTACTAAATTTTCAGTTTTTGCATTTTTAATAAGTTAACAATTTAACAAAAATTTTTGTATTTTTGATAATCAACAAAACTTTTTTTTTTATTTTTACAAAAAAAATAATTTTTATTAAATTTTCAGTTTTTGCATTTTTGATAATTAATCAATCAATATAACAAAAAAAAATTTTTTTTTTCATTTTTTACTAAATTTTCTACTTTTGCATCTTTGTTGATTAAATAAAAATTTAACAACAAACATTATTTTTTATTTTTTACTAAATTTTTTTTTTGCATTTTTAATGGTTAATCGAATCTAAATTTTTTACTTTTCACTTAAATTTTGATAATTAAAAATCTGTCAATTTAACAAAAAAAAATTTTTTACTAAATTTCTAGTGTTTACGTTTTTGATAATAAATTTGATTTTTACTAAAGTTTTAGTTTTTGCATTTTTCATAATTAACCAGTCAATATAACAAAAATCTTTTTTTAGGTTTTTTACTAAATTTTAAGTTTATGCATTTTTGATAATTAATCTAACATTAATACAACAACAAAAAATTTGAATTTTTACAAAAAAATTCAGTTTTTGCATTTTTAATGGTTGATCTGACGTTTTTACATTTTTTTTTTTTCAAATTAAATAATAATTTGAATTTTTTGCATTTTTTATTAATCTGATATTACAAAAAAAAATTATAAAATTTTCGTTTTTGCATTTTTAATGGTTAATCTGACATTTTTACAATTTTTTTTTAAATTTTTTTTTTTACCAAAAAAAAATGATTTTTTATTAAATTTTTAGGTTTTGCAATTTCGATAATTAATCTGTTAAATAAAAAAAAATGAATTTTTACTTAATTTTTAGTTTTTGCATTTTTGATAATGATTTTGTCAATTTAAAAAAAAAATTAATTTTAATAAATGTCAAGTTTTGCATTTTGGATTTTTACTAATTTTTCAATTTTTAATTTTTGATAATTAATCGCTGAATTTAACAATTTTTTTTTTTTTTTTTTTTTTTTAATTTTTAGTTTTTGCGTTTTTGATCATTAATATGACATTTTTACAAAAAAATAAGATTTTGATTTCTTACAAAATTTTTAGTTTTTGCATTTTTGATAATTAATTTGTCAATTTATTATTTATTTTTTTAATATTTTATTAAATTTTTAATTTTGCGTTTACGATAATCTCGCATTTATACAAAAAAAACTTTTTTACAAAATTTTTATATTTTGCATTTTTGATGGTGTCATTTTAACAAGAAGTTTAATTTTTATTTTTTACTAAATTTTCAGTTTTTGAATTTTTGATAATTTAATCATTTTTTTTTTTAATTTTTATTTATTTTTTTTTCAATTTTTACAACATTTTTAGTTATAAAATTTCTTTTTGTTAATTTGACCGTTTATCAATTTAACAAATTATTTATTTTTTATCAATTTTTCAGTTTATGCATTTTTATGGTTAAACTGACATGTTTACAAAAAAAAAATCATTTCTGTCAATTTAACAAAAAAAAAAATTATTAATTTTTTTAATTCTTATTACATTTTTAGTTTTTGCATTTTTGATCATTAGTCCGACATTTTCACAAAAAAAAACACGAGTTTCTTAACAAACATTTTTTTTTAAACTAAATTTTCATTATTTTTATTTTTGAAAATTAATCAGTGATTTTACTAATTTTTTTTTTTATAAAAAACTTGAGTTTTTGCTTTTTTGATAAATAATGTAACATTTTTACAAAAAATATTTTTTTTTTACTTTCTGTTTAATTTTAAGTTTTTGCATTTTTGATGGTGTCATTTTAACAGGATTTTTTTTTAGTTTTTACAAAATTTTTAGTTATTGCATTATTGATAATTAATCTGTCAATTTGACAAAAATAAATTATTTTTATTTTTTACTAAATTTTTTGTTTTTGCATTTTTGAAAATTAATCTGAAATTAAAAAAAAAAACGTTAGTTTAGCAAAAATTTTTTTTTTTATTTTTACTAAATTTTTATTTTTTGATAATTAATAACATTTAAAAAAATAACATGATATTTTACTTAATTTTTTTTTAATTAATCTGTCAATTTAACAATTTTTTTTTTATTTTTACAAAATTTTTAGTTTTTTGCAGTTTAACGTTTTTTGAAATTTTTTTTTTTTACAAAAAAAATTTTTTTTTGTTAAGTTTATAGTTTTTGCATTTTTTATTGAATTAATCTGACAAGTTTACAAAAAAAATTATTTTTTAAAATTTTTTTTGCAGTTTTGATAATAAAAATTTATTGATTTTTTATTTAATTTTCATTTTTTGCATTTTTGATAATTAATCGGACAAATTTTTTTTTTATTTTTATTAAGTTTTTGCATTTTTAATGATGAAATTGTCATTTTAACAAAAAAAATTTTTTTTATCTTTGACTAAATTTTTAAGTTTTTTTTAAGTTTTTTTTTTAATTAATCTGTAAATTTAACATTTTTTTTTAAATTATATTTAAATTTTAGTTTTTACATTTTTTTTTATTAATCTGCCATTTTAACAAAAAAAACGGTTTTTACATTTTTGATGGTAGGTCACATATCAGAGAGTAATCCGACATTTAAAAAAAAAAATATTATTTTTGTTTTTTTGAAAAAAAAAATTTTAGTAAGTGATATTTTTTACAAAAATTTTTTTTTTTGTTTTTGCATTTTTATGGTTAAACTGACATTTTTACAAAAAAAAAGATTTTTTACTAAATTTTCAGTTTTTGTAATTTTGATAATTAATCTGTCAAAGTAACCAATAACTTTTTTTTAAATTTTTATTTACTTTTAATTTTTGCCTTTTTTAGGGTTAATCTGACATTTTTACAAAAAAAAATTTACAAAGTTTTTGCATTTTTTTAATTTATTATTTTACAAAAAACATTTTCTGCAACATTTTAATTTATGAATGGATTTTTTGATTGATTTTGTATAAATTTTGGGCGATTTTGTCGTGTTTCTTATAATAAATTGTTTTCTGGGACACATTTTGATAAATTTTTAGTTATAAACGGCTTTTTTGTTTGATTTTTTATGGATTTTGTGCCATAATTTGTTTTTTGAGCGATTTTAGTGTAATTAATGAGTTTTTTGGGAGATTTTGATATATTTGTTGCCATACGTTGGTTTTCTATGCATTTTTTTATAACTATTAAATGCAATAAACTGTGGTTTTCTGTGATTTAGTTATGACTTTCTTTTTTTTTTTAATTTAGGTCAATTTTGTGCAACAATATGTTTTTCAGGGCGATTTTTGAGGTTATTTGTACGAATTTTATTCAGTAAAAAAATTTGCTAAACGGTTTTGACATTTTTTATTGTTATAAATTGATTTTTCATGCAATTTAAGTCAGTTTTATCAGTTAACTCAATCGCAAAGCGACAAAATGCTTTTAAAGACAAAAAACTATTTTATTGTCAATCATGAAGCGACTTTGTACATTTAGTGATAGTTTGAGCAATTTACTGTCAATCGCGAAGCGACAAAATTCTTCTAAGCACAAAAAAAATATTAAAGTCAATCCCGAAGCGACACCGTACCTTTAGTGACAGTTTAAGCAATTTTCTGTCTACCGCGAAGCGACAAAATTCTTCTAAAGACAAAAAAACATTTTATAGTCTATCGCGAAGCGACACCGTACATTTAGTGACATTTTGAGCAATTTGCTGTCAATCGCGAAGCGACAAAATTCTTCTAATGACAAAAAATTGTTCCATTGTCAATCGCGAAAATACACTGTACATTTAGTGACAGTTTGAGCGATTTACTGTCAATCGCAAAGCGACAAAAAAATTTTATAGACAAAAAAATATTTTATTGTCAATCGCGAAGCGACTCGGTACGTTTAGTGATAGTTTTCGAAATTTACTGTCAATCTCGAAGCGACAAAATTCTTCTAAAGACAAAAAAATAATTTACTGTCAATCGCGAAGCGACACCGTACATTTAGTGATAATTTGAGCAATTTACTTTCAATCGCGAAGAGACAAGATTCTTTTAATGACAAAAAAATAATTTATTGTCAATCGCGAAGCGACACTGTACATTTAATGACAGTTTGAGCAATTAAAAAATAGCGAAGCGACAAAAAAATTTTAAAGACACAAAAATATTTTACTATCAATCGCGAAGCGACACCGTACATTTAGTGACAGTTTGAGCAATTACTGTCCATCGCGAAGCGATAAACATTTTTTAAAGACAAAATAATATTTTACTATCAATCGCGAAACGACACCGTATATTTAGTGACAGTTTGAGCGATTTACTGTCAATCGCAAAGCGACAAAATTTTTCTAAAGACAAAATTTTTTTTATTGTCAATCGCGAAGTAACTCCTTACGTTTAGTGATAGTTTTAGCAATTTACTGTCAATCTCGGAACGACAAAATTCTTCTTCTTCTAAAGACAAAAAAATGATTTACTGTCAATCGCGAAGCGACACCGTACGTTTAGTGACAGTTTGAGCGATTTACTGTCAATGGCAAAGCGACAAAATTCTTCTAGAGACAAAAAAATATTTTACTGTCAATCGCGAAGCGACTCCGTATATTTAGTGACAGTTTGAGCAATTTACTCTCAATCGCGAAGCGACAAAATTCTTCTAAAGACAAAAAATTGTTTTATTGTCAAACGCGAAGCGACACCGTATGTTTAGTAACAGTTTGAGCGATTTACTGTCAATCGCAAAGCGACAAAATTCTTCTAAAAACAAAAAATATTTTATTGTCAATCGCGAAGCGATTCCGTACATTTAGTGACAATTTAAACAATTTACTGTCAATTGCGAAGCGACAAAACTCTTCTAAAGACAAAAAATATTTTCCTGTCAATCGCGAAGCGACACCGTACATTTGGTGCAGGTTGAGCAATTTACTGTCAATCGCGAAGCGACAAATTCTTCCAAACACAAAAAAATATTTGACCTTCAATCGCGAAGCGACTCCGTACATTTATTGACAGTTTGAGCGATTTACTGTCAATCGCGAAGCGACAAAGTTCTTCTAAAGACAAAAAAACATTTTATAGTCAATCGCGAAGTGACTCCGTACATTAAGTGACAGTTTGAGCAATTACTGCTAATCGCGAAGCGACAAAATTCTTCTAATGACAAAAAAATTATTTACTGTCAATCGCGAAGCGACACCGTACATTTAGTGATAGTTTAAGCAATTTACTGTCAATCGCGAAAAGACAAAATTATTCCAAATACAAAAAAATATTTTATAGTCAATCGCGAAGCGACACCGTACATTTAGTGACAGTTTGAGCAATTCACTGTCAATCGCGAAGCGACAAAATTTTTCTAAAAACAAAAAAATATTTTATTGTCAATCGCGAAGCGACACCGTTCATTTAGTGACAGTTTGAGCAAATTACTGTCAATCGCAAAGCGACAAAATTATTCTAAACACAAAAAAATATTTTATTGTCAATCGCGAAGCGACACCGTACATTTAGTGACAGTTTGAGCAATTTACTGTCAATCGCGAAGCGACAAAATTTTTCCAAACACAAAAAATATTTTACTGTCAATTGCGAAGCGATTCCGTACATTTAGTGACAGTTTAAACAATTTTCTGTCAATCGCGAAGCGACAAAATTTTTCTAAAGACAAAAAAATATTTTCCTGTCAATCGCGAAGCGACACCGTACATTTAGTGACAGTTTGAGCAAATTACTGTCAATCGCGAAGCGACAAAATTCTTCCCAATACAAAAAAATATTTTATAGTCAATCGCGAAGCGACACCGTACATTTAGTGACAGTTTGAGCGATTTACTGTCAATCGCAAAGCGACAAAATGCTTTTAAAGATAGAAAACTAGTTCACGGTTAATCGCGAAGCGACTTATGGTTTTCATGTTTGGTTTTATTGATTTATTATTAATTGCGAAGCGACATAGTTCATTTTAAAACAGTTTAATCAATTAACTGTCAATTGCGAAGCGACACATGTCATTTGGAATAGTTTTCTTAGTTTACTGTTAATCGCAAAGCTACAGAAATTTCAAAACTTTAAGTAGTTTTGAAAAAATCGACTTTTGTCAGAATTACGATGTTTAATTTAAGTTTACGCAGTTATTACGGAAAATATAAAGTTGCGGTTTAAAAATTTGGGTGCAGCATACTTGATTTTTTTAAAAATACTTAAATTGTTGCTTAAAAGTTTGAAAATTTTAAGTAATTTTGGAAAAAATCGACTTTTGTCAGAATTGCGATGTTTAGTTATTACGAAAAATTACAAAAAAATTGTTAATTGATTAAGATAGTTTTTTAAATCAAATACATCATCAACATAAACAGTTTTTATTATCATTTAGTCATTTAAAATTATATAAAACAATAAATAAGAACGCCCCATGTTGGGCGTCATAAATATCACACGACCATGTTCCACAAGCTATAGAAGAAGTAAAACATAAGACTCCACAACAATCCAACAATTATATAATGCAACACTTTAAGCTTAAAAACATGTTTAACACCAGCAGGTACTGTATCCAATGGATCCTTTATTAGATACACTCTACCACCCAACATATAAGTCGAAAAAAACGTTTCCCAATCAAGTTCACCCATTGAAAAAGCAAACAATTTTTTATCTTTATCAGAAATCTTCTTCCATAATCCTTGAGTGTGATCATTATTAAACGTCCATTGGCGTACGGTGAAAAAGGAAATGACGTCGATGAATTTGTGAATTTTTTTGTAACCATCCACCAATCTGCAAATATTTGAGTTGAGTTGAGTCATAGCAATTTTGATATTAAGTTATTGCTTACAATGGTTTTTTTCTTAAACATACGGCACCAAAGTCAACAATGTAGGCAGGTATCCAGTGGAGTAGGAAGAGATCTAAATTATGTTTCCATTTGTATCGGTTTAATCGGAATATGAAATGCCAGATGACGAGTGGGGATGGTACTTGGTTTCCGTAGAATTGGCATTTATCCATATAGGTTTCTAAAACAATTGAATTATATATATAGCAATCCCAGTACAGCGTGGTCTATGGAATGTGTGAGATGTAAGGATGCGAAAACAGGCAAAGGCAACAGAAAAATCACAACTTTTCTGTATATTAAGTTGCCTATTATGGCATGCATATAAAGTTGCCTATTAAAACGGTCACACTATACTGGGATTACTATAGTTATGCTTACTCCAATCAATTGGGTTCTCCGGTGTTGAAACGTAATTGTAGATTTCAACTTCCTTCTGATCTTCTTTGAATCTGGAAAGTTTGCAAATTAATTAAAGTAATGGACTAATTGGTTGCTTACTTATTGGCTGTTTCCCAAGCAGTAACCAGCAACGTATTGATAACGTAATCAGCCGGAACAATATCTGTATGGTTTTCTGGTATCGCATGTAAAGTCCTGAGTATTCCCAAAGCTGCACCATGGCTTACTCCCATTGCTCCATAATAGTTATCAATCCAACCAGGGAAGGGTTCCTTATAGGTTGAAATTACTAAAAATAAAATTTTAATTTGATTAAATTTAAATTTTTTTAAACTTACCAATAGAAGGTCTGACTACAGCTACCGGTAAATTTGAAGTTTCGGTACGTATGACATCTTCTGAAATGCATTTAGTGTAAGCGTACGTATTGGGCCAATCACCAATCAATCTAAAAAAATAATTTAAAACAATTTTGGATCAAATTTTAGAAAATTAATTACTTGGGTGTAAAGGCATCAATGTAATCATCATCAAACAAATCCAACATTTTGAATAATTTTTCCGCACCCATTGTAGGTTTGTAGAATTCCTCACCAATATTTGTTCTTGGACAATTAGAGTAGGCAGTGGAAACATAAACAAATGACTGTTGGAAATAATTGATTAGAATTTTATTAAGCGATAGTTGTGTTAACTAACTTTTAAGTTGGGCATTTCTCTGGAAATTTTTAAGAGATCCTGGGTTGCCCTTACGTTGATGTTGGCTGCAATTCGTAATTTTTGGTCGAAACGTACGGTTGCAGCAACATGGAAAACAAGGCTGACGGTTTTTTGGATTGTTTTTATATCTTCTTGCGACATACCTAGATTGGGTTCGACACAGTCTCCATGGATTAGTACTACTCTGCTCATGTAATCGGGTTGTTGCTTTTTTAAGGGCTCGAACAGCTAATAATTGGAATAATTAAATTTACAAACTTAATTTGGAAATAAATTTAAAAAAAAATTGATTTTTTTAAATATTTTGGATTTTAGTGTTTTACATTAATTGATGCTGAGGACACAATTTTTAAACTAACAACTCAAAATTTGTACAAAACATAACTAAAGCATTGCCTAATATGCTTCTGTATCCAAAAATAGTTTTCAAAATTTAGAAATATTTTTTTGAATTTTTTAAATATTTTGGATTTTAGTGTTTTGCATTAATTGATGCTGAGGACACAATTTATAAACTAGCAACTTAAATCTTGTACAAAACCTAACTAAGGCATTGTCTAATATGCTTCTGTATCCAAAAATAATTTTCAAAATTCAGAAATAATTTTTTGATTTTTTTAAAAATTTTGGATTTCATTGTCTTGCATTAATCGATGCTGAGGATACAATTTTTAAACTAACAACTCAAAATTTGGACAAAACTTAGTTAAGGCATTGCCTAATATGATACTGTATCCAGAAATAATTTTCAAAATTTAGAAATATTTTTTTGAATTATTTAAACATTTTGGATTTTAGTGTCTTGCAATAATTGATGCTGAGGACACAATTTTTAAACTAGCAACTCAAAATTTGGACAAAATTTAACCAAGGCATTGGTTTATATGTTTCTGAATCCAGAAATTATATTCAAAATTTAGAAATATTTTTTTTATTTTTTTTAAATAATTTGGATTTTAGTGTCTTGCATTAATTGATGCTGAGGACACAATTTTCAAACTAGCAACTCAAAATTTGTGCAAAACTTAACTGAGGCATTGCCTAATATGATACTGTATCCAGAAATAACTTTTAAAATTTAGAAATATTTTTTTGAAATTTTTATATATTTTGTAGCAATAATTGATGCTGAGGACACAATTTTCAAACTAGCAACTCAAAATTTGAACAAAACTTAAATAAGGCATTGCTTAATATGATACTGTATCCAGAAATAATTTTCAAAATTTAGAAATAATTTTTGTAAATTTTTTAAACATTTTGGATTTTATTGTTTTGCTGAGGACACAAACTAACAACTCAAAATTTGTACAAAACTAAACTAAAGCATTACATAATTTGCTATTGCATAAACAAAAATTTAACACATTTTTTGCATTATATTAAAAAAAATTGCATTGTGTGGTCTCAGACAACCTTGACTTTATGTAACGCAGCGACCTCGAGGTTATTAAATTATAATTTTACGAATTTTGCTTAATAAATAAAACTCACCGCTACTTCGAATATATCATGTAAACGTTCCAATTGACTCTTCCCTTTCTTGCATCGTATCAACAGATAAATCTTATTGACCATGCAAGTCCTCAGCAATTTTTCAACCAATAATTTTCCCAAAAAACCAGTCCCACCGGTAACAAACACATCCTGTCCCTTGTAGAAACCCTGAATTTCACTCACTTCTTCCATGCTTGTAGAGCAACTGATACCTGAGTTGCAGAGTTACAATTTATATTATGTCGATGCCGCACTTAAATTCATTGAACTTTAATTGAACATTACTAAGCATATTGATTGTAATTAGAATACAATACCGACTGGAGGACATTGAATAAATAATTAAATAGTTCATATAAATATTTATTATTAAAAACAAATTATAACAAGATTGAAGTAATAATTACTTGTTCGCATTGAAATTTAGCGCACTATCAGGAAGTAAGTTAATTTGTAAGCTCCGTAGATGAGGGCCGTGCATAACGCATAATGCGCCACGCGTAGTATCATCAATTTTCTAGCTCCAGCTTTCAATGTATCGATTGGATCTTTTAATAAATACAATCGGCAGCCCAGGACGTATTTCGCAAAATATTTATCCCAATCGAATGAACCCATATTGAATTGGAATATTGCTCTATCTTGTTCCGATAAATTTCTCCATAACATTTGAACATTTTTGTTACCGAATGACCATTCGTTCATTCCGAAATACTGAAGAACTGTTGAGAATTTGTGAATCTTGTCGTAGCCTTTTACCATTCTGTCAAATTGAAAGAAAAATTATTGGAAATCAATTTAATTTTGTCAATTAATGTGTCAATTGCATGTTAAGGGCGTGGTTCATCGGTCAATCGCAAAGCGACAAAGTAAATAATTTTTTTGATATTTAGATTGAGTGTTGATGTGTCAATCAATCTGTCAATTGCGACATATTAAATTAATTTGTCACAATAATTGCGAAGCGACAGATTCAATGTTTAGAATGTGTTAAGGGTGTGGTTCATCTGTCAATCGCGAAGCGACAAACTAAACAAATTTTTTGACTTTTAGATTAAGTTTGACGTGTTAACGAATCTGTCAATTGCGACATATTAAACGTATTTAATTTGTTACAATAAGCGACAAAACCAATGTTTAGGATGTATTAAGGGCGCGGTTCATCTGTTAATCGCGAAGCGACAAACTAAATATATTTTTTGACATTTACATTAAGCTTTGACGTGTCAATCAATCTGCCAATCGCAAAATATTAAACTGAATTAATTTGTCACATTAATCGTGAAGCGACAGATTCAATGTTTAGGATGTATTAAGGGAATGGTTTATCTTTATTTTTATTTATCAATCGCGAAGCGACAAACTAAATATATATTTTTCATTAAGATTAAGTGTTGACGTGTCAATGAATCTGTCAATTGCGATATATTAAACGCAATTAATTTGTCACAATAATCGCGAAGCGACAGATTCGATGTTTAGGATTTGTTAAGGGCCTGGTTCATCTGTCAATCGCGAAGCGACAAATTAAATTTATTTTTTGACATTTAGATTAAGTGTTGAAGTGTCAATCAATCTGTCAATCGCGACATATTAAACGTATTTAATTTGTCGCAATAATCGCGAAACGACAGATTCAATGTTTAGAATATATTAAGGGAGTGGTTCATCTGTCAATCGCGAAGCGACAAACTAAATATATTTTTTGACATTTAGATTAAGTGTTGAAGTGTCAATCAATCTGTCAATTGCGACATATTAAATTAATTTGTCACAATAATTGCAAAGCGACCGATTCAATGTTTAGGATGTATTAAGGGAATGGTTCATCTGTCAATCGCGAAGCGACAAACTAAATTTATTTTTTGACATTTAGATTAAGTGTTGACGTGTCAATCAATCTGTCAATCGCGACATATTAAACGCAATTAATTTGTCACAATAATCGCGAAGCGACAGATTCGATGTTTAGGATGTGTTAAGGGCCTGGTTCATCTGTCAATCGCGAAGCGACAAATTAAATTTATTTTTTGACGTTTAGATTAAGTGTTGAAGTATCAATCAATCTGTCAATCGTGACATATTAAACGTATTTAATTTGTCACAATAATCGCGAGGCGACAGATTCAATGTTTAGAATGTGTTAAGGGCGTGGTTCATTTGTCAATTGCAAAACGACAAATTAGATTTTATATTTGTGACATATTAATTCCAAAGTGACAGATTAGGTGTTGCGTTTTTATATAAATAACGTGACACAAACGACAATCGCAAAGCGACAAATTAGATTTTATGTTTGTGACATATTAATTTTAAAGTGACAGATTAGGTGTTGACGTTTTTATATAAATAAAATGACACAAACGTCAATCGCAAAGCGACAAGTTAGATTTTATGTTTGTGACATATTAATTCCAAAGTGACAGATTAGGTGTTGACGTTTTTATATAAATAAAATGACACAAACGTCAATCGCAAAGCGACAAATTAGATTTTATGTTTGTGACATATTAATTTTAAAGTGACAGATTAGGTGTTGACGTTTTTATATAAATAAAATGACACAAACGTCAATCGCAAAGCGACAAGTTAGATTTTATGTTTGTGACATATTAATTCCAAAGTGACAGATTAGGTGTTGACGTTTTTATATAAATAAAACGACACAAACGTCAATCGCAAAACGACAAATTAGATTTTATGTTTGTGACATATTAATTCCAAAGTGACAGCTTAGGTGTTGACGTTTTTATATAAATAAAATGACACAAACGTCAATCGCAAAGCGACAAATTAGATTTTATATTTGTGACATATTAATTCCAAAGTGACAGATTAGGTGTTGACATTTTTATATAAATAAAATGACACAATCGTCAATCGCAAAGCGACAAATTAGATTTTATGTTTGTGACATATTAATTTCAAAGTGACAGGTTAGGTGTTGACTTTTTTATATAAATAAAATGACACAAACGTCAATCGCAAAGCGGCAATTAGATTTTATGTTTGTGACATATTAATTCCAAAGTGACAGATTAGGTGTTGACGTTTTTATATAATTAAAATGACACAAACGTCAATCGCGAAGCGACAAACTAGATTTTACATTAGTAACATATTAATTCTAAAGTGACAGATTAGGTGTTGACGTTTTTATATAAATAAAATGAAACAAACGTCAATCGCAAAGCGACAAATTATATTTTATGTTTGTGACATATTAATTTCAAAGTTAGGTGTTGCCGTTTTTATATAAATAAAATGGCACAAACGTCAATCGCAATGCGACAAATTAGATTTTATGTTTGTGACATATTAATTCTAAAGTGACAGATTAGGGGTTGACGTTTTAATATAAATAAAATGACACAAACGTCAATCGCAATGCGACAAATTAGATTTTATGTTTGTGACATATTAATTCTAAAGTGACAGATTAGGGGTTGACGTTTTTATATAAATAAAATGACACAAACGTCAATCGCAAATCGACAAATTAGATTTTAAATTTGTGACATATTAATTCCAAAGTGACTGATTAGGTGTTGACGTTTTTATATAAATAAAATGACACAAACGTCAATCGCAAAGCGACAAATTAGATTTTAAATTGTGACTTATTAATTCCAAAGTGACAGATTAGGTGTTGACGTTTTTATATAAATAAAATGACAAACGTCAATCGCAAAGCGACAAACTAGATTTTATGTCTGTGAGATATTAATTCCAAAGTGACAGATTAGGTGTTGACGTTTTTATATAAATAAAATGACACAAACGTCAATCGCAAAGCGACAAATTAGATTTTAAATTGTGACTTATTAATTCCAAAGTGACAGATTAGGTGTTGACGTTTTTATATAAATAAAATGACACAAACGTCAATCGCAAAGCGACAAATTAGATTTTAAATTTGTGACATATTAATTCCAAAGTGACAGATTAGGTGTAGACGTTTTTATATAAATAAAATGACACAAACGTCAATCGCAAAGCGACAAATTAGATTTTAAATTTGTGACATATTAATTCCAAAGTGACAGATTAGGTGTTGACGTTTTTATATAAATAAAATGACAAACGTCAATCGCAAAGCGACAAATTAGATTTTATGTTTGTGACATATTAATTCCAAAGTGACAGAATAGGTGTTGACGTTTTTATATAAATAAAATGACACAAACGTCAATCGCAAAGCGACAAATTAGATTTTCTGTTTGTGACATATTAATTCTAAAGTGACAGGTTAGGTGTTGACGTTTTTATATAAATAAAATGACACAAACGTCAATCGCAAAGCGACAAATTAGATTTTATGTTTGTGACATATTAATTCCAAAGTGACAGAATAGGTGTTGACGTTTTTATATAAATAAAATGACACAAACGTCAATCGCAAAGCGACAAATTAGATTTTATGTTTATGACATATTAATTCCAAAGTGACAGATTAGGTGTTGACGTTTTTATGTAAATAAAATGACACAAACGTCAATCGCAAAGCGACAAATTAGATTTTATGTTTGTGACATATTAATTCCAAAGTGACAGATTAGGTGTTGACGTTTTTATATAAATAAAATGACACAAACGTCAATCGCAAAGCGACAAATTAGATTTTATGTTTGTGACATATTAATTCTAAAGTGACAGATTAAGTATTGACGTTTTTATACAAATAAAATGACACAAACGTCAATCGCAAAGCGACAAATTAGATTTTATGTTTGTGACATATTAATTCCAAAGTGACAGATTAAGTGTTGACGTTTTTATATAAATAAAATGACACAAACGTCAATCGCAATTGACAAATTAGATTTTAAGTTTGTGACATATTAATTCTAAAGTGACAGGTTAGGTGTTGACGTTTTTATATAAATAAAATGACACAAACGTCAATCGCAAAGCGACAAATTAGATTTTCTGTTTGTGACATATTAATTCTAAAGTGACAGGTTAGGTGTTGACGTTTTTATATAAATAAAATGACACAAACGTCAATCGCAAAGCGACAAATTAGATTTTCTGTTTGTGACATATTAATTCTAAAGTGACAGGTTAGGTGTTGACGTTTTTATATAAATAAAATGACACAAACGTCAATCGCAAAGCGACAAATTAGATTTTATGTTTGTGACATATTAATTCCAAAGTGACAGAATAGGTGTTGACGTTTTTATATAAATAAAATGACACAAACGTCAATCGCAAAGCGACAAATTAGATTTTATGTTTGTGACATATTAATTCCAAAGTGACAGATTAGGTGTTGACGTTTTTATGTAAATAAAATGACACAAACGTCAATCGCAAAGCGACAAATTAGATTTTATGTTTGTGACATATTAATTCCAAAGTGACAGATTAGGTGTTGACGTTTTTATATAAATAAAATGACACAAACGTCAATCGCAAAGCGACAAATTAGATTTTATGTTTGTGACATATTAATTCTAAAGTGACAGATTAAGTATTGACGTTTTTATACAAATAAAATGACACAAACGTCAATCGCAAAGCGACAAATTAGATTTTATGTTTGTGACATATTAATTCCAAAGTGACAGATTAAGTGTTGACGTTTTTATATAAATAAAATGACACAAACGTCAATCGCAATTGACAAATTAGATTTTAAGTTTGTGACATATTAATTCTAAAGTGACAGGTTAGGTGTTGACGTTTTTATATAAATAAAATGACACAAACGTCAATCGCAAAGCGACAAATTAGATTTTCTGTTTGTGACATATTAATTCTAAAGTGACAGGTTAGGTGTTGACGTTTTTATATAAATAAAATGACACAAACGTCAATCGCAAAGCGACAAATTAGATTTTCTGTTTGTGACATATTAATTCTAAAGTGACAGGTTAGGTGTTGACGTTTTTATATAAATAAAATGACACAAACGTCAATCGCAAAGCGACAAATTAGATTTTATGTTTGTGACATATTAATTCCAAAGTGACAGAATAGGTGTTGACGTTTTTATATAAATAAAATGACACAAACGTCAATCGCAAAGCGACAAATTAGATTTTATGTTTGTGACATATTAATTCCAAAGTGACAGATTAGGTGTTGACGTTTTTATGTAAATAAAATGACACAAACGTCAATCGCAAAGCGACAAATTAGATTTTATGTTTGTGACATATTAATTCTAAAGTGACAGATTAGGTGTTGACGTTTTTATATAAATAAAATAACACAAACGTCAATCGCAAAGCGACAAATTAGATTTTATGTTTGTGACATATTAATTCCAAAGTGACAGATTAGGTGTTGACGTTTTTATATAAATAAAATGACACAAACGTCAATCGTAAAGCGACAAACTAGATTTTATGTTTGTGACATATTAATTCCAAAGTGACAGTTAAGTGTTGACGTTTTTATATAAATAAAATGACACAAACGTCAATCGCAAAGTGACAAATTAGATTTTCTGTTTGTGACATATTAATTCCAAAGTGACAGTTAAGTGTTGACGTTTTTATATAAATAAAATGACACAAACGTCAATCGCAAAGCGACAAATTAGATTTTAAATTTGTGACATATTAATTCCAAAGTGACAGATTAGGTGTTGACGATTTTATATAAATAAAATGACGCAAACGTCAATCGCGAAGCGACAAATATGATTTTAAATTTGTGACATATTAATTCCAAAGTGACAGATTAGGTGTTGACGTTTTTATATAAATAAAATGACAGAAACGTCAATCGCAAAGCGACCAACTAGATTTTATATTTGTGACATATTAATTGCAAAATGACAGATTATTTTTGACGTTATAAGTGTATTACTTACAGTGGTTTTTTTCCAATGCACATCGCAATAAAATCGACAATATAAGCAGGTAAATAGTGAAGAAAAATGACTCCCAGCTTATATAAAAATTTGCTACTAGTCAAAAAAAGCACGTAATGCCATAAAACCAAAGGTGACGGTACTAAAGGACAATGCTTTTCACCCATCTTCATAAATTCTTCTAAAAAAATAAACTAAACTGTATAAACTGTTTTATTTAATCCGTTTACTTACTCAAAGTTATAGGTTTTTGAGGCTGACTAACATAATTGTAAATTGGTATCTCTTCTTCTATTCTCAAATTGGTCTTCTCCGAATTAATTTCACTAAAATGAATCAATTTAGTATAATTAATAAAATGAGTAAATATAATTACAATTTTTTAGCAATATCGCTTGTTGCGACCACTGCTGAATTGACTACATAATCGGCTGGAACCATATCTGATATATTACTTGATATGCAGTAATTCATGCGGATTAAACCAAGAGCGGCTCCAATAAGCAATCCACTTGGTCCATATACACTATCAATCCAACCAGGGACTGGTTCATTATAGCTAGCAACAACTGTAGACACATTAGTAAACATAAAAATAGTTATTGTAATTTTATGTAAATTATCTCTTTAACCAGTGAGATGCTAGGCACACTGATGATGAGTGCATACCTTGAAACACTAGTGTATGTATCTCACTGGATGAAGAGACAATTTATTTATTAATTACCAATGGATGGTCTGAAAACTCCGATTGGTAACCCCCTAGCTGCAATTTTAACCATATTCTCAGCTATACATTTGGTGAAAACATACGTATTAGGGCTTCTACCTAATAAACTATTTAAAATTTAATCAAAATTATTTGCTTAATTTAAACTTTACATACTGTGGAGTAATATCAGCAACCAATTTAGCATCTAAAGCATCCATAATATTAATCAATTGTTCTGCTGTTATGATGGGTTCATAGAATTCCTCATCAATTTGTTGTCTGGTACAATTGGAAAATGCAGTTGAAACGTATAAAAAAGACTATAAAATTATTTTATTGATTTACAACAAAATGAAGTAACTTACTTTAAGTTGAGGCATTTTTTTAGCAAAATTAATCAAATCCCTTACGGCCCTCACGTTAATATTGCTTGCAACTTTAAGATTCTCATCGAATTTAACCGTAGCTGCCCAATGTAGAATAACAGTACATTCAGTAAGCAATATTTGCTTACCTTCTTCTTGCAAACCGAGATCAGGTAAACAGCAATCGCCTGTTATAATAGAAACTTTTTTCTTATAACCGGGATTGGTTTTGTTTAAATTTTCAAAAATCACTGTTTCAAATAATTGATTGAATCTTTTGATTGAATCTTTATCTTTTTTGGCTCTTAGTAGGATGTAGATTTTTTTTATATCCGGGCATGAACGTAATAGTTTTTCCAACATTATTTTGCCCAGGAAACCTGAAGCTCCTGTCAGGAAAATTGTTTGTCCTGCATAGAATGATTGCGTTTCGGTTGGTGGGTTATTTGTTATTTCCTCCATGATTCTGAAATTGAAAGAAATTAATTTTATATTTATTAAAGACACGTGTTTAAAAAAATAAATAATCTAATTTAGTTTCCTACAAAACAATAAATTATAAATTTTCCACAATGCAATTGTAAAAATGAATATTCAATTCTTCCTGTTGTAAATAAATAAACATTAAGGATTTACGCACATAACACGTAATTAATAAACAAATTAATGAACAATATTTTTATGTTATTCAATGGTCTTGGGATGCGCAGTACTTAATTTAATATTACCTTCAGCTTTCTATAAAAATAAATGTTAATAAAGGTTAAAGTGCGACACGGAAATTTACAATTCAAGTTCATTTAAAAATTTTCAATTGTTTATCTAATAATTATTGAACTTAATGAACATCTCAGCTACAAATTATGAGACCTTGTTCATAAATTATAATCCATTAATATCAGCAAATTAATACAAGTTTCCTGCTTAGTTATAATTCGAATCAAGATGTTTAAAGTATTTTGACAGATTGATTGACAGACAACACTAAAATATTTATTTAGTTTGTTGCGTTGCAAATGTTAGATGAACCACGTCCTTAACACATCTTAAACATTGAATTTGTCGCTTTGCGATTATTGTGCCAAATTAGTTACATTTAATATGTTGCTTTGCGATTGACAGATTGATTGACAGTTCAACAATAAATGTCAAAAAGTTAATTCAATTTATTGCTTTGCGATTGGCAGATGAACCACACCCTTAACATATCTTAAACATTGAATCAAAAAAATTCATTTAATTTGCCTCTTTGCGAATGACAGATGAACCACGCCCTTAACACATCCTAAACATTGACTCTGTCGCTTCGCGATTATTGTGTCAAATTACTAACATTTAATATGTCGCTTCGCGATTGACAGATTGAATGACACATCAACATTTAACCTAATTGTCAAAAAATTCATTTAGTTTGTCGCTTCTCGATTGACAGATGAACCACGAACTTAACACATCATAAACATTGAATCTGTCGCTTCGCGTTTTTCGTATCAAATAAATCACATTTAATATGTCGCTTCGCGATTGACAGATTGATTGACACGTCAACACTTAATCTAAATGTCAAAAAAGTCATTTAGTTTGTCGCTACACGATTGACAAATGAACCACGCCATTAACACATCCTAAACTTTTGAATCTGTCCCTTTGCGTTTTTCGTGTCAAATTAATAACATTTAATATGTCGCTTCGCGTTTGACAGATTGTGTCAATCAATCACATCCTAAATATTGAACCTATCGCTTCGCAATTATCGTGTCAAACTAATTAAATTTAATATGTCGCTTCGCGATTGACAGATTGATTGACACGTCAATAATAAATGTCAAAAAAATAATTTAATTTATTGCTTTGCGATTGACAGATTAACCACGCCCTTAACACATCCTAAACATTGAATCTGTCGCTTCGCGATTATCGTGGCAAATTAATTACATTTAATATGTTCGCGATTGACAGATTTATTGACTCGTCAACACTTAATTTAAAAATAAAAAAATAAATTTAGTTTAACGCTTTGCGATTGACAGATGAACCACGCTCTTAACACATCCTAATTTAAAATATTTTGAAATCAAAAGTCATAGCACTTAACAAAATTGTTTATAAGTCAAAAACGGTACATTCGAATTTAGTGTAACTTTGTGCCAATATAGATCAATATCATTAGTACTAACTTTGCAAATTTTATTAAAATGT
This sequence comes from Tachinus rufipes, assembly GCA_963932245.1. Taxonomy (NCBI): domain Eukaryota; kingdom Metazoa; phylum Arthropoda; class Insecta; order Coleoptera; family Staphylinidae; genus Tachinus; species Tachinus rufipes. Next base: position 93,508,956 of record OZ010748.1, read on the forward strand.
ATACGGTCAATTTGACATATCATCAATTTAATTAAACCTAGTTAGCAAAATCAAAAATTATTGGAGTTAACATAATTATTTGAAACTCAAAAACCGTACATTGGAAATTGGTGCAACTTTGTACCAATATAGATCATAATCATTAGTACCAACTTTGCAAATTTCATTAAAATCTATACGGTCAATTTGACATAACCTCAATTTAGTTAAGCCTAGTTAGCAAAATTAAAAATTATTTGAGTTAAATTAACTACTTGTAGCTCAGAAACCATACATTGGAAATTAGTGCAACATTGTACTAATATAGATCAATATCATTAGTACCAACTGTGCAAAATTTATTAAAATCTATACGGTCAATTTGACATAACCTCAATTTAATTAGGCCTAGTTAGCAAAATCAGAAATTATTGGAGTTAACATAATTACTTGTAACTCAGAAACCATACATTGGAAATTGGTGTAACTTTGTACCAATGTAGATCAATATCATTAATACCAACTGTGCAAAATTTATTGAAATCTATACGGTCAATTTGACATAACCTCATTTTAATTAAGCCAAGTTAGCAGAATCAGAAATCATTTGAGTTAACTTAATTCCTTGTAACTCAGAAACCGTGCATTGGAAATTAGTGCAACTTTATAACAATATAGATCAATATCATTAGTACCAGCTGTGTAAAATTTATTAAAATCTATACGGTCAATTTTACATAACCTCAATTTAATTAAGCCTAGTTAGCAAAATCAAAAGTTATTAAAGTTAACATAATTACTTGTAACTCAGAAACCGTACATTGGAAATTAGTGCAACTTTGTACCATTATAGATCAATATCATTAGTACCAACTGTGCAAAATTTATTAAATAGTATACAATCAATTTGACATAACCTCATTTTAATTAAGTCTAGTTAGCAAAATCAAAAGTTATTAAAGTTAACATAATTACTTGTAACTCAGAAACCGTACATTGGAAATTAGTGCAACTTTGTAACATTATAGATCAATATGATAAGTACCAAATGAGTAAAATTTATTTAAATCTATACGGTCATTTTGACATAACCTCAATTTAATGAAGCCTAGTTAGCAAAATCAAAAATTATTGGAGATAACATAATTACTTGTAACTCAGAAACCGTACATTGGAAATTTGTGCAACTTTGTACCAATGTAGATCAATATCATTAGTACTAAATGTGCAAAATTTATTAAAGTTTATACGGTCAATTTGACATAACCTCAATTTAATTAAGCCTAGTTAGCAAAATCAAAAGTTATTAAAGTTAACAAAATTACTTGTAACTCAGAAACCGTACATTGGAAATTAGTGCAACTTTGTTCCAATATAGATCAAAATCATAAGTACCAACTCTGCAAAAATTATTAAAATTTATAGGGTCAATTTGACATAACCTCAATTTAATTAGACCTAGTTAGTAAAATCAAAAATTTTTGGAGTTAACATAATTATTGTAACTCAGAAACCGTGCATTGGAAATTAGTGCAATTTTGTTCCAATATAGATCAAAATCATAAGTACCAACTCTGCAAAAATTATTAAAATGTATAGGGTCAATTTGACATAACCTCAATTTAATTAGACCTAGTTAATAAAATCAAAAATTTTTGGAGTTAACATAATTATTGTAACTCAGAAACCGTGCATTGGAAATTAGTGCAACTTTGTACTAATATAGATCAATATCATTAGTACCAACTGCGTAAAATTTATTAAAATCTATACAGTCAGTATGCCATAACCTCAACTTAATTAAGCCTAGTTAGCAAAATCAAAAATTATTGGAGTTAACTTAATTCCTTGTAACTCAGAAACCGTACATTGGAAATTAGTGCAATTTTGTGCCAATATAAATCAATATCATTAGTACCAACTCTGCAAAATTTATTAAAATCTATACAATCTATTTGACATAGCCTCAATTTAATTAAGCCTAGCTAGCAAAATCAAAAATTATTGGAGTTAACTTAATTACTTGTAACTCAGAAACCGTGCATTGGAAATTAGAGCAACTTTGTACTAATATAGATCAATATCATTAGTACCAACTGCGTAAAATTTATTAAAATCTATACGGTCAATTTGACATAACCTCAATTTAATTAAGCCTAATTAACAAAATCAAAAATTATTGGAGTAAACATAATTACTTATAACTCAGAAACCGTGCATTAGAATTTATTGCAACTTTGTACCAATATAGATCACTATCATTAGTACCAATTGTGTAAAATTTATCAAAATGTATACGGTCAATTTGACATAACCTCAATTTAATTAAGCCTAGTTAGCAAAATTAAAAATTATTGGAGTTAACTTAACTACTTGTAGCTCAGAAATCATACATTAGAAATTAGTGCAACTTTGTACTAATATAGATCAATATAATTAGTACCAACTGTGCAAAATTTATTAAAATCAATACGGTCAATTTGACATAACCTCAATTTAATTAAGCCTAGCTCTAGCAAGATGAAAAATTATTGGAGTTAACATAATTACTTGTAACTCAGAAACCGTACATTGGAAATTAGTGCAACCTTGTACCAATATAGACCAATATAATTAATACCAACTGCGTAAAATTTATTAAAATCTATATGGTCAATTTGACATAACCTCAATTTAATTAAGCCTAATTAACAAAAACAAAAATTATTGGAGTTAACATAATTACTTGTAACTCTAAAACCGTACATTGGAAATTAGTGCAACTTTATAACAATATAGATCAATATCATTAGTACCAACTGCGCAAAATTTATTAAAATCTATACGGTCAATTTGACATAACCTCAGTTTAATTAAGCCTGGTTAGCAAAATTATAAATCATTTGAGTTAACTTAATTCCTTGTAACTCAGAAACCGTACGTTGGAAATTAGTGCAATTTTGTACCAATATAGATCAATATCATTAGTACCAAATGTGCAAAATTTATTAAAATCTATACAGTCAATTTGATTTAAGCTCAATTTAATTAGGCCTAGTTAGCAAAATCAAAAGTAATTTGAGTTAACATAATGACTTGTAACTCTGAAACCGTATATTGGAAATTTGTGAAACTTTGTACCAATATAGATCAATATAATTAGTACCAAATGTGCAAAATTTATTAAAATCTATACGGTCAATTTGACATAACCTCAATTTAATTAGGCCTAGTTAACAAAATCAAAAGTTATTGGAGTTAAGATAATTAATTGTAACTCAGAAACCGTACATTGGAAATTAGTGCAACTTAGTACCGGTATAGATCAAAATCATTAGTACCAACTTTGTAAAATTTATTAAAATCTATACAGTCAATTTAATATAACTTCAATTTAATTAAGCCTAGTTAGCAAAATCAAAAATTATTTGAGTAAACATAATTACTTTTAACTCAGAAACCGTACATTGGAAATTAGTGCAACTTTGGACTAATATAGAACTATATCATTAGTACCAACTGTGCAAAATTTATTAAAATTTATACGGTCAATTTAACATAACCTCAATTTAATTAAGCCTATTTAGCAAAATCAAAAATTATTGGAGTTAACATAATTACTTGTAACTCAGAAACCGTACATTGGAAATTAGTGCAACTTTGTACCAATATAGATTAATATCATTAGTACCAACTGTGTAAAATTTATTAAAATCTATACGGTCAATTTGACATAACCTCAATTTATTTAAGCCTATTTAGCAAAATCAAAAATTATTGGAGTTAACATAATTACTTGTAACTCAGAAACCGTACATTGGAAATTAGTGCAACTTTATAACAATATAGATCAATACCATTAGTACCAACTCTGCATAATTTATTAAAATCTATACGGTCGATTTGACATAACCTCAATTTAATTAGGCCTAGTTAGCAAAATCAAAAATTACTTGTAATTCAAAAACCGTACATTAGAAATTAATGCAATTTTGTACCAATATAGATCAATATCATTAGTACCAACTGTGCAACATTCATTAAAGTCTATACGGTAAATTTAACATAACCTCAATTTAATTAAGACGAGTTAACAAAATCAAAAATTATTGGAGTTAACATAATTACTTGTAACTCAAAAACCGTACATTGGAAATTAGTGCAACTTTATAACAATATAGATCAATATCATTAGTACCAACTATGAAAAATTTATTAAAATCTATATGGTCAATTTGACATAACCTCAGTTTAATTAAGCCTAGTTAGCAAAATCAGAAATTATTAGAGTTAACATAATTACTTGTAACTCAGAAACCGTACATTGGAAATTAGTGCAACTTTGTAACAATATAGATCAATATCATTAGTACTAAATGTGCAAAATTTATTAAAGTCTATACGGTCAATTTGACATAACCTCAATTTAATTAAGCCTAGTTAGCAAAATCAAAAATTATTGGTGTTAACATAATTTCTTGTAATTCAGAAACCGTACATTGGAAACTAGTCCAACTTTGTACCAATATAGATCAGTATTATTAGTACCAAACGTGCAAAATTTATTAAAATCTATGCGGTCAATTTGACATAACCTCAATTTAATTAAGCCTTGTTAGCAAAATTAAAAATTATTTGAGTTAACTTAACTACATGTAAATCAGAAACTATACATTGGAAACTAATGCAACTTTGTACTAATATAGATCAATATTATTAGTAGCAACTGTGTAAAATTTATCAAAATCTATACGGTCAATTTGACATAACCTCAATTTAATTGAGCCTAGTTAGCAAAATCAAAAATTATTAGAGTTAACATAATTACTTTAAACTCAAAAACCGTACATTGGAAACTGGTGCAACTTTGTACCAATATAGATCATAATCATTAGTACCAACTTTGCAAATTTTATTAAAATCTATACGGTCAATTTGACATAACCTCAATTTAAATAAGCCTGGTTAGCAAAATCATAAATCATTTGAGTTAACTTAATTTCTTGTAACTCAGAAACCGTACGTTGGAAATTAGTGCAATTTTGTACCAATATAGAACAATATCATTAGTACTAACTGCGCAACATTTATTAAAATCTATACGGTCAATTTGACATAACCTCAATTTAATTAAGCTTAATTAGCAAAATTAAAAATAATTGGAGTTAACATAACTACTTGTAACTTAGAAACCGTACATTAGAAATTAGTGCAACTTTGTACCAATATAGATCAATATGATTAGTACCAACCGTGTAAAATTTATTAAAATCTATACGGTCAATTTGACATAACCTCAATTTAATGAAGCCCAATTAGCAAAATCAAAAATTATTTGAGTTAACCTAATTCCTTGTAACTCAGAAACCGTACGTTGGAAATTAGTGCAATTTTGTACCAATATAGATCAATATTATTAGTACCAACTGTGCAAAATTTATTAAAATTTATACGGTCAATTTGACATAACCTCAATTTAATGAAGCCCAATTAGCAAAATCAAAAATTATTGGAGTTAACTTAATTACTTGTAACTCAGAAACCGTACATTGAAAATTAGTGCAGCTTTGTACCAATATATATTAATATCATTAGTACCAACTTTGTAAAATTTATTAAAATCTATACGGTCAATTTGACTTTAATTGAGCTGAGTGGGCGGGAACTGTCATAAACGTCACAAAAAGTTCCTGACAACACATAACCTAAAAAAATATTAACATCAACTGTCATTTGTTTGAATGTCAAATTTATATTTGATTATTTAATTAATTAAATCAAAATTAATTTTCAAATAAATGTTCAAATTTAAAGAGAAAAACAGCAATGATATTTCATTAATACAATCCCATTATGATAAAATAAAATTAGAAATGCGAGAGTAGTTCAATGCAATTTTGTTACATTCTCCACGACAAATTAATATATCCAGCGAAGCAATTAATGAGAAATTTCTATATAGAAAAACGATACAAAGTAAACGGCAATAATTATCTGTAAATAAATAATAGTAGGAAAGGATCTTCGATGATGATCTTCAAACAAATTCAACCTTCCACCCGACTGGTTTTTAAATATTAAGGTCAATTGATGAGAAAAATTGTATCGACAATAGTTACCTAATTATTCAAATTGATTGCATCAATACAATAAAAATTTCATCAAAAATTTCTCATTAATTGCACCTTGACAATCACTAACTTTGATTTCCAATAGAAATTATATAAAAGTCATTAGTTGAAGGCTAAACGCGAATTAATTAACATTCATGTATAACAATAGAATTTTTATTTACTTACTTATTTTGATGTTGTTATATTATTCTAATTCCGGAATATATAATTAACACGTGCGTTTATAATTTTTTTTTTTTTGGTAACTTTGTTGTTTCTTGGTCGACTGGTTTCTTTCTTCTGAGCTATCCTTTCTTGAGACGCAACGTTTTAAACGTGTTGTGTTGGTGGGAACCAGTATGAGCAATTTATCTTTTATTTTAGCGAGAATATTTTATTGTCCCTTAAAATATTACAATATAAAATTTCTAATGGTTTATTGACTAAGCATTTTTATTTTGAATAGAACAATGTTTGTCAATACACAATGGTTGCTTTGCATATCACCCATGTGCACTCTACTATTCATTTATAGTCAAACGTCATGCAATGGCAAATTTGCATCTTTAGATTCTGGTTTTATTAATTTTATCAATATTGTTAATTGTAAACTGGTTTTTAACAATAATATTTACTTAAACAATTACATCGTCATATAAATCAAACAATTACTCGCGAATAAAACACTGTATTTACTACTACTATGACTAATGATTTTTTAAGTTTAAAAAATAGGAATATTTTGTGACGTTTATGAGAGATCAGAAACATTAAATGACATTTATGACAACTCACAAACATTTTAAGACATATTATAATGCGTATTACTTTTCACAATCATTTTATTACTGCTGAGGAACATTTTATGACATTTATGACAGTTTAGAAACATATTATGACAGCTCAGAAACAATTAATGACATTTTATTAGTTTTATGACACTTCAGGAATATTTTTTGACATTTATAACAGTTCAAGAACATTTGTTAATATTTATGATAGCTCACGGACATTTTATGTCGTTTATGACAGTTCTCAAACATTTTTTTTTAACATTTATAACAGCTTACTGACATTTTATGACTTTTATAATATCTTACAAATATTTTATGATTGCTCAGGAACATTCAATGATGTTTATGATTAGCTAAACATTTTATAACGTTTATGACAGCTCACGGACATTTTATGACGTTTATGATATTTCTTAAACATTTTATGTTAATTTGGGAACTTTGTATGATGTTTATGACAGTTTAAAAACATTTTATGACAGCTTAGGAACATTTTCTGACATTTATGATAGCTCACAAACAATTATTTACTGCTCACAAACATTTTACAACGTTCATATAGTTTACAAACATTTTATGGCGTTTATGATAGTTCAGAAACAATTAATGACAGATCGCAATCAATTTATGACGTTTTTTGGCTGCTTAGAAGAATGTTATGACGTTCATGATATTTTTTAAACATTTTATGTTAGTTCGGGAACATTTTATGACGTTTACGACACTAAGGAATATTTGATGGCATTTATAAGAGTTCAGAAATAATTAATGGCATTTTTTCAAACATTTTCTGACGTTTATAACAGTTTTGAAACAATTTAAAACACAAATATTTTATGACAAATTAAAAATTGAATTAAGGTTAGTTATCAAGAAATAATAAAAATGTAAAAAGAAATGTTCAAAAGGCGAAAGTGTAAAATCTAAAAAAAAAGAGAAAACTGTAAAAATAGTAAAAACGCGTAAAAATAAAAATAAATTCTAATAAAAATATTTAAAAATGTATACAAAAATTTAAAAATACGCGTCAATATTCAAAAATTATAAAAAAACGAAACTGTAAAAACAAAAAAAAAATGTTGAAAAATATGCGTAAAAATAAAAAAAAAAATAAAAAAACGTTTTTTAATAAAAATGTAAAAAAAGCGTAGAATTTTTTTTTTATTTTTATGAATAAAAAAGCGATAGAAATTAAAAATAATTCAAAAAGAGTTAAATTCAAATAATATAATGTTGAAAACACAAAATATTAAAAATTAAAAAAAAAAATAAAAAAATGTTTAAAAAACGCGTAAAAATAAAGAGAAATAATTTAAAAAAGTTTTCTAATAAAAATGTAAAAAAAATTTAAAGTTAAAAAAAAAAATAAAAAAAAATAATAATAAAAATGTAAAAATTTTTTTAAAAAAATACTAATAAAAATGTAGAAAAACGTTAAAAAAATCAATAAAAACTTTTTTTTAAAGGTTAGGTTAGGTTAGGTTATGTTAGGTTAGATTTTTAATCTAACCTAACTTTTAACGCGATGAAAATTAAAATAATTCAAAAAAAGAGTTACATTCAAAAAAATATAATGTTGAAAACACAAAATATTAGAAATTAAAAAAAGTTTTTAAAAAAATGTTTAAAAAACGCGTAAAAATAAAGAGAAATAATTTAAAAACGTTTTCTAATAAAAATGTAAAAAAAAATTAAAAATTTAAAAAAAATTTAAAAAAAAAATAATAAAAATTTAAAAAAAAAATACTAATAAAAATGTAAAAAAACGTTAAAAAAATCAATAAAAACTTGTTTTTAAAGGTTAGGTTAGGTTAGGTTAGGTTTAAATTATTTTAGATTAAAAACGCGATGAAAACTAAAATAATTCAAAAAAAGAGTTACATTCAAAAAAATATAATGTTGAAAACACAAAATATTAGAAATTAAAAAATGTTTAAAAAACGCGTAAAAATAAAGAGTAATAATTTAAAAACGTTTTCTAATAAAAATGTAAAAAAAAAATTAAAACTAAAAAAAAAATACTAATAAAAATGTAAAAAAAAACGTTAAAAAAATCAATACATTTTTTTTAAGGTTAGGTTATGTTATGTTAGGTTAGATTAGGTTAGGTTAGGTTAAAAAGGATAAAAAACCATTTAAAATACTTGTAGAAATTTAGATTAAGATTAAAAAAACATTTTAAAAACGCGTAAAAATTTAAAAAACAATTAAAAACTGTTTTTTTAATAAAAATGTAAAAACAAATTTTTAAAAAACAAAAATGTAGAAATTAAAAAAAAACGATTTTTAATAAATATATCTAAATAATAAATAAAAAAATATAAAAAATCTTTAAAATACGCGTCGATATTCAGAAAATTTAAAAAAAAAACGTTTTTTTTTTTATAAAAATGTAAAATATAAAAAAAATCGGTTTTTATAAAAATGTTGAAAAAACGCGTAGAAATTTACAAAAAAAAAAAAAAAAAACGGTTTCTAATAAAAATGTAAAAAAAGAGATAAAAGACATATTTTAATGAATAAAAACGCGTAAAAATTTAAAAAATTATATAAAAAAAAAAAAAATTTCTAATAAAATAATTAATTTTTTTTTTAAAAGAAATCAAATTTATTGAAAATGTTTAACAAATATTTTTTAAAAAATTTAAAAAAATAATTAAAAAGCATTAGTAAAAATGTAAAAAAATCAAAAACGCATCGATATTCAAAAAAATATAAAAAACAAAAAACGCGTTAAAATTTATAAAACGAAAATTTTAAGAAACATTTTTTTAAATGTTTAAAAAAAGTGTAGAAATTTAAAAAAGTATTTAAAAAACGATAAAAAACATTTTTCAATAAAAATGTAAAACCAAATGTTAAAAAGATGAAAGTGTAGAAACTAAAAAAATAAAGAAAAAACGTTTTCCAATAAAAATGTACAAAAATTTTAAAAAAATTTATACAAAATTAAAAATGTTTAAAAATCGTGTGAAAGTTTAAATAAATTATAAAAAAACAATTAAAAAGCACGATAAAAAGACGTTTTAAAAAAAAATGTAAAAGACGACAGTATAGAAACTATAAAAAAAAAATTAAAAAGATGTGTAAAAATTATTAAAAAAAAGTACTAAAAAAATTGAATAAAAATTTAAACGTCAAAATTATCAAAAAAATAATTTAAAAAAGCGTAGAAATTTAAAAAATTATAAAAAAAATAATTTATTAAATGTAAAAAAAGATATAGTTTAAAAAATTATTAATAATTTTTTTTTTTTTTTTTAAATAAAAAAATAAAAAACATTTTTAATCAAAATTGTAATTAAAAAAAAAGAGTAAAATTTAAAAAAATTTAAAAAACGTTTTGCAATAAACATATTTTAAAATGTATACAAAAATTAAAAAGCGTTAATATTGAAAAAATTATTAAAAAAAATTTAAAAAAATTATAAAACTAAAAAAAAAACTAAAAAAATTAAAAAAAAAAATTGTTTTCTTATAAAAATATTTATAAAAAAAATTGTTTTCTTATAAAAATATTTATAAAAAAAAGAAATTAAAAAAATTACGTTTTGTAAAAAAATATTTGAAAAGACAAGTAAAAAAAGCGATTAAAAATTCCAATAAAGATGTTTAAAAAAACGTACTAAATATGTATTATCAAACATAATTTTAAAAAAATCGTTGAAGTTTAAGATATTATAAATAAAAATTAATTGTAAAAAAGGGTAGATAATTTAAAAAATTATCAAAAACAACAGTGTAGGAACTAAAAAAATAATTAAAAACGTTTTCTTACAAAAATGTTAAAAAAAAAGCGTAGAAATTTTAAAAAAGTTATAAAAAAAGTTTAAAAAAAAAAAAAAATTTGTACATACTTTTTTTGTGTATCCAACTACTAGTTTTTTTTAGTTTTTCATTTTGACAAAAAATTTAAAGAAATAAATAAAAAAAACGTTTTCTAATAAAAATATTTAAAAATGTATAAAAAAATTAAAAAGGGCGATATTCAAAAAATTTATAAAGCGGTGAAAAAAAAACGTTTTTTTTAATAAAAATGTTAAAACAAATGTATAAAAGTCGAAAGAGTAGAAATTAAAAAAATAAAGGAAAACGTTTCTTAATAAAAATGTAAAAATAGTATGATTTAAAAAGCGTAAAAATTTAAAAAAAAAATAAAAAAAGGTTTTCTAATAAAAATGTAAAAAAATAATTAAAAAGATACGCAAAAATTTAAAAAATTATAAAAAAAAGAATTTAAAAAAATTCAATAAAAATGTTTTAAAAAACGTAAAATTATCAATTTTTTTTTTTAAGTTTAATTTTTTTTTTTTTTTTAATTTTTTTTTTTTAAATATTCAAAAAACGTAAAAATTTCAAAAACGATAAAAAACGTCTTTTCAATAAGAATGTAAAAACAAACTAAAAAAAAAACAAAGAAAAATTGTTTTTTAATAAAAATGTAAAAATGTAAAACAGTATGTAATTGAAAAAACGCGTAAAAATTAAAAAAAAAAAACGTTTCCTAATAAAAATGTAAAAATGTACATATTTAAAATGACACATAAAAAGCGTAGAAATTATAGAAACTATAAAAATATATATTAAATATAAAAAGGGTAGATCATTTAAAATATTATAAAAAAATTATTTAAATTTAATATTTTTTGAACATTTCTTTTTACATTTTTATTAAAAAAAAAAATTATTGTTTTTTTAAATGTGTTAAAAAATTTTTTTTTTTAATTTCTAATTTTCTTGAACGTTTTAAAAAAATGTTTTTTAACCTTTTTTAAAAACTTTTTTTTATGATTTTTTAAATTGTTTTAATTCATTCAATGTTTTTTTTTAATAATTTTTATGGTTTTTTTTAACATTTATTCTACATATTTTTTTATATTTTTGCGAGTCTTTTAAAATATTTGTTTTACATTTTTTATTAGAAAACGTTTTTTTGTATTTTTTTTAATTCTAATGCGTTTTTATGCAAAAAATTTAAAAAAAAAGAAAAAATAAAATCTACACATTTTCTTGTTATTTACATTTTTATTAGAAAACGTTTTTTTTTTAATTTTTAGGCGTTTTTTTTCAAAAAAATTAAGAAATTGTGTTTTCTTTTTAGTTTCTACACATTAAAAAATGTAGAAACTAAAAAAAAACGCGTAAAAATCAAAAAAATAAAAAACAACGTTTTCTTATTAACTATACAACTAAAAATTAAAAAAAATTATTAAAAAAAAACGTTATGTTCAAAATGTTCAAAAAAAATTTAAAAATTAAAAAAAAAAAAGTTTTCTAATTAAATTTATCAAAACAATGCGTAAACATAAAACAAAACCTTTCTAATGAAAACGCGTAAAAATGAAAAATATTATTAAAAAAAAAACGAGACATTTAAAAATTATCAAAAACTTAACAGAAATAATTAAAAAAACGTAAAGCAATATACGTTTTCTAATAAAAGAAGTTAAAAAAAACAAAATTAAATTTTAAAAAAAATTATGTATAATTAAATGTAAAAAAAACGCGTGGAAATAATCAAAAATGCGTTTTTTAACAAAAAGTAAAAAAAAATCAAAAAATGTGTAGAAATTTAAAAAAAATATTTAAAAAAACAACTTCTAATAAAAAAAAAAATTAAAAATTATTTATCAAAAAAAAAACATTTACTATTACAATTTTGATTTCTTCAAGTTTCCAATTACAACTTCAAATATAATTCAAGCAATTTAGCACAACTTTGAACATAATTAAATCAAAATTGATACAAATTTTGTATACAAAAATTAGTTCTGGGGCTTAGTTACTATTAAAATGTTGATTGCTTTATTGATTGCCAATTGTTTCAAACATGATGGCATTAATTCGATCATAATCAAATCAAAAATTATAAAAATGTTGTTTTTCAAAGAAAAATGAGTTGATTGCTTCGAACATTTTGACACTAATCAAATCAAAATTGATAGAATTTTTTTGTCTTTGATACAAATTGAGTTTTGGTGCTTATTTACAATTGATTAATTGTTTCAAGCACCAATTCGAACATAAACAAATTATTATTTTTTACAAATTGTATAGTTTTTGATACAAAATATAGTTTTGGTGCTAATTTTTAAATAAAATTTTATTTTTCTGATTAGTTACCAATTTGGCATCAATTTGAACACAATTAAATTGAAATTTTGTTGTTTTTGATACAAAAATTGGTTCTAGTGCTTCTTATAAATAGAATTTTGCACTTTTTAACAATTTATTGCCAAATCTTGATGTTTAAAAACCGGATTTTGCTTAATGAATAAAATTTTGCACTTTAAAATTGTTTTTGGACAGATTTTGATCTTATATATCTATTTATGACCTGATTTAATTATTTTTGACTTTCTAAGAATATAAATTTGCACTTTTTAACAGTTTTTGACAATATTTTGATGTTTTAAGGCCGGATTTTGCTATTTTTTGAAATAAAATTTGCGCTTTTTAACAGTTTATAGCAAATAACTCTACTACTCAACAAATAGAAATTAATAAAATGTTGATAGATACAAATTTGTTAGGAATTCAGTTTTCAACGTTGGTTTAAGCGAGTTATTTTGAAAATTATTTAAAAAAATGTAATTTCTCAGTTATCTTTAAAGATACAGCAAATTTTGTAATAAATTAATCGAAAGATATTTAAATTTTGAATTTAATTTGTTTGAATTATATTTTTATAATGTTGGTCACACTGCAGAAAATTGCAATTAATTTAAAATTGTGCAAATTTTGTAATAAATTAATTAAAATATACTTAAATATAACTTAAATATAAACAAAATTGACATATAACATTTTTAAAGGTTATAAATAAAACAAACTTTAAAAAAAATAACAAAATATATATTCATTTAAATAAACTTATTCAATATACACTATTCATCACATCTACCAATCGGAAAAAAACGAATCCTCATCAAGTCCACTAAGATTTTCATCTAATATTTGCGACCGCTCAACCTGACTTACACTATTTGCTTTATTAAAATTATCACATTTTTTTCGACTTTCCATAGAATTCTTAGCAGCTTTACTACACTTAACTGAAAATTCGCTAGGTGCTTGTGATGTATCCAAATCCAAATCTAAGCTTGATAAATCAGGATTGGGATCAAATAAATTTCTCTGAAATTTAATTGTAATTGGAATATCACAGTGAGCTTGCTTCAACAAATTTCCACTCGTCACAGAATTCTTAGCAACTTTGCTACATTTAGCTGAAAATTCACTAGCAAGCGACGAATCCGATAAATCAGCATCGAGATCAAATAAATTGTGCTTGGATTGAGGAAATTCGGGAGGTTTAAATACGTTTTTGTTATTATTTCCCAATAAATTTTCAAACACTTCAACATTGCTCAAATCGATATCATCATCATCGAATTCGAAATTGTTTCCTGGCACATTTTTCGTCCATTTACGAAGTACATCCGGTTTTTGTACATTTGTTATTTTGATATTTGAGGTTTTTTGAGTTTGCGTTTGATTCGTTTGAGGAGTGTAAATTGTTAACAAATTGCCATTTGTAATAGTTAAATAATGATTGTTCGTATGGGGGATTGTTAAAATACTGAATTGTACAAATATGGCTACTGAATTGACGACTAATTCTTCCTTATACATTTCATAGGCTTCGGTTGTAAGATAAGCCGTTATTTCACCTATAATTAAATTAATTAGTTTTCACTCAATCAAATTTTATGTACTAACCTGTCGCATCCATTAAAGAAACTGAATAATTCTTGAAGTAACTATGAACATTCATAACAATCGCTGCTAGAAATGGTACTTTTTTACCGACTAAATACCCCACGTTAGCCTTTTCCTTAATCCAACCGATATTGAATGATTGTAGTAATTGGGGATCATCCAATTCACATACCATTTCAAGCCAGGCTTTATTATTATGATCGAAATAATTTTGCGTGGATGGAATTACCTGAAATCGTATCGATATGAAACAATATAACTAAATTAATCTATACTAACCGTTGTATCCAATGTTTCGTCATTAGCATCATCTGGATTGAAATTGAGTAATCCGGCCGGTCCAGGAAATTTACGTTTCGGGGGCGATTTGAATTTTGACATTGTTGTCTAATTGAGGTTATGTTTATAAACAAATTAACCAAATCAATTTGTACTTAACTTATTAACGGAATTTTAATATTTATCAATAATTCCAAACTAAATTAGCTTAAATAATATTTTTATTATTATTTAATATTTATTTTTCGTACTTTTTCGGTTAACATCGGGCGGCCATTAAAATAACAACTACGCTGGTCAAATCAGCAACCGTATAAATATTATGATTTTCTTTTTCTAGAAATTAATTAAATCGATTTTGTTTAAACTAATTGCCATTTAATTAATTTGTTTAAAGCTTTTAGATTGATTTTAATGCAATTGATATATGCTGGTCTTTTTAAAATGTGTAATTATGTCGTTGTGCAATCGCAGTTGTCAGTTTGATTAGCGCGGTGGTTGTTAATGGAAAAGCAGTGTTGTCACGTTTACTATTTACGAGTTATTATAATGTTTTTATTTTAATTATGATTTGATAATTATAATTAGTCAAATTGAATTATTGTGAGAATATATACTAAATTTACTGAAATTACAGTATAGAATTTTAAATTGTAGAAGAAGCTATCCGCACAAAATTTCAACTTAACTCACCGTAGCGTTGTTATCAAAAGATTTAGTTAAGTTGATTAAATTGAGATTGTGTCAAATTGATCGAATGAATTTTAATAAATTTTACAAGGTTGGTACCCATGTTATTGAAGTACATTGGTACCAATTTGCTTTATAATCCAATGCACTGTTTTTGAGTTATTAATTTTTAAGTTGTCTTGTGTGAACTAAAATGTTGATTAGTTGAGTTGATTAAGTTAAGATTGTGTCAAATTGAACGTATGAATTTTGATAAATTTTACACAGTTTGTACTCATGTTAATGAGCTACATTGTTGCCAGTTTGCATCATGATCCAATGTACCGTTCTTAAGTTATGATTATTTAATTGGCTTGTGGGAACTAAAATTTTGCTTAGTTAAGTTGATTAAATTAAGATTGTGCCAAACTGAACGTATGAATTTTAATAAATTTTACACAGTTAGTACTCATGTTATTGAGCTACATTATCACCAATTTGCATTATAATTCAATGTTTCGTTCTTAAGTTATGATTATTTAAGTTGTCTTGTGGAAACTAAAATCTTGCTTAGTTGAGTTGTTTAAATTGAGATTGTGCCAATTTGAATGTATCAATTTTGATCAGTTTTACACAGTTGGTACTCATGATATTAAGCTATATTGTCATCAATTTACATTGTGATCTAATGTACCGTTTTTTATTGACTTTTAAGTGTCTTGTTTGAACTAAAATTTTGTTTAGTTGAGTTGATTAAATTAAGATTGTGTCAATTTGATTCTATGGATTTTTATAAATTTTACACAGTTGGTACTCATAATATTAAACTATATTGTTACCAATTTGCATCATGATTTAATGTACCGTTCTTAAGTTATGATTCTTTAATTGTCTTGTGGGAACTAAAATGTTGCTTAGTTAACTTGATAAAATTAAGATTGTGTCAAATCGAACGTATGAATTTTGATAAATTTTACACAGTTGCTACTCATGTTAATGAACTATATTGTGACCAATTTGCATCATGATCCAGTATACCGTTTTTAAGTTATTAATTTTTAAATTGTCTAAACTAAACTAAAGCTTTACTTAGTTAAGTTGATTAAAATAAGATTGTGTCAAATTGAACGTATGAATTTTAATAAATTTTACACAGTTGGTACTCATGTTAATGAGCTATATTGTCACCAATTTGCATCACGATCTAATGTACCGTTCTTAAGTTATGATTATTTAAGTTGTCTTATAGGAACAAAAACTTTGCTTAGTTAAGTTGATTAAATTAAGATTGTGCCAAACTGAATGTATCAATTTTGATCAATTTTACACAGTTGGTGTACATGTTACTGAGCTATATTGTCACCAATTTGCATCATGGTCCAATGTACCGTTTTTGAGTTATTGACTTTTAAGTTGTCTTGTACGAACTAAAATTTTGTTTAGTCGAGTTGTATAAATTAAGATTCTGTCAAATTGAACGAATGGTTTTTAATAAATTTTACACAGTTGGTACCTATGTCAATGAGCTACATTGTCGCCAATTTTCATCATAATCCAATATACCGTTTTTGAGTTATTGACTTTTAAGTTGTCTTGTATGAACTATAATTTTGCTTGGTAAGTTGATTAAATTAAGATTGTGTCAAATCGAACGTATGAATTTTGATAAATTTTACACAGTTGTTACTCATGTTAATGAACTACATTGTGACCAATTTGCATCATGATCTAGTGTACCGTTTTTAAGTTATTAATTTCTAAGTTGTCTAAACTAAACTAAAGCTTTACTTAGTTAAGTTGATTAAATTAAGATTGTGTCAAATTGAACGTATGAATTTTAATAAATTTTACACAGTTGGTACTCATGTTAATGAGCTACATTGTCACCAATTTGCATCATAATCCAGTGTACTGTTCTTAAGTTATGATTGTTTAAGTTGTCTTGAGGAAACTAAAATTTTGCTTAGTTAAGCTGATTAAATTAAGATTGTGTGAACGTATGGTTTTTTATAAATTTTACACAGTTGGTACTCATGTTAATGAGATATATTGTCGGCAATTTGCATCATGATCCAATGTACCGCTTTTGAGTTATGAGTATTTAAGTTGTCTTATGTGTAATAAAATTTTGTTAGGCAAATTGATTAAATTTAAATTGTGCCAAATGGAACGTATCAATTTTGATAAATTTTACACAGTTGGTGCTCATCTTACTGAGCTATATTGTCACCAATTTACATTACGATCCAATGTCCCGTTTTTGAGTTATGAGTTTTTAAATTATCTCATGCGTAATAAAACTTTGTTAGGCAAGTTAATTACATTAAGATTTTGTCAAATTGAACGTATGATTTTTTATAATTTTTACACGGTTGGTAGTCATGTTAATGAAGTATATTGATACTAAGTTTTGTCAAGATTGAATGTTTCATTTTTGAGTTATTAATTTTTAAGTTTCCTAAAATTGTAATTAGTCAAGTTGATTAAATTAAGATTGTGTCAAACTGAACGTACGAATTTTTATCAATTTTACACAATTGGTACTCATGTTAATGAACTACATTGTCACCAATTTGCATCATGATCCAATGTACCGTTTTTAAGTTATCAATTATGAAGTTGTATTCGGTAATTTTTGAATTGAAAACCTGATCTAACCTAACTTTAAAAAAATGTGACATTTAAGTTGTTTTGAGATTGACAGACAAAATGCGACAAACAAAACTTAAAAATTATCAACATTTAATCTGTCAGTTTGGCCCAGATGTTGGAATTTTGACAGTTGCAATTTTGGCACATGTCAAATGTTGGAGTTTTGACAGTTGTTAGTTTGACAAGTGTTGGAATTTTGTCAGATGTCAGTTTTACATTTAAATGTTTCAAAATTTATTAAATAGAACATCAAACAATTGACAATAGACTGTCAAATTTTATCTTAACTATCTGTCAAACTGACACAATATGAAGCTAACGTTTTTGACAAACATAAAATTATTAAATCAGACAGAAATCAAGCACAACCTTGCAACTGTCACAAATCTGTGTCAAATTTGACATCAATTATCTGTCAAATTTGATGTTAA
The DNA here is from genome assembly GCA_963932245.1 of Tachinus rufipes. NCBI lineage: Eukaryota > Metazoa > Arthropoda > Insecta > Coleoptera > Staphylinidae > Tachinus > Tachinus rufipes. The sequence goes on from OZ010748.1 coordinate 93,527,574, forward strand.
TTATTTGTCAAGATTGACAGTGTTAAATCTGACAGAAATTAATCACAAATTTGCAACTGTCACAAAAATGTGTCTGGCAACTGTCAAAACTGACACAAACGTGCGTCAAATTTGACATTAACTATCTGTCAAATTGAGACAAAATATTGACAAACATGAAATTATCAAAATCTGACACAAATCAAGCATAAATTTGCAACTGTCAAAACTGACATAAACATGAATCTATCAATATTAGTGTATTTAACTGTCTAAATTGACATTTGCGATCATTTTTGGCGTTTAAGTTACATTTGCAGTAATTATTTGACATTTAAAAGAATTTGCGATAAACTTTGACACAATCTGTCATTGTTTGACAGCTTTGGCTTTGTTATTAAGTTTGTAGGCATTGGTAGTTTAAAGCAAATGTTGGTTATTGTTTGGCAATTGTTTACAAACGACAAAAATTTTAAACTCTTATCAGACATAAATTGCAATAAATTTCACAACATTTTAGCATTATAATAATCAATTAAAGTTACTAGGAAATATTAGAATGTTTTAAAATGATTTCATATGGTGCAATCGGTGTCCACCCCACCACCATTTACAAGATCCCGATAAATGAAAGTCGAACCGACAACGTCGCACGGCCTAAAGAATCGATTGTTTGTCATAACAAGTTGGCCGCAGCAGACTGTTTTGTGTTTCACAGAAAAAATCTGAATAGAAGTGATTAGAAGCTCAGCGCGTATTCAATCAGCAGCAAAAAAAGCAAAAGCAAGAAGCGATTGATATTGTAAAAATTCCCGTGTAGCAGTAAGCCCCCTCGATTCACATTAATCAGCAACGATGAAGTTCCAATACAAGGAAGAACATCCATTCGAGAAGAGGAAAGCCGAGGGCGAGAAAATCAGAAGGAAGTATCCTGACAGGGTTCCTGTAAGTTGATTAATTAATTAATTAATTTAATACGCCATTCATTTTTGCATAACAAGATGGCCCCTGGAATAAAACCAAGGACGGGGAAATGTTTCTAACAAAGAAATTTTCATCGATCGGTTAGCCTAATTTAAGCCTTTATATAATATTTCACAATATTGAAAGCTAGATATCAATTGCGTCATTTTAATATAAATAAATTTGACACTGATGTGAAGGTTATAAAAAACTACATAAAGGATCCCCTCTATTTCTTATCTCAATCATAATATTTACCAGTTTTGCATTAAATTGATAAGGAAATTAATTCGTTAATTATAATAAATTTCGATAATCATGACCTCTTTTGTATTTCCTATTAAATTAGGATTGCATTCAAGGAGGTCTTCCTAGTATGCTAATTTTTCTACTAAAAGGTCAAAAACAAGCTTCAATTTGATTTTTATTTTATTCATAAAAAGTTGGCTTTGATTAAAATATTTTGCTAATTGTAGGTAACTACGGTGATGTTATTTATTTTCTAAATAAAAATCGGTTTATATTGTTTATTGTTTAATAAAATGTTGCAATAGTCGCTGTAATGTCTGAGTGAGTAAATCAATAATATTTATCATTTTCTTTGTTAATTTGGGTGAATCATTTTAATATCATTCGAATTCGTGAGTGAAATAATAAAAATATGTTTATTCGAACAGCTGATTCATTCAATCTTGGCAATATGTTTGTTTATTTATTTTTTTCATATTCAGGGTGATGGTTGCCAGTTTATTTTCAGCATATTGTGCAATTGTTGGTCGGTACACGTTTTTTAAAAATAGTTCGGTTTGTTGACAGCTGTGGTCGAAAATCAGCTGAAATGTTACAAATATTTTCTATTAATTATCAAAGTATAACTATTATTATTAGTATTACAAATTAGCAAGCAAATTTTAATTATTTATTTGAAATTGTGCAAATATCTCGTTTATCTTTGAAGATACAGCAAACTTTGTTATAAATGAATTAAAAGATATTTAAATTTTGCATGTAATTTGTTTGAATAATATTTTTGTAATGTTTGTCATACTGCGGAAAATTGAAATTATTAACAAATTGCAATTGATTTGAAATTGTGCAAATATCTCGGTTATCTTTGAAGATGCAGCAAATTTTGTTATAAATTAATTGAAAGATATTTAAAATTTGAAGATAATTTGTTTGAATAATATTTTTGTAATGTTGCTCATACTGCACAAAATTGTAATTATTAAAAAATTGCAATTGATTTGAAATTGTGCAGATATCTTGGTTATCTTCGAAGATACAGCAAATTTTGTAATAAATTAATTGAAAGATATTTAAATTTTGAAGATAATTTGCTTGAATAATATTTTTGTAATGTTGGTAAATTAAAATCTGGTCATAAACTGTTAAAAAGTGCAAAATTCTAATTTTGAAATGTCGAAAATAGTTAGTTCTGGCGTTGAAACATTAAAATATTGTAAGTAAGCATCAAAATACGGCTTAAAACTGTTATAAAAATTACAACATTCTAAAATTAGCAAGTCCAGCTATAAAATATTGTCAAAATGCACCAAAATTGGGCAAATCCGTCCATAAACTTTTGAAAAATACAAAATTTTATTAATGAAAAATATTATTGTCATGAAATATAAAAATCCGGTCATAAACTGTTAAAAAGTGAAAAAAAATCTATTCATAAAATGTGACAAATAGCTAAATTCGCTTATAAAGTAGTAAAATGTTTAAAAGTGTAAAATTTTATCAATAAAGTATTATAAATAGCAATATTCTGCTTTAAAACATTGACATGTGATCAGAAAACATAAAATGTTTACCTTGACTCGTTAAAAAGTGCAAATAACTATTTATAAAAAGGCAAAGTAGCTAAATCTGACAATACAAGGTTAGACTCTACTATCAAACTGTTAACTTTGCTTCAAAATTATAAATTTAGCATTTAACACTGTAAATCCGGTCTTCAAAATGTTGTTGTTGGCTTTTGAATTCTAACTGCAGTTTTTAAAATTGCAAATTTGGCATTTAAAAGTGTAAATTTGGCCACCAACGTGTTTAAATTTACTGCAATATTGTTAATCCGGCCTATGAAACTGTTAATCTTGCATTTAAAAGTGTAAATTTGGCATTTAAAGCTAACAATTTAGCCTCTAAATTATAAATCTGGTTTTTAAAAGTGTAAATGCGGCTTTCAAAATGTTAATTTTGCCATCAAACTAATAATCCGGCTTTTAAATTATAAATTTAGTCTCTAAATCTGTAAATCTGGCTTTTTAATTGCCTAAATCTGGTCTTTAAATAATAAATACGGCTTTTAAAGTGTAAATCCAGCCTTTAAAACATTAAAATATTTTCACATTCAAAATCCGGCCAAAAGCGAATAAAAAGTTTGAAATTATATTCATAAACGGTCAAACTCTGTCCATAAAACATCAAAATATTGTTGGAAAGCACCTAAATTCGGCCAAAAACTGTTTAAAAAGTATTAAGAAAATGATGAAATTTGCTTATGAAATGTCGGGTGAGTGAGCGGGAGCACAGTTTATGAATACTGGGCTGGTAGTTTGATATTGTGTTCCTGCCCACCCGCCCAAGTGTTTGGTGTAAAGAAATTTGATATTAGTATTACTTTTAGCGTTCTTACAGGTAACAAACATGACAGAATGTCTGACAGATGTCAATTAAATTTGAAGAGAGAGTTGACGTTGTCAATTTCTTAATAATCAAACACTCGGGCGGGTGGGAGGGAACAAAGTTTATAAATACTGAGCAGGTAGTTTGATATTGTGTTCCCGCCCACCCGCCCAAGTGTTTGCCATTAAGAAATTAGAAGTTACAACCACCTCTCGTGTTCCTGCAGCAAACAAACATGACAGATGTTATTAAGTTTGAAGAGGGAGTTGGCGTTGTCAATTTCCTGATAATAAACACTCGGGCGGGTGGGCGGGAACACAGTTTATAAATACTGTGCCGGTAGTTTGATATTGTGTTGTCGCCCACCCCCCCCCCCCCAAGTGTTTGTCATCAACAAATTAGAAGTTACAACCACCTCTCGTGTTCTTGCAGCAAACAAACATGACAGAATGACCGACAGATCTCAATAAGTTTGAAAAGGAAGTTGGCGTTGTCAATTTCTTGATAATAAACACTCGGGCGGGTGGGCGGGAACACAGTTTATAAATACTAGGCCGGTAGTTTGATATTTGTGTTCCCGCCCACCCGCCCAAGTATTTGTTATCAAGAAATTAGAAGTTACAACCACCTCTCGTGTTTCTGCAGCAAACAAACATGACAGAATGACTGACAGATCTCAATAAGTTTGAAAAGGAAGTTCGCGTTGTCAATTTGTTGATAATAAACACTCGGGCGGGTGGGCGGTAACACAGTTTATAAATACTGGACCGGTAGTTTGATATTGTGTTCCCGCCCACCCGCCCGAGTGTTTGGTGTAAAGAAATTTGATATTAGTACCACTTTTAGCGTTCTTGTAGGTAACAAACAGGACAGAATGACTGACAGATGTCATTAAGTTTGAAAAAAGGAGTTGACTTTGTCAATTTCTTGATAACACCAAACACTCTGGCGGGTGGGCGGGAACACAGTATCAATCTACCGGCTTATTATTTATAAAACTGTGTTCCCGCCTACCCGCCCGAGTGTTTGGTGCAAAGAAATTTGATATTAGTACTACTTTTAGCGTTCTTGCAGGTAACAAACATGACAGAATGACTGACAGATGTCATTAAGTTTGAAGAGGGAGTTGACGTTGTCAAAAACACTCGGGCGGGTGGGCCGGTAGTTTGATATTGTGCCAATAATGCAATGTCATAAATAGTCAAATCTGGCCAAAAAATTTGAAAATTTTGTCATAAAGCACTAACATTTAGTCATTAACTGTTAAAAATGCAAAAGTCTATCATAAAAAGTAGCTAATAACCGGCCATAAAATATTTAAAAAAAAATCGGATAAAATCAAAATCCGGCCAAAAACAATTAAAAATATCAAAACTAGAAAATTCCAGCCCTAAAGTATTAAAAAATATTTTCAGAAAGTACCAAAATTCATCATAAACTGTTAAAACTGCAATATAATCAAAAATTCTGTCAAAATGTTTTCAAATAGAACCAAAATCCTGCTAAAATCGGTTCAAAGTGCAAAATTCACATTTGCATCTTAAATAAAGTAATTTTGACAGTTGATTACTTATTGGTTATATTTTGACTGTTGCTATGTAAGAAACGTTGATCAAAAATTGCAAAAAAAATATTTTTGAAAAATTGTTATACTTCCAAAACCAAAACAAATAATGGCGGTATAGATGCAGGTGTAGAACCAAAACGTACAACTTGAAGGTACCGGTTTTTTCAATATTTTTATACGTTTTTGAACATAATCTTCAACGTCTTCTCGGCCAGCTTGGAAACGCTCAAACCACTCAAAACGCTGCGCAAGTGATAAATATTTGCCATAAACTTAAAAACAAAAAAAACAGATTTTAGACAAACGATCAGATTAATAGAATGCTTTACGCTACATAGCTGTCGGTCGTACTACTTGGGCGCATGCGTACTTCTGTAGAAGCCTTAATCTCTTTATTTTGTAGCCACACTTCTTTGTTTTGGTGGTTTGGGAGGGGAATCTTCTAAAGACTCAACGTGCCGGATTCACTTTTATGAGGAATGTGTCTACCGACTAACCCCTCTCCCCAGTGTTGAATACCTTGAAGTTTGAGACAGTATGCCTCATAGACCTTCCTTTTGGAGATAAGGGATTTAAGAGATGGCTTTGGGGATGTCGTATAGGCTATAGCTGCGTTATCTACTTTAGATTATAGGATGGTACTTGATTCACCGGTCGTTTGTAGATAGAAGCTTTCTTGTCTGGCTCAGCGAGTTAGGCCAGCTTAGGATTGGGATGAACCGCGAGATTATCGAAATAATTTTCGGCGAAAGTTTTGATATTTTGGCGCTTATTGTCCGAATTTTCTTGTTTTTGGACAAAACATAGAGCTCTGAGTAGTCTTCTTCTTCTTTGTCATCCATTTACTGTCCACTCCTGGACATAAGTCTCTTCTAATTTTTTTCATTTGTCTTGTGCTTTCCGAATCCACTCCTTTCCTGCTACTAGGTTGACATCGTCAATCCATCTCTTTTGAGTAGTACTTTGAAAGATTCCGAGACGATTGAGGTGCCAGTTTGAGGCCATTCCCCAGATATGGGAGACGCATATGTAATTGTAGGTCTGATGGTAGAAGTGTTCTCATGTTTGGTGGTGGCTTTTTGTGCTCTCGAGGTGACCACCATGGGTGACTGAGGAGTGTAGAAGTGCTGTGTTGTCCGCATATTGAGCTATTTTGACTTCGTGCGTTCATCTCGAGGGCGTGTCAGTGACAAACAGGTTAAATAGCAGAGGAGAAAAAATGGAGTCTAGAGGAGCTTCTGCCGTAATTTGCTTAGAGGTAGAAATGTGATTCAAAGTTTTGATTGTTTTTGGCTATCAGCCTTATAAGACGCAAAGGAAAGTTATTTCTGTGCAGTTTGTAGAGGAGTCCTTGAGTTCGTTGTGCCAGACTTTGTTGAAGCCTTTTTTCAAGTCAAAAAAGTTAGTTGATTAGCTGAATGTTTCCATCTGAATCTTTGTTGGGGGGGGGGGGTCTTGGATTCTATCCAGGATCACCTTCTCTATGACCTAACTTAAGGTGTATAGAAGACTGATTGATAAGCTGGTAGTTTTGGGGAAACTGAAAGTGCATTAGCTATGTTGGTTAGGTTAGGTCACCGATCTTGTTGAAACCTTTTTTGACGTCGATAATGTTAGTTGATTAGCTGAATGTTCTTATCTGAATTCTTGTGGGGGGGGGGGGGCATTGCTGCTTTAAAGCTCAGTTTGGTATGATTTTTCTGATTCGAGAGAAGGACGAATGCTTGGTCGCGTTATTGTCAGCGGCTTTTAGGAAGTTGTTGACTTTTTCGACATGCTTCAGGTCAGTATCTTTGTTGTATGGGTTGGGGGGGGGGGGGGGGCATTGGAGTTCGAGGCTGTCGGCAAATGCTTTGGTCTTTCTCTGGATAGAAGCGATCGTGAGAGAGAGAAGAGAGTCCAATGCGTATGTGTTTCGAATTTTCTTCTCTCCTCTGTTGATCCTCTTCCGTAAAGCTCCAGTAGTATTGGGTTGTGGATAGAGCTTAGGTCATTGATGACTTGTACATTGACTTGGAAGTTGACGTTTTTTAGTATTACTACATAGCAGAGCTGTAATGTGTGGGTTCATTCGGTCCCAGTTCTTGTAATTCTTTTTGTTATTGCACATTACACACTCGGCTGGGAGGGCGGCGTCGAGCAATTCATTGATTGTCAAGGGCGGTTTTAATTTTTTTTCCGCTCATCCGCCCAAGTGTTGGTGATTAGAAAATTGGAATTGCGCCCACTTCGACGTTTGTGATTGCTGGAACAACACAAGTGTGAAATTAAACCAACATTTGGATCAGTGACACTTAGGTGGGTGGGCGGTAACAGAATTTAAAAATCAAAATCTGGCCATCATAAAAGTGTAAAATTATATTTTATAAAATGGCAAATTCTGGTCTCGAAAAGATCAAAATATTATCAGTAAGCACTAAAGTACGGTATTTATGGCTGTTGAAAAGTGTAAAAAAAATCAAAAGGCGCTAAATCTGGTAATAAAACATTAAAATGTGTTCACATAGGTCTTTAAACATTAAAATATTGTTAGAAAACGGCAAAATTTGGCCATAAACTATTTGTTGGAAGCTAAATCTGGCTATGAAGTATGAAAATACTGTCAGAAAACACAAATTGTTGACAAGTGCAAAATCTGGTCATAAGTAATTAAACAATTGTTAGAAAACACCAAAATCTCGGGCTATAAACTCTTAAAAAGTGTAGAAATCTCCTTGAAATCACAAAATTAGCAAAATAGCGGAATATTTCATTATCAAACGTCTCGGATTTATGTTTGTATTATATACCTGGAAGCTATTTAACACCTCGGTATTTAAGTGTGAAAATATTATATAAATATACAATATTTTCACCCTTGAATAATACTTCGGGTTCCAAGTATATAATACAAACAATTGCTTCCCCGAGGCGATTGGTAATGAAATAATCCGCCGAGATAATTGAAGCCCATGTCTTAAAGACATTATATCTATGTCGTCGTCATGCAACAATTCTAAAAGGGGCCCTATTTAAAAAAACAAAAACATATTAGAGGATGTACCTTTTGGAATCACAATGGAATGTTTACGACGCATTATAGAAAGCATCGCTCGTTAAGGCACGTAGCCCATTAGCAGGGTTTTGCCGATAACCAACCCCAGGTACCTAAATGTAATATTATATTATAACAATATTGTTGATATTTTCGCCGCAAATGTACACAAAAAACCTTTAGAAATAATAAATTGTAAACTGAACACAATGTAACAAATCATCCGGATATTTTCGTTAGTTTTGAAAGGCTACGAATTTGCATAAATTATATCTTAACAAAAACTCGTTTTGTTATATAATATTTTAATAATAATAATGAATCAACTAAACAAGTTTTTTTTTATTGCAGGTGATTGTAGAGAAGGCTCCCAAAGCTCGTATTGGTGATCTCGATAAGAAAAAGTACCTGGTACCAAGTGATTTAACTGTAGGCCAATTTTATTTCCTAATTAGAAAGAGGATTCATCTCCGACCAGAAGACGCTCTCTTCTTCTTTGTTAACAATGTCATTCCACCAACTTCTGCCACCATGGGCACTCTCTATCAGGTAAATATAAATAAAACAATTATTCATTGTAAAAATTTGACTCATTAAAGTTTAAAGACATTTTCGCGATAACAACGAATTAATAATCTTGTTTATTATTTTTTGCTATGCTGATAATAAAATAATTTCTTTAAAATAGCACGGAAAGTTGATAAGGTGTCCTTGTTTTTAGCACAGATAAACACGTGTCACATCAAAACAATAAATATCTTTTTTTTTATAAATCGCGATCTGAAACTATTACCGTGCGACCTAGTTTTGCGACGCATTATTGCAACATATGGTGTTACTATGAATAATTATTTTTTTCTTTTTCAGGAGCATCATGAAGAAGACTTCTTCCTCTACATAGCGTACTCCGATGAAAACGTCTATGGCAATGTTGCCAACTAATGAGAAATTAATTAATCAAGATCTAATTATTAAAAAAACTATATTATGAGGGAGAAACGATGCGAATATTTTTTTCTTTTATATATTCTATATAAATAGCTGAATTATTTACAAAAAAATTATTGGTCAATTTGCTTAATTTCTGTGTTTATTTTTCAATACAGGAACATGCAGGTGGATTAATTATTATATTATTTCACTCTTCTTAACATACGCCATCAGAGGTGCATATCTTTAATATTAATTTTATTATAATTTTTTTAATTAACAGTTTAAATTTTTTTGGGTAATGAGAATGGTCGATTATTCTAGTTATTAGTAATATAAGTGTAGGTACACACAATTTATTTTATTAGTATTTAATTATGTATGTGATAATGATGATGTGTAAATGTATTTACATAAAATTAAGAATTTCTTTCAATAGTTATTCCTGGATTAAGATCACTCCTTTCCAAAATTCCTTTTATTTTATAAATCATCAATATTGCAACTACATGTATTAATTTATAACATTGCTCTTACAAATGTAGAAAACAATTATTGGAAGAGGAGCTACAGGTTGTAATACATTGAAGGGTATTTGGATTGAAGTCCTGATGTAAGTTGTTAACGTTTTTCTATGTTTTTCAAATAGCATTGACCTAAAAGATGTGTTTTCCAAGTGATATCCCTTCTGATTGACGTGTTACTAATAAGTACATGTTTCCATCAGTAGGATTGCTTTCGTTTTTGGCGAAAAAGGCGATATTTTCATTTGTATTGATTTCTTTTGTCTGGACAACTACAGGTACTTCTTTTTGATGGACTACCAAGCCAGCCAACTTGTACCTTGAAGATGGTTTCTAATTTACTTAACATCTGGATATAGAAGCATGACACAGTATTCTAGGCTTCAGACTGAAGCCAACGTATGAATGTTATACCCGGGAGTGACGTCACTCGCTATTTATGGGTGTAGGTCCTATGCATAGTTAAATTGTTTAATTTCACAATTTTTAGTAAAAATGAATGAAAACTATAAAATATAAATGTATATAACACCATGCGTCAAGTTTGCTTATAGACATTTTGGTAGATTAAGTGCGCAAAAACGTGTCCACAACTGACATCACGCATGCGATCATGTCGGCTCAACGCGTCGGTGAAGGGGTGTTTACAAGTATATGGTTTATTTAATCATCTCTCTAATGGTAAGACGTCTTCTGTTCATGCCGGAGCAGCCCGTCTACGGTTACATCACTTTGTTTCCGCATCTGTTTACTTTTTATTTAGATTGCTTAGTACAAAGTGTTGAGGAAGTTTTCAAAACATTTTTGCACAACTGGTGCTCTATCTGGCTCGTAGCGCCATCTTTCTGCAAATAAAAATTGTTCAGTATAGGCCAACACACGTCTGTTTGGCATTAACTGTAATCGCAGCAACTAATGTTTTCGAAAAAGTCTCCGATCCAAATAGTAACTCGTTGGGGATAAAGAGGTTTTTCTACTATTGTTCTACAATTTTTGGAACCCCAGATGCAGTTTCTGTCTATTGACGAACCTACTGAAATGAAAATAAAGTCCGAATTTTTGTCTGCATTTCCAGCATCCAAGAAACTTAAGTTGTCCATGATCAACCGGCTTCAATTCCTGCGTCAGCTGCACTTTATAAGCATGTAGACTAATCTTTATGCAATGAAGGCTAGACTGTGAGATCCTTAATTGTTGGGAACTACAGCGGCAATGTTTTGGACTGACAGTAACTTGACCATTTTGCAATTAACTTTACAATGATTTTGCGGGAAGGTAATTTCAACGGTATGACATGTTTGCTTCTTGTACACAGGCATCATAGCGAGTTGAAACTATTCTCATAAGATGCGCAGTTTAATGTAGATTTGCGTGGATGTTTCTCAGTACTTCTTCAACCTTCAGTTGTTCACTTCTGAACGTAGGTCTTCTTTTTTACTTTTTTATGTTTCCTATCTTGCTATGTACTAAGTATTTCAATTGAATGCAAAGAGTTCTTGTAACGTTCATTTTTAAAGTTTAAAGAGAAAAACTTTTGTAGTCTCAACGATGTTTAGTGTTAGAAATAAGAAATTTTAATAATCACATAATTTTTTAGTGTAAACAAAAGAATTTTGGTAATTCCGCGGTTTTTTTAATGTTGAAACGGAAGAATTTTGGTAGTCCCACGGTTTTTTAGTGTTAAAACGGAAGAATTTTGGTAGTCCCACAGTTTTTTAGTGTCTAAATGGCTGAATTTTGGTAGTCCCACGGTTTTTTAGTGTCTAAATGGAAGAATTTTGGTAGTCCCACGGTTTTTTAGTGTCTAAATGGAAGAATTTTGGTAGTCCCACGGTTTTTTAGTGTTGAAACGGAAGAATTTTGGTAGTCCCACGGTTTTTTAGTGTTGAAACGGAAGAATTTTGGTAGTCCCACGGTTTTTTAGTGTTGAAACGGAAGAATTTTGGTAGTCCCACGGTTTTTTAGTGTTGAAACGGAAGAATTTTGGTAGTCCCACAGTTTTTTAGTGTCTAAATGGCTGAATTTTGGTAGTCCCACGGTTTTTTAATGTTGAAACGGAAGAATTTTGGTAGTCCCACGGATTTTTAGTGTTAAAACGGAAGAATTTTGGTAGTCCCACGGTTTTTTAGTGTTGAAACGGAAGAATTTTGGTAGTCCCACAGTTTTTTAGTGTCTAAATGGCTGAATTTTGGTAGTCCCACAGTTTTTTAGTGTCTAAATGGCTGAATTTTGGTAGTCCCACGGTTTTTTAGTGTTGAAACGGAAGAATTTTGATAGTCCCACGGTTTTTTAGATTTGAGACGGAAGAATTTTGGTAGTCCCACGGTTTTTTAGTGTCTAAATGGAAGAATTTTGGTAGTCCCACGGTTTTTTAGTGTTAAAACGGAAGAATTTTGGTAGTCCCACGGTTTTTTAGTGTCTAAATGGCTGAATTTTGGTAGTCCTACGGTTTTTTAGTGTCTAAATGGAAGAATTTTGGTAGTCCCACGGTTTTTTAGTGTTAAAACGGAAGAATTTTGGTAGTCCCACAGTTTTTTAGTGTCTAAATGGCTGAATTTTGGTAGTCCCACGGTTTTTTAGTGTCTAAATGGAAGAATTTTGGTAGTCCCACGGTTTTTTAGTGTCTAAATGGAAGAATTTTGGTAGTCCCACGGTTTTTTAGTGTTGAAACGGAAGAATTTTGGTAGTCCCACGGTTTTTTAGTGTTGAAACGGAAGAATTTTGGTAGTCCCACGGTTTTTTAGTGTTGAAACGGAAGAATTTTGGTAGTCCCACGGTTTTTTAGTGTTGAAACGGAAGAATTTTGGTAGTCCCACAGTTTTTTAGTGTCTAAATGGCTGAATTTTGGTAGTCCCACGGTTTTTTAATGTTGAAACGGAAGAATTTTGGTAGTCCCACGGATTTTTAGTGTTAAAACGGAAGAATTTTGGTAGTCCCACGGTTTTTTAGTGTTGAAACGGAAGAATTTTGGTAGTCCCACAGTTTTTTAGTGTCTAAATGGCTGAATTTTGGTAGTCCCACAGTTTTTTAGTGTCTAAATGGCTGAATTTTGGTAGTCCCACGGTTTTTTAGTGTTGAAACGGAAGAATTTTGATAGTCCCACGGTTTTTTAGATTTGAGACGGAAGAATTTTGGTAGTCCCACGGTTTTTTAGTGTCTAAATGGAAGAATTTTGGTAGTCCCACGGTTTTTTAGTGTTAAAACGGAAGAATTTTGGTAGTCCCACGGTTTTTTTAGTGTCTAAATGGCTGAATTTTGGTAGTCCTACGGTTTTTTAGTGTCTAAATGGAAGAATTTTGGTAGTCCCACGGTTTTTTAGTGTTAAAACGGAAGAATTTTGGTAGTCCCACAGTTTTTTAGTGTCTAAATGGCTGAATTTTGGTAGTCCCACGGTTTTTTAGTGTCTAAATGGAAGAATTTTGGTAGTCCCACGGTTTTTTAGTGTCTAAATGGAAGAATTTTGGTAGTCCCACGGTTTTTTAGTGTTGAAACGGAAGAATTTTGGTAGTCCCACGGTTTTTTAGTGTTGAAACGGAAGAATTTTGGTAGTCCCACGGTTTTTTAGTGTTGAAACGGAAGAATTTTGGTAGTCCCACGGTTTTTTAGTGTTGAAACGGAAGAATTTTGGTAGTCCCACAGTTTTTTAGTGTCTAAATGGCTGAATTTTGGTAGTCCCACGGTTTTTTAATGTTGAAACGGAAGAATTTTGGTAGTCCCACGGATTTTTAGTGTTAAAACGGAAGAATTTTGGTAGTCCCACGGTTTTTTAGTGTTGAAACGGAAGAATTTTGGTAGTCCCACAGTTTTTTAGTGTCTAAATGGCTGAATTTTGGTAGTCCCACAGTTTTTTAGTGTCTAAATGGCTGAATTTTGGTAGTCCCACGGTTTTTTAGTGTTGAAACGGAAGAATTTTGATAGTCCCACGGTTTTTTAGATTTGAGACGGAAGAATTTTGGTAGTCCCACGGTTTTTTAGTGTCTAAATGGAAGAATTTTGGTAGTCCCACGGTTTTTTAGTGTTAAAACGGAAGAATTTTGGTAGTCCCACAGTTTTTTAGTGTCTAAATGGCTGAATTTTGGTAGTCCCACGGTTTTTTAGTGTCTAAATGGAAGAATTTTGGTAGTCCCACGGTTTTTTAGTGTCTAAATGGAAGAATTTTGGTAGTCCCACGGTTTTTTAGTGTTGAAACGGAAGAATTTTGGTAGTCCCACGGTTTTTTAGTGTTGAAACGGAAGAATTTTGGTAGTCCCACGGTTTTTTAGTGTTGAAACGGAAGAATTTTGGTAGTCCCACGGTTTTTTAGTGTTGAAACGGAAGAGTTTTGGTAGTCCCACAGTTTTTTAGTGTCTAAATGGCTGAATTTTGGTAGTCCCACGGTTTTTTAATGTTGAAACGGAAGAATTTTGGTAGTCCCACGGATTTTTAGTGTTAAAACGGAAGAATTTTGGTAGTCCCACGGTTTTTTAGTGTTGAAACGGAAGAATTTTGGTAGTCCCACAGTTTTTTAGTGTCTAAATGGCTGAATTTTGGTAGTCCCACAGTTTTTTAGTGTCTAAATGGCTGAATTTTGGTAGTCCCACGGTTTTTTAGTGTTGAAACGGAAGAATTTTGATAGTCCCACGGTTTTTTAGATTTGAGACGGAAGAATTTTGGTAGTCCCACGGTTTTTTAGTGTCTAAATGGAAGAATTTTGGTAGTCCCACGGTTTTTTAGTGTTAAAACGGAAGAATTTTGGTAGTCCCACGGTTTTTTAGTGTCTAAATGGCTGAATTTTGGTAGTCCTACGGTTTTTTAGTGTCTAAATGGAAGAATTTTGGTAGTCCCACGGTTTTTTAGTGTTAAAACGGAAGAATTTTGGTAGTCCCACAGTTTTTTAGTGTCTAAATGGCTGAATTTTGGTAGTCCCACGGTTTTTTAGTGTTGAAACGGAAGAATTTTGATAGTCCCACGGTTTTTTAGATTTGAGACGGAAGAATTTTGGTAGTCCCACGGTTTTTTAGTGTCTAAATGGCTGAATTTTGGTAGTCCTACGGTTTTTTAGTGTCTAAATGGAAGAATTTTGGTAGTCCCACGGTTTTTTAGTGTTAAAACGGAAGAATTTTGGTAGTCCCACGGTTTTTAGTGTCTAAATGGCTGAATTTTGGTAGTCCCACGGTTTTTTGTGTCTAAATGGAAGAATTTTGGTAGTCCCACGGTTTTTTAGTGTTAAAACGGAAGAATTTTGGTAGTTTGACGATTTGGAAGAGTTTTGGTATTTCTACAGTTTTCTAGTATTGAAAATGAGAAAGTTTAATAGTTTTTTGGTTATTTAGTATTTTATCAACAGGGAGCCGAGATATAGAACATCAAAGATATACTTGTTCTTCACGGACAATTATCTTGACATGATTTGAGGGTAAGTATTGGCAAAAACAAACACTGTTTACATTTTGCTTTCCCCGAAGTCTACGGTTGAGAACGTGAGCAACATGGGTTTCTTATGTAGTTCCGTTTTCCTTTAGTCTTTAGGTAGAGAGCAAAATGTAAAATAGATAAGTATTAAACAAATTAAAAAACCAATTTTAAATTTTACGTTCAATAATTACTAAAATGCATGTTAAAGACCTCCTTGCGTCTATGTAATCCTGATACAGAACCTAATACTTGAAAATTTTTTGAACAAAATTTTACTTTTATTAATAAAAATAAAGTTATTCTAAAAGTAATAAAACTTACAGGGAAGGCTATAATTGAGCCGTAGATTATGGGAAAAATATTATTTTTGCAATCGGACTGCAGGGAGCCGAGTTACAGCTTGTCAAAGATCTCTTCGCGCTTATGTGATCCTGATACAAAACCTAATATTTCAAACCTATTCCAACAAAACTTCATGTTTACTTTTGGTGGGTGCTTCCTATTTAGGGAATTGATAAAATAATATTTTTTTCATAATCTAAAGCCTAAATATAGCCTATCCTGTTATTTTTTACAATTATAAAATTACTTAATTTTTTAATTTTTATTGACAAATTTGTTCAAATAGGTTTTAAAAATTAGGTTTTGTACCAGGTTTACAGAAACGAGAAGAGATCTTTGATGTTCGATATCTCGGCTCCCAGCAGTCCGATTGCAAAAATATGATTTTTCCCATAATCTACGACTTAATTCAAACCATTTCTATCATTTTTATCATGTTTGGAATAACTAATTTTTTTAATAAAAGTGCAATTTGATTTTGATATATCTCGAGAACGGAAGCAGTTACGGAGGTGCCAAAGGTAGCTTTGGATTCCTTAGATGATGAAGAATCGATTAAGATTAAGTTGTAAAATTGAAATTTATGTGAAAAACTTTTGCAAATTTTTTTGAAAAATTTCCAAAAATCCGTCTATTGTTAATTGTTTTTAAAATGCAATGCAATTTAAAACCCTCCGATTCAAACATACTGGGCCTTTTTTTCGATTGGACCTTCCTGGGCCAAGATATTTAACTTTGAAACTAGAAGGAACGGTTCAATCGCAAAACGGACAAATTACCTGGGTCTTAGAATGTGACGGACAATACAAAGCCGTGAAAAAAAATTAATTTAAAACTATTTTAAGAAAATTTAATACAAACTTCTGGTGGAGGCGCCGGGCTATAAGTATAAATTTTTAATTCGTTCTAAATCAATTTCTTTTCACGGCTTTGTATAGTACGTCACATTCTAAGAACCAGGTAATTTGTTCGTTTTGCAATTGGACCGTTCCTTCTAGTTTCAAAGTTAAATATCTCAGCCCAAGAAGGTCCAATCGAAAAAAAGACCCAGAATGTTTGAATCGAGGGGTCCATAGAGCATTTTATATACAGTTTACAAAAATCAAATTTTTAAATTTTTTTTTAAAATTTTCAAAAATATTCTAAATTTTTATCAAAAAATTCAATTTTACAACTTAGCCCTAATCGATTCTTTATCATCCAAGGAATCCAAAGCTACCTTTGGCAACTCCGTAACTGCTTCCGTTCTCAAGATATATCAAAATCAAATTGCACTTTTATTAAAAAATTAAGTTATTCCAAACTCGATAAAAATTATAGAATTGGCTATAATTAAGTCGTAGATTATGAGAAAAATATTATTTTTGCAATCGGACCGCAGGAAGCCGAGATATTGAACATCAAAGATCTCTTCTCGTTTCTGTGATCCTGATACAAACCTAATATTTAAAACCTATTCGAACAAATTTGTCAATAAAAATTAAAAAAATTAGGTTATTTTAAAGTTGTAAAAAATAACAGAAACGGCTTTATTTAGAATCTAGATTATGAAAACAATATTATTTTATTAATTCACTAAAAAGGAAGCAAATTATAGAAAAAATATGAAACACCCACCAAAAGTATACATGCAATTTTGTTCGAATAGGTTTCAAATATTAGGGTTTGTACCAGGATCACAGAAACGAGAAGAGATCTTTGATGTTCGATATCTCGGCTTTCTGCAGTCCGATTGCAAAAATAATTTGTTTCCCATAATCTACGACTTAATTATAGCCAATTCTATCATTTTTATCAAGTTTGGAATAACTTAATTTTTTAATAAAAGTGCAATTGATTTTGATATATCTTGAGAACGGAGGCAGATACGGAGTTGCCAAAGGTAGCTTTGGATTCCTTGGATGATAAAGAATCGATTAACGCTAAGTTGTAAAATTGAAATTTTTATTAAAAGTTTTTGCAAATTTATTTAAAAAAATTTAAATTTTTTCCAAAAATCCGTCTATCGTTAACTATTTTTAAAATGCAACACGGACCCCCCGATTCAAACTTACTGGGTCTTTTTTTCGATTGGACCTTCTTGGACCGAGATATCTAACTTTGAAACCAGAAGGAACAGTCCAATCGCAAAACGGACAAGTTACGTGGGTCTTAGAATGTGACGGACTATACATAGCTGCTAAAAAAAAGTTGAAAAGTTGAAAAAAAAATTAACAAAAAATAATTTGTGGTGGAGGCGCCGGGTTCTTAAATTGATTTGATTATATCTCGATAACGAAAGCAGCTACGGAGCAGCCAAAGGTAGCTTTGGATTTCTCGGGTGACAAGGAATCAATTGAGGTTAAGTTGTAAAATTGAAATATTTAAGAAAAAATTTTGAAAATTTATTTATAAAATTTTGAAAATTTTCCAAAAATCCGTCTATCGTTAACTGTTTTTAAAATGCAACACGGACCCCCCGATTCAAACTTACTGGGTCTTTTTTTCGATTGGACCTTCTTGGACCGAGATATTTAACTTTGAAACCAGAAGGAACAGTCCAATAGCAAAACGGACAAGTTACGTGGGTCTTAGAATGTGACGGACTATACATAGCAGCTAAAAAAAAGTTGAAAAGTTGAAAAAAAAAATTAACAAAAAATAATTTTTGGTGGAGGCGCCGGGTTCTTAAATTGATTTGATTATATCTCGATAACGAAAGCAGCTACGGAGCAGCTAAAGATAGCTTTGGATTCCTCGGGTGACAAAGAATCAATTGACGTTAAGTTGTAAAATTGAAATTTTTAAGAAAAATTTTTAAAAATTTATTTAAAATATTTTGAAAATTTTCCAAAAATCCGTCTATCGTAAACTGTTTTTAAAATGCAACACGGACCTCCCGATTCAAACATACTGGGTCTTTTTTTCGATTGGACCTTCTTGAGCCGAGATATTTAACTTTGAAACCAGAAGGAACAGTCCAATCGCAAAACGGACAAATTACGTGGGTCTTAGAATGTGGCGGACTATACATAGCTGCTAAAAAAAAGTTGAAAAGTTAAAAACAAAAATTTACAAAAAAAAAACTTTTGGTGGAGGCGCCGGGTTCTTAAATTGATTTGAATATATCTCGATAACGAAAGCAGCTACGGAGCAGCCAAAGGTAGCTTTGGATTCCTCGGGTGACAAGGAATCAATTGAGGTTAAGTTGTAAAATTGAAATATTTAAGAAAAATTTTTGAAAATTTATTTAAAAAAATTTGAAAATTTTCCAAAAATTCGTCTATCGTTAACTATTTTTAAAATGCATCACGGACCCCCCGATTCAAACATACCGGGTCTTTTTTTCGATTGGACCTTCTTGGACCGAGATATTTAACTTTGAAACCAGAAGGAACAGTCCAATCGCAAAACGGACAAGTTACGTGGGTCTTAGAATGTGACGGACTATACATAGCACCTAAAAAAAAGTTGAAAAGTTGAAAAAAAAATTAACAAAAAATAATTTTTGGTGGAGGCGCCGGGTTCTTAAATTGATTTGATTATATCTCGATAACGAAAGCAGCTATAGAGCAGCCAAAGGTAGCTTTGGATTCCTCGGGTTACAAGGAATCAATTGAGGTCAAGTTGTAAAATTGAAATATTTAAGAAAAATTTTTGAAAATTTATTTAAAAAATTTTGAAAATTTTCCAAAAATCCGCCTATCGTTAACTGTTTTTAAATTGCAACACGGACCCCCCGATTCAATCATACTGGGTCTTTTTTTCGATTGGACCTTCTTGGACCGAGATATTTAACTTTGAAACCAGAAGGAACAGTCCAATCGCAAAACGGACAAGTTACGTGGGTCTTAGAATGTGACGGACTATACATAGCACCTAAAAAAAAGTTGAAAAGTTGAAAAAAAAATTAACAAAAAATAATTTTTGGTGGAGGCGCCGGGTTCTTAAATTGATTTGATTATATCTCGATAACGAAAGCAGCTACGGAGCAGCCAAAGGTAGCTTTGGATTTCTCGGGTGACAAGGAATCAATTGAGGTTAAGTTGTAAAATTGAAATATTTAAGAAAAAATTTTGAAAATTTATTTATAAAATTTTGAAAATTTTCCAAAAATCCGTCTATCGTTAACTGTTTTTAAAATGCAACACGGACCCCCCGATTCAAACTTACTGGGTCTTTTTTTCGATTGGACCTTCTTGGACCGAGATATTTAACTTTGAAACCAGAAGGAACAGTCCAATCGCAAAACGGACAAGTTACGTGGGTCTTAGAATGTGACGGACTATACATAGCACCTAAAAAAAAGTTGAAAAGTTGAAAAAAAAATTAACAAAAAATAATTTTTGGTGGAGGCGCCGGGTTCTTAAATTGATTTGATTATATCTCGATAACGAAAGCAGCTACAGAGTAGCTAAAGATAGCTTTGGATTCCTCGGGTGACAAAGAATCAATTGACGTTAAGTTGTAAAATTGAAATTTTTAAGAAAAATTTTTAAAAATTTATTTAAAATATTTTGAAAATTTTCCAAAAATCCGTCTGTCGTAAACTGTTTTTAAAATGCAACACGGACCTCCCGATTCAAACATACTGGGTCTTTTTTTCGATTGGACCTTCTTGAGCCGAGATATTTAACTTTGAAACCAGAAGGAACAGTCCAATCGCAAAACGGACAAATTACGTGGGTCTTAGAATGTGGCGGACTATACATAGCTGCTAAAAAAAAGTTGAAAAGTTAAAAACAAAAATTTACAAAAAAAAAACTTTTGGTGGAGGCGCCGGGTTCTTAAATTGATTTGAATATATCTCGATAACGAAAGCAGCTACGGAGCAGCCAAAGGTAGCTTTGGATTCCTCGGGTGACAAGGAATCAATTGAGGTTAAGTTGTAAAATTGAAATATTTAAGAAAAATTTTTGAAAATTTATTTAAAAAAATTTGAAAATTTTCCAAAAATCCGTCTATCGTTAACTATTTTTAAAATGCAACACGGACCCCCCGATTCAAACATACTGGGTCTTTTTTTCGATTGGACCTTCTTGGACCGAGATATTTAACTTTGAAACTAGAAGGAACAGTCCAATCGCAAAACGGACAAGTTACGTGGGTCTTAGAATGTGACGGACTATAGATAGCACCTAAAAAAAAGTTGAAAAGTTGAAAAAAAATTAACAAAAAATAATTTTTGGTGGAGGCGCCGGGTTCTTAAATTGATTTGATTATATCTCGATAACGAAAGCAGGTATAGAGCAGCCAAAGGTAGCTTTGGATTCCTCGGGTTACAAGGAATCAATTGAGGTCAAGTTGTAAAATTGAAATATTTAAGAAAAATTTTTGAAAATTTATTTAAAAAATTTTGAAAATTTTCCAAAAATCCGTCTATCGTTAACTGTTTTTAAATTGCAACACGGACCCCCCGATTCAAACATACTGGGTCTTTTTTTCGATTGGACCTTCTTGGACCGAGATATTTAACTTTGAAACCAGAAGGAACAGTCCAATCGCAAAACGGACAAGTTACGTGGGTCTTAGAATGTGACGGACTATACGTAGCTGCTAAATAAAATTGACCTTGAAAAAAATTCTTATCTTAACAAAATTTTATGTAAACTTTTGGTGAAGGTGCCGGGTTCTTAAATCGATTTTAACATATCTCAAGCAAGGAATAAGCTGCCAAGGGTAGTTGACCATGAAAAAAATAGTTATTTTGGTTTGAAAAGTTTTTAAATGTTAGGTTTTGTATCAGGATCACAGAAACGCGAAGAGATGTTTGGACATGCTGTAACTTCGTTCCATGTAGTCTGATAATTTTTATAATTTTTTTTCCATGATCTAGAGAGTAATTAAAGTTTTTCTTGCTATTTTAATGAATTTTAGAATAACTTTAATTTTTGTTGTAAAGTTTGAAATTGTTGGGTTTGTATCAGGATCACAGAAACGCAAAGAGATCTTTTTAGTAAACTAAATGTTACTTACCTTTCAATAACAACTTACCTTAATCTGAAGTTTAGTCGTAGGAAAGCAGAAATTTTCGCTAAATATTTAAAAAAATAGTGTATGAGGTAAAAAGACACAAGTTAATAATAATATATTTATTCAAAGTAGATAAAGTTTACAGACATATATATTAACAATCTCTGCACGCAGGCAAAGTATTATGTTTTTGGGCTTTAAATTAATGGTACAAATAACATTCAAAGTATGCAATAAAAAGAGTTGCACTTTTAATTAACCGCACTCACTAACACTGTAATATCGTCGAGGCGTCGTTGTTCACTAGAAGTCATCGCCAAGAAGGTCGTTGCTTCCGTATGGTTTGTCTCCTTTTCATATTTTGACCATTTTTTAGCAGCGGATGATTAAGCCACGTCCATTGCAGTTTTCTTTTTCTGTATTGGCCTCGTAGGTTAGTTTGAATGTTCTGAAAAAAAAAAAACAATTTAATTAAATCATTTTTTAATATAATAATCCTAGTACAGCGTGACCAATAGAATGTGTGAAATGTAAGCGCGAGAAAGATATAATTTTATGTATATTAAGTTGCCTAAGTACAAGACACCTTTGAGAAAAATTATGAACTACTAGTGCATTATAATTGCAAAAGATGGCGGCATCAGTGTAATGTTGGTTGCATACAGTAGCGTGGTTACAGCTACAAGTATCTCGAATGTGAATACTGCTACTTTACTATAAAATTATTAAAAAACGTTTGCTCGATTCTAAACAAATCGAATATTAGTTTATAAATGCAAATAACATCTTAGCTCACCTGTTTTCTAATGTAGTTTGTTCCTGTTCCAAATAATCAAACATGTGATGAAACTTTTACAATTGTTTTTTTTAAATAAAGCTTGGTTTATTTTATTAATTAGAAAATACATTTTGTAACATTGTATTGGTATTATTTTAGTTTTGGGCGGGCCTTGCATTCGTGTGATTTTATTTGATTAAATTTTTTAAATTAACAGCAACAAAAACCCCATGGCAGCCGCTGCTGTTTTATTATATTACTACACTGTACGATCGATTCTGTCTCGTTGTAGGCAACATTGACGACAAATGACAACCGGTTTGTTTAAAAAAAAATAACGATTATATACAAAACGAAATAGCAAGTGTCCAGCTGTTAATAATGGAAATGTTTCACCACTTTTCTTTCTTTTGTACTCAATACATTAATAAATTGCACTAATCACGACATTTCCAATTGAATATATAGTATCAAAACCCGTTTTGAAATTAGAAAACATTTTGCTAAGACACCTTAATAATATTTACATCAAATTAATTAAAAATAATAATGTAAGAGAGGCTAAGTTCGTTAAAAAATAAACAACAAATAATATCCGATTTTGCTTTTGTTATATTCCTATATATATATAAAACCGATCTTAGAAATATATACAATTTTATTATACGCCTGTTATTTTTAATTAATCGATTGATTTAATGATTTAATAATAATAATAATAGCGATATATGTATAGAATAATTTAACAAAATTATAATAAAAATGAAATGACTATATACTGTGAATATTTTATATATCTATATTTTTCTTTTATATATATACTATGTTCAATAAATACTGAGGTTTGAAGTTACGCGTATTTTAATTCTTGTGAAACTTCCCCAAAAATAATGGAAACAAAAAAACAAATTAACTTAAAAATTAACCGATTTGCCTATTACCTTTCATCATTCATCCGCCATTGGTACAATTCGTGAATTAATATAGCATGATTTTTGTTTTTATTTTGTTTAATTAATATTTCCCCTGGAACACTATCCGTGTTATATTAATTAAAATTTTTGTTTTTTTCCATCGCATTATTTTACGTTCAGCTAAAGTGAGCTTGGTGGGAAGCTCGTGGAGCTGTTGGAGTGCGCCAGACTCAACATCGAACCGGACAGGCTCCTGTCGTCATCGTACGTCTCCCTCGCCGCTTCAGCAATTGCAAGCGCACTGCAAACAAAAATTAATTAAATAATTATTTTGATTCATTTGCTACAAGAATTATGCTTTTACCTAAAGCCAAGACGGGCGGAATCGTTGTCAAATTCTGTCATCTGACTCTCCTGCTTTGCATGGAACTGCTTGATGCGTTCTGAACGCTCCTCTACAAACCTCTGCGTTTCGGAATTCATCTACAATTCAAATAGAATTAAACCATTTATAATTATTCCTAAACTTATAGATAGAACCTTTTGTTCAAGCAACGCGCGCCTCACTGAAACTCTTTCCTCAAGTTCCTTGCGTTCGCGGTCCCTCTGCACCTGAGCCTGCATCTTGTTTTTGCTTTGGTATGCCATCAGGATCTCCAGCTCGTAAGCCAAACGTTCCCTGAGTTGTTGGCATTCAGACTAAAATAAATAACAATCATTTTACAAATAGCTCAATCACTAAATGAATATTTACCTCTTGGCTCTCATCCAATCGCACAGCCTGCTTCTGCAACATCTCGACAATGCTGCTCTCATATTGATCACCAAGCAAAGCCAACTTGCGCCTCTGCTCCTCCTTCATTTTCTTTATCACCATCTTCTGTTCATCCTTGGAAGTCGTCGCCAATATCTGTGCTTTCAACGCCTTATATTGTTTCGTCTGCACCTTGCACGTGTCCCGGAACTGTTTCCGCACCATCATTTCTTTTTGCTACAAATAAAATAAATCTACAGTACAAATATGGAAGTCATTAATCATATTTACCTTAAGCGATTTTGGTTGTTGCTTAATCTCAAGCGCGTGCTTCTTGCGCAATTCGCGCTCCGCCCGCTTCATATACTCTTCTTGATTATTCAATTCGGTATCGTGTTGACTGCGTACTTGATCTTCTCTCAGTGCATGAACTGCTTTCTGTTGTCGGTATTCTAATTCCTGCGTTTTCTCATGGTGCCTTAACAACATGGCGTGCGCTTGTTCCAGCTGTTGTTGCCGCTTATTCAACTCCTCGCGCAATAGTTCCAGCTCCAAATTGTGATAGTTGAGTAGCTTTTTTCTACGGAATTTCCTAACCTCTAATTCGAGGTATTCTTTTTGGCCTCGCAGCAAGCGTTGCTCCTCCTGCGCCTCCACCAATTTCTGGTTGTCTTTTTGCGACTGTAGAGTGGCATCGCGTTGTCTTTTCGGTGTTGAATCGTCTTGCGATAACTCCCGCTTCCATCGTTCTTTATTGGCCTTATATTCCTTTTTGCAGTGAGTATCGAATGCTTTTCTATCCAATTCCTGTCTACCCATAATGTCTTTGGAAAGTTTCTTTTCAGCTAAAGTGTTTTGCTTCTGTTTCTTCTCCAATTCCTGTTGGTGTTTCACTTGAAGACGCTCGAGGTCGCGACTGAATGTTTGTAGTAAGGCTATGTACTCCTTGTCTAATTGGTTCTTATGCCTTTCCATTTCCATTTTGCATTGTTCTTCCAGCTTCAAGAGCGCACCTTGATGCTCGCGTCGCATGCGTTTGTAACCGGACATCTGTTCGTGCATCTCTTCCTGCATATGCTCCTTCGCTTGTTTCGTCACGATACTGGTCGTCCGGATCGTAGCGAAGTTGTTTGCTCCGTGATCGACAACTATTGCAACCGCGGCCGCATGGTTGGCACTTCTGTGTCTTCTCGTTGTTCCATCATCACCACCTATTAAATAATTTGTTGAATAAATCAGTTTCAAATTTTTTATTTGTAAATCTTACCAGCTGGTATGCTGTTGGTGCTACTCGACTGACTGCTAGCAGAAACACCGACGCTGTGTACACTGTGTTCTGATGTTACGGAATTGCTCTTTGAGCTATCACCACCCGTATGCTCGTCAGGTGTATCATCCACATCCCCTAAAAAATAGAAAAAAAATTTAATAATCCCCACAATATGCGAGCGAGCTTGGCTCCGGCTAGCTACAGTGATCCCAGAACAACGTGGCCAGTATACTAGGCAACTTAATATATACACAAAGACTGTTTTTACTCGCGTTTACTTTACACACATGTACCAGTATTACTATATCTATAGCTAACGTTTACAAATTATATCAATTCGGAAACAAATTGAACAAAACTAAAGTAGAGCTACTTTAGGTTGCATGAGATGCTAAAACGAGTAACGACAATAGTTATTGTAATTTTATGTAAATTGTCTCCAAGACCAGTGAGATGCTAGGTATACTGATGAAGGGTGCATACCCTGAAACACCAGTGTAGAAGAAATTTACATAAAATACATTACATTAACATCAAAACACTTACCAATGGTACTTTCAGTCTCATCGACCATGAGGATCTTCTTCATTTTCCTATAGTTAAGGTTGTCCAGTTCGCGAACGGCCGCCTTAGTACGTTGTATGAGGTCTACGAGGACGTTCCCTGAACGGGGCCTCGCGATGAACTGGTGCTTGAGTAGGTGCGTCGATGACGGCCTGTTCGACGGCGATTTCTAATTCAAAATCAAAATTGTAAAAATTTGAACAAAGCTAAAGATTGATACTACTAACTTGTAAACAGGCCTCAACGAAGTGCCGGAAGACCTCCGTCCAGTCGGCCGACTGCAACGTCGGCGTGTCATTTTGAGCGATGTGATAAAGAGCGGACATGGCGTTCAGATTAAAATAGGGCGGCTTCCGTTCGGCCAATTCTATACATGTGATGCCTAGCGACCAAACGTCCACCTTACCGTCGTACTGTCCTTCGTCCATGGCGAGAATCACTTCGGGTGCCATCCAATACGGCGTGCCGACGAACGAATTCGCCGGACATTTCACAGACGCACTACCGAAATCGGCTAACTTTACCACGCCGTTTTCCGTCAGGAGGATATTACCCGCCTTCACGTCCCTGTATTGCAAACAAAATCAAACTAAATATCATATAGGTTCGTGCAGTTATATAGATAATCGCTAACAAAATCAAACATTGCAATCTATGTTTCTGTCTTATAATTCGTCTATCGCATTAATATTCGACTACACAAGCAAACTATTGCCGTACGATTTGTATTCGTCCAGTACCGTGTGATTCGACAAGCTAAAAGCTCAGCTACACTTCACTGCTTTTGTGCTATAACAAATCATAGAAGTGGGAGTGATGCGGATGCCGAAACGCAACTGCAGCTTCAACGTGGATTACCGTGACAAAGTGAGTTGTAACCATGGTGGTTACAACTGAGACTACAAACTTTAGAACGCACAGACATCTACTGGAAAAACAAACTGCGTCTGCAAGCAAAAAGTTACTTATAACTGACAAAGCCGTACGAAGTTGATAACAGAAGTGAACCCACCACAATCAAGAAACATGTCCGGATACATTTACCGGACAAACCATAAAACTGTGCAAGAAACCCCGACCAAGTCGCTTGCCACACGGACACCGCAAGACCAAAGAATTTGAGACGCCACCAGTTCGCTAACTATAAAGGCTTGAGCAAATATCTGGCGCCTATATTCATCTATCACTACAGAAAAGCATACGATGACAAGCTGATGACCACATTACCTCGACATGCCCGGACATCTCACATTCCTGATGAATATATTCAAGCCTTATCGAAGCCCACAAGTATACCGCAGGTCACGACCGAATAAACGAACTCCCAAGAGTAGCATTAAATCTAATAGCGACAAATGCAAACCCCAAGTACATATGCAACCCACAAGAAACATACTTAGAATGCAAAGCCTTAAAACCCACCAAGGGTCATGTGAAACCGCCAAAGAATACTTGGTCACCAAGCGGGATGATAAGAGTGCACTTGCCCGGATTAGAATAGCCATCGATAGTACAAACCCTCCAACTGCTACAGTAAACGCAAGATTGATTAAAGCACAAGCGCTTCTCCACGCTAAGAGCAGAGGAAGTTGAGATGAAAAAACCAGTAAGACTACACGATTTTATCATCCTAGAAAAGAATATGGAATACGCAATCCAGACACCACAAAGTATGCCGAAGAACAGGGCGTACCATGCTCAATAAACACAAGAGACAGCAGAAAAGTTCCTGAACCACGCAGCCTTAAGACGTATTCACTTCCCGCACATGAACGAGGTAACCATGACACAATAGCTCCGATACGTACTCCCAACCACGACACAGAACACAATAATGCGTATAGAGTTATCTACATGATCGCAGCTGCTCAACCAATGAGGACAAACTACGCCGCAGACGACGACCAAAAACCCGGATAGTCGCTCAACACCGCAATAGAGGTCAGTCCCGCCTCACCGATTGCCGCAACCACGTCATCCGCTGCAAACGCAAGCCCTCAGAATAATACAATTAGAACTCCGGCTTCGTGAACAAGAAGAACAGATTCAGAAAGAAGAGAACAAAAGACACTGAACAAACCCAAGAAAGGAGCAGAACCCCCGCCGACGCTAAAGAACAAATCCCAAGATAAGATAAGTATGAGAAGAAGAAGAAAAAACATATTCAACTCGAAGACACCTGCCAAGGAGCAGAATAAACTCCCAGCCAGCAAAGACCGAGACTTATGCAGGCACCACTAGACAAACCTCTAGAGAACCCTATGAACAAACAAGACCCGGAGAATAAAACTGATGTCGCAGAACCATCCCCAATCGAACCAAATAAAACCCAGAAGCCAAAGTCCAGCAAATGCCTGGATACTAAAAACCAAAAGATAAGTGAGAAAAAAGTAACCTTACAAATCGAACAAGACATAGAAGAAGTAGGAGAAGACTGTCCGTCCCCGACTTAGCCAATCCAATCGTCAAACACCAGCGACAGCGTGGTTCCCCTCAATAAACATCCAAAGCAAAAAAAAAACAAAAGTCTCCGAGGATCATCGCGACTCCCACCTTAGCACGTAGTCACGAGCGACCAAAAAAAGGCCCAAAAATACAAAACCAGACCAGCAATCAACAGAAGATACCTAGTAAACTGAGTTACACGCAATGGCTGCGGGCCAGCGCAATCATCAAGAAGACAGAAACTCGTAAAAACCGACGACCAAACCCGAAAAAGGAAAGAAAAAGAAGAAAGAAAAGTACAAATAGACCCGACCAGACTAGCGACCGACAACGGGAGGCCAAAAACACATAAACCAAAGCTGAGGTCAGCATCAATGCTATAAAGATGGACAAGCCACCCACCAAAAGAAAAAGGTTTTGGGCAAGAATGGTAAACCTCTAACCACCACCTTGAATAGAAGAACCCCTTGCCACAAAAGCTCCCGACCCCAAGAACGCGCCAGTACCTGGCTCAAGAGAATGTATCCCCGAACTCTCATCATAGCCAGCCCCTCAGGGAACTGCAAAGAACAAAAAAACCTATCGTGTAGACGGACGCCAAACAACAAGCGTTTGAAGCCGTGAAAACCACACTGTCTCGATCTCTCCAGTTAGCCAGACTCAGACAAGATATACCGTTTATCCTCCAAACAAATGCTTGTGATCTAGGTCTTGAAGCTGTATTATAGCAAGATGTGAACAACCAAAAGCACGTTGCGTCTTATGCCAGTGCAAAACTTACAGAGCCTCAGTAAAAGTCTGGCGATCGTGTGAGCAGAAGTAAAGAAATTTGGGAAAACAAACCTTTCAAACTGAGAAGCGACAATAGGTCTTTAGTCTGGCTGAACAACTCAATCAATGCCAAAGCCAAACTGAGTCAGTGGTCGCTAATTTTACAAGAGTTTACGTTCACTGTGAAACATATTCCAGAGAGTACCAACATCCTACCAGAAGTCCAGGAGATAAATTAGTACTCAGCCATAGAAACCAATGATCGGCTCTTACTGCCCAAAAACACCAACAACCAACCGACATTCAGCAGCCTTATCAGAACACTCGCCAGCTCCCATCCGTCACACAAAAAAACGCTCCAAGCTAACCTACTCGAACGTGAGACTCTAGCGGAAATGGTACGCTGATGCCAAAAGGAACGCCCACAAACCAGAGGCATCATCTAAAGATACCAGGAACGTCTAACGGACCCAGATGGCTCTAGAGATACGAAGATGGGGTATCAGTTAGGTGACCACGGCAAACTGCTTCGCACCTCCTCAGGATGGGAACAACTCTCAGTACCACCAAAAGCAAGACAGAAAGTTTTAAAGCACCACCACGATACCCATAAGGCAATCCTACGGTTATACCATTGGCCTGTAGGTCAAGCAGACGTGAAGGCCCATATCCGCCGCTGCCAAACGTGCCCCTAAACAACCAAAAGCCTGTCGCAACCTACAGGAAAACCATGAGAACGCGTGGCAATAGATTACATAAAACCCTTTAACACAACCCGATCAAAAAACAAGGTGGCCCTCACCATCATGGATCTACGCGATGGGTCGACGCTGTGCCACTGCCTTCAGCAACCAGTAAAGTCACCATCTAAACCCTCGAAAACCAGTTAGTCCATAGATTCGAAAACCAGTTAGTCCACAGATGGAAATACTCCTGTCAAATAATGGCCCGCAATTCCAAAGCCAAACTTTCAAGAACATCATGCAAAGATGGAAGCATACAACCGCCACTTAACACCCCCAGGCAAATCCAGTCGAGCGGCGTCAAGCAGAGCTCAAGAAGTCCATTCGATCATTGATAGAGAAACACCCGAGGAAGCATTGAGACGAGCTGTTACCACCCGCAATCTACCATAACAACCGCCATCGGTTCTACTAGACCACAACCTGGGAGACCAAAAAGCTAGGATGCCCAACCGAGCAATTACTTGATCCAGACAGAAGACTACAAGAGGCAAGACATCGCCTGGCCTCATACAGGAAGAAAATGTACCCGCGAACGGCCAATGTACGGACCTACGCACAAGAAGACCATATAATAAAGACCGATTTTTCGACCAAATGAACAGTTAGTCCTGAACAGTCATTCGGAGTAGTAAGTCAGTGTGAGTTCAAGTATGATGTAATAGTGAGTGTAAAGTGATACCGGACATGTCCGACACCCAACAATTAATGCCTAATGACGACCCTCACACCATGTCCCCCGCCATGGAAAGACTCACGAGGCAAATTTCAACACCAACGCCGGCTCAACACACAGCTCTCGAAAGTATTGCACTTCCCGCCTTCGCAGCAGCAATTCAGAACGACCACTTAGGCGGACATTGCGCATAACCTGAGAGTTCCCAATCCCTGAAGAACTCGACCAGGCAATCTATGCCACCGTAGATCAGACAAGAGCTTTCCCACAAAAGCTTAAAGATCACTCCTCACTCGGAAATCCTTTCCGGGGAGTCCCCCAAGACCCAATGCACATCACAACCGGGCAACAAATAAACAGAAACATCCGAGAAAGAGTCCCGCTTCCGGGCGGACACCCATCGGCCGAAGCCGATGCAACCATTGCATGCATCCTCCGCGAGTCAACTCCAGAAGACCGGGAGAGCGGCGACAGAGGTGTCCCAGGAGGAAGAAAAAGACTTCTTCAAGACACGATACCTGCATCACAGACCCCTCTCGAGCGGCGATTCACGCACTCGGCCATACTCGATTTTCTCCGCAAATCTCTCTCCGAGCCCAGACGTCAAAGCAGCAACAAAGTACCTTATAAGAAACCCTGTTACAGAGAAAGTGTGGGACAGCCGCTGCCACCGCTACTCGCCGTGCAGCACCTCTACCCAACCACTGCCCTTACCAACAAACTTGTTCTCCAGAGACTACCAGAGATCAGGTGTCGTTTATCTAAGACATCTAATTAATAGAACACTGGGGACCTGAAACTACGTTCAACCAAGTTGGAAAAGACAAAAGTTTCTAACAAATACCAAAAACAACATCACCGTTGGTAATTCATCAACCCGCGCACCCGAATCGCCGCCACCAGGCGATAAACGCAGAGCTAAGCGGCAACATTTACAGTCGCAGTCAGTCAAGACCAAGGAACCAACCAGCAAACAACAAACTGAACAACAATAGAGCTAAAATAGACTGAAGTTCACCGTCTCACGCTGCAGCTTCCCGACAAACACAAACAGTGCCGACGACGTCCACTAAGTTAGATCCCTCTGAAGATTCCAAAGCAGACCCTACACATCATCCTCGCTCCAAACCAAAACCATAACAGTTCTTAGTAAACTAGCACTCTGTGTGAGTGCGTATGAGATTTGTAAAATGCTTTACTCCAACATTCCGGTCATATTGGCCGAGAGCCGTTCACAAACTTAGATCAGCCGCCTCCGCAACCCTCGGAGACAGGCTGGTAACACGGTATACACCGCCCGACCACAGTTATGAACTATAGCCCTGCCCACCCGCCTTTACGTTTGGTATTTACAATCGCTCAATAGTCCATAAAACATCCCAAGACGCCATACATCATTCAACAAGACAACAGTACTTCATAAAATTCCCAATACACAAGAAACCTCTTCATAGAAGCCGACTGGAGGTAGCTAACACATAGTTCAACTCTCCATAGAATTTGTAATAATCACCACACCCCGTCATTGTCTAGAGAACCTGTAATTTTGGTTTTGTTGAAAGCGTGCGAGCGTAAAAAATGAGCCGGCCACGTTCGAATACAAGTCGTACGTAAAAAGTTCTACACTTCAAGATGTCAAAAATACTTGTTTTACTTCAAAATTTGAGAGCTTGTTAATAAAATTCAGTTTATATTAAAAAAATTCTAATTGAATGCTTGAATAAACTACTACTTATCTGGATCACCCTGTATATTACTCAATCTATTTTGTCAAAATTATGAACTCCCCTGTATACTAATTAGTATAGTAAAATCTATCTACTTGAATTTCTAACATAACATAACTTAATAACATCAAGTTTACCATCATCATGGATCACCCTGTATTATTTTTTTAATCAAAATTCTCCTGTAATTTAGTTTTATGATAACAAATCATGTGATTATGGGTAGAGTTGTATCCTTGGTTGTCCATGAAGTTGGTAACGAATTGTCAAGTGTTGTGAGCACAGTTTACAGTGTTGCAATTTTTCAATTTAGATTGATTGAGATTATTTGTTTCAATGTCAAATTTATAGGTTATATATTAAAATTACTATGAATTATAATATGTTATTTATACATTTAATAATTTGGCTACAAAATCAATAAAATATGATATGACTATAAGATAATGTGAGATTTGTCAAATTGTAGTTTATATATTAATATTACTATGATATTTTATTATTCATTAACTTGACTTATCAATAAAATATTGATAGCTATGACAATATAAAAATGTGAAGTTTGTAGGTTAAATGTTAATATTACTAACTGCAGTTTATTGTTAGTTATAAGACCATCTACTACTAATCTTCTGTGTATAAATGATCAACAAATTGTAATGCTCGCAAGAAAATTATCTCGGATGTCAGATCTATTTTTTTATATTTTGATGTTTCACATAATAATTGTGGGTGAATAGAATATTTTGATGTAATTTTTTTATTAAATAAATGAATTTTTGCAATTACTTTACATGATGCTAGATATATTTTTAAAAAACGACCTGTTTGAATATTTCTGGTATCATAATATATGAAGTAATTGCAAAAATTAATTTAATTAATAATATTTACATCTTCTATTAAAACAAAACATTGATTTATCTTATTAATTCTTCTTTATTTGACAACTGGCAACGCTGCTTGCCGTAATTTGTTATCAATTTCATGGACAACCAAGGATACAACTTTACCTGATTATGTAATACAAAATGTAATATTAAATGTTTGCCTCTTAAAGAAATACCCTGTATATTATTTAATGATTTGTTATACAAAATATTGATTTTACTCTAATTTAAGCCATTCTACCCGTAATAATGTTTATTATTTATATGCAAATCATAGAAACTATCTTGTATAAAAAAAATTAATTTCCATAATCATAGACCACCCTGTATATTAATGAATTTTGAAAGTATAGTTTGTTCGCGTTAAGACTGCAGTAGTAGTTGTTATGGCAACTGCGAAACAATGCTCTGGTTGGCTTAGAAGCCTGCCCAATTTACAATAGAATAACTACCAGATTTAAACAAAGCTACTTGTAATTGAATAAATTTAGTTTGGCAATTTTTACTATTTAATATTTATCAGTTTTTTGCGTTATTGTAACTAGGTTAACGAATTTGTAAATAATTATATGTATTTCAACTGTAAATTACATTTTTTGTTGATGACGTACAGTATAACCTTAAAAACTTAAATATGAGTAAACGTCATGCAATTCTAGAAATTCTTTTTAATAAATTTTAGTATTAAAAGTGACTAATATACATTTCTACTAAACATATTAATATTTATTTAAGATGCAATAAACTATATTGTTTCTGCTTTAAAGTTTTTAAATATTTTAAAATCATTTTATTATAATATAATAAACATAGTGAAGTTAGCTGATTTATAATACCAACGAGGACATGTTGCAATTACAGTTGTGTGACACTGACTTTATAAACCACTCCCATCACTGCAGTCTTATCGCGGACAAACTATAAATATAAATTTATTAAAATCACCCTGTATATTATATAATCATTTCAGATCACCCTGTATATTATATTAAACTTGTAATCATTTCAGATCACTCTGTATATTATTTAATCATGCTTTCAAACCAATTTGGATTTCCATGATTTCAATAAGAATAAATTTGTCAACAATCTCGTAACATAAATGATTAATTAAGATGTAAATACATATTATTTACCGATGTATCCGTCCTAAACTATGCAAATAACTTAATCCACTGAGTACGCCGTCGCATATGGCTGAAATCTCCTCCTCCCTGAGTGGCCGTTTGTGCACTTCAATAATATCCGAAGCGGATCCGACACAGTATTCCATAACAACCCATACGGTGTGATCCTTATCGCCCCGATAACATCCCTTATACTCAATCGTGTTGGGATGCTTGAGCTGTCGCAGGAATCTGGAAATGATTTCATTAGGAATCGTTTTTATGATCAAATGACAGTAGCTCACTTGATTTCCTTAAGGATGTCCTGCCACTTCTCCAGACTCTGTTTGCCCATATAGGACATCTTCTTGATGGCAACAATCTCTTTGGTGAGTAGACACCGGGCGTAGTAGACGGCCCCAAAGGATCCATGCCCAATCTCGCGCAGATCCTCGAAGATTTTATCCGGATCATGCTTGTGGAATAGTTCGGCG
This sequence comes from Tachinus rufipes, assembly GCA_963932245.1. Classification (NCBI taxonomy): domain Eukaryota; kingdom Metazoa; phylum Arthropoda; class Insecta; order Coleoptera; family Staphylinidae; genus Tachinus; species Tachinus rufipes. The sequence goes on from OZ010748.1 coordinate 93,562,025, forward strand.
ATCTCTGGGTCCTTCAGACTGCCCGGCCGTGGCACAGGAGCCATATTCATTAAACGTCTCAGGCGATCATCACTCGCACTGTAAATAATATTGTTGCTAATATTGTACACCCCAAAATTGCGGGGGTGGGCGCGTCCTGTGGGGTTGCGCGTGATGATGGGGGTGGGGGACCCCAGTGCGCGCTCCGCCCACGTTACTACTTACAGGCTATTTGGGAAGCTGGGGGGGCCGCGACGGGCCAGGACACTCGCTTATTTTTGTTTTTATTTTTTTGTTCTGTGTGTGTCTGTCTGTGTGAATACAAGATGGCTGATTTTTCAATCGGTCGGGTCGGTCTGTTCGCGGCCGCACACCGCTACACCCATCCTATTCGGGCTGCTATTCGCGTACACTGTGGGCAACAAGCGAGGGCCCCCGGCGCCGCACATCCACACACAAACACACCGTACGCGGCGGCTAGAATCAACCCGGGGAGTCTCCGAGGAAATACCACCCAAAAAAAAAACACACACACACACACTCACTTCAATCGACTGGCCGAACGATGTAGCTGTCAGTTTTTCACATGCAAGGGCGCAGTGCGGCGCCACCTTCACACCGCTTGTCCCAACATCAAATCGTAATTTCGAATCGGCACACACAAAACGCAATCACAGAACAATACCACTCACCCATCCGGCAATGCTTATCACGAATCCATTGCGATCGCTTTAATTATCACACTCGACCACTCAAATCTGACAGTCGAAGTTCATTAATCGTCCGTGAAGTTGGCTGCGGAATTAGCATGGACAACAACCGCTAACCAGAACAGATTTCGTTTTATTATAGATTTTACCCACGCAAAAACAGATTTCTGTAATAAAAATGCTAACAATTGACGCATAGAAGTCGCTAATTTAAAAATTTGTTGATTTACGCTCACCTCAGAATCATCAGTTTTTCAATGACATTAGTTTATTATAAAATATGAATGTAAAAAATTGTACATTAGGGTTATCTGCGCATCATCAAATATAATTAAAAAAAAAAACAGTAATTAGAATATTTTAAAGCCAATTACACTGTAATTTATTAAATAATAAAATTAAAATTAATAAGCACTACAGCACACAAAGGAAAGGCAAGTGATAGTAAATATTTTTAATAAAATATCATTGCAATATTAAGGTTATGGTTCGGAGCTTGAACTCAGAAACGGAATCCTATATTTGAGCTCTGTTTGAAGCAAATAAGGTGAGATTTTGCTTTAGTGCAACAGAAGCTCAGCTTAAGACGTAGTTTAAGATCTAGTTAGGGCTTGAGACATTGCTTTTGACAATTTATTTGTTCAATTTTCGACCATAAAACTATTAAAAACTGTAAAACTATTCATAAAACGTCAAAAATTACAAAATTTTATTTTTTAAATATAAAATAATTGACTACTACCACCTTCAATTCATTCACAAAAGATTCTTTAATAATATTGAATGTATATCTATAAAATCAATACTAATTTCCGCCTATTATTCTCTTGTTCCTGTAAGAATAGCAATTAATCGAATCCAATGTTGTAATAGACGCGCGTAACCATAGCAACCAATTCTTGTTGTCCATCGATTGTTTTTTGCTGTTATCGCAATGAAGTGGTGATGTTTTCCCGCGCGGACACAATGGTCAAGTGAACCATGGAAATTTACCATCTGGTTTTGCTACTTCTCTTTGGTTACTGCGATGGCAAATACGCTGAAGGGGAAATACACACTTACGAGGTAACAATTTAATCACAAATTCAATTAGTTTGTAATGCATATTTTTTTAGGACTGGATTTTCATAGCAAGATTTTGTTTCTTATCAGACGATGGTCAGTTTGAGTATTATATTGAGTACAATGAGGAGCAAGGGGCGCCCAATTTGCTCCTCTATTATGATGACGATAATCAATGGCCGGCTGTTTACAAATCGGACAAAGTAAGAGTAATTTCTTAGACAAGTATTTCACATTTCACCATCAAATTTGTTAAAATAAATTATGCACCTTCTACTTATCACTAACATGTGTGTTTACCTCACAAACAAGAAGATTATTTGTCAAAAAAGTTAAAAACAAAATTCTAAAAGCAGATAACACTCGTGATTAGTTCACTAACGGAATATGCTCCTCCCACTAACACAACAAGCTCCTCCCACTAATGCAGCAAGCTTTTACTTGCCCGACATGTGCTTTCAATATATTTTTAAATTAAAATGCACCAAATACAAGAATGAAATACTTTTAACAAAAAAGATAAAGAAATTGACAGTTATTAGCACCTCTCGTGTTCCTACAGCTAACAACAAGACTGACAGATGACATTAAACTTGAAGAGGGAATTGAGGTAATCAATTTCTTGTTAACAAACACTTGGGCGGGTGGGCGTAGACACAATTTATGAATATTGGGTGGGTAGTTTGATACAGTGTTCCCGCCCACCCGTCCAAGTGTTTGTCATAAAGGAATTGACAATTACTACCACCACTCGTGTTCCTACAGCTAAGAAAGAAGACAAAATGACTGACAAATATCATTTAACTTGAAGAGAGAGTTGACGGAATTAGTTTCTTGATAACAAATACTTGGGCGGGTGGGCGGAAACACCATACCAAACTACCGGCTCAATATTTATAAAGTGTGTTCCCGCCCACCCACCCAAGTGCTTGTCGTAAAGGAATTGACAGTTACTACCACCTCTCGTGTTCTTGCAGCTAACATACAAAACAAAATGACTGGCAAATGTGGTAAAACTTAAAGAGAGAGTTGACGTTGTCAATTTCTTGATAATAAACACTCGGGCGGGTGGGCGAGAACACAGTTTATGAATATTGGGCCGATGGTTTGATACAGTGTACCCGCCCACCCGTCCAAGTGTTTGTCATCAAGAAATTGACAGTTACTACCACCTCTCGATTTCCTGCAGCTAACAAACATAACAGAATGATTGACAGATTTCATTTAACTTAAAGAAGGAGTTTACTTATTCAATTTCTTTATGACAAACACTTGGGTGGGTGGGCGGGAACACAGTTTATAAATATTGGGCCAAAAGATAAGGTGTTCCCGCCCAAGTGTTTGTCATAAAGGAATTGACAGTTACTACCACCTTTCGTGTTCCTAAAGCTAACAAACAAGACAAAATTACTGACAGATGTCATTAAATTGAAGAGGGAGTTGACGTAATTAATTTCTTTTATAACAAACACTTGGGCGGGTGGGCAGGAACAAAGTTTATGAATATTGAGCCGGTAGTTTGATTCACTGTTTCCGCCCAAATGTTTGTCATAAAGGAATTGACAGTTACTACCACCTTTCGTGTTCCTAAAGCTAACAAACAAGACAAAATGACTGAAAGATGTCATTAAACTTAAAAAAGGAGTTGATGTAATCAATTTCTTGATAACAAACACTTGGGCGGGTAGGCGGGAACACAGTTTATAATTGTTGGGGCGATAGTTTTATACAGTGTTCCCGTCCACCCGCTCAAGTGTTTGTCATAAAGAAATTAACAGTTTCTACCACCTCTCGTGTTCTTGCAGCTAACAAACAAGACAAAATGACTGACAGATATCATTAAACTTGAAGAGAGAGTTGACCTAATCAATTTCTTGCTAACAAACACTAGGGCGGGTGGGCGGGAACACAGTTTATAAGTATTGGACCGGTAATTTGATACATTGTTCCCGCCCACCTGCCCAAGTGTTTGTCATAAAGGAATTGACAGACACTACCACCTCTCGTGTTCTTACAACTAACAAACAAGACAAAATGACTGACAGATGTCAATAAACTTGAAGTGAGAGATGACGTAATCATTTTCTTGCTAACAAACACGTTGGTGGGTGAGCGGGAACACAATTTATAAATATTCAGCCGGTTGTTTGATACAGTGTTCCCGCCTACCCGCCCAAATTTTTGTCATAAAGAAATTGACAATTACTATCACCTCTCGTGTTTTTACAGCTAACAAACAAGACAAAATTACTGACAGATGTCATTAAACATGAAGAGGAAGTTGACGTAATCAATTTCTTTATGACAAACACTTGGATGGGTGGGCGGGAACACTGTTTATAATTATTGGGCAGGTAGTTTTATACAGTGTTCCCGCCCACCCGCCCAAGTGTTTGTTATAAAGAGATTGACAGTTACTACCACCTCTCGTGTTCCTGCAGCTAACAAACATGACAGAATGATTGACAGAAGTTATTAAATTTAAAGAGTGAAGTTGACGTAATCAATTTCTTGATAACAAACGCTTGGGCGGGTGGGCGGGAACACAATTTAAGATTATTGGTCCAGTAGTTTGATACAGTGTTCCCGCCCACCCGCCCAAGTGTTTCTCATAAAGGAATTGACAGTTACTACCACTTCTCGTGTTCTTACGCTAACAAACAAGACAAAATGACTGACAGATGTCAATAAACTTGAAGAGGGAGTTGACGTAATCAATTTCTTGATAAATAACGCTTGAGCGGGTGGGCGGTAACACAATTTAAGATTATTGGTCCAGTAGTTTGATAGTGTTTCCGCCCACCCGCCCCAGTGTTTCTCATAAAGGAATTGACAGTTACTACCACCTCTCGTGTTCTTACAGCTAATAAAAAAGACAAAATGACTGACAGATGTCATTAAACTTAAAGAGAGAGATGACGTAATCAGTTTTTTGCTAACAAACACTTAGGTGGGTGGGCGGGAACACAATTTAAGATTATTGGTCCAGTAGTTTGATACAGTGTTCCCGCCCACCCGCCCAATTGTTCGCCATAAAGGAATTGACAGATACTACCACCTCTCGTGTTCTTACAACTAACAAAGAAGACAAAATAACTGACAGATGTCATTAAACTTGAAGAGGGAGTTGACGTAATCAATTTCTTGATAACAAACGCTTGGGCGGGAACACAATTTAAGATTATTGGTCCAGTAGTTTGATAGTGTTTCCGCCCACCCGCCCCAGTGTTTCTCATAAAGGAATTGACAGATACTACTACCTCTCGTGTTTCTGCAACTAACAAACATGATAGAATGATTGACAAATGTCACTAAACTTAAAAAGAAAGTTGACGTAATCAATTTCTTGATAACATACACTAGGGCGGGTGGGCGGAATCACAGTTTATAAATGTTGCCTTCCTAATCGATAATATTATCGGGCTCGGGCTCTCTCTCTCCCGTACATGTTTGAGGTTATGTGCTTGGACATGTCCCCTGATTGCGTTAGGCTAGTATCACAGCGGTAGACCGTCATAGTCACCTAGATGACTAGTTAGTTTGCTGTGCTTCTCCAGAGCGTCTTCTTTCTTCTTCTTCTTCTCAGTATTCTTGTTGCAAAAACGTGAAAGTATCATGCTTTCAATTACCCCACGTTGGGCGCCATTTTTTACCGGCTACGCTTCCGTAAGTGATAAGGGCGCGACCCTGTAAACCATTAAAAGAAATTTGTTGTCTCCCAAAACAAAGTTGCTCGGCAGAGAAGACGGTGTGGAGTAGTTCTCCCATATCGGTTCTTTGCGTTTGTGAGAGGTGCAAACGCAAACTAGAACTACCGAACGCAAAATTTTCCATCAAAATCTAGCACAAAAATCACCTTCTAAGGGCTTGACCAATATCACCCTGATAGACAGCGGAGCTAGTCAGAACTTCACCTAGATTGCATGAGACCAACTATGACGTCCAGTAAGCTAACCCCCACAACAAACCTAACCTAACCTCCACAACAAACCTAACCTAACCCCCACAACAAACCTAACCCCACAACAAACCTAACCCCACAACAAACCTAACCCCACAACAAACCTAACCCCACAACAAACCTAACCCCACAACAAACCTAACCTAACCCCCACAACAAACCTAACCTAACCGCCCCAACAAACTTGCGTCAATGGAAAAACAACCATTCCTACAAGCCCCGGACTTTAGGAAAGAAGTAATCTATTTGTGTGAGCCACGGGTGGCTCACACAAAATCAAGCACAACTACGTTCGACATCTCTTCCATTTTGAGTGCAACCCTCAAACCTAGCTGCCCACCATACTTGTAGCAAACATGCCTAAGCACGCGTTTTCTAACCATCACGGATTTTAGTTGAAAGCTTAGGACTACCTACTGTGATACACTGCATCAAACTAGTAGACACTATACCTCCTTACTGATCGGACCGTAAGCTTACAATGTCAAAAAGAAGGCCCTGATTTATAAACAAATGAGCGAGATGCTTTCTAAAGGCGTCATAAAGCCTTCCACCAGCGACTATTGCTCCCCAATGGTCATTATGAAAAAAAAAAAAGGGTAAACCGCGCCCTCAACACCGCCAGCCGCTCAACTGCCCAAAATCCAAAAAAAACTAAAAGATTTTGGAGCCACTGCAGTCTTCTCCAACTTGGACCTGACCACCGGGTGCTACCAGATAACCAGCAACGCCGGACGGGGCCACCTACCATGTCGAACACCCAAGACAAAGACAAAACCTACCGCAACCCACTGAGGGGCTACTACTGGCCAAGAATCTGAAAAGACGTCAAAGCGTACGTCCGAGGTGCATCACCTGTGCGTGGATAAAACCTGCAACAATCCCCCCCCCCCCCTTCTTAATAAGAAATGCTCAGGTGGATGGGCGGAAACTAAGTTTGAAACTTTTGGGCGTTAACCATGTATTTGCTATGCCCGCCCGCCCACCCAAATGTTGGTGATCCAAAAGTTAGATTATGCCTTCTCTCGCTGGTGTAAGTTATCATAAAGTTGAAAGAGTGACAAATCTAGTTTCTTAGTAAAGAAATTGATTACGTCTCTTCTCCCTCTTCAAGTATAATGGGGCGGAGTACATAGGATACTAACAATATTAGCTCCTCCCATCACTAACATAATTATCTGGACAAACTCGTCCTACTATTAAAGCAAGTTGCTCTTGCCACCGAAATAAGTTCTGCTATTAATAAAAGTTTCTAACACAATTCTTTTTATCATTAATGAACCAACTAACTGTATTAGCCCCTCCCACTACAAAATAATTGCTTTGCACTTGACTAAGACAAGTTTCTTTTCAATTAAAAGTAATCCTTTTCCTACCAACATTGCAGATTCCCATTATTACTACTTTTTCTTATTGTTTAGAACTGCAAAGACAGAGAAAACATCCTCATACCAATACAGAATCAATTGATCCGACTAGTGGCAAAACATCGCGAGCAATCCGGTTGCGTGTATTCACCAACCCAACCAACAACAGCGCATCCCAGATATACAGTAATTGTACCAACTTTCTCAACACGTCCGCACACGAAACCAACAATTCTGACAACGGAAGCACAACCATACAACACTACCTCAGGGACCATATCAACCGATGATACCAATACAACCATTCAAATATCATCAAGCACCACTCAGATACCAAGCACAATATTAGAGGTTAGTAAATTTGCAATGTTGCCATGTTTTGTTAATAATTTTTAATAGTTTAATGCAACCACATCGAGTCCAATTAAGAAAAGAGCTGCGCATTATCAAAGGATTAATAGGAATGTAGTCTGTAGGAATGCAAGAAGATTTCGCAGTGCTAGAGAAAGGTGGTGGTTTATAGCTGTAAGCAATTGTGGCGGGAAGGTAATATAATCTATTCAATTCCAAGATAGAGTAGATAATAATAATAATAATTCAAGACAAGGTTTGTAGAATCGAATCAATTGTCTGTGCTTGACTTATGTTCACGATCTATCTTAGAATTGAATATAGTATATTACAATACAATTTTCATTAGGGAAAAGGAATCCATTTAAAATACAAATTACTAATGACAAATGGACCTTCAGGAGATTACTGGCATGAACATTTCTCGGCTGATGAATTCTGTAAGTAATTATTTGATAAAACTCACTAATAATTAAGAAATATATTTAACAGATGTCTTGCCGGTACTGATGGCATTCTCGGTAGCCTACTCCTTCCTAATTCTGGCTATAGTGATTTGCTCCATTGAATTGAAATCGAGGCAGCTACTTCATTCCACTTACAAACTTTTCGTGTTGAGTGTACTGGTGCAATTTTTTGGAATCCTTTTCAAAAGCATGTCGTTTTTGAAGTATGCAGTCAATGGAGTAGGATCACCTAAATTGAAACTTTTTGGTTAGTAATAATAAATTAAAAAAATAGCAATTCAATCGGTTTAATTAATTTTAGGTGCCATGTTTATGGGAATGTCGGAAACGTGTTACTTATTGCTACTTCTACTATTGGCTAAAGGATATACCGTGACTAGAGGTCGCTTACCGTTAGCAGCTGGGATTAAATTGACCATTTTTATGTGCCTTTATGCAGTGACGTACATTTCGCTTTTCATTTATGAAGCTAAAGTAATTAATATTGTGTAAATTGCCTCTTTAAACTTCACATTTGTATTAATGATTCAAGGTATTCGATCCTGGTGAGGTGCTCTATACTTACGAATCTCCGGCTGGTTATGGGTTAATAATATTGCGAATCATTGCGTGGTGCATGTTCATCTATTCTACTATTTTTACACTTAAACATTATCCGGAAAAGGTATGATATTTTGACGCTTGTAGTCAAATTATTAGTATATCCAATCTTTTTCATAGGCAAACTTTTATTATCCGTTCAATGTGTTAGGCACATTATGGTTCATAGCCGGTCCAGCTTTCATAATAAGCGCAAACACATACATCGATAAGTGGGTCAGAGAAAGCGTTGTGTGTGCAGTCCTTCTATTCATAACCTTCGGTGGGCATCTAATGTTCCTGGTAGGATTTTTCGGGTTCGTTTGCTGCTTCACTAATTAAAATAATTTGCAGCTCCTGACTATGCCGTCGGTGGCCAACAAAAATTTCCCATATCACGTACGGACCACCCAAATCGGCGTTATGGAAATTACCGGTTTGTAGTTGTACCACAATTTCTTAATTTTAATTAATTCCATTTTTAGGTAATGCCGGTAATAGTTCCATAGAACAATTCGGACATCATGTTTATGAACCGACTGGTGGAAGCATGGAGCAGACTGTTATAGTACCGCTGAGTAGGCGCACAGAGGAAATTTTTGGTGGTTTGTATAGTCAACATCTGCATACCACTTTGGGACGAAGGAGTGATGAGATTGATAGGAGGACGGTGCGCAATGGGAACGATATGATTATGGAGAATGTGCTCAGCTGGTCTGTGGCCAAAAACTTCACGACTTTAGAAGTTGCTCATTTTGATAAAGTTGCACGCAGTAATTTAGGTACATATGAAATAAGCTGAAATAAACTCCTCCCATTATTAAAATAGTCAAAACAATAAACTTACCGTTACAGGTTCGGCCAGTGGAGCTCGCATCGAAGAAATCGTCGAAGATCCATCGCTACCGCCACCAAGTGCAACATCCGACATAACATCACAGCAGAGCGATATGAACGATTACATACGCGAAGTGCCGGTGGAACTTTTCACCATCAGCAAAATGGTCGTCACCAAAACAAACGTGCCGCGTCACGTCGATGACGTTGATTAGCTTTAATAAACAGAGAATTGGTGAAGGGGGAAAGCACAACCAACATATTTTATATAATAATATAGTTTAATAATAAAAGATTGATTAAAAACGCACCAAAAATATAGCTCTGTTTCAATTTATCACAGAATTTTGTAGAAAATTAAGGCACTTACAATTATTACATTCAACAACCGACCTTTTCCAAAGCGATTAAAACCTGCACCATCTCGGGTCGTTCTTTGGGTATCCTACTAACACACAACGTTCCATTACCGATCAAGCCCAAATAAATTTGATCGCCGCCAGCCACTCGACCGTCTTTCAACTCCAATACATTTTTACAATTAACAACGTGATCTTTGAGGAATTTATGTTCGCGCTTTTCAGAATAAGCCGATAGAGATGTTGCGATTTCGTACAAAACAACTCCAAAACTATACGTATCGACTTTAGTGGAGAATTTTTTCGCTCTTAAAAATTCGTCCGGTAAGTATGGTCGTGTTCCGTGGATACGGCTCACCGTTATGTGCGTGTAATTCTGATGCGGACCTTCACGGGCCAAACCGAAATCGCCGATACGCGGAGTGTCGTTGGGGTCTAATAAAATGTTGGCCGATTTGATGTCACCGTGTATTAGTGGCTTGTCGCCGATGGTGTGGAGATATTGTAATCCGCTAAAAAATATTAATCAGAATAAAATTAAACATAAATAGTATATTGGAAAAAAAGCATAAAATATGGAAATAAGTGGGATAGCTGGAAAGGAGAAAGAACTAGAAGAATTCGAGAAGAAAAACCAATAAAACTGTCAATTATGCTCAAACTACTCAATCAAAAAGTTTTTAACAAATTCAAATCTCAAAACTTTTGGGAGCAACTCCAAATTCTTTACTGTTATCATAAAAACACAATTTAAATCGTTATTTTTAACAAATTTACAGTTTAGAAGCAAATTATGCTCAAATTACTCAATTCAAAAATACTCTTCAGTAACTTTCTAACCAATGCAAGTCTTTTAAACTCAAAAATTCATAATAGTTTCGCTATAAACTCATTTAAATTGAAAATTAGAACAAAATTGAACTTTGGATGCTAATTAAGCTCAAACTACTAAACTCAAAAATACTCACCAATAATTTTTTGATCAATTCTATCCTTTTAAACTCTTAATAATTTTTCTATTAAATTGAAAATTTAAACAAAATTGTACTTAGGATGCAAATTAAACTCAAAAATACTCTTCAATATTTTTTTTTTCAATTCTATCCTTCTAAACTCAAAAACTCTAAAATTCTTGATAGTTTTTCTATTGAATTGAAAATTTGAACAAAATTGCACTTTGGATGCAAACTATGCTCAAACTACTCTACTCAAAAATACTCTTCAATAATTTTTTTGATCAATTCTATCCTTTTAAACTCAAAAACTCTAAAATTCTTGATAGTTTTTCTATTAAATTAAAAATTTGAACAACTTTTCTAATTGGATGCAAATATGCTCAAATTACTCAATTCAAAAATACTCTTCAGTAATTTCCTGACAAATTCAAGCCTTCTAAATCTAAAAATGCTAATAACAACTCAAAACTCTTAATAATTCGTCTATAAACTTAATTAAAAAGAAATTTAAACAAAATTGCTGTTTGGATGCAAATTAAGCTCAAACTACTCAATTCAAAAATACTCTTCAGTAACTTTCTAACAAATTCAAGCGTTTTAAATCTAAAAATTCTAGACGTAACTCAAAATTCTTATCAGTTTTTCTAAAAACTGAACTAAATTGAAAATTTGAACAAAATTGCATTTTGGAAGAAAATTATGCTCAAACTACTCAATTCAAAAATAAACATCAATATTTTGTTAATCAATTCTAGCATAACAGCTAACATACATGACAGAATGACTGACAGATGTCATTAAGTTAGAGTAAATAGATGACGTAATTAATTTGTTGATAACAAACACTCGGGTGGGTGGCCGGGAACACAGTTTATGAGTATTGGCTCGGTGGTTTGAAAAAGTGTTCCCGCCCGCCCGCCCAAGTGTTTGTTGTTAAAAATTAGGAGTTTCAATCACTTGACGCGTTTCTGCAGCAATAAAGACAAAGTGACTGACAGATCTCATTAAACTTAAAGAGAGAATTGAGGTAATCAATTTTTTGGTAACAAACACTCGGGTGGGTGGGCGGGAACACAGTTTATAAGTATTGAGCCGGTGGTTTAAAAAAGTGCTCCCGCCCGCCCAAGTGTTTGTTGTTAAGAAATTAGAAGTTCCAATCACTTGACGTGTTTCTGCAGCTAAGAAACATGACAAAATTACTGACAGATGTCATTAAGTTAGAGAAAAAAGGTGACGTAATTAATTTCTTAATAACAAACACTCGAGTGGGTGGGCGGGAACACAGTTTATGAGTATTGAGTCGGTGGTTTGAAAAAAATTTCCCGCCCGCCCGCCCCAGTGTTTGTTGTTACGAAATTGAAAGTTCCAATCACTTGACGTGTTTCTGCATCTAACTCACATGACAGAATGACTGACAGATGTCATTAGTTAGAGAAAAGAGGTGACGCAATTACTTTCTTGATAACAAACACTCGGGCGGGTGGGCGGGAACACAGTTTATGAGTATTGAGTCGGTGGTTTAAAAAAGTGTTCCCGCCCGCCCAAGTGTTTGTTGTTAAGAAATTAGAAGTTCCGATCACTTTGACGTGTTTCTGCAATTAACCCACATGACAGAATGACTGCAGATGTGATTTAGTTAGAGAAAAAAGGTGAAGTAATTAATTTCCTGATAACAAACACTCGGGTGGGTGGGCGGGAACACAGTTTATAAGTATTGAGCGGGTGGTTTAAAAAAGTGTTCCCGCCCGCCCGTCCAAGTGTTTGGCATTAAGAAATTAGAAGTTCCAATCACTTGACGTGTATCTGCAGCTAACACACAACAGAATGACTGACAGATGTCATTAAGTTCAAGAAAAGTGGTAACGTAATTAATTTCTTGGTAACAAACACTCGGGCGGGTGGGCGGGAACACACTTTATAAGTATTGAGTCGGTGGTTTAAAAAAGTGTTCCCACCCGCCCGCCCAAATGTTTGTTGTTACGAAATTAGAAGTTCCAATCACTTGACGTATTCTTACAGCTAAGAAACATGACAGAATGACTGACAGATGTCATTAAATTAGAAAAAAAAAGTGACGTAATCAATTTCTTGATAACAATCACTCGGGCGGGTGGGTGGGAACACAGTTTATGAGTATTGAGCCGGTGTTTGAAAAAATGTTCCCGCCCGTCCGCCCAAGTGTTTGTCGTTAAAAATTAAAAGTTCCAATCATTTGACGTGTTCTTACAGCTAAGAAACATGACAAAATGACGGACAAATGTCATTAAGTTAGAGAGAAGAGGTGACGTAATTAATTTCTTGATAACAAACACTCGGGCGGGCGGGCGGGAACACAGTTTATAAGTATTGAACCGGTGGTTTAAAAAAGTGTTCCCGCCCGCCCGCCCAAGTGTTTGTTGTTAAGAAATTAAAAATTCCACAGAATGACTGACAGATGTCATTAAGTTCAAGAAAAGTGATGACGTAATTAATTTTTTGATAACAAACACTCGGGCGGGTGGGCGGGAACATAGTTTATAAGTATTACGTAGATGGTTTGAAAAAGTGTTCCCGCCCACCCACCCAAGTATTTATCATTAAAAAATTAAAAGTTCCAACCACTTGACGTGTTCCTGCAGCTAAAAAACATAACAGAATGACTGACAGATGTCATTAAGTTGGAGAAAAGAGATGACATAATCAATTTCTTGACAACAAACTCTCGGGCAGGTGGGCGGGAACACAGTTTATGAGTATTACGTCGGTGGTTTGAAAAAGTGCTCCCGCCCGCCCACCCAAGTGTTTGTCATTAAAAAATTAAAAGTTCCAACCACTTAACGTGTTCTTACAGTTAACACACATGACAGAATGACTGACAGATGTCATTAAGTTAGAGAAAAAAGATGACGTAATCAATTTCTTGACAATAAACACTCGGGCGGGTGGGCGAGAACATAGTTTATGACTATTACGTCGGTGGTTTGAAAAAGTGTTCCTGCCCGCCCGCCCAAGTTTTTGTCGTTAAGAAATTTGAAGTTCTAATCACTTGAAGTGTTCCAGCAGCCAAAACACATGACAGAATGACTGACAGATGTCATTAAGTTAGAGAAAAAAAATGACGTAATTAATTTCTTGATAACAAACACTCGAGTGGGTAGGCGGGAACACAGTTTATGAGTATTGGGTCGGTGGTTTAAAAAAGTGTTCACGCCTGCCCGCCCACGTGTTTGTCGTTAAGAAATTAGAAGTTCCAATCATTTGACGTGTTCTTACAGCTAAGAAACATGACACAGTGACTGATAGATGTCATTAAGTTAGAGAAAAAAGTGACATATTTCATCGCAAAGCAACTTTTAGTTATTTTGTTTTTAATCGCGAAGCGACGCCTTATATGTCAAACTGTTAGTAGTGAAGCGACTATTGAATAATTTGCAGTTAATCGCAAAGCGACTTTCGTTTACTTTATTTTTAAGTGCAAAGCAACACTTTATAAGTCAAACTATTAGTGGTGAAGCAACTATTGATTAATTTACAGTTAATCGCAAAGCGATTTTCTTTTATTTTTAATCGCAAAGCGACACCTTTTATGTCAAATTGTTAGTAGTGAAGCGACTATTGAATAATTTGCAGTTAATCGCAAAGCGACTTTCGATTATTTTATTTTTAACCGCGAAGCGACTCCTTACATGTCAAACTGTTAGTAGTGAAGCGACTATTAATTTACAGTTAATCGCAAAGCGACTTTCAATTATTTTGTTTTTAATAGCTCCTTAAATGTCAAACTGTTAGTAGTTAAACAATTATTGAATAATTTGCAGTTAATCGCAAAGCAACTTTCGTTTACTTTATTTTTAATCAACACTTTATATGTCAAACTGTTTTAATGCTTCAAATTCAACAATCCTAAAACTTCCTAACCTAAAAATTTTAATTTGCAGGTTCGACAAATACAGGGTGTAGATTAATTGGCGGATAAACGCCAGGTAACTTTATAGATCGTGCCAAAAGAAAACGAAAATCTTAATTCCAAAATGCTGAAAAACTCTTTGTTTGGCCTCACGAGGTCCTCAAAGTTTCAATTTTCTCAATACAAATATTGTTTTAATTGCGTATATTATGTACCAATTTGCTTTCTTTTTTAGTATAATAAAAATTACGAGGTTTATTGAAACTTAATAATAAAAAAACATTGAAAAACGTGCAAATTACTTTTGAAGAATAAATCAAATTTAAATTAAAAATACGCTTGGCAACGTAGCAAAATTTTTAATAAAATTCAAATTATAAAGTAGGCAATGCAATAAATGCCAGGGGGTCAATTGATCTCCGGTGACTTTTGTCATCAGTGACTTTTAAATTCAAATAAAATTTAATTTAAATATTATGATATACTTTATTCTTTTGATAATCATTAATTTGAAACTGTGTGAGGTTGCACATTGACGACACATACCGCATTATTAAATTATGAATAGTGTTTTGATGCATTTGCGAAATATATTATGTTGCGTTCGTCTAGTATGCGGCGGTCTGCCTTATGTCTGTCTCGGATTAACAACTAGTACGTTGCCATGTCAATCCCGTGACCACCCTTGACAAAAACCATCGGTGACTTTTGTCGTTTCACCATGCGGCTAAAATGCGTTTTCAAAATAAATGTGTGAATCCAGCAAATAGGTACTATAATTATTATTGAATTATAGAACAATATCTACATTGCAGCTGATACAGCAATTATAAATTATTAGATTCTGTCATAAATAAAAATATTAATTATTTCAATGCACAATAATTGATTGTTTGAAAATATATTTAAAATAATTGACATGAGTATAGCAACTCTGACAGATTTAACATTTAACGCCGACGATGCTTGAGAACGTCATAAATTCGATATCGATAATTTGAACATTTGTAGTTTATAATAAAAATAAAATTTGATGTGTGTATTAAATTGCCTTTTTTATGTGTATTAAGTTGCCTACATTATAGGTTTGAATTTAGAAAGTTTGCAACGTTGCCAAGCGTAACAAAACTTTGAGGACCTCGTGAGGCCAAACGAAAAGTTTTTCAGCATTTTGGAATTAAGATTTTCGTTTTCTTTTGGCACGATCTATAAAGTTACCTGGCGTTTATCCGTCAATTAATCTACACCCTGTATGCACAAAACCTTAGAGAAAAAAATGTCCGCCTTCTACCGGGTCAATATGTGCCTCACTTACTCGATCGGCTACCTAACAACAAGCAGCGTAATAGCCACTTATCTATCCCCAACTGATGTCGCCTTCATCAACGAAATATGCAACACTCAAATAATAACCGGTTTACAAAGTACCAGATGCACCGTCTACACTTTCCGCCACAACAATCCGAGCGATTTGAACATGTTACTGGAAAATATGAGAAATCTCGGAAAATTCAAGCAACACGCCGGTAGATTCCTGATAATTGAAGGCATTTGCGAATCGACCGGTGATTTGTGTAAATTAAAAGAATTTTTACAAATTACAAAAACGTATAAAGTGCGCATCATTTTGGAAGAGAGTTGTTCGTTTGATGTTTTGGGCGCTACGGGTCGTGGGATTACGGAATATTCGCATATACCGGTTGAGGATATTGATGTTATTTGCGGTAGCTTGGAAAATGCTTTCGGAACAGTCGGCTGATTCTCGTGTGGATCGCATCAGGCTGTTAAAAACCAATACATGCTCAGTTTGGGATTCGTTTATTCAGCCAGTCTTTCAGTTTTTTTGGTGCAAAGTGTATTAACGGCTTTGGAATTAATGGATGATCGACCAATTACGCTACAATTATTCGCTCAAGAAGTACAAGATTATTTAAAAGATTTCAATAATGAAATGAAGATTTTAAGTCATTTCGATTCGCCTATTAAAGTATTCGTTCCTAAAATAAACAAAGCAAAACTTATCGGAGTTCAGAATGAAATTGTTGAAATTTTCATTCAAAAATATAAGGTTTATATCAAATGGTATTTGAATGCATTTAAATTACAACCTATTCACCGACGGAATACCCAAAAATATAATTTACAAAGCCCTAACTCAAAAACACTTGATAGTTTTACTATTAAATTGAAAATTTGAACAAAATTGCTGTTTGAAAGCAAATTATGTTCAAACTACTCAATTCAAAAATACTCTTCATTTATTTCCTAACTTCTAACAAATTCAAGTCTTCTGAACTAAATCAGAAGTTTATGGGAAGGGAAAGGCCAACAAATGCATAGTAAAAAGGAAAATGATGATTATAAAGAAGTAAAAAGTTATTAAAAATGAGAAACAAATATTAAAATAAAATGTCAAAATGACAATAGTACCGTGCAGTTCCTATAGCAATATTCAATCTCGAATTCCAATCAAGTGCTTTCGATATATCCCTTGGACGCAATCTATAATCCAAAGATCCACCCGACATATACTGATAAATTAAACACGGCTGAGGTCCCCCTATACTATACCTAAAAATTCACACAAATTATAACCATTATTTCAAACAAAAATCAAATCACCTACCCATAAAGTGGCAACACGTTGTCATGGCGATACGCATTCAAACAATGCAATTCAGTAATAGATTGCTTGATTTGTTCACTATACGATTCCGGATTATCCTCCTTGCATTCGATTCGTTTAATAGCAACTTTGGTGCATTTCCAGGTGCCTTTAAAAACAGTCCCGAATCCGCCTTTACCTAAAATCGTCGACTGATCCCAACCGTTGGTGGATTTCTGTAAATCCTCGTAAGGTATTTGCGGAATAGCTCCGGCCGATTCGGCCACACATGAAATTGCTGATTCGGTAAACATCGTCGTGCTTTGAATACGATTCTAAAAATTTAGTTTGCAAATAAATTAAATTAAATTAAAAAAATTACTCACCAATAATAAAGGCGATCGTGGTTTAACCTGTACGATTTCAATCAAACTTTCATTATCCTCGCGACTAATTTCGCCATTTATTATAATTTCCGGAATCCCTTTATCAACGTTTAATATTTTTTCGCTACGCCTATCGATGTTAAGATCGACTGATAAATCGCGCATTAATGTATGAAATTTATCATCAACAAATTTTTTAATGATCATCATTGCTTCATAATGTTTCATATGCGATAGCAAAATAAATAATTCTAAAATAGTGTGATTTCCTACGTTTTCCCATTTTTTTAATAATTCCTCGCTTGGCGAATGCCCGCGATTCATAACTTGATGCAAATCCTTAAATTTAATTAAATTATTCAAAGTTAATTAAAATTTTATTGTTACCTGTATTGTTTGAACATCGAATTTCATTTTTCCTCCCAATTCTTCCCATTTATTGCTTTGATCCAGGATTCTACATACATTTTTATATTCTGTATGGGGTAATTCGTAAATTTTCTTGCTATTATCCATGATGATTGTGATCGAATGAATGATTAATTAATTCGTTGGGTAAAAGTTGGGATTTCCAATTTCCATTTGAAAGCGGTTTTGTTTACGTATAAGGTTATCGCACTCTGACGTTTTAGAAATTATTTGAAATTAAATACAATTTTTTCATTGGTTGTTTTGTTAATCGGCGGCCATTATGTTTACATGTTACCAACATTACAATTAAAAAAATTGCATACAATTGTGTAATGTTGTTTAAAATTGGTTAATATTTTGCAATTGAATTAAAAATTGTAGAATAATTTAAAAATTTTAATTTAATTTTGCTTAAATGAATTAAGAGTAGATTAAAAAATAATTTTTAAATATTATTACTTGCTTCATGTTATACTGAAATTTTGCGACGTTGCCACTTATATTTTATTACTTTATCATACAGATAAGATGCAAAATTTAGTAAACGTGCCCAGATTTTAATAGTATTTGTTTTTACAATTTGATAAACAACAACAAGTAAATTTTTATATTAATTTGGCGTAAATTTCATGTCTGTGAAAATAGAAAAAAGAGGGCTGTGAAAATAAATAAAATATAGTAACGTCAAAATTTCATCTGTCAGAGAAAAATAATATTAATGTTTAATGTATTATTCGTTTTGTTAATTAATAAAATAATCTTTTATAAAAGAACCGGTGTGTGGTGCGGGTAGCAGTTAGAATGCACCCAGACGTTTAAAACTTGATGACCGTGACTGGGTTTGATAACAAAAATACTTATTTTAGATTTAATTGTTGCCTTTATTGTCATAAAAGCTGCAAAAAGCGTCGTATGCTAATTTGAAGTGCATTTTTACGTGTAACAAACCAGTTTGAAATGAGACAAATTAAAATAAAGATGACTGCAGAAACTAGAAAACTGATTTGAGCACAAAGATAAAATCTTGCAACAAATATAAGGTAAAGTTTACGCAGTTAATAGTTCGTTTCAACAAAATAAATTTAGATAAAAATAAAGTACTCTTGAGAAGCGGTCGTAATGTGTAGATTCAATGATAAATTAAAGAAGATTTAAACTTATACAAATTAAATTTCAGTCAAATTCAGTGGTGACTGGTTAACGTTTAGAAGTTTATTTATTTAAAGTCGGTATACTTTTGCTGCTAGGCCTAATTACCGACACAAGAGGTTAAAACTTAATAAGGGTTGCTCCAGAATATGATATCTAGCGAATAGTTTAAATTAGAGTAACCACTTACCCGCCCTAGTGTTTGTTATTAAAAAGTTTCTTCTGACTAACACTTGGGTGGGTGAGTGGGTCACTCCAGATCATGATTACCAAAACTAAAAAATCCTTAAAAACTTTAAACCTAACCTTTTTCAAAAAAACCTTAAAAATTCTTGAAAACAATCAAAAACCTTAAGCCTATCCTAACCTAAAAACTTCAAAAAACATTAAAAACCTTTAGAAATTAAAAAACCTTAAAAAACTCTTAAAACCTTAAACCTAACATAACTTAAATCTTTTGAAACACCTTAAAAATCCTTAAATACCTTAAAAAACTTTTAAAAACGTTAAAAAACCTTAAAAATCCTAAAAACCTTAAGCCAAACCTAATTTAAAATTTAAAAAACCTTAAAAGCTTAAACCTAACCTAATCTAACTTAAAAACCTTAGTTTGTCCTCTAAACTTTAAAAGCCCTAACAACCTTAAACCTAACCTACAATTTTTATAAACTTTAAAATCTTAAACCTAACCTAACCTAACTTAAAAATCGTAGTTTGCCCACAAAACCTTAGTTTGGCCTCTAACATCAAAAACCTCACTCAACCTAACCTAACCTAATCCAAAAGATAAAATTGACGGTTGATTTTTTAGCGATTTTTTTGTAAAAAAAAAATTGCCGCACATTTACGGGCGGCCGAGACAATCACTTTTTTGTGATTTGTTGCGTTAGGTTAGATAATCAGTTTTTTTGTGATTTGTCGCGTTAGGTATGGCCGTAGCTTAACAATGCAATTAAATAAAATTGACGGTTGATTTTTTTGCGATTTTTTGATAAAAAAATGTTTGTCGCACGCTTACGGGCGGCGAAAATCAGTTTTTTGTGATTTGTCGTCTTAGGTTAGGTAAGATAATCAGTTTTTTGTGATTTGTCGCGTTAGGTGTGGCCGTAGCTTAACATTGCAAATAAATGAAATTGACGGTTGATTTTTTTGCGATTTTTTGGTAAAAAATTGTTTGCCGCAAGCTTACGGGCGGCCGAGATAATCAGTTTTTCGTAATTTGTCGCGTTAGGTTAGATTTGTCGCGTTAGATGTTACCGTAGCAATTTAATAAAAAAAATTGTCGCATGCTTACGAGCGGCCGAGAAAATCAGTTTTTTTGTGATTTGTTGCGTTAGGTGTGACCGTAGCTTAACAATGCATATAGATGAAATTGTCAGTTAATTTTTTTGCAATTTTTTGCCGCACGCTAAAGGGCGGCCGAGGTAATCAGTTTTTTGTGATTTGTCGCGTTAGGTTAGGTTACATTAATTTACCAGCAAATAGATAGTTTAAACTGAAGTAATCATCCACTCCCCCTTCGCTCCACCCTAAGTGTTTGTAATTAGAAAATTAAAAGTTTCTCGTGCAAATGTGAAGTCCGTTTGGTCAAGAATGAAGTGATCATATCTAATCTTTTGATGCGTAACAGTGAGTGGGTCATTCCAAATCATAAACTAAAATGCCAATCAACCCGCCGCAGAATTTGTTATCAATAAATCAAAAGTTCTTCTTATTGCAGGATTTGCAGGCGTTAAACGTCTTTTTATCTAAGAAGGAAAAAGTGATATACAATCTTTTGATGACGAACAGTTGAGCGGATGGGTGGATCACTTCAGAACATGAGTACAGACGGATAGTTTATTTAGGATTCCCCAAAATTTTCAAAAAAACCTTAAAAATCTTTTAAAAAAATCTAAAACGTTAAGCTTAACCTAACCTAAAAACCTTAAAAAACTTTTAAAACCCTAAAAACCTTAAACCTAACCTAACCTAAAATATTTTAAAAACCTTTAAATACTTTAAAAATCTTAAAAACTTTAAAAACCCTAAAAACTTTAAAATTTTAAAAAACCTTAAATGCTTTAAACCTAACCTAACCTAGCTTAAAAACTTTAGTTTGCCGTTAAAAACCTTTGATAAACCTTAAAAACCCTAAAATCCTTAAACCCAAGCTAACTTAACTTAAAATTTTCATAAACTTTAAGACCTTAAACCTAACCCAACTTAAAAACCATAATTTGACCTCTAACATTAAAAACCTCACTCAACCTAACCTAACAGATGAAATTGAAGGTTGATTTTTTTGGGAGTTTTAGTAAAAATATTTTTCCGCACGCTTACTGCGGCCGAGATAGTCAGTTTCTTATGATTTGTCGAGTTAGGTTAGGTTAGGTAATCAGTTTTTTGTAATTTGTCGCGTTAGGTTTGACCGTAGCTTAACAATGCATATAGATGAAATTGTCAGTTGATTTTTTTTGCAATTTTTTGGTAAGAATCAGTTTTTTGTGATTTGTCGTAGATAGTTTAAACTGAAGTAATCATCCACTCCCCCTTCCCTCCACCGTAAGTGTTCGTTAATAGAAAATTAAAAGTTTCTCCTGCAAATGTGAAGACCGTTTGGCCAAGAATAAAGTGATCATATCTAATCTTTTGATTCGTAACGGTGAGTGGGTCGTTCCAAATCATAAACTAAAATGCCAATCAACCAGCTGCAGAATTTGTTATCAATAAATCAAAAGTTCTTCTTATTGCAGGCGTTAAACGTCTTTTTATCAAGAAGGAAAAAGTGATATACAATCTTTTGATGACGAACAGTTGAGCGGATAGGTGGATCACTTCAGAACATGAGTACAGACGGATAGTTTATTTAGGATTCCCGTCCACCCGTCTAAATCTTAATTATCAAAAATTAGAAGTGACTCCTTTCTGCAAGCGTTAAAAGTTTCTATGTCACAAGAGGTTATGGTGACATAAAATCTTTTGATAATGGACACTTGGGCGGGTGGATGGGTTACTCCAAATCATGAGTATAAACGGATAATTTGAACTGGGGTTCCCGCCCACCCGCCCAAACGTTAGTTATTAAAAAAATTAAGTTTCTCTACTCTGCAAGCGTTAAAAGTCTCTTATGTCAAAAGAGGTATTGGTAATATCCAATCTTTTAATAACGGACACTTGGGTGGGTGGGTGGGTCACTCCAAAACATGAGTACGGACCGGTAATTTGAACTGGGGTTCCCGCCTACCCGCGCAAGTGTAAGTTATCAAAAAAACTAAGTTTCTCTACTCTGCAATCGTTAAAAGTCTCTTATGTCAAAGAAGATGTTGTTGATATCTAATCCTTTAATAACGGACACTTGGGAGGGTAGGTGGGTTACTCCAAATTATTAGTACAGACCGGTAATTTGAACTGAGGTTTCCGCCCACCCTCAAAGCGTAGTTATCAAAAATACTAAATTTCTTTGGTCTGCAAGCGTTAAAAGTCTCTTATGTCAAAAGAAGCGTTGCTGATATCTAATCCTTTGATAACGGACAATTGGGTAGGTGGGTGGGTCACTCCAGATTATTAGTACGGACCGGTAATTTGAACTGGGGTTCCCGCCCACCCGCCCAAGCTTTAGTTTTAAAAAAATTAAGTTTCTCTACTCTGCAAGCGTTAAAAGTCTCTTATGTCAAAAGAGGTGTTGGTGATATCCAATCCTTTGGATAACGGACACTTGGGTTTGGTGAGTGGCTCACTCCAGAACATTAGTACGGACCGGTAATTTGAACTGGGGTTCCCGCCCACCCGCCCAAGCGTTAGTTATCAAAAAAATTATGTATCTTTACTCTGCAAGCGTTAAAAGTCTCTTATGTCAAAAGAGGTGTTGGTGATATTCAATCCTTTAATAACGAACACTTGGGTGGGTGGGTGGGTCACTCCAGATCATTAGTACGGACCGGTAATTTGAACAGGAGTTCCCGCCTACCCGCCCAAGCGATATTTATCAAAAAAATTAAGGTTCTTTACTCTGCAAGCGTTAAAAGTCTTATGTCAAAAAAGGTGTTGGTGATATTCAATTCTTTGGATAACAAACACTTGGGTGGGTGGGTGGGTCACCACAGAACATTAATACGAACCGGTAATTTGAACTGGGGTTTTTGCCCACCCGCCCATGCGTTAGTTATCAAAAACATTACGTTTCTCAACTCTGCAAGCGTTAAAAGTCTCTTATGTCAATAGAGGTGTTGGTGATATCCAATCCTTTAATAACGGACATTTGGGTGAGTAGGTGGGTCACTCCAGAACATTAGTACGGACCGGTAATTTGAACTGGAGTTTCCGCCTGATTTTCTTAAGCAAGTAAATGTTTTCTTAGTTATTAAGCCTTATTTTTAAAAGCTATTTAAACACAATTAAGTTTCCTGAGTACTTTGCCCGCCCATCCGACTGTTTGTCATCTAATTTCAAGATTACTAAACTTAAGTGGATGGGCGGGGCACTCATAACATTGTTTTCAGAACAGTAGTTTCAATTGGAATGGCCTCCACCCGCCTACCTACCCAAGTGATAGTAGTCCAGAAATTGGATACCAAACAGTTAGCCGGGTGGGCAGAACTCTTATATTGTTAGTTGACGGTTGCCATTGTTTGTTACTCAATTTCTGACACTTGGTTGAGTGGTTGGGGCACTCCAGCAAAAACTACTCACCGACAACTAACGACATGAGAACCCCGCCCACCCACCCAACTATTTGTTATCTAGTTTTTAGTTTACTAACAATTGAGTGGGTGGCTCCAACTAAAACTACTCACAGGCAACCAATAATATAAGTTCCTTAACTACCAACCAGGCTGTTTGTTATCCAATCTCTGGATCACTAACACTTGAGTGGGTGGGTGAGACACTACTGCAGAAATTATTCACCGGCAATCAATGAATCAATGAACTGAATGCCCCGCCCACCTACACATTTGTTTGTTATCTAACTTTTAGATCACTAACACTTTGATGAGTGGAAGGTCACTCTATCAAAAATTACTTCTCCTCCTCATCCAGTACTACCCCTTTTTGTCACTTACTCATACCAATAGTAAACAAATAATAAGATATAAAGAAAATTCAAATTAGTTGCTGTCGCGGAGGTGGTTGATTCAAAGACGGCCGAGATACAGACACAGACTTCTACACCATCTAAGGCTCTAAAGCAAAATGGCGTTTTGTAAGCGGTCCACGCGTCTAAATTAACTCAACAAAAAAAAAAATTTGCCAAACAGTTCTAAAGCAGACTACATGCTAGTTAGATCTGCCACCCAAACTATCAAATCATCAACGCTTGACACCGTCAACTAAGTCTCCGCCAATCTTTGCTTGAACCTCAAGAGCCTTGAGAAAAGAACACGTAGGATTTGCTCCTGCTTAATTGCATTAGTAGAACTTTATACGGACCACTTATTCGGCAGCTTGTAAGCGTCGTTTAACGTTCTCTAAATAAAAGCTCTTCAAATCGCCGCAGGGTTTGATCTTTTCAGACTGTCCCCGCGCTAAACAAACAAAGTGATAGTACAAGAATATTTTTGGCTACATTAACTTGCTTCCGGTCCGACAACAAATTTGCTCTACAGGCAGTTAAGACTATACTAACTGACAAAGACCGTATTACAGTCCAAAACTATCATTAATAGTTTATCAAGAACCCACAAACTTCAGCATAAAACCACCTACAATGACAACCCCCGTACCTCTCTACTGAAACAGCAAGGACCATCACCGACGCCTGCATTAAGATCCCACATCACGGAATTAATAAATTAGGTTTAAACTCTAACTTTATTGTTACTTAAAAAAATAAGTCATGCTTAGTAAATTTGG
This sequence comes from Tachinus rufipes, assembly GCA_963932245.1. Taxonomy (NCBI): domain Eukaryota; kingdom Metazoa; phylum Arthropoda; class Insecta; order Coleoptera; family Staphylinidae; genus Tachinus; species Tachinus rufipes. The sequence goes on from OZ010748.1 coordinate 93,586,922, forward strand.
AATCAGAAGACTTGAATTACTAAAGAAACACAATTTCATATCTTTGAATTAAGCACGGAATTGATAAATTAGGTTTAAACTCAGATTTGAGTTTTTTGAAATTGCAGCTTTTGTTAATAAAATTGCTCTAACTTTATTGTTACTTAAAAAAATAAGTCATGCTTAGTAAATTTAGAATCAGAAGACTTGAATTAGTAAAAGAACACAATTTCCTATCTTTCTATTAAGCACGAAATTGATAAATTAAGTTTAAACTCAGATTTAGGTTTTTTGAATTTGCAACTTTTGTTAATAAAATTGCTCTAATTTTATTGTTACTCAACAAATTAAGTCATGCTTTAGTAAATTTAGAATCAGAAGATTTGAATTAGTAAAGAAACTCAATTTCAAGTCTTTGTATTAAGTACGGAATTGATAAATTAGGTTTAAACTCAGATTTGACTTTTTGAAATTGCAATATTTGTTAATTAAATTGCTCTAACTTTGTTGTTTCTTAACAAATTAAGTCATTCTTAGTAAATTTGCAATCAAAAAACTTGAGTTACTAAAGAAACACAATTTCATATTTTTGTATTAAGCATGGAATTGATAAATTGGGTTTAAACTCAGATTTAGGCTTTTTAAAATTGCTACTTTTGTTAATAACATTGCTCTAACTTTATTGCTACTTGAAAAATTAAGTTACGCTTAGTGAATTTTGATTTAGAAGACTTGACTTAGTAAAGAAACTTAATTTTAAGTCTTAGAATTAAGCACGGAATTAATAAATTAGGTTTAAACTCAGATTACCGTTTTTTGAATTTGCAACTTTTGTTAATAAAATTGCTCTAACTTTATTGTTACTCAATAAATTAAGTCATGCTAAGTAAATTTGGAATCAGAAGACTTGAATTAGTAAATAAACTCAATTTCAAGTTTTTGTATTAAGCACGGAATTGATAAATTAGGTTTAAACTCGGATTTGACTTTTTTGAAATTGCAGCTTTTGTTAATAAAATTGCTCTAACTTTATTGCTGCTTAAGAAAATAAGTTACGCTTAGTGAATTTGGATTTAGAAGACTTGAATTAGTGAAGAAACTCAAGACGATATAAGTCTCAAACTAAGTCTGCAGAACTAACCGCCTAAAAGAAAGTTAACGTAATCATTTCCTTGATAACAAACACTTGTGCGGGTGGATGCAAACAACATATCAAAGTACCGGTCTAAGATTTATAAACTGTGTTCCTGCCCACCCGCCCAAGTGTTTGTCATAAAGGAATTGACAGTTACTACCACCTCTTGTATTTCTACAGCTGACAAACAAGACAGATTGACTGACAAATGTCATTGAATTTGAAGAAAAAATTGACGTAATCATTTTCTTGATAACAAACACTTGGGCGGGTGGGCGGGAACACCATATCAAAACACCGTCTCGATATTTATAAACTGTGTTCCCGCCCACCCGCCCAAGTGTTTGTCATCAAGAAATTTAAAGTTGCAACCACCTCCCGTGTTCTTGTGGTTAACAAACATGACAGAATAACTGACAGAAGTCATTAAATTTAAAGAGAGATGACGTAATCAATTTCTTGATAAGAAATCCTTGAGCGGGTGAGCAGAAACCACATTTCAAAATACCGACCCAATATTCATAAACTATGTTCCCGCCCACCCCCCACAAATACTTGAGTGAGTGGACAAAAACTCTCAATCAAAAAATTAAGTTTCTAACCACCCACCCAAGTGTTTGTAATCAAGAAATTAATCACAAACACTTTGGCAGATGGACGTTAGCTTTAGTTGAAATTACTGCCTCTCAAACAATAAAATTCGTGTCTTTTACTTTTAAAACATTTGTGACAGTTTAAAAAAATGGTTGACATTTAGGAAAATTGCAGCATGTGCCAGCTAAGGAACATTTTATATTATTCATAACAGTTTAAGAACTTTTTATAATATTTTTGATAAAAATACTCTCATTTGATGTCATTTGTGACAGTTCAGGGACATTTTTAATAATATTAGAGTATTTGATGACGTTTGTAGAATTATTTTTGACAGTTTGAATTTTTTTATAATTTTTGTGATAGTTTCAGAATATTTTACATTATTTCTAAATAATTAAGAACTTTTTATGATTTGTTTGACAGTTTATAAGTGTTTTAAAATATTATCAATAGTTGATATTTGTGACAATTTAAGCACATTTTATGATAGTTTAGAGCTACTGTGAAACGCTAAGCTTCAATTGTTATTTTCCATTTGAGCGCTTCATAAATTTTTTAAATTTTGCAAACAAACGCACCAGAAAATATTAGACCTTGACGTTCTCTAACTCAAAAACACATAAAAATTGTAAAAAACGTTTGACAAATAAATTCAAAAATCATAGAATTAGTGCGACTATTTTTTTAAATAATTTTAAGAAAATGGTTTCCTACTGCTAGAACAACCTAATTGGTAAGACAGCTACATTTAACATTAAAATTTGTTTGATTTTATTGCAACTTTTAGTAATTTAATCTGAATTTGTTAAACTAATTTTATATTTAAAAACGAATTGTATTTGATTGTAAACGTGGCAACGCCGCATTTCCTCCACTGGGGTTTTCGCGTCTATATATTTGGTTCTCCTGATTGCAGCTACCTTCACCGTTCTTTTTCATGGCTGCCGTCGAGTAGTTACCACGTGCAACTGAAAGTAAAAATAGTTTTTCTGTGCGTAAACAAAATAAATAAAGGTAAGAAACGGGTGCAATCTACCATTTAACCCTTTCCCAACAAACAAATACATAAATTAAATCTCAAATAGTGGTAAAATAATCCACACTAGCGGCATGACTAATTATCAACACCGACAGCATGCACCTTGCACAATTTTACTTATGTTTCTGATGAATTAATTTAATTTTAGATGCCTCTCGCAGTCGATTTACTTCACCCCAGTGCTGAAAAGCAACGTCGTTCTCATAAGAAGAAGCGATTGGTGCAACATCCAAATAGTTTCTTCATGGATGTTAAATGTCCAGGTTGCTATGCGATCTCTACCATCTTCTCGCATGCCCAATCGGCTGTCCCATGCAAAGGTTGCTCGACGATCTTGTGTACAGCGACAGGCGGTAAGGCGCGTCTCACCGAGGGATGCAGTTTCAGGCGCAAGCAACATTAAAATACACGCCTATTATAATAAAATGAACACTATTATAAATAAAAACTATAATTTGTAATTTAATTATTCGTTTTCTAATAAATCCATAAATTGGAAAACCAATTTTTACCGTACATGTTTCATTTATTTTTTATATTGTAACAGGTTTGATTATATTTGATCGGTAAGTATGTTTGCTTGAAATTAAAGGGATCTTAATTGATATAGAAATGTATCGATGGTTGTAGAAGTAAGATTGTTGTTGTATGAACAAATAAAATGTTCATTAGGAGAAAGTAATGGAATATTTGTAAGAAATTTTAATATTTTTGCTAAACAATTTATACATAACCTATTAATTATTTTAGGGTTATGTTTATACACAATCTAATGTTAGGCCCCTGCACAATTAAAATATACCAAATTTTCATCTCGGGACATTTAAAAGCAATCTCTATTAAATTGCACATTCTAAACTTTCATTTCCGATGAGTCATTCTTGCACAATAATTGTAATAAAATGCTGACTTTGGGACAGTTTTTTGCATTTTAGGTCTTATGTAAACCAAAAATTAGATTTAAAACACCTTTAATTAGTCTTAAATCCAAGTAATTAACACTCTGAAGGTTGAATTTATCATTTAAACATTACCAATAGGTGGATTCATATTCAAAATTGATTAATTTGAAGAAATGTTGAGAAAATTGAATTTGAGATATCTATATTTTCGTTAAATCGAAGAAATTGATATTTTAGAGGTTAAACTGATCATTTAGACATTACCAAAAGTTGGATTCATATTTAGATTGGTCTTCTAAAGACTATATAAAGAGAAAAATTGGTTGATTTGAGGAAATTGAAACATTTATATTTTGTTAAATCGAAGAAATTGATATTTTGAATCATTCTGACAATACCAATAGGTAGGATTATATGGAAAATTATATTCTGAAGACATTTTGTAAGAAAAAAAAAATTATTTTAAGAAATTTTGAGAAAATTGGATTTGAAACAACTTTAGTCTGATTTTTTGTTAAATCCAAGAAATTGGCATTCTATAGGTTAAATTATTGATGTAGACAATACTAATAGGTGGATTCATACGTAGAATTGTATTTTGAAGACATTTTATAAAAAGAAAAAAATTAGTTTATTTGAAGAAATTTTAAGAAAATTGGATTTGAAACAGCTTAACTTTGTATTTGTAATAAATTCAAAAAATTAGCTTATGGATAGTAAATTGATTATTTAGACAAAACCAATGAGTAGATTCACATGCAGAATTGTCTTCTGAAGACATTTTATTTAAAGAACAAAAATAGTTCATTTGAAGAAATTTTGAGAAAATTGGATTTTTGTTGAATCCAAAAAATGTACATTCTGGAAGCAAAATTGATTATTTGGACATAACCAATAAATGGATTTATATGTAAACTGTCAAAAACCGTACAAAAACGGTCAAACACTAATGTAGCTTTAAAAAATGACATGAAATTTACAGTTTATATTACAAAACCTGTCAAAAATCTTTCAAAAATTACATGAAACATTGATTGTTACAAAAACTGTCAGAAACAAAATAAAACTTAGTCAATTTTACAAAAACTGTCAAAAATCTTACAAAAACAACATAAAATTGTCAAAAATCTTACTGTCAAACTTGTATCAAAACTGTCAAAAAGTTATAAAATTAGTCAAAAATTACATAAAACTGTAATAACTAACAAAAATGATATGAAACTGTCAAAATTGTTAAAAAAACTGACATAATTGTCCAAAATTATACAAAACTGTCAAACAGTGATAGAACTGTCAAAAATGTTACAAAAAATAAAGATTTTTTTATAAATTATTTAAAACTGTTAAATTTTGATAAAAAACTGTCAAAAGTGATAAGAAAAACATAACTAATTGACATAAAACTGTCAAAAAGTGTACATCACTTGTTCAAAATAACATGAAACTGTCAAATTTGTTAAAAAAAAACTGTCAAAAAGTAGTTCTCACATCACCTTCCTCTTCTTCTTGGATAAAAAACTTTTAACGCTTGCAAAGAAAACAAAAACTTCCAATTTTTTGATAACAAACTTTTGGGCGGGTGGGTGGGCAATCCAGTTTTGAAGTATAGATACTCAGCCTATTTTTGATCATTAAAAGATTGGAAAGCCTACACCGAAAGGTAATAAGGCGTAACGATAATATATATAAAAGATTGGAAATCTGTCATCAACTTAAGTACAGTCAACATTTTCTTGTAAATGTTCAAAATACTCAATAGTAATTACCATTTGAAGTGACTCACTACCCCGCCCAAGTGTTGGTCATCAAGACATTGGATTCATTAACCTCTCTCAGTGGCAAAGCTAGAATTTTTGGGCCTCACCGCTAAACATTGAAAAGGGCACAACCATAGACAATTTAGAAAAAAAATGTACAGTTTTGTCATTTATTTTGTTAATTTTTAAATTTTGAGGGCTTCAGGTTTTGAAATAATTGCTTGTGGGCCCTTCAGCATTGCAAACCCTTGCTTACAGGTAGCTCCGCCGCTTTACCCTCTTCTAACGTTTACAAAAATGAGAAACTTACAATTTCTTGATAACAAACTATTAAGCACTCTAGTTCAAACTATTCCGTATTAATTATAAACTGAACTAACCCATCCACCCTCCCAAGTGATTGAATACCATCTCTTCTGACTAAGAGACCTTTAACACTTGCAGAGAAGAGAAACTTTTAATTCTTTGGTAAAAAGCTGCTTAATCTAATCCAAACTACTCGTTGGTCATCATGATTTGGAGTGACCCACCCACCCGCCCAAGTGTTGGTTATCAAAAAATTAAATATCATCTACTTTTCCTCTGATTAAAAAGACTTCTAACACTTGCTGAGAGAAAAAACTTCTAATTTTTTGGTAAGAAACACTCGAGCCGGTTTATTGGGTATTCCAGTTCAAACTACTCACTGGTAAGCATGATCTACTCCAGTTCAAACGTAAGCATGATCTATCGCCTCTTCCTTCTTAGACAATAAGGCTTTTAATGCTTAGAAAGAGAGAACACTTTAAATTTTTTGATAACTTTTGGTTGAGTGGGTGGTAACTATAGATTAAACTACTTGATGGTAACCATTATCTAGAGTGACTCACCGGCCCACCTAAGTGTTTGCTCATCAAAAGATTATATTCTCCATTCTCTCTTCTAACATAGAAACTGTACTATACTGTCATGCCGAGTTCAACTATCCAGTCAAGCATAGTCAACGTTTTTCTGCAAAAATTCAAACTACTCAATGGTAATCATCATTTAGAGTAACTCACCAACCCACTCAAGTGTTGGATTCATCATCCCCTCTTCTTATATGAAAACATTTAACATTCACAAAAATGAAAATCTTCCAATTTCTTTATAACAAACTCTTTTGCGGGTAAGTGGACACTCCAATTTAAACTACTCAATAGTAATCATTACCTGGAGTAACCCACCCAAACGTTGGTCTCATCAATAGATTAGATTAATCATTCTCTCATCTAACATGACTTCCAACGATTGTAAAAATCAAATTTTCAATTTCTTGTTAACAAACTCTTGAGTGGGTGGTTGGGCACTTCAATTCAAACTACTTGACAGTAATCATGATCTGGAGTGACCCTCCCACCCACCCAACTGTTCGTTATCAAAAGATTGTATATCACCTCCTTTTCATCGGACTAAAAGATTTCTAACACTTACAGAGAGGAAAACTTTCAAATCTTTGATAACAAACACTCGGGCGGATAAATGGGCACTCTAGCTCAACCTACTGGCCGGTAATCGTAAACTGGAGTGACCCACAAAGTGTTGGTCATCAAGGAATTGAAAGTCACCATTTCTTCCTAAGGCTTAAAGACTTAGAACGCTGGCAAGAAGAAGCAACATTCAGTCTCTTGATAACCAACATTCGGGCGGGTAAATGGGCACTCTAGTTTAACCTCAATCGTAAACTGAAATCACTCACCCACCCACCCAAATGTTGGCCATCAAGGAATTTAATATCACCAATTCTTTCTATGGCTTAAAGACTTAGAACGCTGGCAATAAGAAGCAACATTCAGTCTCTTAATAACCAACACTCGGGCTGATAAATGGGCACTCTAGTTCAACCTACTAGCCGGTAATCGTAAACTGGAGTGACCCACCCACCCACCCAAGTGTTGGTCATCAAGGAATTGAATATCACTATTTCTTCCTACGACTTAAAGACAGAACGCTGGCAAGAAGAAGCAACATTCAGTCTTTTGATAACAAACACTCGGGCGGGTGGGTAGGCACTTCAATTCAAACTACTCGATAGTAATCATAATCTGGAGTAATATCACCGTTTCCTCTTTGGCCTAAAGGACTTCTAATACTTGCAGAAAGAAGAAACTTCTAATTATTTGACAACAAACATTTGAGCGGAAGGTGAGAACTCCAGTTTGAACTATTGGCTGGTAAGCGTAATTTGGTGTAGTCCACCCACCCACCCTATTGTTGGTTATCAAAAGATTAGAAATCCCTTCTTCCGTCTTGGACAAAAAAACTTTGCAAAGAGAAGAAACTTTCAATTTGTTTATAACAAACACTCGGGCGAGTAGGTACGCACTTCAGTTAAAACTACTTGCTGGTAATCATGATCTGGAGTGACCCTTTCATCCGCCTAAGTGTTAGTCATCAAAAAATTAGATAAGACCTACTTCTTCTTGAACAAAAAGGATTCTAACGCTGACAAAAACAAGAAACTTCCAATTTTTTATAACAAACACTCGAGCGGCTGGGTATACTGTCCAGTTTAAGCTACTGGTCGGTAAGCATAGTTTAGAGTAGCCCACCCGCCCACCCTATTGTTGGTCATCAAAATATTGGAAATCTCTTCTTTTGTCTTGAACAAAAAAAACTTTTAACGCTTGCAAAGAAAACAAACTTTAAATTTTGTATAACAAACACTCGGGCGGGTAGGTACGCATTCCAATTGAAACTACTCGCTAGTAATCATGATCTGGAGTGACCCACCCGCCCGCCCAAGTGTTGGTCATCAAAAAGTTAGATATGACCTACTCCTTCTTGAACAAAAAGACTTATAACGCTTCTAAAGAAGAGAAATTTCCAATTCTTAATAACAAACACTCGTGCGGGTGGGTGTGCACTCTAGTTCATACTATTTGCTGGTAATTATGATCTGAAGTGACCCACCCAAATGTTGGTCATAAAAAGATTAGATATAAACTACTCTTTCTTAAACAAAAAAACTTATAACGATTCCAAGAGAAACTTCCAATTCTTAATAACAAACATTCGAGCGGGTGGGTACGCATTCCAGTTCAAACTACGCGCTGGTAATCATGATCTAGAGTGACCCAACCACCCGCCCAAGTGTTTGTCATCAAAAAATTAGATATGACCTTCTCCTTCTTGAACAAAAGGACTTATAACGCTTCCAAGGAAGAGAAACTTCCAATTCTTAATAACAAATACTCGAGTAAGTGAATAGGCAGTCCAGTTCAAACTAATTGGTATTAATCACAACCTCGAATGACCGACCCAAGTGTTGGTTATCAAAATATTGGATATCACCTCTTCCTTCTTGAACAAAAATACTTCTAATGCTTGCAAAGAGGAGAAACTTCCAGTTTTTTAATAACAAACTCTCGAGCGGGTAGCTAGAGGCCTCAGCCCAAACTATTTGATAGTAATCATAATCTGAAATGACCCACCCAAGTGTTAGTCATCAAAATATTTAATATCACATCCTTCTTTTTTGACTTAGAGACTTCTAACACTAGCTAAAAAAAGAACTTCTAATTCTTTGATAACAAACACTCGGGCAGGTAGGTGTTCACTTCAATTCAAACTACTCAATGGTAATCATTATCTGGAGTGAAACTATTCGCTGGGAATTATTATTTGGAGTGACCCAACCTACCCACCCAAGTGTTTATCATCAAGAGATTAGATATCAACTCTTCCTTCTTAGACAAAGAGACTTCTAACGCTTGCAAAGAGAAAAAACTTCCAATTTTGTGATAACGGGCGGAAAACGCAGTGTTACCGGCTACATTCTTCTAGATGGCAAAGGTATGGCCGTGTATGCCCTCTAAAACGTTGACTTATCTCCCAAAGACATTGCTCAGCAGAGGAAGCATTCTGGTTCGTTCTCCCATATCGATTGTTATTTGTAAATTGTACTCTAGTAAGGGGTGCAAACGCAGAGTACGTGGCTTTAGCACTCGACTAAGAAGCGATCGTGAAAATCCAGTATTTATAAAAGTAAGAGACGAAGAACAACAATGCCATTCGTGAGACTCCGCCCACAAAGCGGCATCAATTCCCCCACTCTGTCAGACTAAACTTCTGACTCTTTATGTATAGGGATGGTGTGTAGGTATCGTTCGTTGAATGTTTGGTTGCTGCACTATGGTTGGTACGGAAGTAGTTCACGTTTAATAATAAAAAGTGTCCACTGAGGTTCCACTCTGTCATAATCAGAGATAGTTACTGAAGCTTGTTCAAGTTCTTCAAAGCTTCTCTGTCTCCTGGTCTTCCTCTTCTCGGATTGTTAGTTGCAAGATCGCAAAGACACTATATACTGCGGAGAACACAATACACCGGGCCACACAATCTTAAAATGTCCCAGAAATAAAGCCACAAAAGAGATTGGAGCGCTACTAACCACCAAAAAGATTGTACATCATCTCCTCTTTTTTGGACAAAAAAACTTTTAACGCTTTCAAAGAGAAGAAACTTACAACTTTCTGATAACAAACTCTTGAGATTGAAGTTAAATATCACCTTTTCCTCCTCTGACTAAGGAACTTTAAACACTTGCAGAGAGTGGATACAATACATCAGAGCTAGAAGAAGTTGTTTCCGCCCTCCCACCAAAGTGTTGGTCATCAGAAAATTGAATATCACTTCTTTTTCTTGTAACATAGTGTCTTAAGTGCCCGTCCACCCACCCAGGTGGTTGTTAACAAGAAATTAGAAGTTTTTCGTCCATACAAATATTAGAAGTCTCTTAGACAGAAGAAAAGATGATATCTAATCTCTTGATGACCAACAGTTGGGCGGGTGGGTGGGTCACTCCAGATCACGATTACCATCGAATAGTTTGAACTGAAATGCCCACATATTCGCCAAAGAGTTTGTTATCAAAAATTTGAAAGTTTCTCCTCTGTACAAGTGTTAGAAGTCCCTTAGTCCGAGGAGAAAGAAGTGATATTCAAACTCTTGATAACCAACACTTGGGCGGGTGGGTGAGTTACTCCATATCATGATTACCATCGAATAGTTTAAACTAGAATGCCCACACATCCGCCCAAAAGTTTGGAAAGTTTCTCCTCTCTGCAAGTGTCAGAAGTCCCTTAGTCAAAGGAGGATGCGAGTTATATCCAATACTTTGATAACCAATACTTGTGCGGGTGGGTCACTCTAGCTTATGATTACCATAGAATAGTTTAAACCGCCCAAAAGTTTGATGTCAAAAAATTTGAAATTTGAAGTTTATTAGTCCAAGAAGGAGGAGATGATGTACAATCTTTTTGGTGGTTAGTAGCGCTCCAAGCTCTTTTGTGGCTTGTATCTAAGCATCGCAAAAAAATTTCAACCCAAAGTTGGTCATACAAACAAAAAAATGGTCAAAATGCAGATTTTCTGTACGTTTTTTTGCATTTTGTATTGGGTCTATGAAAACCGTTACAACCACGGAAATCTGCATCAAATTGCGCATCTCTAGGCACCAACTTCATCGCAAAAAACAATTTTTTTATCCTCAAATTGTAACAAAATGCGGAATTTCTCAAAAATTTGCTAAAAGATCTATGTAAACCGTTATAACCATGCAAATCTTCAGTAAATGTGCATCTCTAACTTCAACCCAGAACAACAAATGTTCATCCCAAAATGAGTCAAACAGAAAAAATGCCGACATTCCAACAGTTTTTGCATTTTCTTCAAGAACTGTTGTAACCACTTAAATCTTCATTAAATTGCGCTTCTCTGAACAATAACTTCATCACAAAAATGTACTTTCGACATTTATTTCTATTTTACTGAAAAACTTGATATAACTGCACAAATCTTCATAAAATTGCGCATCTTTAGACATTAATTTCATCTCAATATAAGCCACAAATTGCTCGCATATAACTGTCAAACAAATGACACAAACTGCCAAAGCATCAAACAGAAAAGCTGTTAAAAAGCAAATTAAAGATAGGAAAATACCTTAAACCATTAGGCGCGCCTTTTACCGATGAGGTGAAGCCAACATAATCGGTGCGTGACGTCATTTGTGGGCAAGAACGAGCATATCAAGTGATTTGATGTTTAGGTATGTTTACATGTGCTAACAAGTTAAGTTTTTAAATATTTCCAGTCAATATGCAGAAAAAACATAGTTTTGGAACTAATTTCTTCAAATATCTAAAAAGTTATCAAAGCTTTTGTATAAAAGTTGCGAGTAATTTGTTTACAAAATTTCTTTAATTATTTTAAAAATTGCGTTATTAAACTAATTTAAAGACTTATTTCCAAAACATGTGACGTCAATTGTGGGCATAGAATGTTGTTATGTTGGTTTCACCGAAAATCAAGCAAAAAATATCATAAGGAGCGTTCAAAATACATTAAGAAAACAGTAAATTAACAAAATTTTGTAAATATCCAAACAAGTGTAAAAATGCACAAAGAATCATTAAAAATGAAAAATAAACGTCAAAAATATTAAAGACAATTAACAATCTGAAAAATGATAAATGTTTAAGGAATCTTAATTTGGGGTAAAGCTATTACATAACCTTAAATGCATACTTAACCTGGGATACAGTCATCTATAATTTGGTGCTAATGATAGTAACCAATTGATTGAATGCATCATCTAAAATTCAATCAAATAAAATATTTTTCTTTCCTGCATATTTTCTTTTTTCTCAATTTTATTTCTGTTATACACAATACATCTAAACAAAGAACAAGATTATATATATTATTTTCCCCTATAATGGAATGTCGAGGCGATTAATAAATTGCTTTAAGTGCAACGCATGATAGTATCATAAGCTTGGAAAATCGAAGCAGACACTTCAGTCGATTTTGTTTTAAGACTGAGCGTCGCATGATTAACACCCGGCTGCAATTTCAACTCTAATAAAACCCAAATATTATTAGTCAATTTGAGCGATTGATACAACATATCCTGTCCTTCAACGTTACGTTTTGCAATTGTAAATATATTATTGTGCGTCATCTTAGCTGTTATTGCATCAGCACCACCACGAACGTCGTTTAGAGTGTATTGAACCTAAAATAAATTAATATAATTAATGATTTATTTCATAATAAATATATTAGTAGTTTCGACTCAACTAGAGTTAATTGAATTAAAAAATGAACAATATAAATCCTAAACTACAAAATTAACTACAACTCCGCTCCCTTAATTTTGTAGTTTAGTAATTATTACATCCGTGGAAGACTCTAGTCGAGTCGAAACTAGTAATGTACTCGTAAAAATAAACTTGTAATTTAATATTTTAATTTTTACCTCATTAGCGGCCGGAATATCTTTCCAAGTAGTTAAAAAGAATCTCTTATCTAACTGCCCATCTTCTGCAAACAATATTTGTATCGGTACAGTGCAAGCGTAATAGAATACATCGACATTATTCTTGATAGCAACTTGTAAATTCATCAAAGGATCCATACGCAATACAGGTCCGGTTGTATTCAATCCCAAACTCGATTCCAAGCTCTGGCCCGGTTGTAAAGAACCAATATTGAGTGCAGCCGTTGGCGATATGCCAAAACTGTTTTTGTTGAATTGTATGGCGAAACCGTTCATCGCTTGCATTGCCTTATTGGTGAACGTTAGATCCATATTGATTTGTGCGTTGCGACGAGTGAACGTGCCCCAAATTTCCAATCCTTTACCCTTTTCGGCCGGCAACCAGCATGTTTTGGGCGGGGTGTACATCGTTGGAGTGCTTGTTAGACCGAATATGTCACCTAAAAGACCGGTTGTTGAGGGTGCAGGTGCAGTTTCAACACCACCAAGCTGGGTAAAATAATATAAAATTAGCCATCAACAATTATTAATGAAGCCATTGATTTTACCAAAATATCAAGTCCACCTCCAAGTAGATCCAAATTACTGGTTGGAGCTGCAGCTGCTGGAGCTGGAGTGGACATGCTACTACTAGTAATATCCATAGACAACAAATCACCAATGAGAGATTCCTGATTGGGTATAACGGTTGCGGCCCCTTCATTAGTGGTCGAATTATCTTCAGTCGAACCTTGTCGGACGGGCAACGTCTTGCGTATACCTAAACCAATATATCCTGCGATTAACTTGCAATTAAAATGTTTCAATCTAAGTGTATTTACCTGCACTGCGACCTTCAACAAAAGCAGTCGGAGGCTTATGGTAAACACTAGCAAGAGACGATATGTGGCAGATTAATTCGTCGAGTAAAGTCGGCTCCAAGAGATCGGTTTCTTCGGAAATTAACGGTTTATCGGCAAGCACCACTTCCTTAGCAGCTGCTGGATCAGTACTCAACAATCTATAATAATATTTAATAATCAATAATAAGTTGTGGCATCATCATACAATTTTACCTCCAATAAATGAATCCTCGATCTCTCAAATCCGGATTGTCGGAATCTTGGGTCGCCAAGCTGAGTACATGTTGCACCAAAGCTTGTGTTGTGGTTGGACGCTTCAAAAATAATTTAACGACGGCAGTAAGCAATTGCAATTGAACTTGCGCGTTTTCATCGGCAAATCCTTCCAAGAAACTGTCGAGGAGTTCGTCGGCGTTATCGATTCTCTCTGCGTACTCGCCAATAATCCAAACCATGCTTGCCCTCGCTTCAGGTTCATCAAGGGTATCAAGATTCTCGCATAGAGTACTGATAATGCTTTCGTATTTATTGGGATATTTTCTAAAAAAAAAAAAAATGAAACATTAGATTGCAAACATTATCATTGCGTGTGACGTCAGTTGTGGGCATAGAACGGCTTCATTATGTGAATGGAAACATCAAAATATTAAATGCAATGAATTTAGTTGCAAATAAATTTCATCAAAGTTGCTTATGATTGTTCAAATCAATCAATCAATCCGTCAATCAATATTATGTGGATGACATTTTTAATAATGGATTTTTTCTTCTCCAACATCATAATAAGCATGAGTATATGGTTGATGGGTGTCATACTAAACATATACAAGAAGTACAAAGAGCACTTATTGGAAGAACGTTTGAGGAAAAATTTGTTATCATTTCGTCCAGAGCCGGTGATAAATATGGAATCGAGCGTCGATTCTGAAGTAGAGAAGCGATTGGTTGAAAACGATTGTATCGATTTGGTTAGACTTGATTTTTTGAGTTTCTCCGGGAACCCATTGGTGCGCAAGAAGTCGGCCGATATTATACGAACTTACGGAGTGGGGACGTGCGGACCGAGAAGCTTCTTCGGTAAGAAAAATAGCAAAAGTGTTACCGCCCGCCCGCCCAAAAGTTTGGCATCAAGAAATTTGAAGTTCCAACCACTTGACGTGTTCCTACAGCTAACACACTTGACAGAATGACTGACAGATGTCATTAAGTTCGATAAAAGAGATGACGTAATTAATTTCTTGACAATGAACACTCGGGCGGGTGGGCTGGAACATAGTTTATGAGTATTACGTAGATGGTTAACATTAAAAAATTAAAAGTTCCAACCACTTGACGTGTTCCTGCAGCTAAAAAACATGACAGAATGACTGACAGATGTCATTAAGTTGGAGAGAAGAGATGACATAATCAATTTCTTGACAACAAACTCTCGGGCGGGTGAGCGGGAAGACAGTTTATAAGTATTGAGTCGGTGGTTTGAAACAGTGTTCCCGCCCGCCCGCCCAAATGTTTGCCATTAAAAAATTAAAAGTTCCAACCACTTGACGTGTTCTTACAGTTAACACACATGACAGAATGACTGACAGATGTCATTAAATTAGAGAAAAGAGATGACGTAATTAATTTCTTGACAATAAACACTCGGGCGGGTGGGCGGGAACACAGTTTATGAGTATTGGATCGGTGGTTTGAAACAGTGTTCCCGCCCGCCCGCCCAAATGTTTGCCATTAAAAAATTAGAAGTTCCAACCACTTGACGTATTCTTACAGTTAACACACATGACAGAATGACTGACAGATGTCAATAAGTTAGAGAAAAGAGATGACGTAATCAATTTCTTGACAGCAAACACTCGGGCGGGTGAGCGGGAACACAGTTTATAAGAGTATTGAGTCGGTGGTTTGATCAATTGTTCCCTCCCGCCCGCCCAAGTGTTTGTCATTAAAAAATTTGAAGTTCCAACCACTGGACGTGTTCTTACAGTTAACACACATGACAGAATGACTGACAGATGTCATTAAATTAGAGAAAAGAGATGCCGTAATTAATTTCTTGACAATAAACACTAGAGCGGGTGGGCGGGAACATAGGTTATGAGTATTACGTAGATGGTTTAAAAAAGTGTTCCCGCCCGCCCACCCAAGTGTTTGTCATTAAAAAATTAAAAGTTCCAACCACTTGACGTGTTCCTGCAGCTAAAAAACATGACAGAATGACTGACAGATGTCATTAAGTTAGAGAAAAAAGATGACGTAATCAATTTCTTGACAATAAACACTCGGGCGGTTGGGCGGGAACACAGTTTATGAGTATTGAGTCGGTGGTTTGAAAATGTGTTCCCGCCCGCCGGCCCAAGTGTTTTTTTGTTAAGAAATTGGAAGTTCCAATCACTTGACTTGTTCCTGAACGACTGACAGAAGTTAGAGAAAAAAAGTGACGTAACTAATTTCTTGATAACAAATATTCGGGTGGGTGGGCGGGAACACAGTTTATAAGAATTGGGTCAGAGGTTTTAAAAAGTGTTCCCGCCCGCCCGTCCAAGTGTTTGGTATTAAGAAATCCAAATTTACAACCATTTCGACATGTTCCTGCAGCTAACACACGTGACAGAATGACTGACAGATGTCATTATGTTAGAAAAAAGTAGTGACGTAAATAATTTCTTCATGACAAACACTCGGGCGGGTGGCGGGAACACAGTTTACAAGTATTGGTTCGGTGTTTTGAAAAACTGTTCCTGCCCGCCCGCCCAAGTGATTGGCATTAAGAAATTGCAAGTTCCAACCACTTGATGTGTTCTTACAGTTAAAAAACATGACAAAATAACTGATAGATGTCATTAAGTTAGAGAAAAAAGATGACTTAATTAATTTCTTAATAACAAACATTCGGGCGGGTGGGCGTGAACACAGTTTTTGAGTATTGAGTCGGTGGTTTGAAACAATGTTCCCGCCCGCCCGCCCAAGTGTTTGTTATTAAAAATTTAGAAGTTCCAACCACTTGACGTGTTCTTACAGTTAACACACATGACAGAAAAAAAGTGACGTAACTAATTTCTTGATAACAAACACTCGGATGGGTGGGCGAGAACACAGTTTATGAGAATTGGGTCAGAAGTTTCAAAAAGTGTTCCCGCCCTCTCGCCCAAGTGTTTGGTATTAAGAAATTCGAAGTTACAACCATTTCGACATGTTCCTGCAGCTAACACACGTGACAGAATGTCTGACAGATGTCATTATATTAGAGAAAAGTAGTGACGTAAATAATTTCTTGATGACAAACACTCGGGCGTGTGGGCGGGAACACAGTTTATGAGTATTAGTTCGGTGTTTTCAAAAAACAAGTTCCCGCCCGCCCGCCCAAGTGATTGGCATTAAGAAATTGCAAGTTCCAACCACTTGATGTGTTCTTACAGTTAAAAACATGACAGAATAACTGACTTAAGTTAGAGAAAAGAGGTGACGTAATTAATTTCTTGCTAATAAACATTCGGGCGGGTGGGCGGGAACTCAGTTTTTAGTATTGAGTCGGTGGTTTGAAAAAGTGTTCCCGCCCGCCCGCCCAAGTGTTACACGTTAAGAAATTCAAAGTTCCAACCACTTCACGTGTTCCTGCAGCTAAGAAACATGACAGAATGACTGACAAATGTCATTAAGTTAGAGAAAAGAGATGACGTAACCAATTTCTTGATAACAAACACTTGGGTGGGTGGGCGGGAACACAGTTTATAAGAATTGGGTCAGAGGTTTCAAAAAGTGTTCCCGCCCGCCCGCCCAAGTGTTTGGTATTAATTAAGAAATTCGAAGTTACAACCATTTCGACATGTTCCTGCAGCTAACACACGTGACAGAATGACTGACAGATGTCATTAAGTTAGAGAAAAAAAGTGACGTAACTAATTTCTTGATAACAAACACTCGGGGGAACACAGTTTATAAAAATTGGGTCAAAGGTTTCAAAAAGTGTTCCCGCCTGCCCGCCCAAGTGTTTGGTATTAATTAAGAAATTCGAAGTTACAACCATTTCGACATGTTCCTGCAGCTAACACACGTGACAGAATAACTGACAGGTGTCATTATATTAGAGAAAAGTAGTGACGTAAATAATTTTTTGATGACAAACACTCGGGCGGGTGGGCGGGAACACAGTTTATGAGTATTGAGCCGGTGGTTTAAAAAAGTGTTCCCGACATTCGGTTATTTTGTATTTAATCGCGAAGCGACACCTTACATGTCAAACTGTTAGTAGTGAAGCGACTATTGACTAATTTACAGTTAATCGTAAAGCGACTTTCGTTTATTTTGTTTTTAATCGCAAAGCAACACCTTATATGTCAAACTGTTAGTAAGTCTTGAAGCAACTTTTAGTTAAACCTTCTAATCCAAAAAATTTAATTTGCAGGTTCGACGGATATGCATAAAATCTTAGAAAAAAAAATGTCCGCCTTCTACCGCGTCGACATGTGCCTCGTATACTCATTCGGCTACCTAACAACAAGCAGCGTAATAGCCACCTATCTATCACAAACCGATGTCGCCTTCATCGACGAAATATGCAACACTCAAATAATAACCGGCTTGCAAAGTACCAGATGCACCGTCTACACTTTCCGCCACAACAATCCGAGCGATTTGAACATGTTACTGGAAAATATGAGAAATCTCGGAAAATTCAAGCAACACGCCGGTAGATTCCTGATAATTGAAGGCATTTGCGAATCGACCGGTGATTTGTGTAAATTAAAAGAATTTTTACAAATTACAAAAACGTATAAAGTGCGCATCATTTTGGAAGAGAGTTGTTCGTTTGGTGTTTTGGGCGCGACGGGTCGTGGGATTACAGAATATTCGCATATACCGGTTGAGGATATTGATGTTATTTGTGGTAGCTTGGAAAATGCTTTCGGAACAGTCGGTGGATTCTCATGTGGATCGCATCAGGCCGTTAAGAACCAATACATGCTCAGTTTGGGATTCGTTTATTCGGCCAGTCTCTCAGTTTTTTTGGTGCAGAGTATATTAACGGCTTTGGAATTAATGGATGATCGACCAATTACGCTACAATTATTCGCTAGAGAAGTACACGATTATTTAAAAGATTTCAGTCACGAAATGGAAATTTTAAGTCATTTCGATTCGCCTATTAAAGTATTCGTTCCTAAAATAGACAAAGCAAAACTTATCGGCGTTCAGAATGAAATTGTTGAAATTTTCATTCAAACATATAAGGTTTACACCAAACGCAACGTTTGTGGTATTTGTATGCATTTAAATTACAACCTATTCACCAACGGAGAAGCCAAAAAAATAATTTACGAAGCCCTAAAGCATGCAGCCGAAATAATACGATCCTATCAATAAGTTACCTGAAGATATCCTTAATAACAACGATTGCTTCCTGCACAACGTAGTTTACTTTTGTTTGGATTAGGTCCAATAAGGTTGAAACGCATCGCTCCGCTGATGGTTCCACTTTGATGGCGCAGCGACCAATTGCTCGAACCGCTTTGCGTACAAAATCAACGTCCACTTCAGTTGCGTATTCTTTCAATTCGCTGAGGACTTGCGCAATGTTGGATTGCGATGCCAAACGGATCATGATGTCCAGTTTTTCCAGTTTTACGTATATTGGATCGTTGTATTTTACGAAAAATACCTGAAAATAAAGTTGAAAATTTATTTGTCATAATAAATACATTTATCAATTTTAATGAATTTTTTGACATACTTAAAAAAAAGAATATCTATAAAGATTCATAAATATTCTAAAATGTTCCTAATCTGTCGTAGATGTCATAATGTTCCTAAGTTATCATAAACGTCAGTATATGTTCCTAAACTATCATAAATGTCAATGAACGTTCCTGAACTACAATAAACGTGAACAAATGTTCAGAAAAGAATACTTCTGAACATTCATAAATATTCTAAAATGTTCCTAATCTGTCTTAGATGTCATAATGTTCCTTAGTTATCATAAACGTCAATATAGATTCCTGAACTATCATAAAAGTCTATAAACGTTCCTGAACTACAACAAACGTGAACAAATGTTCAGAAAAGAATACTTCTAAACATTCATAAATATTCTAAAATGTTCCTAATCTGTCCTAGATGTCATAATGTTCCTGAACTATCATAAATGTTCCTGAGCTACCACAAAAAATTGTCTCTTAAGACAATCCATTGATGTGTACTACATTAGCTAAAATGAGGTTATGTCAAATTGAGCGTATTAATTTGGTTCAACTTTACACAATTGGTAGCTATGGTATTAAGGTAAACTGGTACCAAATTGTATCATTTTCCAACGAACCGTTTCAGAGTTATGCAATTTTAAACTGTCTCTTTAATACAATCCTTTAATGTGTACTAGATTAGCTAAAATGAGATTATGTCAAATTGAACGTATTAATTTGGTTCAATTTTACACAAATTATAGCTTTGGTATTAAGGTATAATGGTACCAAATTGTATCATTTTCCAATAAACCGTTTCAGAGTTATACAATTTTAAACTGTCTCTTAAGACAATCCTCTGATGTGGACTAGATTAGCTAAAATGAAATTATGTCAAATTGAGCGAATTAATTTGATTCAATTTTACACAAATTATAGCTTTGGTATTAAGGTAAACTGGTACCAAATTGTATCATTTTGCAATGAACCGTTTCAGAGTTATGCAATTTTAAAATGTCTCTCAAGACAATCCTCTGATGTGTACTAGATTAGCTAAAATGAGATTATGTCAAATTGAGCGTATTAATTTAATTCAATTTTTCACAGTTGGTAGCAATGGTATTAAAGTATACTGGTACCAAACTGTATAATTTTCCAATAAACCGTTTCAGAGTTATGCAATTTAAAATAATTTTAAAAGAATCAAACATGATGACCTTACCTTCATCTCATGCTTGAGTATATCCGGTCTCTTCTGCACAATCAAATTAATATTCCTCAAAGCAACATATTGCACTTCAGGTTCAGAAGACAGCAAAGTAACAAGCGGCGGCGCCAATTTCTTACTCAACGTCGAACAAAACTCGGTATCCCCGGCCAAAATTTCCATCATCTTCATAAGAACCTTAACAGCCGACAAAACAACAGCAGCATTAGCATGAGCCAATCGTGGCGTAATACGTTCACAAATACTCTGCGATTCACGCTCATCTTTCGGACTGTAATTAGAAAGCGAATCGAGAATAAAAACCTGTCCCCATTCAGTACATTCGTTTAAAGCCGTTAGGAGCTTATTGATCGTCGTCGTATTCAATTCTAAAAATTAAAAAAAATTATAAATCAATTCAATTCGCTTAAAATTAGTACTAACCAACGAGCGGAGCACCGGTCGGACTGTTTTCATTAATTTCCGATAAGGCGGCTACTGCATTGGCCACAACCATTGGATTAGAATCGCTTAATAAATCCTTCAACTGTTCCAAAAAACCTTGATCCTCAACCAGGCCGGATGAAATATCGTACAATTTAGCAACACAAACGGCAGCAGTTTTTCGTACATAAGGATCCTCATCTTTAAGACATTTCCGTAATGGTTCGCACAAATATTCAGTTATTTTATCAACTCGAATGCAACCCATAGTGCGGACAGCAAGGGCTCGAATTAAAGGATTCGGATCTTCACAGTCCTTGACAAATGTATTGACTGCCATTATAGCCATATCCGGTTGCGATTTGGCGTAATTCATTAAATACAAATAGACGAGTTTCTTGAGTTCCAGGTTATCAGTTTGCATACAATTAACAACATCCGGGAATAGAGCTGAGACATCTTTACCCACCGTCATGCTAGCAATGACCTGGAATTGTTTAATATTAAATCAAATTTAAGGATTGAGATCTACAATTTACCTTCTTCACAGCCTCCTTTTTCTTTTCCTTTTTATCATTATTCAATTCAGATTTTAATTCGAAGATTTCACCCTTCTTGGTAGTGGTGAAATATTTGGAGTCCGTCATTATTGCTTCTGTAATTAATTAATAATTAATAATTTCGGTATCAGCAGAAACTCCCATCCAAACTGTTGACGTTTGTTAATTTGACATTGAAACAACTTCACTTCACTTTCAGATAACTACAATAGAAAAAACTAATTATTAAGCTTCAAAATTTAATAATAATAATTGGCATGTTTAATTAATCATTAACTATTGTACCTATTAGTAAAATTTCGCATTAATCTTCTTAAAAATTAAAAAGTTAAATTATTTGTGTGGTGTATGCAATGGGTGTATGTCAAAGTACGTAAATTAAAACTGATTTCTGTAAAGACACTATCACACCATCCAAATTAAACTTTGTTATTGCAGCTTTATAAAAACATCAATTAATAAATCTAAGTTAACAAACTAATTAAATTAGTATAATCAATCTATTTGGTAATGTTAAATTGTAACAAGTCGTTTTTTTAGTCTATATTTAAATAATTAAAATTGTAATTTGAGTGGTGTGACTAAAAGTACGTCCTTTTGCTGCTAACTTCAATTAAGTACGAAACACACAACTAGAACTATATACAGTGCGTAAAATTTGCATTGACACTTTATAGAATTATTTAATTAATTTTGCAAATTCTACTACAGACGATTCATTTTTTTGTAAAATAATAAACAAATCTTAAACTTAATTAATAAAACTTAATAAAAACATTTTCAAAGCATTTCCTTTATCAATTTTTGCTACTTTCGATCGCCGGAAGAAAACCTTTTGACCTACGGACTTCCGGTTTGCAAGAGCATCTACCGGGGTCTGTTGGTTTGCCACAGGAGCAATTGCGTCCTCCTCGGCCGGTTAAAACTATATTTGTTTCACACGTTTTCGTAATAAAAATACACCAAAAAACCGCTATGAATTAAAAGGTTAAGAATATCGAAACGGCGATTCCGGAATCGTAATCAGGAGTCCAAATTACCGCGGTAACCAAAAACTTACCGACATTGGTCCACGTTTGCGAATTTTAGTGTGGCGACGTGAGCTTATGTACGAATTCGCGTTAAAACCGAAACTTATGTCAGTTGCCGAAGGAAAACCCTTTAACCTACGGACTTCCGGTTTGGCAGAAATTTAGATGGGTCTGTTGACTACCCTCAGGAGCAATTGCGTCCCTGCCCTTCACCGTTTAGTGCCTTTTTTTCCCTTCGAAACGCAAAAAAACCGTGTTTTTTGCGGTTATTTTAAAATTGCAGCCAGAGTGCTAGGAATATCGGAGTCGGACCCCCAAAATCGTAATCAGGGGTTCATTTTACGTCAGGAAATGCAAAAAAACCGACGTTTTTGTCCAAAAATTGAAAAAATCCTAGTCCAAAAAGAAGAAAGACCCCCCTCTTTGGTATGTTTTGACTCTTTCGATCACCGAAGGAGAACCCCTTGAAGCACGGACTTCCGCTTTCTCCGACAACCTACTGGGGTCTGTGGCTTAGCACAAAAAAATCTGCGGCCCCATCCGTCGACTAGGAGTATGTTAGTTTCACGCTTTTAGAACTTTCAAATTGACCGAAAATAGCCATTTTTGAATAAGAGGGAGAAATGTTGGGAATATCGAAACGGCGATATCAAAATCGTAATCAGGGCTCCAAATTACCCCAAAAAGCAAAAAATTGCTATTAAATAAGAATATGCGGTCGTTTTCTACAAGTTGTAAATTCCAACATTACTAATGAAAATTTAGTTGCGCTAAATAAATTATTTTTTAATTTTGCATCAAGTTTACTTATGAATTGAAAATGATCGGAATTCTAGGACCTCATATAAATCTTGAATTTGGAAAATATGTGATGCAATGAAATATTTTATGTTCTTTTCATTTATGTCATCATTTAATCATTACAAACGTTTTAAAATGTAAAAAAAAAACTATTATTAATTGGTTGATTATTAAAATATTGGTATAAGGCATAAAATTGATTATTTACCTGTACTTAAATATCTATTAATTGTTACCTACTAAAACTATTGAAAATTCTATTAAAGTATAATAAGGAACCATATTGGTATGAAATATGCCGGCGGAAATACATGTTAATTTATAATTACTGTGTGCAGTGGTGCAAGTATTACTATTTACTGCACACTTTTTGATCAACAAGAGCATTGTTTACGAAACATAATTGAATCAATGTGTGTAAGTAATTATGCAACAAACGTAAATATTCTTGCTGGTCTGCCCCTCTCATACCCAAAAACCTATACGTCGCTGAAGTTAGCCTCGTTTCAGTACCCGTTCTTGCGTCGTTTTTTATGACGTGATGCAAACACATAACTGTACATTACAGTCGCCCAGCAAATTCATTAAATTGAATTCTCTTTATATATATTTGAGTAAATTTACAAATTAAAAAAAAAAGTTCTGCAGTTAGGTACAAATAACAGCAAGTACAATTTAAGTTAATAATAATTATACTATGTTTTGTTATAATATAGTCAATTAACTTAATTAAAAAAACATAATACAAATTTTATGTGCAATAAAGAATAGATTCTATATTACCTGATGGAATATTACAGATTATTTATTAAGAATTAAGAAACTAAAATTTTCAAAGATAATAGAAAAATTTATGTCAAGTGATAGTTTAACTAATCAATCAATGCACAGATGCACCGGCATGGTATGAGCGGCCCGCTTTTATTTGCTGTAGACTCCTTTGTGTGTTTCATATCACCTGATGGAATATTACAGATTGTTTATTAACAATTAGGAAACAATAATTTTCAAAGAATATAAAAAAAACCATGTCGAGTGATAGTTTTACTAAGCAATCAATGCACCGATGAGCGGCTCGCTTTTATTAATGTTGACACCTTTATAGGTTTCATATTACCTGATGGAATATTACAGATTGTTTATTAACAATTAAGAAACAATAATTTTCAAAGAAAACCTTTATAGGTTTCATATTACCTGATGGAATATTACAGATTGTTTATTAACAATTAAGAAACAATAATTTTCAAAGAAAATAAAAAATCCATGTCGAGTGATAGTTTTACTAAGCAATCAATGCACCGATGCACCGCACGGTATGATCGGCTCGCTTTTTTTGCTGTAGACACCTTTATAGGTTTCATATCACCTGATGGAATATTACAGTTTGTTTATTAACAATTAAGAAACAATAATTTTCAAAGAAAATAAAAAAATCCATGTCGAGTGATAGTTTTACTAAGCAATCAATGCATCGATGAGCGGCTCGCTTTTATTGATGTAGACACCTTTATAGGTTTCATATTACCTGATGGAATATTACAGATTGTTTATTAACAATTAAGAAACAATAATTTTCAAAGAAAATAAAAAAAAGTGAGCGGCTAGTTTTTTTGCTGTAAACACCTTAATAGATTACGTATTACTTGATGGAATATTACATATTGTTTAATTACAAATAAAAATCTATAAATATCAAAGAAAAATGAAATATGTCCGATTGATAGTTTTACTAAGCAATCAACGCACCGATGCACCTTGTGAGCGGCTCGTTTTTTGCTGTAGGCACCTTATTAGATTTTGTATTACGTGATGGAGTATTACATATTATTTATAAACAATTTCGAAAACAAAATTAGCAGAAGTGGGAGTTAGTAAAGTGAAAATAGATCAGGTTATAGTTTAAAAATTTGATAATTTTCTAGTATTCAATCTTTCATTAGCTAACTCTTCAATGAAAATATGATAATAAGATTAAAATTAAAGTATAACCGATTATAGCGGTCATTTTTATATATATATATATATATATATGGGTAATTCCATTACTTTTCGACCAAACTTAAAAACTGAGTATCTCCAAACTGGCTCAAAATTAAATATGTGATAGTAGGTACTAAAAAAACATATTTCCCAAATTTTCAACTTTTTAAGTCATGATCTTGGTTTTTGGGAGTCTCTCAAAGTTCAGAAAAACGCCTAAAAATCACATTTTTTCGGTAATTTTCAACATTTTTTTTCTCAGCGTAGAAACTTTGGAAAAAGCTCTGCAAGGTCTGATTCTTTTTGTAATTTCTTGTACTTTAACTTGTTTTTTTTTAATGTAGCCATTCTCTATTTTCTTTAGCGTAGGCCGTTGTAAAAACAGCCTAAAATTACAAAACCAGCCCCACATTGAAAATGCCGTAACAAAGTCAAATTTTAATCAAATTAGGTCTAGTTTAGCTTAATTTGTTTGTTTTGAATTGCTCTTTAAAATTTTGCAAATTTTTTCCGATCGAACCAGTAAATCGTGAGATACCACTTTTCAAAGATTAGTAATTTGGTCAAAAATGCTCATTTTTGTATACATTGAAACCGTTGTAACTTTTTTCTACCTAAATTTTTTTTGCTGAAATTTTCAGTAAACCTTCCTCATATATACCTAAAACATCTCTTAAAGTTTGGTTCTTGGGAATGAAAATGGGCCCAAGCTACAGAACTTTCAAAATTTGTAAAAAACAACGTTTTATACGTTAATAACCTGGTAATAATTTTTACTTACGCTTATATTTTTGCAAGAAAACTACATATCATAAATTAAAAATGTGTTTTTATTAGAAAATGTATATTTATATATATATATAGATATATTTTTATTTTTATTTTTATTGTACCTGAAGGCAAATATAATTTTTTATTTTTTTTTTAATTCCATACAGAAAATCTAAATATCTTTTTTGTCTATCTCGCTTCGTTTTCGAGATAATTGAAAAATACACATTTTTAAAAAAAACATTTGTAACAAACAGAACAATATTACATGTTTTATTACGTAGACTTATGATATCTGAGATTGATTGCCAAGAGCTACTTGTAACTCTTCCGTTTCAGATATCCAACAATAATCGCCAAACTAGACAGTCTCCATTATTTAGAGAATCTGTACATTCTACCAACTATGGATTCAATAATCTATTGGCAGAATGTGTAGAATAGGTTTTCTAATAGTATTGATTTGTTTTGCGTTTTTAAATGTACATTTAGGAACCAATTAAAATGTGTTAATGAATAATTTTATATTTCGTTTTTATATGTATACATTTTATGTGTTTATTTTGTATTTTTTATATTCATTGTCTAGTTTTAAATATTACACATTGTTTGTATTATTCATCATTATTTATGTGCAGGATGATGTAGATGTAAATGTTTTTTTTTTATATGCCGTTAGTAAAGAATTATTAAAATTCTCAAAATGACTACCATAAGCGTTGATGCAAGCTTGTTTTTTAACAAAAAAAGAAACAAAACAGCATTACTTTAACAATTGTGCGTTGTTGCAAGCTTTTGATACTTGTCAAAATTGTTTTATTTGGTTCGGTTAGTAAAATTTGTAAAAAATGCTGTTCAACAACGGAGAATACACATGTTATTTTTTATAAGCATAATTTCTTGAAAATCAGATAGAAAATTTGTTGGATAACAATGTCCCTATTGCCTAATGTAACAGGATGTGGAGCACCGCCCTAAGTTGAACGATATGTAGTTCGGTGGTTTAACGATAAATTTAAGAATAAATGGATTAGTAGAAGAGGTCCAGTGAACTGACCTGCAAGATCTTTTGATCTAAATCTATTGAACGTTTAGGTGACACATGAAACAATTGGTTTATAGAAAGCCAATAATCAACGTGGAGCAGCTACAATAGAGAATTGCAAATGCAAATTGCACATTCAAAACATAACAGGTTTTGAAACAGTTTATCATTCTTTTTTATTGTGTTGTCAAGCTTGCATCAACGCTCATGGCAGTCATTTTGAGAACTTATTAAAATATGTAATGTTGTTCTATTTGTTGTTACCATTGTTATAAATGTTCTTTTATTTACTTAAATTTTTCTAAATAAAAAGTTTTCTAAATAATGTGTATTTTTAAATTATCTCGAAAACAAAGCAAGATAGATCAAAAAAGATGTTTAGATTTTCTGTTTCAAATTAGAAAAAGAACCTAAAGTTTTATTTTTTGCCTATAGTTAGGAAACACCCTGAGTATTTTTTGGCGTGCTTTGTCATAAAGTTTAGAATTAGGACGTTCATGATATGATTTTAGCAAAAATTATGTATTTGTCTTACAGGTACAATAAAAGTAAAAATTAAAATATATCTATATTTATAAAAATATACATTTTCTATTAAAAACATTATTTTAGTCTAAAATATGTTCAAACCAATGCAATAATATGTAGTTTTTTTGCAAAAATAAAAGCGTAAGTAAAAATTATTACCAGGTTATTAACGTATAAAACGTTGTTTTTTACAAATTTTGAAAGTTCTGTAGCTTGGGCCCATTTTCATTCCCAAGAACCAAACTTTAAGAGATGTTTTAGGTATATATGAGGAAGGTTTACTGAAAATTTCAGCAAAAAAAATTTAGGTAGAAAAAAGTTACAACGGTTTCAATGTATACAAAAATGAGCATTTTTGACCAAATTACTAATCTTTGAAAAGTGGTATCTCACGATTTACTAGTTCGATCGGAAAAAACTTTGCTAAATTTTAAAGAGCATTTCAAAACAAACAAATTAAGCTAAACTAGACCTAATTTGATTAAAATTTGACTTTGTTACGGCATTTTCAATGTGGGGCTGGTTTTGTAATTTTAGGCTGTTTTTACAACGGCCTACGCTAAAGAAAATAGAGAATGGCTACATTAAAAAAAAAACAAGTTAAAGTACAAGAAATTACAAAAAGAATCAGACCTTGCAGAGCTTTTTCCAAAGTTTCTACGCTGAGAAAAAAAATGTTGAAAATTACCGAAAAAATGTGATTTTTAGGCGTTTTTCTGAACTTTGAGAGACTCCCAAAAACCAAGATCATGACTTAAAAAGTTGAAAATTTGGGATATATGTTTTTTTAGTACCTACTATCACATATTTAATTTTGAGCCAGTTTGGAGATACTCAGTTTTTAAGTTTGGTCGAAAAGTAATGGAATTACCCATATATATATATATACATTATACAATAAGAGGATTATAAATAGGTATTAAAAATTAAAAATATTAAAGAATTACTTTAAATATAAATAAAAGAACGCATAATAGATCCTCTTATTTGCCGTATTCTAATCTACTTTTGGGTATTATTACCAGGTTGGCCGTTCCCTTCATCAAATAAGATAATTAATCACATGAAAGAATTTATTCTTTTTAGTATTAAACCCATAACCACGTACACCAATTGTAAACAAAGCTAGAATTTTATCCAGAACTTGTTTCTAAATAAAAAAAAACTTTAATTAAAATTTTTATTTAATAATAAATAAGGAAACCAATAAGCAAAATAAAAATTTACATAACATAAAACATGTATAGATAAGTCAGCATAAAAAACAAACTATAAAAATTCCATTCATTCAATTGTGGATTTTTTTTATAAAACTCAATTATATATTCAATATGCGACAGCGAGGCACACGCACATGTTGATTCACTTTACCAGACAACCTAACAAAAAACCCATTTATGAATAGAGATTTCCTGCTATATGTTAATTTACTAAAAAAGACATACATGATATTATTCAATTTAAAAAATAAAGTATGTATATACAGCACCGAGTTACTATTCTAATATTTTTTATAAGAATCAATCGTCACTTTCGTATGTCATCACCTGATGTAATATTAATTAAGATGTTTACAACAAAAGTAGCCGCTCATACCGCGCGTTCATTCATTGCTTGATAAAATCATCACTTGCTTATAAACTTTTTTATTTCTTTAATAAAAGTTAAACTATCACTCGACATAAATTTTTCTATTTTCTTTGAAAAATATTGTTTCTTAATTGTTAATAAGCAATCTGTGATATTCCATCAGGTAATATGAAACCTATAAAGGTGTCTACATCAATAAAAGCGAGCCGCTCATCGGTGCATTGATTGCTTAGTAAAACTACCACTCGACATGGATTTTTTTATTTTCTTTGAAAACTATTGTTTCTTATATGTTAATAAACAATCTGTAATATTCCATCAGGTAATATGAAACCTATAAAGGTGTCTACAGCAAAAAAAGCGAGCCGATCATACCGTGCGGTGCATCGGTGCATTGATTGCTTAGTAAAACTATCACTCGACATGGATTTTTTATTTTCTTTGAAAATTATTGTTTCTTAATTGTTAATAAACAATCTGTAATATTCCATCAGGTAATATGAAACCTATAAAGGTGTCTACAGCAAAAAAAGCGAGCCGATCATACCGTGCGGTGCATCGGTGCATTGATTGCTTAGTAAAACTATCACTCGACATGGATTTTTTATTTTCTTTGAAAATTATTGTTTCTTAATTGTTAATAAACAATCTGTAATATTCCATCAGGTAATATGAAACCTATAAAGGTGTCTACAGCAAAAAAAGCGAGCCGATCATACCGTGCGGTGCATCGGTGCATTGATTGCTTAGTAAAACTATCACTCGACATGGATTTTTTTATTTTCTTTGAAAATTATTGTTTCTTAATTGTTAATAAACAAACTGTAATATTCCATCAGGTGATATGAAACCTATAAAGGTGTCTACAGCAAAAAAAGCGAGCCGATCATACCGTGCGGTGCATCGGTGCATTGATTGCTTAGTAAAACTATCACTCGACATGGATTTTTTTATTTTCTTTGAAAATTATTGTTTCTTAATTGTTAATAAACAAACTGTAATATTCCATCAGGTGATATGAAACCTATAAAGGTGTCTACAGCAAAAAAAGCGAGCCGATCATACCGTGCGGTGCATCGGTGCATTGATTGCTTAGTAAAACTATCACTCGACATGGATTTTTTATTTTCTTTGAAAATTATTGTTTCTTAATTGTTAATAAACAAACTGTAATATTCCATCAGGTGATATGAAACCTATAAAGGTGTCTACATCAATAAAAGCGAGCCGCTCATCGATGCATTGATTGCTTAGTAAAACTATCACTCGACATGGATTTTTTTATTTTCTTTGAAAATTATTGTTTCTTAATTGTTAATAAACAATCTGTAATATTCCATCAGGTAATATGAAACCTATAAAGGTGTCTACATCAATAAAAGCGAGCCGCTCATCGATGCATTGATTGCTTAGTAAAACTATCACTCGACATGGATTTTTTATTTTCTTTGAAAATTATTGTTTCTTAATTGTTAATAAACAATCTGTAATATTCCATCAGGTAATATGAAACCTATAAAGGTGTCTACAGCAAAAAAAGCGAGCCGATCATACCGTGCGGTGCATCGGTGCATTGATTGCTTAGTAAAACTATCACTCGACATGGATTTTTTATTTTCTTTGAAAATTATTGTTTCTTAATTGTTAATAAACAATCTGTAATATTCCATCAGGTAATATGAAACCTATAAAGGTGTCTACAGCAAAAAAAGCGAGCCGATCATACCGTGCGGTGCATCGGTGCATTGATTGCTTAGTAAAACTATCACTCGACATGGATTTTTTATTTTCTTTGAAAATTATTGTTTCTTAATTGTTAATAAACAATCTGTAATATTCCATCAGGTAATATGAAACCTATAAAGGTGTCTACAGCAAAAAAAGCGAGCCGATCATACCGTGCGGTGCATCGGTGCATTGATTGCTTAGTAAAACTATCACTCGACATGGATTTTTTTATTTTCTTTGAAAATTATTGTTTCTTAATTGTTAATAAACAAACTGTAATATTCCATCAGGTGATATGAAACCTATAAAGGTGTCTACAGCAAAAAAAGCGAGCCGATCATACCGTGCGGTGCATCGGTGCATTGATTGCTTAGTAAAACTATCACTCGACATGGATTTTTTTATTTTCTTTGAAAATTATTGTTTCTTAATTGTTAATAAACAAACTGTAATATTCCATCAGGTGATATGAAACCTATAAAGGTGTCTACAGCAAAAAAAGCGAGCCGATCATACCGTGCGGTGCATCGGTGCATTGATTGCTTAGTAAAACTATCACTCGACATGGATTTTTTATTTTCTTTGAAAATTATTGTTTCTTAATTGTTAATAAACAAACTGTAATATTCCATCAGGTGATATGAAACCTATAAAGGTGTCTACATCAATAAAAGCGAGCCGCTCATCGATGCATTGATTGCTTAGTAAAACTATCACTCGACATGGATTTTTTTATTTTCTTTGAAAATTATTGTTTCTTAATTGTTAATAAACAATCTGTAATATTCCATCAGGTAATATGAAACCTATAAAGGTGTCTACATCAATAAAAGCGAGCCGCTCATCGGTGCATTGATTGCTTAGTAAAACTATCACTCGACATGGATTTTTTATTTTCTTTAAAAATTATTGTTTCTTAATTGTTAATAAACAATCTGTAATATTCCATCAGGTAATATGAAACCTATAAAGGTGTCAACATTAATAAAAGCGAGCCGCTCATCGGTGCATTGATTGCTTAGTAAAACTATCACTCGACATGGTTTTTTTTAATTTTCTTTGAAAATTATTGTTTCATAATTGTTATTAAACAATCTGTAATAATCCATCAGGTAATATGAAACCTATAAAGGTGTCTACATCAATAAAAGCAAGCCGCTCATCGATGCATTGATTGCTTAGTAAAACTATCACTCGACATGGTTTTTTTTTATTTTCTTTGAAAATTATTGTTTCTTAATTGTTAATAAACAATCTGCAATATTCCATCAGGTAATATGAAACCTGTAAAGGTGTCTACATCAATAAAAGCGAGCCGCTCATCGATGCATTGATTGCTTAGTAAAACTATGACTCGACATGGTTTTTTTTTATTTTCTTTGAAAATTATTGTTTCATAATTGTTATTAAACAATCTGTAATAATCCATCAGGTAATATGAAACCTATAAAGGTGTCTACATCAATAAAAGCAAGCCGCTCATCGATGCATTGATTGCTTAGTAAAACTATCACTCGACATGGTTTTTTTTTATTTTCTTTGAAAATTATTGTTTCTTAATTGTTAATAAACAATCTGTAATATTCCATCAGGTGATATGAAACACACAAAGGTGTCTACAGCAAATAAAAGCGAGCCGCTCATACCATGCCGGTGCATCTGTGCATTGATTGATTAGTTAAACTATCACTCGACATAAATTTTTCTATTATCTTTGAAAATTTTAGTTTCTTAATTGTTAATAAATAATCTGTAATATTCCGTCAGGTAATATAGAATCTATTCTTTATTGCACATAAAATTTGTATTATGTTTTTTTAATTAAGTTAATTGACTATATTATAACAAAACATAGTATAATTATTATTAACTTAAATTGTACTTGCTGTTATTTGTACCTAACTGCAGAACTTTTTCTTTAATTTGTAAATTTACTCAAATATATATAAAGAGAATTCAATTTAATGAATTTGCTGGGCGACTGTAATGTACAGTTATGTGTTTGCATCACGTCATAAAAAACGACGCAAGAACGGGTACGGAAACGAGGCTAACTTCAGCGACGTAAAAACCTATACGAACTTTTTCCAAGCGCGAGTTGTAATTTTTTTAACGGAGCGTACTAGTCTCGCGGTAATTTTTTATTGGGCCAGTCGTACGCGAAAACACAGCCAGCTTCAATAGGTTGCCGTGCGAGCTCTGCCATTTAATTATTGAAATAGAAGAGAACCGAACAGACGCGACTTAGCAGTGCTGACTTAAACAGCGAGTTCGTTCGCACCTTTTAACAAAACATCAATTTTTAATAATAAGCAATCATCTTTTAATTAAGTTTTGTACAGTGAATAGTTTTAAAATAATTATGGCGGGCGAAACGATGTCGATTTCAGAATTGCTGGGACTCGATTCACCTCGTGGTTTGCTTGGAAATTCCTTCGGCGGATCAACTTCATCAGGATTGTGTACACCACCAGCGGTTACAGCTAATTTTCAGGTAAATTAAATAATATTAATATATTCTAATAACTACAAATAAAACTATTTATAAAAATTCCCTATATTATATTTATTGGTTAATATTCCGTTAATAGTTGAGAGGCCTAAGGGGTCACGATTATAAACTAAACCTAACGTCTTCTTCACGTGCATTGCGTGTAATTAACCAGGATGTTTAAATATAAAGCCATTATTTTAATATAAAGTAAATTATGTAACCAAGACCATTTTAAAGATATTTAATTCCATTTATATTTACCAAGGTTAATAATTAACTATTTGGTACTTAGCTACTAGTTATTTGAGAAACAGATTTAATAAATTATTATTATATATTAAAACATAATTTTTATTAATATTAGTATTTAAAAACTCACTTTACTAAATAAAATTATTTAATTATTGATATCTTGTTTAATAAAATATGTTTGTTATTTAAAGATTCAGCAAGCGCAAGGTATTTACATTTTTAACAAACAATAGCATAGTGCACATTTTTGTGAGTCGATAACAATATGTTAATTATAAAAATAAAGGAGGTGAATGCTTTACATTTTTTGTGGAACACACATTGTGTTTAATAATTAGATACATCAAACATTTAACAATCATTTTAAATTATTTATGCATAGTAACAAATACAGTTTTCAGTCATATTAAAAAAGCATCACTACATTACTACAGTAAACGTATATGTATAAACGTATGTAAAAACCTTAATAATTTTGAGTTTTAAATATAAATCCATAAGAACACGTGTTTAATGTGACTGTCTTTTTTTGTAAAAGGCCACCTGCGATTTTATTGACGAATATGTTTTTAACTTATTTTCATATTTGAATGTTTTTTTCTCACTTTGCGATGATGCCAGTTTTATTATTTCTACTTTTTTTATACATTCAATCTTAATTTTGTATTTCCTTATAAAATAACTAGAATAGAATTTTATTTTATTATAGGGGATTTTTATACTAATAACAATTTATAATTACATAACAATATTTAATTTAAGATAAGTTACATTTACAATTATTTAATTCTAATAAAAATGTACAATGATAAAATTTAATTTTCAATCTTGAATAATCAATTATTTATTTAAATGGATTATGGAAGTACATTCTTTTATTAACAGAATTTATTGTTATTCACATTTGTTCATTTTTTCTATAGCGACTTTTTTATTACTTTTTTAAAACAAAAAATATGAAACATTTGATTTGTAAGTAACAAGTATTTTAATTTTATTCATTTGTAGGGCAAGCAACTATGCTTTTAAGTTTGTATTGCAGTACAGTGGGTTGCCTATGTATTTTCTCAAAAATCATTTTTTCTTTCATGTTTTCAGATAATAATAAAAATAAATTATAAATCCTGTAAAAGCATATATTTTATACGCGTTTATCAAGTCCTAACGTGTATAATATATAGACAAGTTTAAAATGATGTGGTATAGGCTATTTCATAATTGTAGACAATACCGGTGCGCTATATGCTATTTAATAATTATAGACTATGATGTATTATGGAATAGTTTTCTACCAACAATATAAGAAGTTTTATTACTATTTTTTTTGGCAAATTTTCTCGAGATTGTAGTTTTCTTCATGCTCAGTTTAAATGTCAGATGTGTGGTTTACTTAATTCATGGTTTTTCGACGGATACTTACTTATTTGGATATTTTGTAATAAATAAAATAAATACGGGTTGATACATAATCGATTTCGTGAGATATAATGTGATTTATTTTTATAAATAATCTTTTGTCACATAAGATGTGAGCAGAAGAATTTGTTCCCCCTTTTCCCACTGCATATTTTAAAAATATTTAATATAAATACAGGGTGTAGATTAATTGGCGGATAAACGCCAGGTAACTTTATAGATCGTGTCAAAAGAAAACGAAAATCTTAATTCCAAAATGCTGAAAAACTTTTCGTTTGGCCTCACGAGGTCTTCAAAGTTTTGTTACGCTTGGCAACGTTGCAAACTTTCTAAATTCAAACCTATAATGTAGGCAACTTAATACACATAAAATAGGCAATTTAATACACACATTAAATTTTATTTTTTATTATAAACTACAAATGTTCAAATTGGCCACCGTTTACTTCTAAACACTTTACAGCACGTATCGATATCGAATTTATGACGTTCTCAAGCATCGCCGGCGTTAAATATTAAATCTGTCAGAGTTGCTATATTCATGTCAATTATTTTAAATATATTTTCAAACAATCAATGTCCATTGAAATAATTAATATTTTTATTTATGACAGAATCTAATAATTTATAATAGTTGTACAGCTGCAATGTATAAATTGTTCTATAATTCAATAATAATTATAGTACCTATTTGCTGGATTCACACATTTATTTTGAAAACGCATTTTAGCCGCATGGTGAAACGACAAAAGTCACCGATGGTTTTTGTCAAGGGTGGTCACGGGATTGACATGGCAACGTAGTAGTTGTTAATCCGAGACAGACATAAGGCAGACCGCCGCATACTAGACGAACGCAACATAATATATTTCGCAAATGCATCAAAACACCATTCATAATTTAATAATGCGGTATGTGTCGTCAATGTGCAACCTCACACAATTTTAAATTAATGATTATCAAAAGAATAAAGTATATCATAATATTTAAATTGAATTTTATTTGAATTTAAAAGTCACTGATGACAAAAGTCACCGGAGATCAGAATTGACCCCCTGACATTTATTGCATTGCCTACTTTATAATTTGAATTTTATTAAAAATTTTGCTACGTTGCCAAGCGTATTTTTAATTTAAATTTGATTTATTCTTCAAAAGTAATTTGCACATTTTTCAATGTTTTTTATTATTAAGATTCAATAAACCTTGTAATTTTTATTATACTAAAAAAGAAAGCAAATTGGTACATAATATACGCAATTAAAACAATATTTGTATTGACAAAATTGAAACTTTGAGGACCTCGTGAGGCCAAACGAAGAATTTTTCAGCATTTTGGAATTAAGATTTTCGTTTTCTTTTGGCACGATCTATAAAGTTACCTGGCGTTTATCCGCCAATTAATCTACACCCTGTATACATCAACAGCTGACATCTTTATCATCTTAACCAAAACGGCCAATTATAATTAATAATACATTAATGTTTAAATATGCAATTAACTTTATTGGTTAGTATTGAGTTAGTTTATATCACTATTGGGTGGCGCGAAGTACGAAATGATGACATCGCCGGTAGAATTTTCTCTATATTACCCCTTCAGATTTTGGTAATTAGTGTCTGTTAATCATAAAGTTAGCAACAAATCTTTACAGTATAATTATGTTTATTTATCAATATAAATTTTGAATATTTTAGAAAATTAAATTTCGATTTTACAGTTTTCATAAATCTTCTACAAATTTAGGAGTTTCTTATTAAAAAAAACATTCTGGGTTCATTTAGAACAAGTCTGAGTTGATCTACTACTGGAATGTGATTTATTTTTGACCGTTTGTTAAGACAGATTTAAGATGCTAACTTCATGAGATTACTAAACAAGAATGATTTCGTTTTTTTTAAACGCGCGACGTGTTGTTGAGATACCGCTGTATCACTGCAAGCAAACTATACCAACCGTGAACATTTACTTACATTATTAAAATAATATTTTCTGACAAAATTTACTATTTAGTGCAACGATGCCGATTGCTCTTCCGCACGTTAAAAATCGCGTGTGTGCATCAAACTTTATTTACTATGAAATATCAACCCCTGATATTACTGCAAGTTAAATAAACATATATCTGACATTTTAAGGTCTCTACAAATTTGTGAAGCCACGACTACAAAGCGGCCAAACTCAAAGGAATGACATGACCATTTTGAATTTGGCATTGAAAGGTTAACTGAAAAGTAGTAGGTCGCCACTTAGCCCGTGCAATATTGTAAATCTCAAACAACAAATGAGTGCGTGCGGACAGGTAAGAGTGCTTGTTAATGATTGATTCCGCTTTGCAAAATTCCGGAAATAAACAATAAAATATCACCTCTCTTTGCAAAGCGGAACCAATCTGGAGCGAGCGTTCTTTCCTTCATGTATGCGTTTAGGAAATTTCCGCCGTTGGTTTACTTTTTAATGATTAGGCATAATGAAGAGAGATCAAGCAACTATATTAGCCAAAAATGTAAGAGATATGCTAAACGATCACTTTTGAAGTGGATTGAGTAAGTTGGCACATCAATGGAACCATATACGTATGAAACGAGCCTTAACTATCTTCAATATTTCATAAAAAAAAATTTTTTTGTTAATATCGACTTTTTTGGAGAGACACCACTCTTTAAATATTCTATATGTTTTTTCATATCTCGCGCATAATTGGCAGCGCTTTCAATTTCCGTAAAATAAGAGTTGCTCATTTTATAGCTGAAGCAATTAATTACAATAACATTCACAACTTTCCACAATCTTGTTTTACAATAATTATAGAATGACACTTTATATTTTTGTTTTAATCAATTAGTTTTATTTTGAGCATCGCCTACTTTGTGCATTAAACACATATTTATTTGACTCACAAATGGAAATGTCAAAAATAATTACGAATTAAAAATGTATTTAGGTTATGGTTATAGTGGATGCGTATTCTGACGAACTGGCGTTCTGACGAATTCATCCGAAGACGCGCGAATACGGTTATAGCTATAGTGGATGCGTATTCTGTCGAATTCGTGCGAAATGATGTTCAGAAATGGGTCATTAGTAAATGTATATTCACTGTTTTTACTCATTGTGTTGCAACATATACAAGATGGATGACATCGATGATTTGAAAAGTCCTTTTTTTACTGTTATCCGGAAAAAAACTGAATACGTAAACAAACTGTTTGCATCTAGAAAATTAAATGGACAATACCATACTTTATTTCAAGATCTTTTGAGCCAACCGAATAAGTTTGCAGAATATTTTAGAATGTCACCAGTTTACCATAATGTACATTGTACATACGTCATCACAATTGGAATCATGAAATATAAAAATAAACAATTAGTTCATTTGCATTGTGCAATTACTTACTTGCCAAAATTATACTTACCTAGTTATTAGTCTTTAAATATATTTTCTTACATTTGGATAACATTCATCTGGCAATGTGGTAAATGTATTGCAATTCTTTCTCTAACAAAAATATTTAAATTAAAAAATAAATTCAATGGTATATTTTATAATGATAATCAACGGTACCTAATTTAAAGCTCCCGTATGGGCCGTATGGTGATAAAATGTGCTCTTCTAGGAAGTCATAAAATACACCCACTGAGATTGCAATGAGGATGGTTTATAACTTATTTTGGATCACACTAAATTTAAATAATAAAAGTGTGGATATGTGAAAAGTATACCAATGTTATGTTGAGTTGTTAGTTGGTATTTTTATGCCAAACATAATAATGCTAGATATATCTACATAACTAACATAATTATTACAATACTACAAATTGGTTACAAGTTGGTTATGAATTGCATTTAAAAAAATATAATTAAAATTTACATTTTACCATTATATATAAATTGAAAAATCACTGTTCGAATTTATGTAAAATTAAAATTGATAATTATTTTCGTTTATTTAAATATTAAAAACTTAAATTATCAAAAAACTTAAATTATGTGTACGATTTAAGATTGACTAATAAATACTTTAAACTAAAAACACAAATATGGTGCATAAGTCGCTTGGCGATCGCAGTGTGCTAATTGTAACTTTAAAATTTGTATTTTATTTTCCATGCGGTTATTTTTTTAATAATTATTGCTTATAATATAAGCCGTGTAAAACAGGTATTATTCAAAAAAGTGTTGATTTAACACTGGACTAGCTAATAATTATTATGGATTCAAGTTGTAAACTTCATGAATTATTTTCTACAAAATTTGTATATATGTAAAATTAAAACATAATTAGAAATTAGTTTTTCGCCTTTGCCCTTCGAGCATGTATCAAGATTCGGGCATAGGCATTGATCCATAGCATTGATCGGGATGCCAGTGTCTAGAAGCGCAGGCGTAGCCCAGCAACGAAAGCCGTTGTGATTCGTGGTTTGCTCGGTGGTTGCGATTTTCAACTACAGTTGTGCGACATTTTGTGTTTTTGTAGAGACCACGCTGTGTCAATTTATTAGTCTGCTTTCAATTTTTTTAACATCAACGTCAAGATTTTAACATCTTCAGCAAATCTTGAGATTCGGCTTTGCTGAATTCTGGTGATTGTCCTTTGGTTCCAGGTGTACAACATTTTATATTTAAGACAAGGTAAATAAATGATTCAAATTCAAATATTAACGGTCATTTTAACCTGTTGAATGTTTTCTTTCTCGACGTAAAATAAACTAAACACTAAATTATTTTATTAATATTCTATGCAGATACTAAAAACTAAATTAGCAGTAAGTAATAATTTACTTTGTCTACATTAAATGTACATAATCCTTTTTTAGGGTTTTATTCAGAGTAGTTGGAATAAAGATAGTATAATTGTAACAAGTATAATTACAGTATATAATAGATGCGTCGATGGCTACTGGTAAAGACAGACTGAGGAGCCGTTGCTCCACTACAACATAAATCATACAGAGCCTCTAGCGACATCTAGCGGCAATCAGTTATATCTAACATCCTTAACAAGTAAGGTGAAATTTAGACAAAGGGTTCTCTCCTCTTTTTTGAGAGCTTAACACACAGCCTTTCAGTGGTATGGCATTGCAGGGAAACTTATTTCTATATGTATATCAGTTGAAATGTTTTTAATTTTTTTTTTAATTTAATGTTTGATTTTTATTTTAATCCATGTTATTTTAAGTAGATTGTACTAAAATATATATTCTAAGTTGTTTGTATATTTTAATAAATATATATTTATTTAAAAAAAAAAATAAAAATAAAAATAAATAAAAAATTTTATTCTAAATATATTTATTGCAATGAAGTTTTATATATATTATCATATACCAAGGTCAAAATAAATGAAAGTTTAAGAAGTTATAAAAGTATTATTGCGATTTAAGAGACTGCCAACATCAAGTATTTTTCAATAAATTTATAAACAAATCAGTTTAACAGATGGCATTTTATTGGTTGAAAGTAAAACATGTAAATCTGTAAAGTTGATTGTAAAGCCAATACTTTTAGAATGTATTCAATTTCTTTGTCAAGGTTTTTTTACATTTAAGGGCTTCATGTACCTGGTGTGTTAGAGGTTGAGTGTGACTATATTTAATATACATTTGAATTAAAACATCCATGTGGTTATTCCCGCTTAAATAGTACATTCGGTTTTTTTGTTTCACAGTGCTTTTAGATTTGTGTAATCTGTGATTTGTATTCTTCACTTCACTTCAAAACACACACGTCTTAATTGCTTTTTTAAATTTTGGGGGCATTTTTGAGTCAAGTGCATACCCTGGGTCCTTAAAGAAGCAATTGAGTACTTGCTAATTAGATTCCACGCGAAACTTTACATCAATATACTCGGTTTAATTTATTTTTTTAATTAACATAATTTCATTACATTTTCAATTTTGAACATAAAATTAAACTCCAAAACAAAAATTATTAAAATTTGAGGTTTGGGTCTATAATTTTTTTTACATTTAGAAAATCTTTAAAATGACATATTGTACATATTTTTTTTATTTTGTCAAATTTGTAGCATTCTAATCATGTTTTTTTAAGTAAGGTAAGAGGTTTACTTTTAAAACGTCAAAAGCAGTGCAACACGTGTTCTTTTGATTCTTGAAGATTGAAATTTGGCATGGGTTACTTTTTTTGCATAAAGATCACTTTCTGAGGGTGCACACAAAGAAAATCCAAAATAAATAATCTAAGGAAAGAAAAGTACTTTATATTTGTATTCGTTTGGACCTAGAAATTTGGTAATTTTTATTAGAACCGTAGGTACATCTTATGTGTGTATGTTACATACTGTATAATTTAAATATACAATTAACAATTCTGTTCAAATTCAGTTTGTGCATAATACACTTTACACTATTTAGAATTTATTCAATACTCTATAATTCACATTTTATTATATTAAATTAATCTTAACATTATTTTTGATAAACATTAACCAACCTTACTTAAAATGTCATGAACGTGTATGAGAATTGACATTTCTTCTGGGAACTTTTCGGATTATTTTGTTTGGGGAAAACAAGTTAAGTAACCGGTAAACACTAAAATCACAAAAAAAAATTCACAAAAATATTTGAAAAACCTCATTGCTTCTCGTTCACAATGTGTATGGAATGATCGACAATATACAGGGTGTAGATTAATTGGCGGATAAACGCCAGGTAACTTTATAGATCGTGCCAAAAGATAACGAAAATCTTAATTCCAAAATGCTGAAAAACTTTTCGTTTGGCCTCACGAGGTCTTCAAAGTTTTGTTACGCTTGGCAACGTTGCAAACTTTCTAAATTCAAACCTATAATGTAGGCAACTTAATACACATAAAATAGGCAATTTAATACACACATCAAATTTTATTTTTTATTATAAACTACAAATGTTCAAATTGGCCACCGTTTACTTCTAAACACTTTACAGCACGTATCGATATCGAATTTATGACGTTCTCAAGCATTGCCGGCGTTAAATATTAAATCTGTCAGAGTTGCTTTATTCATGTCAATTATTTTAAATATATTTTCAAACAATCAATTGTGCATTGAAATAATTAATATTTTTATTTATGACAGAATCTAATAATTTATAATAGTTGTATCAGCTGCAATGTATAAATTGTTCTATAATTCAGTAATAATTATAGTACTTTAGTTGCTTCACACATTTATTTTGAAAACGCATTTTAGCCGCATGGTGAAACGACAAAAGTCACCGATGGTTTTTGTCAAGGGTGGTCACGGGATTGACATGGCAACGTAGTAGTTGTTAATCCGAGACAGACATAAGGCAGACCGCCGCAT
The DNA here is from genome assembly GCA_963932245.1 of Tachinus rufipes. Taxonomy (NCBI): domain Eukaryota; kingdom Metazoa; phylum Arthropoda; class Insecta; order Coleoptera; family Staphylinidae; genus Tachinus; species Tachinus rufipes. The sequence goes on from OZ010748.1 coordinate 93,629,315, forward strand.
ACTAGACGAACGCAACATAATATATTTCGCAAAAGCATCAAAACACCATTCATAATTTAATAATGCGGTATGTGTCGTCAATGTGCAACCTCACACAATTTTAAATTAATGATTATCAAAAGAATAAAGTATATCATAATATTTAAATTGAATTTTATTTGAATTTAAAAGTCACTGATGACAAAAGTCACCGGAGATCAGAATTGACCCCCTGACATTTATTGCATTGCCTACTTTATAATTTGAATTTTATTAAAAATTTTGCTACGTTGCCAAGCGTATTTTTAATTTAAATTTGATTTATTCTTCAAAAGTAATTTGCACATTTTTCAATGTTTTTTATTATTAAGTTTCAATAAACCTTGTAATTTTTAGTGTACTAAAATAGAAAGCAAATTGGTACATAATATACGCAATTAAAACAATATTTGTATTGACAAAATTGAAACTTTGAGGACCTCGTGAGGCCAAACGAAGAATTTTTCAGAATTTTGGAATTAAGATTTTTGTTTTCAAATTAATTTAACACCAATTAATCTACACCCTGTATACAGGGTGTAGATTAATTGGCGGATAAACGCCAGGTAACTTTATAGATCGTGCCAAAAGAAAACAAAAATCTTAATTCCAAAATGCTGAAAAACTTTTCGTTTGGCCTCACGAGGTCCTCAAAGTTTTCTTACGCTTGGCAACGTTGCAAACTTTCTAAATTCAAACCTATAAGGTAGGCAACTTAATTCACATAAAATAGGCAATTTAATACACACATCAAATTTTATTTTTTATTATAAACTACAAATGTTCAAATTGGCCACCGTTTACTTCTAAACACTTTACAGCACGTATCGATATCGAATTTATGACGTTCTCAAGTCATGTCAATTATTTTAAATATATTTTCAAACAATCAATTGTGCATTGAAATAATTAATATTTTTATTTATGACAGAATCTAATAATTTATAATAGTTGTATCAGCTGCAATGTATAAATTGTTCTATAATTCAATAATAATTATAGTACCTATTTGCTGGATTCACACATTTATTTTGAAAACGCATTTTAGCCGCATGGTGAAACGACAAAAGTCACCGATGGTTTTTGTCAAGGGTGGTCACGGGATTGACATGGCAACGTAGGTAGTAGTTGTTAATCCGAGACAGACATAAGGCAGACCGCCGCATACTAGACGAACGCAACATAATATATTTCGCAAATGCATCAAAACACCATTCATAATTTAATAATGCGGTATGTGTCGTCAATGTGCAACCTCTTACAATTTTAAATTAATGATTATCAAAAGAATAAAGTATATCATAATATTTAAATTGAATTTAAAAGTCACTGATGACAAAAGTCACCGGAGATCAGAATTGACCCCCTGACATTTATTGCATTGCCTACTTTATAATTTGAATTTTATTAAAAATTTTGCTACGTTGCCAAGCGTATTTTTAATTTAAATTTGATTTATTCTTCAAAAGTAATTTGCACATTTTTTAATGTTTTTTATTATTAAGTTTCAATAAACTTCGAAATTTTTATTATACTAAAAAAGAAAGCAAATTGGTACATAATATACGCAATTAAATCAATATTTGTATTGACAAAATTGAAACTTTGAGGACCTCGTGAGGCCAAACGAAGAGTTTTTCAGCATTTTGGAATTAAGATTTTCGTTTTCTTTTGGCACGATCTATAAAGTTACCTGGCGTTTATCCGCCAATTAATCTACACCCTGTATATGAGATTGGTTAAAACTGTTTTATTAATTTATATATATATAATAAGATATTTTGAACTAAAATTGTTGGTGTTTTACTAAGTTCATTTTTTAAATTTTATTCAAACTATTGTTAACTCTATAAATACTATTAACTTCTTTGACAGGTCACTCTGTAACTATTTTTGGGTTTATCTATATGAACTTTGAAATTTCTTCTCAAAGTGTTTTTAAACACCCTGTACAGTTTTTTTTCTTATCTTAAAGAAAATGTATAATAGCAGATATTTTTATCAAAATTACAAAAAGTGGCTTAATCTAAATTATATGATATAAGGGGTTTTGTCGTGAGAAACCATACATACCAGCGATCAAACAGCGGTTATATTTTTTATTTTTTATCTTTTTCTATTTTTAGGTGATTGCGGGATTCTCACGAAAACGTACCAGTTGTAAACGGTTACACCTGTCATAAATTTTTTTATGACTATTATTAATATAGTAAAATATTTGCTATAGAAACATTTACTTACATAGAATATTATTATTTTATATTTAATAGCAATTTTTAGTAATTGTTTTCATAATCATTCTTGACAATTCATCTCATTATAGATTATCATATTTAAATATGACATAGCGGACATATTAAACTGCTTTCAACAGCGGTTTTAAATTCACCTCGATGGTTGGTACATTCGGAGTCAAAAGTAAATAACCGGTTGTAACTCTCGACAATGCAACAGTTTAGGAACCATTTGATACCACAACGTCAACGGTATCACGGCAAAATGCTTATTGTTGTTTGTTCACAATTGGTTAGTAATATGTCAATTTTGATTTGAAAGTCATGATACTACTAAGACTTGAGATATTATCAAGTGCAGGTCTCTCATACATAATGACGTAATTAGATGATTGCACACGGATAACACAGTTTCATTCATTGTATTAATTATTCATTATTATAGTTAATTGTGAATAAGTTTATAGCAGCCTTGCCCTATAATCTACCTTAGCCCTTGGCTACATTGAAACACTTTCTACTTTTTTATTTTCCTATGTGCAATGAACATTCTTTGATTAATTGACATATTTTAGATGGCAGATACTACAACAGTCCAAGTTGCTTTAAGAATAAGACCATTGGTACCAAGAGAAATATCAAAAGGGTGCAAGGAAGCATTACAGGTATATCCTGAACATCAACAAGTAAAAGTTACTACATCAGAAAACCAACCAAGAACAGTTCTATTTGAATTGTGTGGAACCGCTTATCGGAAATTTGTTTAAAGGATATAATGTTACCATTTTAGCATATGGTCAAACTGGCTCTGGTATGTTTTTAACATTTATGATTTAATAATAAAGTAAAATATAATTATAATCAATTACAGGAAAAACCCATTCTATGGGTACTACGTATGATGGTGTAGGAGAGATGGGTGTCATCCCAAGAGCAGTAGATGACATCTTTAAATACATTACCGATAATGTTGCTTATGATTTTGATGTAAGCGTCTCTTTTATGGAATTGTACCAGGAAGTTTTGTACGACCTTCTTTCTAAGAAAAGTAGGGATCAAAGTAATGTTGACATTAGAGAAGATACAAAAGGTATTTTTATACCGGGTTTAACAGAAGCTCCAGTAGAAAGTGCAGCTGTCACTTTAAATTTATTGTCGCAAGGGTCTCAGCGGCGAGCAACTGCATCTACCAATATGAATTCACAAAGTTCTCGCAGTCATGCTATATTATTGTTCTACTTTTCTTTTTAAAACATTCTGCTGCCTATTATGTATGGTTTCCATTTTAATTATTTGATTTTGCCTTTTTCTATCTTGATTCTTCAGTTTTGATAGTTCTCTTTCCCTTTCCAGTTTCCATGTTCTGAATTTCTCAGATTCTTGCCGCATATTTTTTATTAATTTAACTTTTGTTGATTTCATGGTTTGTATTTCATCATTTAACTGCCTGATTTGAGTTGATATAGTGTACTCCAATTTTTCAATTGTTTGTGCCTGAATAATACACCTTTGCTGTATTTCTTGGTCTGAACCTAAAATATCATATAAATTAAATTTTTTAATTGACATAAATAATTCAACATACATTGAACTTCCTTTGCACGTAATTGACTCAACAATACTGAAACTTTATCTTCACTTTCTCTATCAAAATAATCTAGTTCTTCAATGTGTTTCTTTTCTGTTAATTTAACTTGAGCTTTTAATTGATTCAATTCTGCCGAAAGCTATAAATAAATTAATGTTCAATTATGTACAATAAATAACATTTCTATTAATATTTACATCAGATATTGTGTTCTGTAATTCATTTATTTTGTATTCTTTTGTTACTTCATTTCTTTTAAAATCAGCAGTCATTTCAAAAACATGTTTTAACAAATATTTTGCTTCAGCCATACTTTGCACATTATCAAATCGAGTTTTACACTTATTTTCTGAAAATATAACAAATTATGATTTTGTATGCAATTATAATTATGTAAATTAAAAAAATACCAACCTTCATCACTGTCTAATATTTTTTGTTGAAGTTCTTGAATTTGTGTTGATCTTAATTCAATATCTTTAGAAAGTTCTTCAATTTCTGGTTGATTTACTTCTTCCTCTTCCTTTAAAGCATCCAATTTTTGAGGCCTGTAGGACCGCAACATCCCCTCTCCGGTCTGTCAGCAGACCTTTCTTATTTGCCAGTATTTTATTCGGCTCCTGAAACAAAACCAAGTCTGCGTTTGTCCGCTTTGCCTGTGCCTCCGCGGCATCGTAGGCGGCCCTAGCGGTGCCAATATTAATTTGGATTATGTTAGGCATCTTGTGCTTTATCGAGCACCTCCCTGCTCTGCGCTAAATGTCTTCTTGTATTTTGTACATTTTCCGGTCTTTTCCTGTCGTTGCTTTTGCTGAGCAATTTCCTGAATACTGGGCAATCCATCGAATCGGTTCTGTGATCCGACTCGCAGTGTACACACCACGCCTCGAATTTGCAGTCAATCACCCGGTGTGTGCTTTTGGTGCACTTTAAGCAGCCCCCGTTCTCCGTCATACTCTCTGTGCATTCTGGACGAGTGTGCCCCAGTCTTAGGCAGTTAGTGCATCTGGGTATCTGCACTCTCTCCCTTATCCAGCACGCAAGCCAGCCTATTTTTATTCTGCCTTGTTTTATCAACTTTTCGGCTGTGGCTTTGTCGGCCACAATGGTGGCGTTTTGATTGCCGTTTTTTGTAGGCCTTATGCTTTTTATTTCCATCTTATGCTCTTCGTCCCCCAGATCTTTTAGTTTGTCCTGGAAAGCTTTAAGTATTTCCTCTTCTTTTGCATCCCCATCTATGTTTGAGATGTGCAGTGTCGTTTTTTGGGAAACTCCTGCCGCCACTCTAGCGCTTAATCCCATGTTCTTTGGTAGTGCACCCTTTAACTGCTCTGCTCTGCCTTTATCCGTGACAATGAGGAGATTTCCTTCTCTCGTCTTCCTCAATGTCTTCACCGCCTCTCCAAACTTTGTGTAGTCCATGTTTTCCTTGAAGCCTTTTAGTAACTCGGCGTAAGACTGTTTATTGTCTCCTTTTATAATTATCGCATCAGTCTTTTTTGGCTTGGCAGTGTACTGTTTTACGTTGGTACCCGCTCCGTTTTGCTGTTTGGATGGGGCTGGGATGTAGAGCTCCACGCTCACGGCTGTTTTTCTGGCACATATGGTCAGAATTTTCCTAATCCGCCTCCAGTTGTGCCTTTCGGAAGCCGCTACTGCAATCAGCGTTTTTTCTTCCTTTCTAGCCAGCGTATTTATCACTTCTTTTACCAGCCTGTTTACTTCCTGTGTTTCCTCGTTTTTTATCGCCATTGCGTAGACCACCGTTTTGTTTGTTTTTCTGCTTGTCTTTGTTGTCCTGTGTATGGTCTCCAGGTGGTTTGCCAACGTTTCATCTTCTAGCATCTCTTTTATTTCAGGGATCCTTTCCCCTGCTATTCTGGACAAACCTGCTTCTTCTTCTTTGTCCAGAATAAGGCATATATCGCCCTTGGCATTAAAGGGGTTGCCTCTTATTACCGGAACTGTAAACGCGTCTTCCGGCCATTTTTCAGCCACGATTCTTTCCAGCTCTTCTTGGCTGCATTGTTGCCAATCGAGCTCATTGAGACGCTTTCGAAACGAGACCTCTCTCTCTTCTTTCTCTGTTATGTTTTTTTGGCAATGTGCGCATATAATGACTTTCTTATTTTCCTGTGTTGAGTCCCCTTCTTTACTGCACTTCTCTACTGCAAGTAGCTCTTTCAGTGCCATTGCGTTTAGTTGGGCCGTTTTTTCTCTCAAGCTACTGGACACAGATTTTATCTCTTTACATGTACTACTAACTATGTAGTCTTGTAGATCATTTGCCAGAATGTCGATAGACAGCATCAACTCTAGCATAGTCTGTCTTTTTTGTATGTCTTGGGAGTCTGTCCGTTTGTTGGAGTCTTCCCTTTTTCGCTTCGATTTCTGCTCTGGCGATTCATTCAAGTCCATCGTATTAATGAAATTCATTTGGTCTGTGGGGGCCTCACTCTTGTTGCTCACCTCGTTACCTGTACCCTGCACCGGCTGAACGCTGTTGGTTGGTGGTACCTTATGGCCAGGTGGGGTCCTCCTCGTTTTTTTGCAAACGAAGATTTGCTCCTTTTCCTTTCCTTCTGCAAATTCGCTGCTCCCTACACTTATATCTCCCTCGCTGTCTGATTCCATTTTTTTCTTGAGAGCTTCAGTTTTGCTTGTCAAATCTGTATCAGACTCGTCGTTTTCCTACATCTCTAAAACAAACAAAAAAAAAAATTGGTGGAGGTGCCGGGTTCCAAAAAATTTGTTGTGTCGAAAATTGTCGATTATGAAAAAAAAATTTGCACTATCTGCTTCGTCTTGCCGACTTTGCAGATAATCAGAAATAATATTCCGCACTTTTTTGTCCGGAGACCAGTAATTTGCGAAAAACCGAAAATAGATGTCCCCACTCCCGGATATTTCGCGCGCACCCAGGGGTGCTCCCACTCGCGAGTAGGCTCGCGCGCACGCGAGACTTCTCCCACTTTAAACACACAAATAACAGTACGTCACTGGCACTACGTCACACCGTGGAAATTTCCACACGTTCAAACACAGTAAATTGCTAATTGCCGGAGCAATCAACAAAGTACAGACACCACACTAACGCCAAAGTGAGACAGGTGATGCCGCCAAGGGGCGGAGCATCAGCGACCAATGGCGACGCAGCACCGCAGAGCGCCATAGGTATAAAAGGAAAACTCGAACGCTGCAGAGTCAGTCTACTTTTGACCATCGAGACGAACCGGCAACTCCGTTCCTACTCCAGATGTATCACCAAGACAGCGAGATGACGACCACAGCGACGACCCCGGACAACCCCATGGAAACTTCACTCTCCACACCGACGACTGCACCGGGGAGGTTTACTATCCTCTCCGGCCTCGATACCCCGGATGGCATTGCACCCCACGCCACCGGGTATCAACTAACGCCCTTCGGCATAGCACCTACCGCCGCAAGGGCCCAGATGCACACGACGACCACCCACGCCATGATCATGGACACCCTTTGGAATAGCGACCCCAACCTGACGTACCACCAGCAGGGGGCTTACCCCAAGCTCCCTCACCACCGAGTCGGCAGCGTTGCACCACCTGCAGCCGGCTCACGCCCGACACCTGGGGCACACCGCCACGAGGTGCCTACGCTTGAGGAAGTGGTGATCCACTCACCACCACCTCCAATCACCCCTAAGATGGAGGTCCAGCCACCTGGACCTCATCCCCGAGGCTTCACGGCAGTCCAGGTCGCACCAAGCAACCTGGGGCAAGTCGCCTCCGACCTGCCTGGTGTATCTCCGCTCCACGGAGGTCCACCAATGGGTCATCCAGCCAGGAGACACCTGGAGGACGGGGCCTGTGTGGCGTGGGAACCGGAGGGTTCGGAGTCTTCGGACTCGAGCGTCCGTGGGACGTGTGTGTCGGGACCTGCGGGTCTGTGCGTCCGTGGGACGTGTGTGTCGGGGCCTGCGGGTCCGTGCGTCCGTGGGACGTGTGTGTCGGGACCACTAGGTCCATGCGTCCGTGGGACGTGTTTGTCGGAACCTCCGGGTTCACGCGCCTGTGTGGCGTGTTCGTCGGAACCTTCGGGTTCACCATACACACAAACAAGGTACGAAAGTGCCAAACCCTGTCCGGAACTCCCCTCCGGACTTGGACCTGCAACCTCCGCCATCCCCATGGAGGCCGTGCCGGTAACACAGGACACTTTCCGAAGGTGACTGTCTACTTTGCACAAATTTCGGTTGTCCGGAAACGAAATGAGACACTTTCAACCTAACCTAACCTAACCTAACCTAACCTAATGCTCCCCGGATCATTGGGTAATAGATCCGGGAGTGTGGGACTTGCACCCACTAAAAAACCTCTTTCTTCTCACCGACTAGACGGCATACCCTTATAGGATTCTTCATCGCCCAGCCGGCTGGATCTTAATTTTGTCACTTATTTTGTTTGTAGGCTTTCTGCCGTGACCTTTCTTCACTTTCCTTACACTTCATGGTCTCCCTAATAAAGCTGCTAATACTGTTCCAGTTCTTCCTAGATCTCGTCATTTGGTCCATCAGGCTAACCACCATTAGACTTTCACCGGTTTCCGCCTCCGCTTCGCGTCTTCCAGCTTGCCACCGTTCACAAAAAAAAATTGTGTGCTCGGGAGAGTCGCTTTGCGCGCAGTAGTAGCAGGCATCATTTGGAGTCTTCCCAATTCTTTTGGTGTAGCTGCCAAAACTACCATGGCCCGACAAGAATTGGGTAAGGTAATAATCCGTCGATCTATGCGTGCATCTACACCAGCTTTCAATATTCGGTATCAGTTTCTTCGTCCATTGGGCTGTATCGTGCATGTTTTCCCACCCTTGCTGCCACGTCTTTACTACATTAAAGGTTGTCTCTTTCCCTGCTTTCCTGGCTTTATACCTGTCCTCTAGCTCCTGTACCTTCAGCTCGATTGGGGGGATTCCTGCTATGACGCACGCTGCATTTGCGCTGACTGTTCTATACCCACTGATGACTCTCAGTAGGACTCTTCTCTGAGTAGCTATCAGTGCATTTTTGTGCCGCTTGACTCCGAGTGCCCTTATCCACACCGGTGCAGCGTACGTCATAATGGACTGGACTACCGAGTGGTAAACCGTCCTCTTTCTGGACCTTTGGCCACTAACGTTCGGCACGATCTTTGTTAATGCCGTGATCGTTCTGTCGGTCTTTTTGATTGCGTTTACCACGTGCTGTCCGAAAGTCCAATTAGCATCCAACCATACACCCAGGTATTTTACAGACTTTTTGGGAACCTAACCTAACCTAACCTAACTTAAAAAAAAAAATAAAAAAAAAAAATCCAATAAAAACGAATAAAAACCTTTAACCTAACCTTAAAACCATTAAAACTTTAAAAACCTTAAACCTAGGCTAACCTAACCTTAAAAAACCATTAAAAAAACCATTTAAAAAAAAAACAATAAAAAACCATTAAAAACCTTTAACCTAACCTTAAAAACCTTAATCCTACCCTAACCTAAACTTAAAAAACTATTAAAAACCCAATAAAAACCAAGAAAGTGTCCAAGATAATGGAAAACAAAATGACGGCCAAAATGGCGGCCAAAATAGTGGAAAACAAAATGGCGGTCAAGATGGCGTCCAAGAATGTGTCCAAGATAATGGAAAACCAAATGGCGGCCAAGATGGCGGCTAAAATGGCGTCCAAGATGGCGTCCATGATGGCGTCTAAGATGGCGGAAAAACAAAATGGCGTCCAAGATGGCGTCCAAGATGGTGTCCAAGATGGCATCCAAGATGGTGGAAAACAAAATGGCGTCTAAGAAGGTGTCCAAGATAGCGTCCAAGATGGTGGAAAACAAAATGGCGGCCAAAGTGGCGTCCAAGATGGCGTCCAAAATGGCGGACAACAAAATGGCGGCCAAGATGGTGAAAAACAAAATGGCATCTAAGATGCTGTCCAAGATAACGAAAAACAAAATGGCGGACAAGATGGCGGCCAAGATGGTGGAAAACAAAATGGCGGACAAGATAGCGTCCAAGATGGCGTCTAAGATGGTGTCCAAGATGGCGTCCAAGATAGTCGAAAAAAAAAAAAAAAAAAAAAAATGGCGGGCAAGATAGCGAAAAACAAAATGGCGGCCAAGATGGCGGCCAAGATAATGGAAAACAAAATGGCGGCTAATATGGCGGCCAAGATGATGGAAAACAAAATGGCGGCCAAGATGGCGTCCAAAGATATTGTCCAAGATGGCGTCCAAAATTTTAGTCTACAAAATGGCGGCAAAGATGGCGGCCAAGATGGCGGAAAACAAAATGGCGTCCAAGATGGTGTCCAAGATGCTGGAAAACAAAATGGCAGCCAAGATATCGGAAAACAAAATTGCGGGCAAGATGGCGAAAAACAAAATGGCGGCCAAGATGGCGTCCAAGATGGTGGAAAACAAAATGGCGGACAAGGTGGCGTCCAAGATGGAGTCCAAAATGGCGGACAACAAAATGGCGGCCAAGATGGTGGAAAACAAAATGGCGGCCAATATGGCGTCTAACACACCTAACCTAACCTAACCTAACTTCAAAAAAAAAAAAAACAATAAAAACGAATAAAAACCTTTAACCTAACCTTAAAACCATTAAAACTTTAAAAACCTTAAACCTAGGCTAACCTAACCTTAAAAAACCATTAAAAAACAATTAAAAAAAAAAAAAAAACCATTAAAAACCTTTAACCTAACCTAACCTTAAAAACCTTAATCCTACCCTAACCTAAACTTAAAAAACTATTAAAAACCCAATAAAAACCAAGAAAGTGTCCAAGATAATGGAAAACAAAATGACGGCCAAAATAGTGGAAAACAAAATGGCGGTCAAGATGGCGTCCAAGAATGTGTCCAAGATAATGGAAAACAAAATGGCGGCCAAGATGGCGACTAAAATGGCGTCCAAGATGGCGTCCATGATGGCGTCTAAGATGGCGGAAAAACAAAATGGCGTCCAAGATGGCGTCCAAGATAGCGTCCAAGATGGTGTCCAAGATGGTGGAAAACAAAATGGCGGACAAGATAGCGTCCAAGATGGCGTCTAAGATGGTGTCCAAGATGGCGTCCAAGATAGTCGAAAAAAAAAAAAAAAAAAAAAAATGGCGGGCAAGATGGCGAAAAACAAAATGGCGGCCAAGATGGCGGCCAAGATAATGGAAAACAAAATGGCGGCTAATATGGCGGCCAAGATGATGGAAAACAAAATGGCGGCCAAGATGGCGTCCAAAGATATTGTCCAAGATGGTGTCCAAAATTTTAGTCTACAAAATGGCGGCCAAGATGGCGGAAAACAAAATGGCGGCCAAGATGGCGGAAAACAAAATGGCGTCCAAGATGGTGGAAAACAAAATGGCAGCCAAGATATCGGAAAACAAAATTGCGGGCAAGATGGCGAAAAACAAAATGGCGGCCAAGATGGCGTCCAATATAGTGTCCAAGATGGTGGAAAACAAAATGGCGGCCAAAATGGCGGACAAGGTGGCGTCCAAAATGGCGGCCAAGATGGTGGAAAACAAAATGGCGGCCAATAAGGCGTCTAACACACCTAACCTAACCTAACCTAACCTAACCTAACTTCAAAAAAAAAAAAACAATAAAAACGAATAAAAACCTTTAACCTAACCTTAAAACCATTAAAACTTTAAAAACCTTAAACCTAGGCTAACCTAACCTTAAAAAACCATAAAAAAAAAAAAAAAAAACCATTAAAAACCTTTAACCTAACCTAACCTTAAAAACCTTAATCCTACCCTAACCTAAACTTAAAAAACTATTAAAAACCCAATAAAAACCAAGAAAGTGTCCAAGATAATGGAAAGCAAAATGACGGCCAAAATAGTGGAAAACAAAATGGCGTCCAAGATGGCGTCCATGATGGCGTCTAAGATGGCGGAAAAACAAAATGGCGTCCAAGATGGCGTCCAAGATAGCGTCCAAGATGGTGTCCAAGATGGCATCCAAGATGGTGGAAAACAAAATGGCGTCTAAGAAGGTGTCCAAGATAGCGTCCAAGATGGTGGAAAACAAAATGGCGGCCAAAGTGGCGTCCAAAATGGCGGACAACAAAATGGCGGCCAAGATGGTGAAAAACAAAATGGCATCTAAGATGCTGTCCAAGATAACGGAAAACAAAATGGCGGACAAGATGGCGGCCAAGATGGTGGAAAACAAAATGGCGGACAAGATAGCGTCCAATATGGCGTCTAAGATGGTGTCCAAGATGGCGTCCAAGATAGTCGAAAAAAAAAAAAAAAAAAAAATGGCGGGCAAGATGGCGAAAAACAAAATGGCGGCCAAGATAATGGAAAACAAAATGGCGGCCAAGATGATGGAAAACAAAATGGCGGCCAAGATGGCGTCCAAAGATATTGTCCAAGATGGCGTCCAAAATTTTAGTCTACAAAATGGCGGCCAAGATGGCGGAAAACAAAATGGCGTCCAAGATGGTGTCCAAGATGGTGGAAAACAAAATGGCAGCCAAGATATCGGAAAACAAAATTGCGGGCAAGATGGCGAAAAACAAAATGGCGGCCAAGATGGCGTCCAATATAGTGTCCAACATGTTTTATGCCTCAATTATGCAAAGAAAAAAGTTTTTAATCTAAAATCTAGAGGATATATTTACATTTACGTGGCTGTTTATATTTTACGAAGAAAAAAGCCCATTATATTTAAAGGCTTGTAAACTATAATTATTGTTTATTAATTTAAATTTGTCACTTTGATGAAAAGTTGCCTTAAGCTAATTATAGCTGCTATCCCGTTACGTTCTGACAGACCCTGGTGCACGCCAGGGCAAGATGCACTGCGTTCCCGTTACGTATACATAACATGCACAAAGTCGTCCTTCCATATTTACATATGCATTTGCATATTTCGACCATATTTAGGCTTTGTTGCATATTTTAACAATTTTTGGTTTTTATGCATATTTTAACGATTTTTAGAAAAAAATATTGAAAAACGCCATTTTTTAAGTTACTATATTATCCATATTGACATAAAAATATCCCAGAAATTAAACATTATTTATTTTTTTAACAAATAAATTTTTTTTTAATTTTCTAGTTTATATTTAAAATATCAGAGATTAAAAAATATATATATATATATATATATACGTTGCTCCTTAAAAACTAAAATTGGTTATTATTGCAAGTATACTAAAAATTAAAATGTGTTATTTTTCCGTACGTTTTTTGTCTAACACCACCCTGTATATATGAAGTTGTATATTTTGACACATTTTAACTATTTAACTTTATTAAAAATTAAAAAAAAATAGAATTTGTTGTTTTATTTTTTTCTTTAACTATATTTGATTAAATTATGTTGAATAGAGTTGCATATTTTGGCATATTTTTGCTATTTTTATGCATATTTTAGGCTTTTTTATTGCATATTTGCATGCATATTTTAGTGTTTTTAAGTTGCATATAATCCGGTGTCTACAGTCATTAGCAATAACGCTCATTAAATTATTCATTAAATTTAACGCACTATTTTTGGTCCATTAAAACGTAACGAATCTTAAAATGTGAGCAGTAAGAGTAGTAAAAGTAGTAAAAGTAGTGAGAATGTGAGAATAGTGATAATGTGAAAGTAGTGACATTGTGAGAGAAGTGAGTATAGTGAAATCGCTAAAGTAGTGAAAATGTAAGAATAGTAAAATTGTGAGAATGTGAAAGTAGTAAAAATGTGAGAAAAATGAGATTGTAAGAGTAGTGAGAATATAAGAGTAGTGAGAACTTTTACATTCTCAATCACTTTCAATCAGTGTAAGGAATATGTGAAAATATTGAAAATAGTGACAATGTGAGATTAGTAAGAATGTGATAGTAGAAAGTTTTTGAGAATAGTAAAAATATAAAAGTAGTAAAAATGTGAGTTTAGTGAGAGTGTGAGAATAGTAAGAGTGTGAGAATAGTGAGAGTGTGAGTTTAGTGAGAGTGTGAGAATAGTAAGAGTGTGAGAATAGTGAGAGTGTGAGAATAGTGACAATATGAAAATAGTGAGATTGTGAGAATAATGAAAATGTGAAAATACTGACAATGTGAGAGTAGTGAAAATGTAAATGTAGAGAAAATGTAAGAATAGTAAAAATGTGAGAGTGGTAACTAGTGAGAACGTAAGAAAAGTAAGAACAAAAGAGTAGTGAGAATAATAAGAATGTAAGAGTAACTAACATGTGAGAGTAATGAGAATTTGAGAGTAGTCTAAATGTAAAATTCGTGAGAATGTGAGAGTAGTGAGAATATGAGAGACGTGAGAATGTAAGTGTAGAAAGAATGTAAAATAGATAAAATGTGAAAACGTGAGAATAATAAGAATGTGAATGTAGTGAGAACGAGAGTAAGGAGAATGTGAGAATAGTGACAATGTGAGAGTTGTGAAAATGTAAAAGTAGTGAGATTGTGAAACAAGAGAAATTGTAGGAAATGTAAAAATGTGAGAGTATTAAGAATGTGAGAGTAGTGAGAATATAAGAATAGTGAGAATGTGAGAGTAATAAGAATGTGAGAATAGTAAAAATGTGAGAGTAGTAAAAATTGAAAAGTTGTTGGAATGTGAATGTAATTAGAATTTTAGACTAGTGAGTCAGTTGCCGAAGGAAAACCCTTTGACCTACGGACTTCCGGTTTGGCAGAAATTTAGATGGGTCTGTTGACTACCCTCGGGAGCAATTGCGTCCCTGCCCTTCACCGTTTAGTGCCTTTTTTTCCCTTCGAAACGCAAAAAAACCGTGTTTTTTGCGGTTATTTTAAAATTGCCGCCAGAGTGCTAGGAATATCGGAGTCGGACCCCCAAAATCGTAATCAGGGGTTCATTTTACGTCAGGAAATGCAAAAAAACCGACGTTTTTGTCCAAAAATTGAAAAAATCCTAGTCCAAAAAGAAGAAAGACCCCCCTCTTTGGTATGTTTTGACTCTTTCGATCGCCGAAGGAGAACCCCTTGAAGCACGGACTTCCGCTTTCTCCGACAACCTACTGGGGTCTGTGGCTTAGCACAAAAAAATCTGCGGCCCCATCCGTCGACTAGGAGTATGTTAGTTTCACGCTTTTAGAACTTTCAAATTGACCGAAAATAGCCATTTTTGAATAAGAGGGAGAAATGTTGGGAATATCGAAACGGCGATATCAAAATCGTAATCAGGGCTCCAAATTACCCCAAAAAGCAAAAAATTACAAACTTTCATCCACATTTGTGGATTTTACTCTGAAAAAACACGAGCTTATGTACGTAATAAGTGATACAATCGATCGCCGAAGGAAAACCCTTTGACCTACGGACTTCCGGTTTGCATCAGCATCTGCCGGGGTCCTTTGGCTTGCTACAGGAGCAATTGCGTCCTCCTCGGCCTCTTAAAACTATATTTGTTTCACACGTTTTCGTAATAAAATCACACCAATAAAACACAGGAGCATGTGTACGTACGTACTAAACAATAAAAAAAAAAAAAAAAAAAAAAAAAGAACTCAAAATTTTCGATTTCACGCAAGTTTATTGTTACGCTACTTATATTGCACATGTGAGTAATTAGTTATATAGTTTTAATCTTAAAGAAACATTTAATAATACTCAGCAGCTCGCGACTTTGCATCGAAATTTATTTTCAATCATCTAATTATATTGTTGCTTGTTAGATATAATTAACATAAAGAATTAATTTATAGAATAAAACTGTATGATATGAAGTTTACAGACTACTCAATTATGTGTAGAGAACAATAGATGGTGTCATTGTTGATGCCCTGCATTACAGCAAGCAGCAACTTTACTTACACATAACATAACCTTTTCTAAATCAGTGTAAGTCATTGCAAATCTCTTTGATAGTAGGTTGAGAATTATCAATTGTATATTGAAAATAGAAAACAATGCCACTGAAAACTGAAATTGTGTAATTAAATAATTATTACTTTGCTTCATTAACAATTGAATTATTTAATTCAAGATTGTTTTGTACTTTTAAAGGTTATGGAAAGTAATATTTGTTTTCAGCTTAGAAATGTAATTAAAATACTGATATGTATAGTGATGTGTTCCAACATTGCATATTTTATAGCTTAAGTTTGATTGTAATGTATGGATTAGGTTTATAAATTGGAGTTATGTTGATTTACGTTAGCTAAAAATATAATATTTTAGGTGGTATGGAGCATTGGAATCTAGGAATTATGAATTGGAACCTACTTAAAATGTGATGTGATTTGATGCAATGATTTGCTGTGATTCAATTGATGATGAGGACTCAATCCAATAGGCAACATGAAACCAAAAAGTGAAAAACTGCACACAAGTTACAAATAGTAAGTATACTAACCGGGGGATGTGCCCCTTTAGCTGATGCACCATCATCCCCTTTTTTTTTTGCTTATCTGCTAACTCATCTTTTTCTTCTGTAGATGTTCCGATTTCTTCAGGGATGGCTAAAACCTACAAAATAAATAATTGAAAAAGATTATTGATATAAATTGAATTATATTAAATTGATTATGAAAAAGGTTTTATTAAATTAGCTTTTTTTTACCTATGTTAATTAGTAGGCTGATGTCAATTAAAATAAATTTAATTATTGTTGCTATAGTTTCTATAAACAAATTTGCATAAATAAATTTATTAATTTGTAGTTTTCTGAATTTAAAACAAATATTATGTTATTTATAATTATTGCAGTAATTGTAAAGGTATGTTATTAAATTTCATTTCTTTAATTAATTTTTCATGGCTGGAGGTTATCTGAAACATAATTTTATTATTATTGAATGTATTAATTTACTCATTTTATATTTAAATTCTGCTTCCTCCAAATCCTTATCTGAAAACCCTACCTAACAGGACACCTAACGATTTGAAACAATGTTGGCTGAAAATCAAATTCCTAATCGCGACGCTTTAACAATTAATATAAAACTAAACATAAAAATATTGTAATTGTGCACACAAAAATGAATTCAAGTGACTTGATACATCATAAGTCAGTCAATTAATTAAATATTAAGTTTGATAACTTGGCCCAACTGATGCAGTCAAATACCACAACAGCGAGGTAACAAGTTTTAATTTTTTACAAATATTAATTATTATTAAATTTGATGTTTAATATTGTTTATGATATCGAAGATATCGGCAAGGTGGTTTGATGGCCAAGTGTACAATTACGTCACGTCCAATCAAACCTGCCAACCACAAACTGTCAAGCATATAGACGCTTAACCAATTAACAACGGCTTTACTCCTAGCAAAAACTTAGCCCAAAGATCCATCCGTCTTGGAAGCAAAATACTGTGTTCAGAAAGTGGCCCAATACAAACATAAATTCATCAACAAAAATTATCAGCAAAAAACTAATTTATTTCTGAAAAATTTAAATATTTCAAAATGTAACGGTAAAGCACTAATGAATTGTTATAATAATTTAAATTAAGCACTTTAATCAATATTTTTATCTAAAGTTTTTAAATAAATATTATAACCGATTCAAATCTACAATTTTTCTGTTGATCAAACCCTAAACTGACTTATCACGTAATTAATTTAAACACTTACTCATTCTGTCTTGGCGTCTTGAACTATGTTGGCCTACCTGTGTTCTTGTGATTTGCTAAAGCTGCTGGGAAGTTCTGGCCGAATCTCAGGCACCATTTATATACCATTTCACATAGTTTTAAATTATTTTTTAAAAGTAAGATGAAAGTTTAGGTGGTTTAGTAAAATTAATTTAGTAAGCTAGTCATTGCATATTTTTAAATAATAGAATACATCTTTCACAACAGTAGTTTGGTCCACATAGCATGTTACAAGACACACATGGCTTACATCAGATCACTGAAGTTTTAGATGTTCTATTATGCAACATGCATTATGAAAAGCTTTAATATTTAAAGAAAATTATTCTATATATAAACAAATTGAAATTTATAAAAAAGTTAATATTAAGAATTAATTAAAGTGAAACAAAAAATATTTTTTAATAAAATTCTAATTGCTTAATCAATTTTATTACTCACAAATTAATTTTTTATATTATAATAATATGTTTACAAAAATTAAAATTCCAAACTGAACCATTGACACTCATTAGTACCAACCTCAAGTAACAAAATTTCACTAAGCCAAGCTGAATTTCCATCCTATCCGAATCGACGCCAACTTCATTATGATGCCACTATGATCCCGATTTTAAATCATTTTTAAACACTAATATTTCACTTAATTTTAATTTTTCGACAAAAAACTCGCGGCCACGGCACGGATTAATTATTAACTTTGCTTGGAACACTCCCGGGCCTCAATCAGGCACTAAAACCACGGAGCGTAAGACCGACATGCGCGTAGTAGAAGGCACCCCAAATTACTGAAAAATCATTGGATTTTTGCAACATGGCCGTCGTTTTTGTATAATCTGCGCATGCTCCTGAATTTAGGAAATATGTTAAATTATTTTCACAAATTAATTTTTCTTATTTAGAAAACGATTTAAGCAATCATATTAATTTTATAATAGCAAAAAAATTTGAATTTTTTAATTTCATATTTTTAAAATTTGATATTAATGGAATCAATGTGTAAAATTAACACAAACTCAAAATTTGCAAAAATTAAGTTTAAAATGTTTAAGTACTATTTAGAATTTGTTTAAATTATCAAAAATTTCAAAATCTACCCCTAATAATATCTAATTTATCCCAAAAAATTCCGAAAAGCGAAATAATTTTTTTTACAAAGTTATTTCACATTTTTTGGTCAACATTTAAAAATATCATCCCTGCTTTATTTTTGAAAGGAGGATAATGAAATTTGCTTAGTGCATCAAAAAAAGGACCTAACTACAACCCCAACTATCAAAATTCTCCAAAAATTATTTAAAGTTTCAAAAAATTATACATAAAAAGAGAAACTTTTTTATAAATATTTTTAACCCTTGATAACTTTTACGGTTTTTATTTTATCAAGAATCCAAAACAACCCCTACTTTATAAATACTAAAATACAACTTTTCCCAAAAAATTAGATTTTTTGGTTCAAAATTAATCAAACCTCAATAGTTTTTCAAAAATCAATTTTGTAAAAAAACAATTTAACCCTTAGTTTTTAAATTATTTTAAACTTTAGACCCATCATTTTAAAGCCCTTAATGTGTACTTTCTAATGGTTTTTGAAAAAATTCTATAAATTGAAAATTCGCATCTTTATTTTGATTTTAGTGATTTGGCTTAAATTAACCGTCATGAGGTTGTTTTTCAATTTTTTTAAATCAAAATTGGCATATTTAATAAATCAATCTCCAGGATTTCAAAAATCAACTTTATTTTATTATAACTTGCATCCAATTTGAGTTATTAATTTATTTTCCAATTTTTTTTTTCGAAATTAAAATCAAATTTTAAATATTTTTCTTCAACCTTCATAAATGTTTAAACTAAGGGTTATTATATGTCGTTGTAAATCCTGAATCATTAGCTTTAAAATTAAGCAAATATTTTTGAATTTTGTTAACTTTACAACTCAAAATTTGCCAAAATTCGATTAGCGGTACTTATCTTTACAACGACATTATGGATTCAAATTAAGGGCTGCAAATTACTACTTGGGTAATATAAGATCCAAAAATGAGTTTGCCATCATCAAAATTGCGTAATAATTAAGGCTAGTTTGATAATTTCAAAAAAAAAATTCCATGTATTTCTTATGGGAAAAAATAGTCAATTTTCAAACACATCATTTGACCAATTTAACTAAGTTTGAGGATAATGTAATGCATTTTAGGGTAGTTTTGGACGACTAAGATCATGTTAGGCTACATTAAAAGACTTGGACAAGCGTTTCTTATAAAATTGTAATTTTTGTGATTATAAATATAAATTTCAATTAAAACTCTGATTTTGAGTTTTAATTGAAATTACATTTTAATAACACAGTTTTGGTTCGATTAAACTTTATAATCGTAATCTGTGAATTGAATAGAATGTTTTGTATGTTTTTACACAGTCTAATTGTGTTTGATTAAGCCAATATGAGAGTTGGGTATTTGCAGTGGTTGAAATCATCGCATGCTTAATACATACAAACTAATGAATGAAACTGTATGTCCTACACATAATTGACATACTATTAGCAGTAGTATTGAGTAGTTTAATTAGATTTTCTTAATATAATGCTTATTTTACAAAGCAATTTTTATGTTTTTGATGTATAAAACGATGTATTTTGTATATAACTCAAAATTTACTGAATTATTTGAAAATTTGATTAGTGCACAGTGAATTTGAGCCAAAACTGCTTTGAATAGATGTAGCATAGACTATATTGTATAAAGTAATATCCAAAATTTAATTTTAAGTTACGATTTAGTTTGCATATTGATTATTTCCATGTAATATAAGTTAATTTATGAAAATAAGGTTAGGTCATCTTATTGAAATGTAAACTACAAACTTTTGTTGAATTTGGTTATAATCTTATAAATGAATCAATTGTTTTTATTAATAAATAATTACAACTTAACCTAATCTTAATAAATGCTACTAATATGTTTGTACAATTTAATTGGGTTGCTTATATTTTAAATTCTTGTTAAATGATTTGTTCTTATAAGATTGACATATATGATGTACTTTATAATCTTAAATTTTATAGGAAACATTACTGAATAAAATGTAGATTAATAGCATTTCTTTTTTGTATTTATGTGATTTTTTGTATTACTTTTTATAGTTTATAAACAATTTGCTAAAAATCATTTCTTATTCATTTTCATTAGATTGCTACACATAACATATTAAGTTTAAACTCAGAAATAATAAAACACAAGAATCATATAACTTTTATTAATTGTAAATTGTATAGACAAACAAGTATTTTGTAAATAGCATCCTAAGCCTGCATTTACGTATCAAAATGTGTTCAATCTTCGATAAACGATAACATTGAAGAAACAAATCCTTTAATTTAGTTTTTTGTTTGTTTTTAGAGCTGCTGTAGGCTGCGTTGTTGAGCAGCTATATGTAGCGTACTTCGTTTCTATACGTGGAGTAGGCAATCAACATTACTTTATAAATTTGCTTTAGATTTATTAGCATGTTTTGCAAATGAATTAATCTGTTTCTATTCTAATGTTTAAAGATTTTCTTAAACCATTATGCTTATTATATTTTCCTTCCCTCATCTCCTTACATTTTTTATGGCATATTAATTTAAGTTTTAAGAACAAAATAACTTCATCACAGATACTCTGAAGAATTTCGATCAAAAAATTAATTTACTATTATCTGATCATGAAATGGTAACCTTACTTAACTCATCTTCATTAGCACAGCAACCTAAAACAATCATCTGCCAATGTAACAACAAATCCTTTAGTTTAACTAATGAAATTATACAATTCAAGATGGGCAAAGCATACTAATCAATCATGATACAATAAATAAGATATAATCAAGTCATAATGAGATTCCTCTTCTTTTTTGCAGCTTATCTCTCCAGAACATAAGTTGAAGTTGATCTAATTGCACCAACAATACTTCCGACTGCTTTTAGAATTTGTCTCAGGAGGCTAAAACAAATTAAAAATGTAAATAAATAACTTTTTTTGTTAAATCTCGTGACATAACTGTCAGACTTAACTTAGTTGTGTAACATAATTCAATTATTTTAGAATTTATTAATTGTTCTATCATATTGATAAGTATTTCAGGTTTGTGGGTTTAAAATGGAACGATACTATGATAATGCCACTGCTGCTGCTATGACTTATGCGGAGAGGTTTCCAAATCGTCGGCACTCCAATGCTATAACTATAAGACGAGTAGAACAAAAGTTACTGGAAACAGGCAGGACCTATACTAAGCGTCTATCAAGAAGAGCAAATTCTTGAATTTGTTGATTTAGAACCAAGTACTAGCGTTTGAGTTGTATTGTTTCAAACTCGTATCAAAAAAGGCACTACTCACAGATTATTGAAAAGAAATGGTTTGCATTCATTTAGGCTTCAAAAAGTTCAAGTTTTGCATGACGGAGATAGGGAGCTTTAAGCTAATTTGTGTAGATAGTTGTTGCATAGCGTTAACAATCATTCACATTTCATTGAAACAAGGATTATAAATACTCATAATTTGCATCAATGGATGAATGAATACTTAATACGTCAAAGATCTTATCAAAGACGATGGTCAATTAACATTTGGGCTGGGTTATTGGATAATAATGTAACTGGTCCAACTTAATTCAGCAATTCTTAAATAAAAATTTACCACTTCTACGAGGGGCACTGCTAAAGTTTGCGGAATCAAGTACTGCATGTATTGCCAGCGTTCTGCGATTGTCATATTTGTAAAATTTGACGTTTTTCACTTATAATTTAGTTGACAGTTTATTTCAAACTGCTCGGTTTCGTTTCAACAAAATTTAACGAAAGTAATAATTGTGAGAAAAATGGAAATTTTGAATCGTGATGATTTTTTATGATTTTCGATACGGTTTAACACCGCAGCAATGTGTGGAAAAACTTAGTTTGTTACTTGGGGATGAAGCATCATCCAAAACTATGGTTTACAAATGATTCGCAGAATTCAAGCGTGGAAGACCAACATTTGATAACAATTTTTGCGAAGGTTGTCCATGCACCCCTGTTGTCGCGAAAAAAATTTATGCTGTGCGTGAAATGATTTTGTCAGATTGGCATGTGACCTATAGTGAGATAGATGCATCCTTAGGCATTGCAGCAAAACAAATAAATACGATTTTGCACGATCATTGCCGGAAGTTATCCCTGAAATCAGAAGGAACAACATAAACCGGAAAATCATTGTTCATGACAATGTAAGCGCTCACACAGCACGACAAACTGTAGAGTTTTTGACCAGTAACAACATCCAATTAATGACTCATTGCCCATATTCGCCTGATTTATCGTTCAATGACTTCGTCCTATTTCAAAATATCAAAAATCAAATGCATGGTGAGCGTTTTTCATCGCCTGAAGAGACCGTTGGAGCGTTTAAATCACTTGTTTTGAAGGTAGCTTGCTCAAAGTGGCAAAATTGTTTTGAAGATTGGTTTCATCAAATGAAAAAGTGTATAGATTTTAAAGGAGAATATTTTGAGAAACAATAAAGCAATTTACATAACGTAATTTGTGTTTTGCTTTAGATTTTTCGAGAACTTTGACAGTGTCCTTCGTATTACTTGATAAAGTTCCATTAACAAGTAGATTTTAAAAGTTTATAACTATGAAATTAAACTGCAAAATCAGTATATAAAATATCAATTGTTAGAAAGCATCAAATTTTATTCATAAAATGTCAAAAATAGCATAATCCGGCTTTAAAACATTAAAATAATGTCAAAAACTAAAACAAATTTGATCCCTAAACTTTTAAAAAGTGCAAAATTCTATTTATAAAAAGTAAATATGTTTAAGAAGAACAAAATATTTGTTAATCAATCAAAAAAAAAAGTAAAATATGTTTATAATTTTGTTACGCCTATGCAAATGGTGCACATTTGTTTGCCTACAGTAGTAAAAGAAGGTGCGCGCTAGGGCACCTCCCACCACTTTTTTCAAGGTCAAGGCCATTGCCATGGCCACGCCTCCTCAAGCCATCACGCCCCTCCATGGTCAAGGCCATCACGCCCTCTCCAAGGTCAAGGCCATTACACTTCTCCATAGTCAAGGCCATGCTTCCTCAAGGTCATCACGCCCCTCTAAGGTCAAGACCATGGCCACGCTTCCTCAAGACCATAACGCCCCTCCAAGGTCAAGGCCATGACCACGATTTTTCAAGGTCATGGCCACACCCTTCCAAGGCCAACTTGGCACACTTCTTCAATACCACTTTTCTAAAGCTACACCTGTCATAGTCACCACTTTTTTTTTAAATCAATTTGATTCTCAGGCTAAAACATTTACTTATATAATGTTACACAACAACATTGATTATTGTATCTTTTGCCGTCGCCATGAATGTATCAACTTTTATTTTACTCTCTACAATTTTAAACAACACATTGTATGTGTCAAAACCAAAAAATACAAACGAATGTTATATTTCAATTAAAAATTCAACATGGAAACAAATGGATATGGACTATATTTACCATCCAAAAACATGCAAAACCTCAATAAATGCCAACAACCATTTAGGATACAACATCATTTATAGGTTAAAAAATAATACAAACATAACAGCAAGTTTTCAAAATACCATTAGTTTTAATAATTCAACATTGTACAATTTTGTTAACATATTATCAATTATTATTCTAACATTGTTTCTTACTTATATATTATATTTTATTACAAATAAAATGTACACTAAATATATTACTTATTAATAAATATTTTTAAAAAGTTACGAGTGCTTCATTCTCAACCACTTTCCATAATAGATCTATATTACTTTGCCAAAGTGATTTATTATTTACACTAAATAATGTCTCTACATTTTGTTCAGATTCTTCTTTTTCAATTTCTTCTGCTACTTCAAAAAACATATCAATATTTTGTTTCCAAGGGTCACTATCTAATAATTTATGCCCCCAAGCTAATGTTTTCATGGAATCAGGAATTATATATCTTTTATCATCAAAGTTGGTCAATGCTACTTTATTTTTTAATTCAGTGTACATATTGTGTAAATGTGACCGAAAAATAAACATTCTACATAACTTGTTATTACCTTTTAGAATATTTTGGAAATCATGCACCGTTAATTGTTTATCAATAGCACACTTTTTAACCCCTTTTGCTTTTTTTGTTACTGATGTCGGTGTTACCACACAATATGCCTTTGCTCCGGTACCATAGAAACTTTGAATAGGTTCACCAACATATTCATCTTTCATTTTACCCAAAATAGATTTATTTCTTTGTATGTCATGAATATTACCATCCTTGTAATTGGATGTGTCAAAATAATTTAAATTTTGTTTCATATCATCATAAAAATTAATCTTAACTTCGATGATTGCGACATCTATCGACAATACTGAAAAGTTTATAAATCAATCCGAGCGGCCATTTTGAATCGCACGTGTCTCTCCTGCTGGCTGCTGTCAAAGTCAGCAGGAAATTAAAAAAAGTGGGGCGAGAGAGTGGGTATGGCGTCCGATCAAGGCCTGCACGTTATCGATTCGTCATGTGAAATTAAGGTATTTATCTCTAGTGCAACCTTGTCCAATTAAAAAAACATAAATCAAACAATGTCACGGATGACATAACACCCGTCGCCCCTGGCTACACATGAATTTAAATATGAATTGCAGTTTTTTTTTGCTAAACTTTTGTTGTTTTTGTTGTCATCATCACCCAGGGCTGAAACCACTTTCAATTTTCAATGCAATATTGAATTAATAGAGGTCATGCCTGATTTTAGATACAACTATTTCATTTCCAGATCAATAAATTAATTATTATAAATCCCCACTCTCTTTGTACATTAAGTAATTATCCATTTGCATTATTAAACAAGTGCTGACATGTGGCACACTTCCTTCTGATTGGTTTAAATATAAGTGTAAACAAGGAAAAAATATTAAGGCTGAGTCATTTAATTTGCCCGCAGCGGTCGGAGCGCTTTGGTGGGGCTAACTCTAATCAACCGGCCTCCTATTACTAGCATGGAAGAAGGCAAAGTGTACAGTTCCGATCTGAGCTATCCAAAGCCAGAACAGGAGAAATGTCTGGTTTACAGGATATTCGGGCAAGTGCCGGCTCGGCTTGTCCTCTATATGCTTTCCTGGTCCGGTTTTCTAGTATCTTTTATGATGCGCACCGACATCAATCTCACCATTGTTGCCATGGTCGAAGATCCGAAAGTTGTTCAACTTAACAACACTGATGGATTATATTGCTACGATCCAGATTCTATTGAATTCGAAAATGTACAAACCATGGTGAGTAAATTTTGTCAATTTTTTTAATATTATTATTATTAATTGATTGTTTTTGTAGGATTATGGTGGTACTCTGAAGTGGTCGGCGGATGTGCAGAGCTACGTGCTTGCTTCTTTTTATTGGGCTTACATTGTATCTCAAGTTGTTGGTGGTTTGGCGACACAAAAATTGGGCACGAAACGTGTGTTTGGTTATGCCCAATTGGCAACTGCTCTTTGCAGTCTGTGCATTCCATGGGCCAGTGAAACGCATTATGGTCTCGTCATCGGGTTGAGGAGTATACAAGGATTTGCATCGGTAATAATATTTCAGATTAGTTTGACATCACAACTGACTTGTTGACATTTTAGGGTTTGACATGGCCGGCGATGTACGCTCTTGTGGGACATTGGATTCCGGTGCCCGAGAGAAGTAGATTCATGTCCAGTTTTCAAGGTAACCATAGCAACTGTTAACGTAACAATTGACTACATTGATACTATGCTGACCATTATTTATCAATAGAAAACATTTTTATTCTATGAATATCTAATTATTATAATTAAAGGTAACTATGGTTACAATTTGAACAAATAATAATACTTAGGGGAATCCATTAGTAACTATATTAATTCATTGTTGATCATTAGTAACCATATTTAGTTTACTACAATCAATGGTAACCACGGTTACAACACTAGTTGAACTTAGAAGGGTTAATTCTTATAGGAAACCATTAGTGACCATATTAAAAATTATGTAAGTCATGAAATTCATTATTAATCTTATAAAACCATTAGTAACCATATTTAAAATATTAAAAACTATTTTTAATAAACTTATAGGAAATCATTAGTAACCATTTATAAAATTATTTTTACTATAATCAATGGTAACCAATGGTTACAATAATAGTTGAACTTGAACAAATATTAATACTTGGAGGAAACACACATTCACAGAAACTTACAATTTTATACACAAGCACCTACAGACACTCATTGTAACCTTACAGACGACTATAGACACTTACAAAAACTTTACAGACACTCTCAGTTACCTTACAAACATCCACAGACACTATTACTTTTACCCAATATAAGAAAAATTATCGGATTCAAAAAGTCCTTATTTTGTTGGAAGTGCAATACTTGGGACAGTTTTTCGGTTTTTCAGTATAGGATCCCATATCAACCCGCCTGCTTATCTCACTGTTAAGCAGTTGGATCTGTCACCCACCTCTCCGAATTTGGTGTGAAATGACATTCTCGCAGAGAGGGAAAAGTTCAATTTCTGTAGGTGGGCGAACTACATGCTCGCATTCAATGAACTGAGTGCAGCTCCCACTCACCAAAGTATATCATCAACCTATGCCGGATTCTGCTGTTTCATGAATAAAGTTTTACACTTTTCAACAGTTTATGCCAGATTTTGGTTCTCTTTAACAATATTTTCTCATGTTTTGCTATTTTTCATAAAAATTAGTATACTTTTTAACAGTTTACTTTTTTTTGACATTCTATTAAAAGAATTTTCTACTTTTTAACCATATTTGGTTTTTCTTTGGAAATATTTTGATATCTTATAACAGAATTTTGCCATTTTTGACTTTTTTTAAATAGAATGTTGCAGTTTTTAATAGGTCATGGTAAATTTTGAAACTTTCTGACAATTTTTTTATGCTTTATGGCTAAATTTTGCTAGTTTTGACATTCTATGAGTGGATTTTTGCACTTTTCAACATTTTATGACCGGATTTTGAATCTTTCTTTGCCGGACTTAGCCAAAACAGTTTATTGCCGGAATTTGCTATTTTTGACATTTTATGAATCAAATTTTGGATTTCTAATTGTTTTTGGCTGGATTTTGATTCTAATTAAAGTTTGTTAAATTTTTTATGGCCGGATTTAGCTATTTTTAAATTTTTATAATGAAATTTTGCACTTTTTAACAGTTACTGTCTTAATTTTGATGCTTTTTGACAATATTTTTATACTTTTTGGCAGGATTTTGTTATTTTTGACATTTCCTAAAAAGAATTTTGCACTTTTCAACAGTTTATAGCCGGATTTTGATGTTTCATGGCTGAAATTTGCTGTTTTTTGCATTTTATGAATACAATTCTGAGTTTTTAACTGTTTTTGGTTGGATTTTGATTCTAATTAAAATTTGTTTAATGTCTTATGGCCGGATTTAGCTATTTTTGACTTTTTTTAATAAAAGATTGCACTTTTTAACTTGATTTTGGTGCTTTTTGATAATATTTTTATACTTTTTGGCCGGATTTTGTTATTTTTGATATTCTTTGAAAAGAATTTTGCACTTTTCAACAGTTTATGACCAGATTTTAAATATTTCTGACAATATTTTGATGTTTAATTGCACGATTTTGCTATTCTTGATTTTATGAACGTTTTTTAACAGTTTTTAGCCGGATTTTGATGTTTTATAGATGGAATTTGAAATTTTTGACATTTTATGAATAAAATTTGGGATTTTTAGCCTTTTTTTGTCGGATTTTGATTCTAATTGAAGTTTGTTTAATGTTTTATGGCTGGATTTAGCTTTTTTTTACTTTTTATAATAAAATTTTGTACTTTTCAACAGTTTATGGCTGGATTTTGAATATTTCTGACAATATTTTAATATTTTATTGCACTATTTTGCTATTCTTGGGATTTCATGAACGTTTTTAGTCGGATTTTGATGTTTTATGGCTGGAAATTGCTATTTTTGACATTTTATGAATAAAATTTGGAAGTTTTTAACTGTTTTTGTCCGGATTTTGATTCTATATAAAGTTTTTTAATTTTTATAATAAAACTTTGCACTTTTTAACAGTTACTACCTTAATTTTGGCGATTTTTGGTAATATTTTTATACTTTTTGATCGGATTTTTTGTTATTTTTGACATTTCCAGAAAAAAATTGCACTTTTCAACAGTGTAGATCGGATTTTGAATATTTTTGATAACATTTTGATATTTCATTGCCGGATTTTGATGTTTTATGACCGGAATTTGCTATTTTTGACATTTTATGAATAAAATTTTGGATTCTAATTGTTTCTGGCCGGATTTTGATTCTACCTGAAGTTTGTTTAATGTTTTATGGTCGGAATATTGCCGACTTAAGCCAATTTTGAGAATTTATGTACATTTTTTAACAGTTTGTAACCGATTTTTGATGTTTTGTGATCGGAATATGCAAATTTTGCACTTTTCAACAGTTTATGGGCGGACTTTGAATGTTTCTGATAATATTTTAATATTTCATTTCCAGATTTTGATATCTTTGGGATTTCATAAACGTTTTTTATCAATTTATAGCCGAATTTTGATGTTTTATTGCTGGAATTTACTATTTTTGACAAGTTTGTTTAATGTTTTATGATCGGATTTAGCTATTTTTTACTTTTTATAATAAATATTGCACTTTTTAACAGTTAATGGCTTAATTTTGGGGCTTTTTGACAATATTTTCATACTTTTTGGCCGAATTTTGCTATTTTTAACATTCCATAAAAAGAGTTTTGCACTTTTCAACAGTTTATGACCGGATTTTGTTGCTCTCTGACAATATTTTGATGTTTCATTGCCGACTTTAGCCAATTTTGAGATTTTATGAACATTTTTTAACAGTTTATACCTGGATTTTGATGTTTTATGGCCGCTATTAGTGACATTTTATGAATAAAATTAACCTTTTTTGCTATTTTTTGCATGTTTTATGGCTGGAATTTGCTGTTTTTAACATTTTATGATTACAATTTTGGGTTTTCAACTGTTTTTGGCCGGATTTTGATTCTATCTAAAGTTTGTTTAATGTTTTATGGCCGGATTTAGCTATTTTTGACTTTTTATAATAAAATATTGCACTTTTTAACTAAATTTTGGTGCTTTTTGATCATATTTTCATACTTTTTGGCCGGATTTTGTTATTATTGATATTCTTTGAAGAGAATTTTGCACTTTTAAATAGTTTATTGCCGGAATTTGCTATTTTTGACATTTTATGAATCAAATTTTGGATTTCTAATTGTTTTTGGCTGGATTTTGATTCTAATTAAAGTTTGTTAAATTTTTTATGGCCGGATTTAGCTATTTTTAAATTTTTATAATGAAATTTTGCACTTTTTAACAGTTACTGTCTTAATTTTGATGCTTTTTGACAATATTTTTATACTTTTTGGCAGGATTTTGTTATTTTTGACATTTCCTAAAAAGAATTTTGCACTTTTCAACAGTTTATAGCCGGATTTTGATGTTTCATGGCTGAAATTTGCTGTTTTTTGCATTTTATGAATACAATTCTGAGTTTTTAACTGTTTTTGGTTGGATTTTGATTCTAATTAAAATTTGTTTAATGTCTTATGGCCGGATTTAGCTATTTTTGACTTTTTTTAATAAAATATTGCACTTTTTAACTAAATTTTGGTGCTTTTTGATCATATTTTCATACTTTTTGGCCGGATTTTGTTATTATTGATATTCTTTGAAGAGAATTTTGCACTTTTAAATAGTTTATGATCGGATTTTGAATATTTCTGACAATATTTTGATATTTTTTTGCACGATTTTGCTATTCTTGATTTCATGAACGTTTTTTAACAGTTTTTTTTTTAGCCGGAGTTTTATAGAAGGAATTAGAAATTTTTGACATTTTATGAATAAAATTTGGGATTTTTACCTTTTTTTTGTCGGATTTTGATTCTAATTAAAGTTTGTTTAATATTTTATGGCTGGATTTACCTTTTTTTTTTACTTTTTATAATAAAATTTTGTCCTTTTTAACAGTTTATGGCCGGATTTTGAATATTTCTGACAATATTTTGATATTTTATTGCACTATTTTGCTATTCTTGGGATTTCATGAACGTTTTTAGTCGGATTTTGATGTTTTATGGCTGGAAATTGCTATTTTTGACATTTTATGAATAAAATTTGGAAGTTTTTAACTGTTTTTGTCTGGATTTTGATTCTATATAAAGTTTTTTAATTTTTATAATAAAACTTTGCACTTTTTAACAGTTACTACCTTAATTTTGGCGATTTTTGGTGATATTTTTATACTTTTTTGTTATTTTTGACATTCCAAGAAAAAAATTGTACTATTCAAAACAGTTTAGATCGGATTTTAAATATTTTTGATAATATTTTGATATTTCACTGCCAGATTTTGCTATTTTTTGGGATTTAATACACGTTTTTTAACAGTTTAAGCTGGATTTTCATGATTTATGACCGGAATTTGCTATTTTTGACATTTTATGATTAAAATTTTGGATTTTTAACCGTTTATGGCCGGATTTTGATTCTACCTGAACTTTGTTTAATGTTTTATCGCCGGAACATTGCCGACATAAGCCAATTTTGAGAATTTATGTACATTTTTTAACAGTTTATAACCGGTTTTTGATGTTTTGTGGTCAGAATATGCAAGTTTTGCACTTTTCAACAATTTATGGCCGGATTTTGAATATTTTTGACAACATTTTGATATTTGATTGCACAATTTTGTTAATTTTGGGATTTCATGAACGTTTTCAACAGTTTATAGCCGGATTTTGATGTTTTATGGCTGGAATTGGTTATTTTAAACATTTTTTGATTAAAAATTTGGATTCAATAACCGTTTTTGGCCGGATTTTGATTCTATCTGAAGTTTGCTTAATGTTTTATGGTTGGATTTAGCTATTTTTTACTTTTTATAATAAAATATTGCACTTTTTAACAGTTAATGACTTAATTTAGGTGAATTTTGATAATATTTTCTTACTTTTTGGCCGGATTTTGTTATTTTTGATATTCTTTGAAGAGAATTTTGTACTTTTCAACAGTTTATCATCTGATTTTGATATATCATTTTCGGATATTGCTATTTTTGGGATTTCTTAAACGTTTTTTAACAGTTTATAGCCAAATTTTGATGTTTTATTGCTGGAATTTGCTATTTTTGACTCTTTATGAATACAATTTGGATTTTTTTAACTTTTTTGGTTTAGATTTTGATTCTATCTAAAGTTTAATGTTTTATGGCCGGATTTTTTACTTTTTATATAATATAATAATATTTTCATACTTTTTGACCGGTTTTTTGCTATTGTTGACATTCCAAGAAAAAAGAATTGTACTTTTTAGTTTAGATCTGATTTTGAATATTTGTGACAATATTTTGATATTTTATTGCACGATTTTGCTATTTTTGAGATTTTAGGAACGTTTTTTAACAGTTTATAGCCGGATTTTCATGTTTTATGGCTGGAATTTGCTGTTTTTTAAATTTTATGAATACGATTTTGAGTTTTTAACCGTTTTTGGCCGGATTTTGATTCTATCTGAAGTTCGTTTAATATTTTATGGCCGGATTTAGTTGTTTTTTACTTTTATAATCAAATTTTGCACTTTTCAACAGTTTATGGCCGGATTTTGAATGTTTCTAACAATATTTCGTTATTTCATTGCCGGATTTGTAAATTTTTAGGTTTGCATAAACGTTTTTTAACAATTTATAGCCGGATTTTGATGTTTTATCGCTGGAATTTGCTGTTTTTGACATTTTATGAAAACAATTTTGGGTTTTTTAACAGTTTTTGTCCGGATTTTGATTCCATCCAAGTCTAATGTTTTATGGCGGAGATTTTTTACTTTTTATAATAAAAATTTGCACTTTTTAACAGTTAATGACTTAATTTTGGCAATTTTTGAGAATATTTTCATACTTTTTGACCGGATTTTTTAAAATATTTGAAAATTCAAGAAAAAAAAATGCGTTTTTTAACAGATTTTGAATATTTGTGACAATATTTTGGTATTTTATTGCCGGATTTGGCTATTTTTGGGATTTCATAAACGTTTTTTAACCATTTATAGCCGCATTTTGATGTTTTATTGCTGGAATTTGTTATTTTTGACATTTTATGAATAAAATTTGGAAATTTTTAATTGATTTTGGCTCGATTTTGATTTTATCTGAAGTTTGTTTAATGTTTTATGGTCGGATTTAGCTATTTTTTACTTTTTATAATAAAATCTTGCACTTTTTAACAGTTAATGACTTAATTTTGGTGTTTTTAACAATGATATCATACTTTTTGGCCGGATTTCGTTATTTTTGACATTCCAAGAAAAAAAATTGCAGTTTTCAACAGTTTATTATCGAATTTTGAATATTTTTGGCAATATTTTGATTGTAAACATGATTTTTAGCGAACTGTATGCAAAATGAAGTTTTTTTACGGAATTTATTTTTGGTTTAAATGCTTTGGGGTTTTCTAAGCTAATCTTATGCGATATTTAGGTATTCTACGTAGATTTTGATGAATTTGATGTGATATTCTTGATTCACAGGTGAATTTTATGCAAGAAATGAGATTTTTTTGTGCGATTTTTATGGTTTTCTGTGCAATTTCAATGTTTTACAGTAAATTTTATAGCAAAAATGAGTATTTAGGACGTTTTTGATGTTACAAATGTTTATTTTGTGCGATTTTGAGGTTTTCTAATCTATAAATGTAACAATTTTGTGCTTTTGAGTTTTCTATGCGATTTTTACATTATAAATGTTTTTTTGTGCAATGTTAAGGTTTTAATCTATAATCATCTTTCCTGTGCTATAGTCTTACAGTTTTTACTGGAAATTTTATGTCATAACTGTTCATTCTATTTAATTTTATGCTTCAATTTTATGTGATAAACATGATTTGTGATTGAGTTTGATGCTAAACATGAGTTTTCTGGTCAGTTTTCAAGTTAGAAATGTTTTTTCTGTCTACTTTTTATGTTTTCTGGGTAAATTTTATGGTGTAAAAGGGTTTCTCCTTCAATTTCATGTATTAAACATGATTTCCAAGAATTTTATGCTAGGAATGAGTTTACTGGGCGATTTTAATATTATAAATGTTTATTCTGTGCAATTTTGCGATTTTTTAAACAATTTTTTTACTAAAAATCGTTTATGAAAAAATAATACAATTTAATATGTTTATTATCACAAATTTATTCTTATGAATGTATTTATATGAATAAATTTGTGATAAAAAAACGTTTTATTTTTTCATAAACATAAATTAACATTTAGTAGAGGTCACAACCATTAATTTTTATTAAAAATCACATTTTTGTACGATTTTTATGTAATGAATGATTATTATGTCCATTTGTAAGGTTTTTACGGTAATTTTGATAAAGTTTTTGCGATTTTTGAGCGGATTTTATGCTAGAGTTGAGTTTTCTGCACAATTTTAATAAATTTCATGTGTTAAACATGATTTTTTAGCAAAGTTTGTTGCTAAAATTAAGTTTTCTGTGCGATATTAATGTTATAAAAGTCTATTCTGTTTAATTTTGAGTTTTTTTAACAATTTTTTTTTTAGAAATAAGTTTTCGGTTTAATTTTCATGTTTCTTCTGTGCAATTTTATGTTGTAAATGAGTTTTCTGTTTGATTTTTATGTTATAAATGCCCATTTCATGCATTTTTGAGTTTTTTAAGCAAATTTGATGCTTTCTCTTGCTTGTACCTAAGATCAATTCTGGATTGTTGGTTAATTTGACATTTATAAACTATAACTTCTATTTCTAATATATAAATAAAAAAATGAATGCAATTATACTAATATATTATATTCAAAACCGCAGATAATATGTAAATTGTTTGTAAAATCTAAAACAATATTACAATAAATCATGATAAGTATTGAAATTATTTAAATTTTGGATATTATACTTTGTCAATATTCCATATTAATTTAATTCACATTTGCATATTGATATTTAAAATGTTTTATAGTTAAATGTTTGCAATAACTTTCTTTCTTCACATCTGCTTGACTATTATATTTGGAGGTCAACACTTCTCATTCTACTATCAGTTTTTTTTATTTTCAATTATTGAATGCTCCAACTCTAGTTAGAACTACTTATCTTTGACCATCTACCCAAGTGTTTGTTATTCATGATAAAAATTGTTTAAGTCATGAAATCTATTGTTAACCATTAGTAACCACATAATATGAAATATTAAAAGTCATTTTTAGGTTACTATAGTTAATGGTAACCATGGTGAGAATAGTATTTAAACTGAGAGATCTATTAATACTTACAGGAAACCATTGGTAACCATAATAACTAGTAACAATTATGTTTAAGTTGTGAAATTTATGGTTAACCTTATGAAATCATTAGTAACCATGGTTACAATAGTAGTTAAATGTTTACAAATAATAATACTTACTGGAAACCATTAGTAACCATATTAGTTTGGGAATGTTATGCTTAAGTCGTGAAATTTATTGGTTATCTTATGAAACCATTAGTAACCATATGTAAAATATTAAACGCTATTTTTAGGTTACTATAATTAATGGTAACCATGGTTAGAATAGTATTTAAACTGAGACATCTATTAATACTTACAGGAAACCATTGGTAACCATATTAACTAGTAAAAATTATGTTTAAGTTGTTAAATTTATGGTTAACCTTATGAAATCATTAGTAACCATGGTTACAATAGTAGTTAAATGTTTACAAATAATAATACTTACTGGAAACTATTAGTAACCATATTAACTTGGGAATGTTATGTTTAAGTTGTGAAATTTATTTGTAACCTTATGAAACCATTAGTAACCATATATTAAATATTAAAAACCATTTTTAGTTTACTATAAACAATGGTAACCATGGTTACATTAGTACGTTAACTTGGACAAATGTTAAAACCAGCAGGAACCCATTAGCAACCATATTAAAAATCATGTTCAAGTCAATAAAAACTATGTTTAGTGCATTGCAGTTATAGAAAATCATTTGTAACAATATTTTAAATTGTCACTATTGCACTCATGATGACATTAGTTACAACCAATTAGAGAACAGCAAACGTTATTAACTTTCAACAACCATGTTTAGGCTGAACATATTTCATGGCCAATCCATTAGTAAGTGTAGCAGTCCCAATCCCATTATGAAGTTGTGGTCGCACTGTAATCAGGCTGGACACAAGTAGGATCGGAAATTAATTAAAGAGTGGTCAGTGTCATGTAGTCTTCAGAAATAATCATACTTCTTAAATCGTTAATATCATACCATTTTTATTTAGGTTTCAGTATTGGCATAGGGGTAACATATCCCCTGTGCGGTTTCCTCATCGCGAATTTGGGCTGGCGGTCGGTGTTCTATACAACAGGATCCGTCGGCGTCATCTGGTGCATGATTTGGTATCTGTTGGCTTTTGACAGTCCCGAAACGCATCCTCGCATCTCACTCTCCGAACAACAGTATATTAAAGAGAACACCATCAACACGTACGAGTCGGCCAGACAACAATCCGTACCGTGGGGCAAAATTTTTACGTCAAGACCTGCCTGGGCTATAGGCATCACCACTTTCGGAAGAATTTGGGTTCATTATACTTTTATCATACCAGGACCACAATATATGAAGACGATTCTCGGATTCAGCATCGAGAAGGTAATGATGATATTTATTTTGACATATGTCATTAATTTTTGACAATTGTCATTCATTTTTGACATTTGTAATTATTTTTTTATTAATTTTTGATAATTAATCATTGATTTTTGGAATTTGTTATTAATGTTTTGATATTTGTCATTGGTTTTTGACTATTGTTATTGATTTTTGACATTTGTTATTAATTTATTGATATTTGCCATCAAGTTTGATTGACAAATGTCATTAATTTCTGTCATTTGCCGTTCATTTTTGACAATTGTTATTGATTTTTGACATTTGTCATTAATTTTTGATATTTATAATCACTTTTGACACTTTGTCGTTACTTTTTAACATTTGTCAGTAATTTTTGACCACTGTCATTGATTTTGACAGTTTCTCTTATTTATTAATGATGTTTTTGACATTTTTTTTTCTTTCAGAATGGATTGTTGTCCGGCGCCCCCTTCATATGCAGTTACTTGGCTTCGGTATTTTTCTGCTACATTGCCGATAAGCTTGTGACCAAAAATATAATGTCGTTGTGCAACACACGCAAACTATTCACAGCTCTCTCACAAGTCCTGCCCGGTTTCCTAGTTTTAACCATAAGCTACCTCGGATGCGATATCAACATCATACTGATGGTGTGGTTTATCGCCGTAACGATGATAACTGCCGCGTATGCCGGTGCTATGGCGAATGTCGTCGATATCGCTCCCAATTTTGCCGGACCGGTGTTGGCGTTTGCGCAGACTATACATATGACGGCCAGTTTTCTGAGTCCATTGGCCGCCGGATATTTGACCAAGGATGGACACACGTTGTCTGCGTGGCGGGATGTTTTCAATTTAACCGCCATGATTGCGATTTCGACTTATGTTGTTTATCAGGTGTTTGGAACGGCTAAGGTAATTATTGTTTTTTTTTTTTTGTTTTTATTGTTGTCGCATGTGTTTTATTAATACAAGCGACAAAGCGCTAAGGACGTAGGACATTTTGAATTTTTTTACCCTTTTAAAAATTATTTTTATCTACGCCCCTGTAAAGCATAGGCGTAGAAAGTGATTT
The DNA here is from genome assembly GCA_963932245.1 of Tachinus rufipes. Taxonomy (NCBI): domain Eukaryota; kingdom Metazoa; phylum Arthropoda; class Insecta; order Coleoptera; family Staphylinidae; genus Tachinus; species Tachinus rufipes. The sequence continues at coordinate 93,666,592 of OZ010748.1, forward strand.
TTTTTAATTTTACAAAAATTACAAAAAAAGAATATTTTTTTGTCAAACTTTAGGCCGGATTATGATATTCTATTAAAACGCACTTTTTGGATCAATATTTTAATATTTCTTTTGCTATTTTTGACTTTTTATGAATAGATTTGTGCATTTTTTTTTGCCGGATTTTGGTGCTTTAACAATTGTTTATAATTTCACGGCCGGATTGTGCTATTTTTGACATTTTATGAGAAGAATTTTGAGGTTTTTCAATATTTTTGATCGGATTCTGGCTTTTCCATACTTTATGGCCGGGTTTTGCGATATTTGACATCATGAAATACCAACATTGTTATTTTTATATAAGATCAAGTATGCCAAATCCAAATTTTGAAACCGCAATTTGTTTTTCCTGCTGGTTATAAAGTTACAGCATATTTAGTAACGGAAAATGCAAAAACTGATTTAATTAGTTAATTACTTGAAACTTAAATGCTTCTAAGTGCCCACTTAAATATTTTTATATGAAATCAAGTATGCTGAATCCAAATTTTGAAACCGTAATTTAATTTGCTTGCTGGTTATAAATTTATAAATGTTTCTAACCTAACCCATCAAAGCTTAATGTAAACTCATCTGTCAAAAAATAATTATGACATTGACCTACTACATTTTTTTCTCTTTACTAGGTTCAACCATGGAACGAATGCGAGCCGGCCATAAGCAGCACAGAGCAAGAATTAATGCTTGAGAAAAGCAGTCCAACTGATGAGCCATGCATGACAATAGTCCAAGACCGCGAAGTGATTTCGTAGCGTATTATTATGTAATGTGATATTCTTTATTGGATTACTTAAGAAAAAAAAATTTTGATTCCATTTAGGACTCATCCTCGGTTCTCTAGACTTTGACAATACGGACAATTATTTTTCCGAGCATTTATGTCAGAGCAGCCATTTCAGCATAAATGTGATACTCTCTCCACCTCGAAATGAGATTGGATTTTTTATAATTATAGATATATCGGACGGGTTTTATTAATTTTTTGGGTCCGCACCAATATAGCAGGGCAATCACTGGGTTTTAACAAATTTTCAATCACTGAATCCGGCCCTGCGCACAAGTACGTATTAGATAGCCATTCCTATATAATTAATTGATTGATTGTTGATAATCAAAATACTATATTTTTATATTTAATTATTTTTCTCTCTATTTTTGTGTAGGGTAGGGAACGACCAAATTGTTTTTTTTAATTATTAAAACGTTCTCCGTTTGTTCTCAGGATAAGATTAGATTCTAGTTATGTGAATAATGCTGGTCATGACACATTTTCAAGTTAACAATTTGTATCGTTTAAAAGTATATATATATAAAGAAAACAATAAATGCCTTATCAATTAGCAATTAAGATTTATTTGCTTCATTGTTTTAAATTAATTGCGTGTTACAAAGCAATTGAAATCAATTGATGAAGTTAAAAATATTTTCAAGGTTCAATTAGTCAGAATCCGTATTTGTGGGTTAACGGTGATATCAGGTTGTGGTCAGATTAATTCGAGTCAAACTCCGTTCATCGTTATGGGAGACTTTAATGGTCATAGCCCAAGATGGGACCACACGTTCCATTTAGAAGCGCCGTATGAACGGGTGGACGACATTTTGGCTGGTTTTTCACATAATCTGCTGAAATGGAAAGTTTTCAAAATGAAAATAGGGACTGGATACTTTTAAGAGCTTCCACAGGGTAGCCCATTAAGCCTATTTCTTGGTAGTATACACGAGCCATAGGGAAAGGGAGCAAATGTAAAGCAATGATCTTTTCAAGAAGAATGACTCCATAATCGCCAAACATCTACCTTAACTATAAAAGATTAGAAGTAGCAAATCTATATAGGTATCTGGGTATTTGGCTAGACTCTAAAATGAATTGGAATAGGCAAGTGAACAGTAATGTAAGTTGCCAGCAATACAAGCAGAGAAGAGGCTAAGACGCCAGCAGTGGCGTATGAATAACTGACAAAGAAGAAGTGAACAGTATGGTGAAAGCATGCTGAATATGTACACTACAACTTGGGGAAGCAATCCAGTAACCATGGCAGTATTCTATAAGGCATTTATTAGCTTTAGGTTGGAATACATTCATTTTGTAGCAAACAAAACATGACAGAATACAATATGCAGCAGTTGGAAGTATTATTGGTGCAGTTAGATCAACTTCAACTCATGTTCTGGAGAGATAAGCTGCAAAAAAGAAGAGGAATCTTATTATGACTTGATTATATCTTATTTATTGTATCATGATTGATTAGTATGCTTTGCCATCTTGAATTGTATCATTTCATTAGTCAAACTAAAGGATTTGTTGTTACATTGGCAGATGATTGTTTTAGGTTAGGTTGCTGTGCTAATGAAGATGAGGTAAGTAAGGTTACCATTTCATGATCAGATAATAGTAAATCAATTTTTTGATTGAAATTCTTATTAAGTATCTGTGATGAAGTTATTTTGTTCTAAAAACTTAAATTAATATGCCATCAAAAATGTAAGGAGATAAGGGAGGGAAAATATAATAAGCATAATGGTTTAAGAAAATCTTTAAATATTAGAATAGAAACAGATTAATTCATTCGCAAAACATGCTAATAAATCTAATTCTAATCCACAAACAAAAGCGAAGTACGCTACATATAGCTGATCAACAACGCAGCCAACCGCAGTTCTGAAAACAAAAAAAACTAAATTAGGAAATTCTTGAAAAGCAGAAATTGTAGTTATTTATTATGATTTATCAACAAAATAAAGGATTTATTTCTTCAATGTTATCGTTTATCGAAGATTGAACACTTTTTGATACGTAAATGCAGGCTTAGGATGCTATTTACAAAATACTTGTTTGTCTATGCAGTTACAATTAATAAAAGTTATATGATTCTTGTGTTTTATTATTTCTGAGTTTAAACTTAATATGTTATGTGTAGCAATCTAATGGAAATGAATAAGATTTTTAGCAAATTGTTTATAAACTATAAAAAGTATTGCAAAAAATCACATAAATACAAAAATTAAATGCTATTAATCTACATTTTATTCAGTAATGTTTCCTGTAAAATTTAAGATATAAAGTTATACCGAAAAGTACATCATATATGTTAATCTTAAAGAACGAATTTATTTAACAAGAATTTGGTAGCAGTTATTAAGATTAGGTTAGGTTGTAACTATTTATTAATAAAAACAATTGATTCATTTATAAGGTTGTAACCAAATTCAACAAAAGTTTGTAGTTTGCATTTCTATAAAATGACCTAACCTTATTTTCATAAATAAACTTATATTACATGGAAATAATCAATATGCAAACTAAATCGTAACTTAAAATTGAATTTTGGATATTACTTTATACAATATAATGTATGATACATCGATCCAAAGCAGTTTTGGCTCAAATTCACTGTACACTAATCAGATTTTCAAATAATTCAGTGAATTTTGAGTTATTTACAAATTACATCGTTATAAACATCAAAAACATAAAATTTGCTCTGTAAAATAGGCATTATATTAAGAAAATCTAATTAAACTACTCAATACTACTGCTGATAGTATGTTAATTCTGTGTAGGACATACAGTTTCATTCATTAGTTTGTATGTATTAAGCATGAGATGATTTCAACAACTGCAAATACCCAATACTCATATTGGCTTAATCAAACACAATTAAATTGAGTGATAACATACAAAACATTCCATTTAATTCCCAGATTACGATTATAAAGTTTAATCGAACCAAAATTGTGTTATTAAAATGTAATTTCAATTAAAACTCTGATTTTGAGGTTATAATCATAAAAATTACAATTTTATAAAAAACGCTTGTCCAAGCCTTTTAATGCAGCCTAACATAATCTTAATCGTCCAAAACAACCCTTGAATGCATTACATTATCGCAAACTTGCTTAATTTGGTCAAAATATGAGATTGAAAATTGACTATTTTCTCCCATAAGAAATACATGGAAAAGAAAATTTTAAAATTATCAAATTAGCCTTAATTATTACGCAATTTTGATGATGGCAAACTCATTTTTGGATCTTATATTACCCAAGTAGTAATTTGCAGCCCTTAATTTGAATCAATAATGTTGTTGTAAAGATAATCGAATTTTGGCAAATTTTGAGTTGTAAAATTTAACAAAATTAAAAAATATTTACTTAATTTTGAAGCTAATAATTCAGTCTTTCCAACCATATATAATAACCTTTAGTTTAAACATTTATAAGGGTTGAAAAAAAATAATTTAAATTTGATTTTAATTTCAGAAAATAAATTAATAACTGGAATTGGGTGCAAATTATAATAAAATAAAGTTGATTTTTGAAATCCTTGCGTTTGATTTAGTAAGTGTACCAATTTTGACTAAAAAAAATTGTAAAATAAATGCATGAGGGTTAATTTTAGCCAAATCACTAAAATCAAAATATAGATGCAAATTTTCAATTTATAGAATTTTTTCAAAAACCATTAAAAAGTACACATTAAGGGCTTTAAAATGATGAGTCTAAAGTTTAAAACAGTTTAAAAATTAAGGGTTAAATATTTTTGTTACAAAATTGATTTTTGAAAAACTATTACTTAATTTTGAACCAAAAAATCCATTTTTTTTTAGAAAAGTTGTATTTTAGTACTTATAAAGTAGGGGTTGTTTTGGATCCTTGATAAAATAAAAAACGTAAAAGTTATCAAGGGTTAAAAATATTAAAAAAAAAGTTTCTCCTTTTATGTTTAATTTTGAAACTTAAAATAATTTTTGAAGAATTTTGATAGTTGGGGGTTGTAGTTAAGTCCTTACTTGATGCACTGTGCAAATTTCATCATCCCTTTTTCAAAAATAAAGCGGGGATGATTTTTTTAAATGTTGACCAAAAAATGTGAAATAACTTTGCGAAAAAAACTATTTCGCTTTTTGGATTTTTTTGGGATAAATTAGATATTATTAAGGGTAGATTTTGAAATTTTTGATAATTTAAAAAAATTCTAAATAGTACTTTAAAATTTTAAACTTAATATTTGCAAGTTTTGAGTTTGTGTCAGTTTTACACATTGATTTCATTGATATCGGTTTTTAAAAATATGAAATTCAAAAAATTCAGACTTTTTTGCTATCACAAAATTAATATGATTGCTTAAATCGCTTTCTAAATAAGAAAAATTAATTTGTGAAAATAATTTAACATATTTCCTAAATTCAGGAGCATGCGCAGATTATACAAAAACGACGGCCATGTTGCAAAAATCCAATGATTTTTCAGTAATTTGGGGTGCCTTCTACTACGCGCATGTCGGTCTTACGCTCCGTGGTTTTAGTGCCTGATTGAGGCCCGGGAGTGTTCCAAGCAAAGTTAATAATTAATCCGTGCCGTGGCCGCGAGTTTTTTGTCGAAAAATTAAAATTAAGTGAAATATTAGTGTTTAAAAATGATTTAAAATCGGGATCATAGTGGCATCATAATGAAGTTGGCGTCGATTCGGATAGGATGGAAATTCAGCTTGGCTTAGTGAAATTTTGTTACTTGAGGTTGGTACTAATGAGTGTCAATGGTTCAGTTTGGAATTTTAATTTTTGTAAACATATTATTATAATATAAAAAATTAATTTGTGAGTAATAAAATTGATTAAGCAATTAGAATTTTATTAAAAAATATTTTTTGTTTCACTTTAATTAATTCTTAATATTAACTTTTTTATAAATTTCAATTTGTTTATATATAGAATAATTTTCTTTAAATATTAAAGCTTTTCATAATGCATGTTGCATAATAGAACAACTAAAACTTCAGTGATCTGATGTAAGCCATGTGTGTCTTGTAACATGCTATGTGGACCAAACTACTGTTGTGGAAGATGTATTCTATTATTTAAAAATATGCAATGACTAGCTTTCTAAATTAATTTTACTAAACCACCTAAACTTTCATCTTACGTTTAAAAAATAATTTAAAACTATGTGAAATGGTATATAAATGGTGCCAGATATTCGGCCAGAACTTCCCAGCAGCTTTAGCAAATCACAAGAATACAGGTAGGCCAACATAGTTCAAGACGCCAAGACAGAAAGAGTAAGTGTTTAAATTAATTACGTGATAAGTCAGTTTAGGGTTTGATCAACAGAAAAATTGTAGATTTGAACCGGTTATAATATTCATTTAAAAACTTTAGATAAAAATATTGATTAAAGTGCTTAATTTAATTATTATTAAAAAACCTCAAGTTAATATTTCAATATTGCATTTATATTTTTAAATAAATTAGTTTTTTGCTGATAATTTTTGTTGATGAATTTATGTTTGTATTGGGCTACTTTCTGAACACAGTATTTTGCTTCCAAGACGGATGGATCTCTGGGCTAAGTTTTTGCTAGGAGTGAAGCCGTTGTTAATTGGTTAAGCGTCTATATGCTTGACAGTTTGTGGTTGGCAGGTTTGATTGGACGTGACGTAATTGTACACTTGGCCGTCAAACCACCTTGCCGATATCTCTTGATATCATAAACAATATTGAACATTAAATTTAATAATAATTAATATCGGTAAAAAAATAAAACTTGTTACCTCGCTGTTGCGGTATTTGACTGTATCAGTTGGGCCAAGTTATCAAACTTTAATTAATTGAACAACTTATGATATATCAAGTTATTTGAATTCAATTTTGTGTGCACAATTACAATATTTTTATGTTTAGTTTTATATTAATTGTTAAAGCGTCGCGATTAGGAATTTGTTTTTCAGCCAACATTGTTTCAAATCGTTAGGTGTCTCGTTAGGTAGGGTTTTCAGATAAGGATTTGGAGGAAGCAGAATTTAAATTTAAAATGAGTAAATTAATACATTCAATAATAATAAAATTATGTTTCAGATAACCTCCAGCCATGAAAAATTAATTAAAGAAATTAAATTTAATAACATACCTTTACAATTACAGCAATTACATAAATAACATAATATTTGTTTTAGATTCAGAAAACTACAAATTAATAAATTTATTTATGCAAATTTGTTTATAGAAACTATAGCAACAATAATTAAATATATTTTAATTGACATTAGCCTACTAATTAACAAAGGTAAAAAAAATGCTAATTTAATAAAATCTTTTTCAGCTTCATCATAATCAATTTAATATAATTCAATTTATATCAATAATCTTTTTCAATTATTTATTTTGTAGGTTTTAGCATTCCCTGAAGAAATCGGAACATCTACAGAAGAAAAAGATGAGTTAGCGGATAAGAAAAAAAAAGAGGGGGTAGTTGGTGCATCAAGTTAGTATACTTACTACTTGTATCTTGTGTGAACTGATTAAACAGTTTCACTTTTTTTGTTTCATGTCGCCTATTGGATCGAGTCCTCATCATCAATTGGATCGCAGCAATTCATTGGATCGAATCACATCACATTTTAAGTAGGTTCCAATTCATACTTTTTAGATTCCATTGCTCCATACCACCTAAAATATTATATTTTAGCTAACGTAAATCAACATAACTCCAATTTATCGACCTAATCCATACATTACAATCAAACTTAAGCTATAAAATATGCAATGTCGCATCACTACACATATCAGTATTTTAATTAGATTTCTAAGATGAAAACAAATATTACTTTCCATAACCTTTAAAAGTAGAAAACAATCTTGAATTAATTAATTCAATTATTAATAAAGTAAAATAATAATTATTTACTTACACAATTATTGCCTTCAGTGGCATTGTTTTCTATCTTCAAACACAATCATCACATGCAGTTTGCAAATGATTAGTGATTTGCAATTGTTTTATCATTGCATTTACCTGCATCACTCAGCTGATTTAGCAGTTATGTTATGTCATATGTGTAAATAAAGTTGCTATGAAGAATGAAGACAATTCAACTGAACAACAATGACTCCATCTATTGTCCACTACACATAACTGTGTTTTCTGTACACTTCATATCATACAGTTTTCTTCTACAAATTGAATGTTAATTAAAATTAGTTTTCTTCAGTGGTGCAGCTATCTGTAAGCAAGGGTCTGCAATGCGGAAAGGCACACAAGCACAGAATTCTCTAGACATTTTTTTTTTAATTTATTTATTTAATTTAAAATGGTCTTACTTCAATCTGTTTTAAAACCGAATTTTGCCATTTTTGATATTGAGTGAATGGAATTTATCACTTTATGACAGTTTTTATACTTTGGATTTACTTATTTTTGGAATTTCTACACTTTTTAGGAATTTATGGCTCAACTTTGGTAATTACTGCCAATTTCATGGCCGGATTTTGCACTTTTTTTTATCAGTTTAGGCCGGATCGTGGTTCTTTTAACAATATTTTTGATAGTTTAAAGCTAGATTTTGCTATTTTTGAGAGTTATTTTTAAAGTTTATAGCTGGAATTTGGTATTTCATACACAAAATGACCCAAATTGTATGATTTTGTTATCGATTTCAAATTTTTGCAGTAACCAGCAAGAATTTTAAATTGCTGATAAGAAATTTGGATTCAAAACACATTAATTGATAAAAATAAAGTTTGAAACTAATTTACATAAATTGATTTGAAGCAGAAATGGTCCCAAAATGACCCAAATTGTACGATTTTGTTAATAATTTTAAATTTGCGCAGTAACCAGCAGGAAATTTAAACTGCTGACAAAAAATTTGGATTCAAAATACATTAATTGATCAAAAAAAGTTTGAAACTAATTTATATAAATTGATTTGAAGCAGAAATGGTACCAAAATGAGCCAAATTGTACGATTTTGTTAATAATTTCAAATTTGCGCAGTAACCAGCAGGAATTTTAAATTGCTGATAAGAAATTTGGATTCAAAACACATTAATTGATAAAAATAAAGTTTGAAACTAATTTACATAAATTGATTTGAAGCAGAAATGGTCCCAAAATGACCCAAATTGTACGATTTTGTTAATAATTTTAAATTTGCGCAGTAACCAGCAGGAAATTTAAACTGCTGACAAAAAATTTGGATTCAAAATACATTAATTGATCAAAAAAAGTTTGAAAACAATTTGTATAAATTGATTCAAAGCAGAAATGGTGCCAAAATGACCCAAATTGCATGATTTTGTTAATAATTTCAAATTTGCGCAGTAACCTGCAGGAATTGTAAATTGGTGATAATGAATTTGGATTCAAAATGCATTAATTGATAAGAAAATAGTTTGAAACCAATTTATATAAATTGATTTGAAGCAGAAATAAACCAAATTTGAACAAAAAAAAATCAATTTCGCATATTTGGCATTTAACAAACTAACTTAACAAACCTTGTGACGTTATATCGAAAGAAAGAGCTGCGTACGGACATCTCTTCTATTCCTAGTATCATGTGTGAGTTCTAGTTGATGTAGCGGAGTTACTTGTGTGACATATTAGGGAATGGTTGTGAAATGAAGAGATACAAGTGAAATTATTTTATTATTATTATTTTTATTAGATACATTACAATATAACATACATGTTTTGCTATTATATAATTCATACAACCATACAACGCATTTAAACGTTAAAAAAATGACGATATTATCCTATATGACTACAATTTTTATTTTATTTTATTTTTTTTGTATCATTATATTTTTTTGTTTTCATTAAATGTAGTTTTATGTAATTTCAAGTCAACGGAGGTGGTACCTGATTGCGTTCTCCTCTGATATAATCAAATTTGTAAATCCGCCGAGGAAAAAACGTATGAAAAATAAAATGTTATCATCGTGTGAAATGAAAATTTGTTTTGTGCCTGAAATATATTTATTATTTTTTTTTTTTAATTTTATTTATAAAAAACACGCACACTTATTTAAACGTCCTTTTTGTTTTGTTTGTTGCGTATAACCAGATTTGGTTGATTCGAAACCTGGATATAAGGGGCCTCGGGTTTTAAACAAACAACGTTATCATCAATCCCTACTGATCGGATCGTTTATTATATATTTACATTCAATTATACGAAACGATCCGGATTATATTGAATTGTGAAAAACTTATGAGCCCTTTGAATATATTTTTTTGAAATATAAAAACAACGCTTCACCGATTAAAAATAAAATTTAGTCTAATATGCGAAGCGATGCGAAATTATAATTGTAACTTTTTCACAGCCCGATAATGTATCGAGTAGGGATGCAATGCATCGTTTGTTTAATTTAATTAATAGGGGGCCCGATTTTAAAAATACCTTCTATACAAATCGCATTCATACGATGTTTATTAAATTATAAACGTTAGCTAATAAAAAAATTGTCGTCCGGGAATCCGCACGAATTTATAAATCATCGCGCATCGAGAAATTATAACACTATAACACTCGGTGAGAAAGATTTTGGCATTACAAAAAGTGTTATTATAAGTAAGTGATATTGGGTTTGTATTATTTGGATTATGATGAAGTAGTGTCGGGGGGTAATTGTAATAATAATAATAATAACACGCTCCTTTCACACGTCCGATAAAGCGAAGCTATATTATATCATAAATTTTCTAGTTTTTTTTTTTTTAATATTTATATATTTTATTTTTTTAGTATTTTTGTAAATTTTAATGAAAAAAGGTGTTTTGTTGTTGTTTTTGTGTTGTTGGGATGATATTATTTCTCACCATTATTATTATTTTGTTTTTGATGAACGATTAGGAAATAATTATTCGGAAGAAAGGGGTCGTTTTGGAGTGGGGGGTTAGGGGGAGGAATCAATTCTTATTTACATGAAAAATTGGTGATATTTGAAGCGGCGCACACGGTTAACCCGAACTGAAACAACAAACACGGAACAGCTAAGGCAGTTTAAGGTTTTAAGTTTGCGCGCCCCACAATTTTTATTAAATAATTTTTAGCCGTTTCATTTTTATTAACAAGTTTCGAATCGATGGCACAATTGAAAATCATAAAAACAACAATTATATTTTTTTGGTTTTAGACTAGTCGTCATGCGCCAATTTTATTTTTTATTTTGTTTTAATTGAATCAAATTTTATTTATTATTACATTCCGATTAAATTAAAATGTTTTTGTGGCGCCCTTTTTTATTTTTTTTTATTTATTTATTAATAGCGCTTTTAGCCTTAATAACCGCTCGATAACGGAGCGGTTAGTAGGACGTTTTCATTAATTAATTAATTAATTAATTAAAAAGAGAAAGTACATTGTACTAAAATTGGAAAATTGGTCTCCTTTTGTACTTATTATAGCAACTAGACAATTGGGTTTATTCAATATATTATTATTTGGTTTAAAATAATCCTCATGTACACCACACACGTCTTCATTAATTAAAAATTAAAATAATAAAATCATACACTAAAAATACATTTATTTCACAATAATAATAATAATAATAATAATAAATACACTAAGCGAACAAAAGAAGGATAGATAATAATAATAATAATAATAAAAACAGAACTAATCACATAAAATAACCTTAATCTATAAAACAAAGCGGAACAAATTAAAATATATATATTATATATAGACGGAAAAGCTAGGATAAAATATATGACACAAAAATTATAATAAAAGTAAAATCGATAAAAAATATATATATAAAACAGCGCAGCACGTGTTGGTTCAAATTTCTTATAAAAATTGTATGTAATTAATTTTGTTGTTGACATTCTGTGATGTACAGAGTTACAATTTCATTTTTCTCCGAAATATTTGATATTTACGTGTCGGTTTATTATTTATTATATTGGGTATTTTCATATTTATGTGTTTTTTTTATTTATTTATTTTTGTGTGTGTGGGTTACTTTTTATATTTTAATTTTTTTTGCTTTGGCAACACTGTCTAGTTCCATATGCGCAAGAAACTGTCCCACGAACCTGTGCCCACGGCCATGCCGTTTTCTGTTACTCCCAGACAACTCACACGATTGTCATGACCGGCTAATATTCCTGCAACAAACAAAATTATACATTAATTTCATCAAATGCTTAATTCACTAAACTTATTTTGACTTGCTATGAATACAGTGCCAAAGTATGCAAGTTTAGATATTTCCTGCATGATTGAACTTGAACTGTCATATAATGTTCCTTAACTATCAAAAATGTTTTTGATCTGTCAATAATGCTTTGGAACTGTCAAAAATGTTATAAAATGTTCTTTAGCTGCTAGAAATAATTCTGAAATTTCAACAATGTTCTTGAACTGTCATATAATGTTCCTCAACTATCAAAAATTGTTATAAAATGTTCTTCAATTGCTACAAACGTTCCTAAACTGTCATGTAAAGTTCCTCGGCTGTTAGCAATGCTAAAAAATGTTTTTGAACTTTCGACAATGTTCTTGAACTGTCATATAATGTTCCTTAACTATCAAAAATGTTTTTGATCCGTCAATAATGCTTTGGAACTGTCAAAAATGTTCTTTAACTGCTAGAAATAATCCCGAAATTTCAACAATGTTCTTGAACTGTCATATAATATTCCTCAACTGTCAAAAATTGTTATAAAATGTTCTTCAATTGCTACAAACGTTCCTAGACTGTCATGTAATGTTCCTCGGCTGTTAGAAATGCTAAAAAATGTTTTTGAAGTTTCGACAATGATCTTGAACTGTCATATAATGTTCCTTAACTATCAAAAATGTTTTCGATCTGTCGATAATGCTTTGGAACTGTCAAAAATGTTATAAAATGTTCTTTAACTGCTAGAAATAATCCTGAAGTTTCAATAATGTTCTTGAACTGTCATATAATGCTCCTCAATTGTCAAAAATTGTTATAAAATGTTCATCAATTGCTACAAACGTTCCTAGACTGTCATGTAATATTCCTCGGCTGTTAGAAATGCTAAAAAATGTGTTTGAACTTTCGACAATGTTCTTGAACTGTCATATAATGTTCCTTAACTATCAAAAATGTTTTTGATCCGTCAATAATGCTTTGGAACTGTCAAAAATGTTCTTTAACTGCTAGAAATAATCCCGAAGTTTCAACAATGTTCTTGAACTGTCATATAATGCTCCTCAACTGTCAAAAATTGTTATAAAATGTTCTTCAATTGCTACAAACGTTCCTAGACGGCCATGTAATGTTCCTCGGCTGTTAGAAATGCTAAAAATGTGTTTGAACTTTCGACAATGTTCTTGAACTGTCATATAATGTTCCTTAACTATCAAAAATGTTTTCGATCTGTCGATAATGCTTTGGAACTGTCAAAAATGTTATAAAATGTTCTTTAACTGCTAGAAATAATCCTGAAGTTTCAATAATGTTCTTGAACTGTCATATAATGCTCCTCAATTGTCAAAAATTGTTATAAAATGTTCATCAATTGCTACAAACGTTCCTAGACTGTCATGTAATATTCCTCGGCTGTTAGAAATGCTAAAAAATGTGTTTGAACTTTCGACAATGTTCTTGAACTGTCATATAATGTTCCTTAACTATCAAAAATGTTTTTGATCCGTCAATAATGCTTTGGAACTGTCAAAAATGTTCTTTAACTGCTAGAAATAATCCCGAAGTTTCAACAATGTTCTTGAACTGTCATATAATGCTCCTCAACTGTCAAAAATTGTTATAAAATGTTCTTCAATTGCTACAAACGTTCCTAGACGGCCATGTAATGTTCCTCGGCTGTTAGAAATGCTAAAAATGTGTTTGAACTTTCGACAATGTTCTTGAACTGTCATATAATGTTCCTTAACTATCAAAAATGTTTTCGATCTGTCGATAATGCTTTGGAACTGTCAAAAATGTTATAAAATGTTCTTTAACTGCTAGAAATAATCCTGAAGTTTCAATAATGTTCTTGAACCGTCATATAATGTTCCTCAACTGTCAAAAATGTTCTTCAATTGCTACAAACGTTCCTAGACTGTCAAAAATAGTAAACAATGTTTTTAAACTATGACAAATGCTCTTTAAACGCTGCAAATATGTTCTTGTACTGTCATATAATATTCCTCAACTGTCAGGAATACTAAAAATGATTTTTAACTATCAATAATGCTCTTGAAATATCACAAATGTTCTTAAACTGCTACAAATGTTCCTGAACTGTCATATAGCGTTCCTTAACTGTCAAAAATAGTAAACAATGTTTTTAATCTGTCAATAATGCATTGTAATTGTCACAAATGTTATAAATTGTTGTTCAAAATGCTTTTAAACTGTCAATAATGCTTTAGAATTATTACAAATGTTATAAAATGTTCTTCAACTACTACAAAAGTTTCTGAACTTTCAACAATGTTCTTAAATTGTCATATAACTGTCAGAAATGCTAAAAAATGTTCTTGAGTCGTCAATAATGCCCTTAAACTTCGACAAATGTTACAAAATGATCTTCAATTGTTACAAATATTCCTGAACTTTCAACAATGTTCTTGAACTGTCATATAATATTCCTCAACTGTCAGAAATACTAAAAATGTTTTTTAACTATTAATAATACTCTTCAACTGTCACAAATGTTCTCAAACTGCTACAAATGTTGCTGAACTTTTGAAATGTTATTGAACTATCATATAATGTTCCTCAACTGTCAAAAATGATGAAAAATGTTTTTGATCCGTCAATAATGCTTTGCTATTGTCACAAATGTAATAAAATGTTCTTCAACTGCTACATATGTTGCTGAACTTTCACCAATGTTCTTGAACTGTCATATAATGCTCCTCAACTGTCAGAAATCTTATAAAATGTTCTTTAACTGCTACAAATGTTCCTGAACTATCATATAATGTTCCTCAGCTGTTAGAAATGCTAAAAAATGTTCTTGAATCGTTAATAATGCTCTTAAACTACGACAAATGTTATAAAATGCTCTTCAACAGCTACAATTGTTTTTGAATTGTCATATAATACTCCTCAACTGTCAATAATACTAAAAATGTTTTTTAATTATCAATAATGCTCTTGAAATATCTCAAATGTTCTTAAACTGCTGCAAATGTTACTGAACTGTCATATAATGTTCCTCAACTGTCAAAAATAGTAAACAATGTTTTTAATCTGTCAATAATGCTTTGTAATTGTCTCAAATGTTATAAACCAATCTTCAATTGTTAAAAATGTTTTTGAACTTTCAACAATGTTCTTAAACTGTTATATAATAATTACTCAACTGTCAGAAATGCTAAAAAAATCTGTCAATAATGCTGTAGAACTGTCACAAACGTTACAAAATGTTTTTTAACTGCTATATATGTTCCTGAACTTTCAACAATGTCAGATAATTCTCCTCAACTATCAGAAATGTTATAAAATGTTCTTTAACTGTTACAAATGTTCCTGAACAGTCATATAATGTTCCTGAGCTGTTAGAAATGCTAAATAATGTTCTTGAGTAGTCAATAATGCTCTTAAACTTCGACAAATGTTACAAAATGATCTTCAATTGTTACAAATATTCCTGAACTTTTCAACAATGTTCTTGAACTGTCATATAATATTTCTCAACTGTCAGAAATGCAAAAAATGTTTTTTAACTATCAATAAAGTTATTGAACTGTCACAAATGTTTTTCAACTACTACAAACGTTCTTGAACTTTTGAAATATTATTGAACGGTCACATAATGTTCCTCAACTGTCAAAAATAATAAAAAAATGTTTTTGATCCATCAACAATGCTTTGTAATTGTCACAAGTATTATAAACTGTTCTTCAGTTGTTCCTAAACTTTCAAAGATGTTCTTGAACTGTCAGAAATACTAAAAAATTTCTCTCAACTGTCAATAATGCTGTAGAACTGTCACAAATGTTCTTTAACTACTACAAATGTTCCTGAACTGTCATATATGATTCTCAGCTGTTAGAAATGCTAAAAAATGTTCTTGAATATGCTTTGGAACTGTCACAAATGTTATAAAAAGTTCTTCAATTGCTACAAATGTTCCTTAACTTTTAAGAATGTTTTCTTCTTTATTGCGCATTTTACAGCTATTTAACATCGCCCCAGAAGTCTTACGACTTGTTTGAAGGGGGTTAATGGGACCAACGGCTTATTAGGTGACTTCCGAATCACCTCGGTGGATAAAGAGCAAGTTATTATTTTAGTCATATTCGAAGATTAAACCCCGGACTGTTAGTGTGCTATCTCACCATAAAAATTTTTGAACTGTCATTTAATTTTTCTAAACTGTCAAAAATGCTAAAAACTAGTAAGTTCATGAATACTTTCTAACATTTTAAAAATACTTTTTGGTATTTGAGTTTATTGCACAATTATTACTACATATTTGACAGTTAACTAACAATTTTCTTGAAAATTATATTAATTGACAGTTTCCCGGTTGGAAAACATTGTATTATTTTTTACAGTTTGACATAAATAATTTGACAGTCGAATGACATATTTTATGATTAGTGATTCTTGATGAATTCAATAAACAAGTTACAGTTACATTAAGTATTTTATGCAAATTAATCATTTTTCAGTACTTAATATCGTCGTTTTGAAATGGTGATCAAATGTCGAATTAGTAATCAACATCATCTGTCAAACCGTTAAAGTAAACGTTAGCTGTCAAAATAGTGTCAAACTATCAAAATAATAATTAAAGGTCAAAATAGTGAATCAATTATTAACTGTCAAAACGGTAACATTAAATGTCTAACTGTCAAATAGAAACAGTGATCAACTGTCAAATTAAAACAGTGATCAACTTTCAAAGAAAACAATGTAAAATATTGTTAAAACACCAAAATTCGGTCATAAGCTATTGAAAAGTGCAAAGTTCTATTCATAAAGTCTAAAATAGCTATAAAATATTGTTAAAAAGCACTAAATTCGTTAAATTGTAAAATTCTGTTAATAAAATGTTAAAAATAACAAAATTCGGTCTTGAAACATAATAATTGTCAGGATGCACCAAATGTTTGGCCATAAACTGTTGAAAATGCAAAATTCTATTCATAACGTCAAAAATAGCTATAAACTATTGTTTTAAAACACTAAAATCCGCTCATAAATTATTGAAACGTCTGAAACATCAAAATCTTGTTAGAAAGTAACCAGGTCCGATTATAAAATGTTGAAAAGTGCAAAATTCTTAACATAAAAAGTCAAAATTAGCAAAATCCCGTTAAAAAATATTAAAATAATGTCACAAAGAACCCAAATTTAAGCATAAACTGTTAACAATGAAAAAAAAATATTTATAGAAAGTCAATAATGACAATAATTCTGTCATAATTGCATATAAAATGGAGTGATAATAGTATTATGTATAACAAGAGTGGATAGTATGCCTATATCGCACGAAGACGAATTTGGAGCACGACACTGCAGGCGGAGTGCTTCAAACGTCTAAGTGCAATATGGGCATTCCACTCGAGTTGTACAGGTTACTTTTTCTACGACTGATAAAAATCTAAAAATTATTTTAAAACTTTTCAATTAATCATTTAACATTATTTTATACTGAAATAAATTCAGGTTATGTTTGACATCTGACGTTTCGCATAATTATCAAATTCAGAACTACCTATAGTTTTGGTTAAGTTATGCTGTTAAAATATTTAATTAAAAATGTTTTTAAGCTTTATTGTATAATAACAGTTAATAAATAAGACGTTCTTAATCTATTTTTGACATTTTACAAATAAAAAAACCATTTGTAGTTAGCGACGTAATCAAATAAACATTATGATTTGTATTTTTTGTTTTTATGGTTGGTACGGCATATCATATCCACACTAGAGTGAATATATGATACATATCCATTCAGTTAGGCGTGAATAAATGTGACAATATATAGAAAAAAAGTAATTGTGTTTGTATGTTGTTGTTGTTGACACGTACCTGCCCTTTCGGTCTTCATCGAATCCCAAACGTTGCAGTTGAAGTCGTCGTAGCCCGCTAAGAGGAGACGGCCGGACTTGCTAAATGCCACACTAGTGATGCCGCAGATGATGTTGTCATGGCTGTACATAGCCAGTTCTTGGTCAGCACGGACATCGAATAATCTACATGTTGCGTCGTCGCTACCCGTTGCGAACGCATACCCGTTAGGGAAAAACTATAACAAAAAAAAAAAACAAAAATAAGTACAGGTTTCACACAATAATCGTGAAGCAATAGATTAGCCAACATTTTTTAGGTTATAGAACAAAATTTCGAGTCAATCGCTAAGCGACTCATTAAATGTCAATTTTGTTTTAGGTTATTTCTGTACCGCAATGTTTACATTCACGTCTCATCTGAGTCAATCCTCAAATTAAATGTCAATTTTGTTTTAGGTTATGTGTGTACCGCAACTCATTAATCGCGAAGCGACAAATTAAGTTTCAAAATGTTTTTTAGGTTATGCATCTGTGATAGGACAAAAATCGATCACGATCATACTTCCTCTGTCAATTGCAAAGCGACAAATTGAAAGTCAACTTCCTTTTTTTTTAGGTTACGTCTGTACCGCAGCACATTAATCGCAAAGTGGCAAATTGAAACTCAAGTTATGTCTGTACCGCAATACATTAATCGCCAAGCGACAAATTAAATGTTAACATTGATTTTAGGTTATGCATCTGTCATAGAACAATAAAAAATAATCACAATCATCAAATTAAAAGTCAATTCTTTTTTTTTTAGGTTATGTCTGTACTGCTACAAATTAAACGTCAACTGTTTATGTAGGTTATGCAAAAGTCCTACTATAACAGCAAACATCAATGGCTTAAAGTGTAAAATTTGATCAAACAATAAAATTCCAGTGCCAACAATAAAATGAATGTACGATATCAGCGTTATATTTGTTTGAATTGTGTTGGGATCAATCAGACTTTGCACGCGATTGTTTACGAACGAAATTAATAAACTTTATCTGATAACGAAAGAAATGGAAAAAATTGTGTAATTCTATATTTACAAGCAGATTAGATGACAAAAAATTGATAAGTGACAATTGTTGGTGTACTTACTGTAACTGCGTTAATGTCGGACTCGTGGCCCGGGAAAGTTTGTTTGCATAGACCTTCCCTGATGTCCCAGAGTTTCGCCGAGGCGTCGCAAGCACCCGAGACGAATGTGCGCATGTCGGGCGACAATGACAGGCTCATGACGTCGCCCGTGTGTCCCAAGAAGGATGTGGTCTGTTGCCCCGTTTCAATATCCCATAACGCACTGCGGAATAAAATATTTATTAAGAAATTGTCAGATTGGAACAAGCTATTTGTAGCACGATGTCATTTTAAGTGTGAGGTTAAGATGTTATGACAGTTGGCAGCAATTAAAGAAAGTTGGCAAATTGCATGCATAACGGCTGTAGTCATTGCCTCTGTTGCATGATATTTGAAGAATATTACGCAATCATCATCCATTCTATAAAAGAGGAATAGAAGGAGGAGCTTGTGATAGTAGTGGGCGTGGTTTATAATATTAGTGGGCGTGGCTTATAATATTAGCTGATCTGGCCTTTTATCATAGTAGAAGTAACTTATTTCATAGAAAGTATAATTTAATAGATCTGTACTCACCAACTCATGTCTCCGGAACTAGTAACTATTTGGTTATCGTCGAGGAATCTGCAGCAGGAGAGGTAACCCGTGTGTCCGGGCAATTCACGTGATACACGCACATTGCCCTCCCTGGTTTTCAAACTGTATATGGAGCAAATGTTGTCGAGTCCGCCGCATGCGACGTAACTGCCCGATGGGGCGTAGGCGCAGGTCATGACCCACGATGACCGCAACGGAATCGCGTGAACCTTATTGGTGGTGTGACTGTCCCAGACGATGAGCTTGCCGTCCTGTGAAGCCGATACTAGGTTCCTCGAATCGGAGCCCCAGTGCATCGCGTAGATCTTGGCCAGATGGCCGCGCAGCGTCCTCCTTGTGCGCATCTGGACGCGTCCGATCGGCTCCAGGCTCGCCGTTGCCTGGCTAAGGGATGTGTCGCATGCCGCTTTACGGGCATCCTACAACAAACAACAGTGGTCAGCAAATATCAAAAATGTCATCACACAATTGTCAACAAATATTAGCAATAAATATCAAAACAAACTAAATAAAATTTATTTACAAATGTCAAAAACGTCAAAACTTTATAAACTTCAAAAATACTAAACAAACTTCAAAAATGTTTAACAACAAATGTCGAAAAACGTTTGACAACAACAAATATCAAAAATACATAACAAACGTCAAACATGTCTGGCAGCAACAGATGTAGAAAAACGTTTGACAACTAACAAATGTCAAAAATATTAAACAAACGTCAAAACTGTTTATTAACAACAAATGTCAAAAACGTTTGACAACATAAAAATGTCGAAAAAAAAGCTTGGCAACAACAAATGTCAAAAAACGTTTAACAACTAACAAATGTCAAAAATATTAAACAAACGTCGAAAATGTTTAATAACAACAAATGTCGAAAACGTTTGACAACATAAAAATGTCAAAAAATGTTTAACAACTAACAAATGTCAAAAATAGTAAACAAACATCAAAAATGTTTAATAACAAATGACAAAAACATTAAACAAACGTCGAAAATGATTAATAACAACAAATGTCAAAAACGTTTAACAACTAACAAATGTCAAAAACATTAAACAAACGTCGAAAATGATTAATAACAACAAATATCAAAAACGTTTAAAATAAAAATGTAGAAAAAAAAGTTTGGCAACAACAAATGTCAAAAAATGTTTAACAACTAACAAATGTCAAAAATATTAAACAAACGTCAAAACTGTTTAATAACAACAAATGTCAAAAAACGTTTGAAAACAATAAATGTCAAAAAAAAGTTTGGCAACAACAAATGACAAAAAACGTTTAACAACTAACAAATGTCAAAAATATTAAACAAACTGTTTAATAACAACAAATGTCAAAAACGTTTGACAACATAAAAATGTCGAAAAAAAAAGTTTGGCAACAACAAATGTCAAAAAACGTTTAACAACTAACAAATGTCAAAAATATTAAACAAACGTCGAAAATGATTAATAACAACATATATCAAAAACGTTTAGACAACATAAAAATGTCGAAAAAAAAAAAATTTGGCAACAACAAATGTCAAAAAAACGTTTAACAACTAACAAATGTCAAAAATATTAAACAAACTGTTTAATAACAACAAATGTCAAAAAACGTTTGACAACAATAAATGTCGAAAAAAAACAAAGTTTGGTAACAACAAATGTCAAAAAATATTTAACAACTAACAAATGTCAAAAATATTAAACAAACGTCGAAAATGTTTAATAAAAACAAATGTCAAAAAAAGTTTGACAACAATAAATGTCGAAAAAAAAAAAGTTTGGCAACAACAAATGTCAAAAAACGTTTAATAACTAACAAATGTCAAAAATATTAAACAAACGTCAAAACTGTTTAATAAAAACAAATGTCAAAAAAAATTTGACAACAATAAATGTCGAAAAAAAAAAGTTTGGCAACAACAAATGTCAAAAAATGTTTAACAACTAACAAATGTCAAAAATATTAAACAAACGTCAAAACTGTTTAATAACAACAAAAGTCAAAAAACGTTTGACAACAATAAATGTCAAAAAAAAGTTTGGCAACAACAAATGACAAAAAACGTTTAACAACTAACAAATGTCAAAAATATTAAACAAACTGTTTAATAACAACAAATGTCAAAAAACGTTTGACAACATAAAAATGTCGAAAAAAACAGTTTGGCAACAACAAATGTCAAAAAACGTTTAACAACTAACAAATGTCAAAAATATTAAACAAACGTCGAAAATGTTTAATAACAACAAATGTCAAAAACGTTTGACAACATAAAAATGTCGAAAAAAAAAGTTTGGCAACAACAAATGTCAAAAAATATTTAACAACTAACAAATGTCAAAAATATTAAACAAACGTCGAAAATGTTTAATAACAACAAATGTCAAAAAACGTTTGACAACAATAAATGTTGAAAAAAAAGTTTGGGAACAATAATGTCAAAAAAAGTTTAACAACTAACAAATGTCAAAAATATTAAACAAACGTCGAAAATGTTTAATAACAACAAATGTCAAAAACGTTTGACAACATAAAAATGTCGAAAAAAAAGTTTGGAAACAACAAATGTCAAAAAAACGTTTAACAACTAACAAATGTCAAAAATATTAAACAAACGTCAAAAATGTTTAATAACAACAAATGTCAAAAAACGTTTGACAACAATAAATGTTGAAAAAAAAAGTTTGGCAACAACAAATGTCAAAAAACGTTTAACAACTAACAAATGTCAAAAATATTAAACAAACGTCAAAAATATTAAACAAACGTCAAAAATGTTTAATAACAACAAATGTCAAAAACGTTTGACAACATAAAATGTCGAAAAAAAAGTTTGGCAACAACAAATGTCAAAAAACGTTTAACAACTAACAAATGTCAAAAATATTAAACAAACTTCAAAACTGTTTAATAACAACAAATGTCAAAAAACGTTTGAAAACAATAATAGTAAAAAAAAAGTTTGGCAGCAACGAATGTCAAAAAACGTTTAACAAATGTCAAAAATATTAAATAAACGTCGAAAATGTTTAATAACAACAAATGTCAAAAAACGTTTGACAACAATAAATGTCGAAAAAAAAAGTTTGGAAACAACAAATGTCAAAAAACGTTTAACAACTAACAAATATCAAAAATATTAAACAAACGTCGAAAATGATTAATAACAACAAATGTCAAAAACGTTTAGACAACATAAAAATGTCGAAAAAAAAGTTTGGCAACAAATGTCAAAAAACGTTTAACAACTAACAAATGAAAAAATATTAAACAAACGTCAAAACTGTTTAATAACAACAAATGTCAAAAAAACGTTTAACAACTAACAAATGTCGAAAATATTAAACAAACGTCAAAAATGATTAATAACAACAAATGTCAAAAACGTTTCACAACATAAAAATGTCAAAAATCGTTTGACAGCTAACAAATGTCAAAAATACTTATTTTTGACAAATCATTCTCATGATTTCAGGAGTTACTGCCACCACTGAATACTAACCCAAACACTTATTTCAAAATTGCTAATAGCCGCTTGACAGTTGCTACTTAATGTTTCAAGAGTTCCCGTCAGTATTTTGACAGTAGCTTTCTATAGTAGACAGTTGCTACATAATATGATATAAGTTGCTTATCAGTAATTTGACAGTTGCTATCAGTAGTTTGACAGTTACTATCAATAATTTGACAGTTGCTATCTATAGTTAATAGTTGCTACAAGTGTTGCTAGTCTATCAGTAATTTGACAGTTGCTATCTTTAGTTGACAGTTGCTACAAGTGATATAAGTTGCTATTCTTATCAGCAGTATCACTGTTACTATAAATAGTTGTCAGTTACTACAACTTATATAAGTTGCTATTTTATCAGTAGCTTGACGATTGCTATCAGTAGTTTCTAAGTTACTATCAGTAGCTTGACAGTTGCTATCTATAGTTGACAGTTGCTACAAGTGATATAAGTTGCTATAGTTTGACAATTGCTCATAGTTGCTATCAGTATTTTGGAAGTTACTACCAGTAGTTTGACAAAAATTGCTACAATTTGTGTTCTAAAAGTAGCAATCAATAATTTGACAGTTGCTATTACTTGCTATCTTGAAACTACCGCTGCTATTATTTTTTTCATATTTCAAAAGTTGCTATCTATAGTTTGACAGTTACTATCTGTAGTATGACATTTGCTATCTATAGTTTGACAGTTGCTATCTGTAGTTTGACAGTTGCTATCTACAGTTAACAGTTGCTACAAGCAATATAAGTTGCTATTCTATCAGCAATTTGACAGTTATCTGTAGTTAGACAATTGCTTAAAGTTGCTATCAGTATTTTGAAAGTTACTACCAATAGATTGACAAAAATTGCTTCAATTTGTGTTCTAAAAGTAGCAATCAATAATTTGACAGTTGCTATTACTTGCTATCTTGAACCTACCGCTGCCACTATTTTTTTCATATTTCAAAAGTTGCTATCTGTAGTTTGACAGTTACTATCTGTAGTATGACATTTGCTATCTATAGTTTGACAGTTGCTATCTGTAGTTTGACAGTTGCTATCTATAGTTGACAGTTGCTACAAGTGATATAAGTTGCTATTCTATCAGCAGTTTGACAGTTATCTGTAGTTTGACAATTGCTCATAATTGCTATCAGTATTTTGGAAGTTACTACCAAGAGATTGACAAAAATTGCTACAATTTGTGTTCTTGAACCTACCGCTGCTATATTTTTTTTTCATATTTCAAAAGTTGCTATCTATAGTTTGACAGTTACTATCTGTAGTATGACATTTGCTATCTATAGTTTGACAGTTGCTATCTGGTGTTTGACAGTTGCTACCAGTGGTATAGATTCCAAGTTGCTATCAGTAGAATTTGCTACATTTTGTTCATGCTTCAACAGTTACTAAAAATAGTATCAGTAGTTACTAATAAAAGTTTATGTTTCATAGTTTGCTATCAGTAGAAACAACTCTTGAAACTACTGCTACTTTTTCATATTTCAAGAATTGCTACCCGTAGATTGACACATACTATTGGTAATTTGACAGTTGCTATCAGTAGTTACTAATAGTACTTCCAATCAAACTTTTAAAGTTTGTAGCATCAATTTTTATGTTTCAAAACTTGCTATCAATGATTTGACAGTTGCTATCAGTAGTTTGACAGTTACTATTAGTGTAGTAACTGTCAAACTACTAATAGTATTTCAAATCAATTTTTATTTTCATATTTGTAACATATTTCGACTTTTCGAGCCTTATCAATGTTCAAAATTAATTTAAAATAAAGAATTCAGTTACTAATTGTTATGCCACTGGTAGAATTATGTTTGGATAAGTAAATATTGATTAAATATTATTCTCCGAGGGTTGCTGAAGAAATTATTGATGAAGTTGCTAGCGTATACTGGAACCAATCAAGCGTGTTCTCCCACAGGTCAGTTAGTGTTAATTGTGCATTGGCAATGTTGTTTTTTATCGCTGCATTCGTAGGCACCACCTGGGGGGGAGGGAGGAGGCGGGGGGGTGTTGCGAGCAAACGAGCGAAAGCAAGAAGGGTGCGGGTCGTCGCCTCGGATAAGGAACGGCAACATTCGTCATTTGTGCGTGCGTTTGACAAAGCGCAATGGTTACACGCACCCTGTGTAAAGCTAAATGTACTCTCTATTGATCCGGGAGCAGCCTGCCCCCCTAGCTTGCTCAATCTTCTCTCTCTATCACCACCGCCGCCGCCGCCGGTCGGAGCACGCAACGAATCGGCCGGATACACGGACATTTGTTGCATCTTTGCGAATAAAATAGAAAACTCCGCCCGCCCTTTTTCTACAGCAAAATATTCAATAATTAATTAAATTCCTCAACATCTGCCGCGACAGCCGTTAACTGTTCCACACTCACACACACTTCCTGTTTTCTTAACGGCCGCACAGCTGTGTCTGGTAACACAATTTATATCAAAACAATTCAACAAATTTCTAATGTATTCCGTATTGGTAACTAAAAAGTGCTTAAAGTTTACATCGTTTAATAATACTATTTGCGTCGGTGATGGCATCGCTTTAAAATATAATAGTAATAAGCGGCGCGTATTGACGCAAGAGAAAACTGATATTCGGTTTCTTAACAAAAAAAAAAGTTTTATGTTGTTTGTGTGCACTTAAAGTAAATCGGTCGCAATTCATTTGGAAAATACTGTGACATTGTTGCCATTTGATATTTTAATTAATCATTATTGTCTGATTTTATTTTAATTTGACAGATGTCAATGTCATTGTGACATTTAGCACAGTTTTAGCTCATTTTGACAGTTGGCACATTTAAAAAAATGATTTTTAAATTGAAACTTTTTAATAAATGTCAGGTCCCTATGTGATGTGTTGACAAATGTTCTTGGACAGTTGCCAGATATACTCATAGCAATTGATTTAGCAATTCAGATCATTGTGACTGCTGCGATTTTTAAAATAAACTATTTTTCTTATTGATACTTTTTGACAGATGACAGGTCCTTATTTGACAGTTGATAAATGACAGGTCCATGTGACAGATGCCATATACATCAATATCAGTTGATTTAGCACAGTTTTAGCAAAAGTCAAATCCATCATTTACTTTAAACTATTATAAGATCATTTTGACAGATGACAGGTCCTTCCAACAATATTTCAAAGCTTTTTTAACATTTTCATTCATGTCTTATTGACAGATGATGATCGTTTTGACATAGAAGAGGTCTTAGGTTAGATCTTCGTGACAGTTGTCAGGTCCTTAGTTATATATTCAATTCCTTTGACGAAATTATTGTAGCAAGATCCCATAATTTATTTTAGACTATTGTAGATCATTTTGACAGATGACAGGTCCTTCTACATACAATTATTTTCAACAATTACATCACTTTTTGCAGCAAAATCAGTGAGAAAAAATATAATGAGTCAAATTTACTTACTCTGATAGCATTTTTTAATGTTTCTGCTTCTTGTCTTAGTGAGTCCAGTTCGTTCATACTGCACACGGCGCACTAGAATGCAACACCTGCAACAGAACAAAAACATAATTAAATTTAACGAAAACGATTTGTAAATTCGCGGAAAAAATGTTCGCATTCGTGTTCCATATTCGGTTTGAATTGAGAGCGCTCTCTTAACTCTCTTAATTGATGTTTATTGGCGCAACAGGAACGGGGGGACAGTGTATAGCAGTTTAAACGCGTATGCTGTGTAAGTTAACGGTTCGGGACAAACACGAACTTTTAAAGATTAAGAGCAGGAATTGATTTTTTTTTAATTATCAATTTGCTTATTTTTATTAAAATATTTTGTTAAGAATGCAAAATTTTACATTTCTAGCAACTTTTATAAAATAACTTTCGAGATATTTGAAGAAATTTGCAAGGTTTTCTGTATTTTTGACCACTTTAACCTCAAAATATTGCAAAACACCTTAAATAAATTTTGTAGGAAATTTGATTTCTTACAACTTATATTATTCAACTTTTGTTGTAACTTTTATAACTTTCGAGATATTTGAAAAAATTAAATCTAAAACAAGGTTTTCTGCATTTTTGACAGCTCTATCGTCATAATATTGAAAAACACTTTTAATAAATTTGGTAAGAAATTTAATTTCCCATTACTTGCATTCTTCAACTTTTTTCTAACTTTTATAACTTTCAAGATATTTGAAGAAATTTGTTTCAAAACCAAGTTTTTTGAACTTTCAACAGCTCTAACCTCAAAATACTGCAAAACACCTTTAATAAATTTTGTAGGAAATTAGATTTCTTACAAATTATATTTTACAACTTTTGTTCCAACTTTTATAACTTTCGAGATATTCAAAGAAATTAGCTCCAAAACAAAGTTTTCTAAATGTTTGACCACTCTAACCTCAAAATATTGCAAAACACCTTAAATAAATTTGGTAAGAAATTTAATTTCCTACAACTAATATTATTCAATCTTTTTTCCAACTTTTATAACTTTCAAGATAATTGAAGAAATTTGTTTCAAAATTAAGTTTTGTGAACTTTTGACAGCTCTAACCTCAAAATATTGCTAAACATCTTAAATAAATTTTGTAGAAAATTTAATTTCTTACAACTTAGATTACTTAACTTTTTCTCAAACTTTTACAACTTTCGAGATATTAAAAGAAATTTGCTTCAAAACAAGGTTTTCTGAATTTTTGACAGCTTTACCCTCAAAATATTGACAATCATCTTAAATAAATTTGATAAGAAATTTAATTTCCTACTATTTATATTATTCAACCTTTTTTCCAACTTTTATAACTTTCAAGATATTTGAAGAAATTTGCTCCAAAACAAAGTTTTATGAATTTTTGACAGCTCTAACCTCAAAATATTGACAATCACCTTAAATAAATTTTGTAGAAAATTAAATTTCCTACAACTTATTTTATTCAATTTTTTTCCCAACTTTTATAACTTTCAAGATATTTGAAAAAATTTGCCTCAAAACCAAGTTTTTTGAACTTTTGACAGCTCTAACCTCAAAATATCGAAAAAACCTTAAATAAATTTGGTAGAAAATTTAATTTCCTACAACTTATATTATTCAAACTTTTTTCCAACTTTTATAACTTTCAAGATATTTGAAGAAATTTGTTTCAAAACCAAGTTTTTTTAACTTTTGACAGCTCTAACCTCAAAATATTGCTAAATATCTTAAATAAATTTTGTAGAAAATTTAATTTCCTACAACTTAAATTATTTAACTTTTTCTTAAACTTTTACAACTTTCGAGATATTAAACGACATTTGCTTCAAAACAAGGTTTTCTAAATTTTTGACAGCTTTAACCTCAAAATATTGACAATCACCTTAAATAAATTTGATAGGAAATTTAATTTCCCACAACTTATATCATTCAAACTTTTTTCCAACTTTTATAACTTTTGAGATATTTGAAAGAATTTGTTTCAAAACCAAGTTTTTTAAACTTTTGACAGCTCTAATCTCAAAATATTGCTAAACACCTTAAAAAAATTTGGTAGGAAATTTAATTTCCTACAACTTCTATTATTCAACTTTTGTTCTAACTTTTATAACTTTCAAGATATTTGAAGAAATTGACTCCAAAACAAAGTTTTCTGAATTTTTGACCGCTCTAACCTCAAAATATTGCAACATACCTTAAATAAATTTGGTAGAAAATTTAATTTCCTACAACTTATATTATTAAACATTTTTTCCAACTTTTATAACTTTTGAGATATTTGAAGAAATTTGTCTCAAAGCCAAGTTTTTTAAACTTTTGACAGCTCTAACCTCAAAACATTGCAAAACACCTTTAATAAATTTTATAAGAAATTTGATTAATTACAACTTACATTATTCAACTTTTACTCAAACTATTATAACTTTCGAGATATTTGAAGGAATTAGCTCCAAAATCAGGTTTTTTGTACTTTTGAGAGCCCTAACCTCAAAATATTGCATAACACCATTAATAAATTTTGTAGGAAATTAGATTTCTTACAAATTATATTTTACAACTTTTTCTCCAACTTATATAAGTTTTGAGATATTCAAAGAAATTAGCTCCAAAACAAAGTTTTCTAAATTTTTGAGCACTCTAACCTCAAAATATTGCAAAACACCTTAAATAAATTTGGAAGAAAATTTAATTTCGTACAACTTATATAATTCAACCTTTCTTCCAACTTTTATAACTTTTGAGATATTTGCAGAAATATGTTTCAAAACTAAGTTTTTTGACCTTTTGAGAGTTCTAACCTTAAAATATTGCTAAACACCTTAAACAAATTTTGAAGAACAATTAATTTCTTACAACTTGCATTATTCAACTTTTGTTCTAACTTTTCTAACTTTCGAGATATTTGAAGAAATTTGCTCTAAAATCAGGTTTTCTGAACTTTTGAATGCCCTAACCTCAAAATATTGCAAAACACCTTAAATAAATTTGGTAGAAAATTTAATTTCCGACAACTTATATTATTCAACATTTTTTCCAACTTTCAAGATATTTGAAGAAATTTGCTTCAAAACCAAGTTTCTTGAACTTTTGACAGCTCTAACCTCAAAATATTGATAAATATCTTAAATAAATTTTGTAGGAAATTTAATTTCCTACAACTTAAATTATTTAACTTTTTCTCAAACTTTTACAACATTCAAGATATTTGAAGAAATTTGTTTCAAAACTAAGATTTTTTAAACTTTTGACAGCTCTAACCTCAAAATATTGCAAAATACCTTCAATAAATTTGGTAGGAAAATTAATTTCCTACAACTTATATTATTTAAGTTTGTTTCCAACTTTTATAAATTTAGAGATATTTGCAGAAATTAGCTCCAAAACAAAGTTTTTTGAATTTTTGACCGCTCTAACCTCAAAATATTGCAAAACACCTTAAATAAATTTGGTAGAAAAATTAATCTACTACAATTTATATTATTCAACATATTTTCCAACTTTAATAATTTTCAAGATATTTAAAGAAATTTGTTTCAAAACCAAGTTTTTTAAACTTTTGACAGCTGTAACCTCAAAATATTGCAAAAATACCTTCAATAAATTTGGTAGGAAAGTTAATTTCCTACAACTTATATTATTTAAGTTTTTTTCCAACTTTTATAACTTTTGAGATATTTGCAGAAATTAGCTCCAAAACAAAGTTTTCTGAATTTTTGACCGCTCTAACCTCAAAATATTGCAAAACACCTTTAATAAATTTTGTAGGAAATTTAATTACTTACAACTTGTATGACTCAACTTTTATTCTAACTTTTATAACTTTCGAGATATCTAAAAAATTTAGCTCCAAAATCAGGTTTTCTGAACTTTTGAGAGCCCTAACCTCAAAATTTTGCAAAACATCTTTAATAAATTTTGTAGGAAATTTAATTTCTTACAACTTATATTTAAACTTTTCTAACTTTCGAGATATTTCAAGAAATTTGCTCGTTTTCTGTATTTTTGACAGCCCTAACCTCAAAATATTGAAAAATACCGTTAATAAATTTTGTAGGATATTTAATTTCTAAAAACTTCCATTATTCAACTTTTGTTCTAACTTTTTGACTTTCAAAATATTTAAAGAAACTTGCTGCAAAACAAGGTTTTCTGTATTTTTGACAGCTTTAACGTCAAAATATTGCAAATCACTTTTAATAAATTTTATAGAAAATATGATTAGTCGCAACTTTTACGAAACAATTTTTTCTGTAACTTTTATAACTTTTGAGATATTTGAAGAAATTTGCTCTAAAATAATGTTTTCTGCGTTTTGATACTGTAACTGTCAAAATATTGAAAAAAGTTACGTTCACTTTATCAAGATAATTAAATTTTGCACAATTTTTATAATTCAACTTCTATTCTAACTTTTATAACTTTCGAGATATTTGAAAAAATTAGCTTTAAAACCATATTTTCTGCATTTTGACTGCTTAACTGCCAAAATAACATCAAAAGTTGTTTGAACTTTTTAGAAATAGTTAAATTTTACACAACTTTCCTTTTTCAACTTTTTTGTAACTTTTAAGATATTTGAAGAAATAAGCTCAAAAACTATGTTTCTGCAGTTTGCTAGCTTAACTGTCAAATTATTGAAGAAACTTGTTTAAACTTTAGCAAGATAATTAAATTCTGCACATTTTTTATGATTCAACTTTTGTTCTAACTTTCACAACTTTCGAGATAATTGAAGAAATTAGCTTTAAAACCATATTGTCTGCATTTTGACAGCTTAACTGTCAAAATAACATCAAAACTTATTTAAACTTTTTACAAATAGTTAAATTTGACACAACTTTCCTATTTCAACTTTTTTCTAACTTTTGTAACTTTTGAGATATTTGAAGAAATAAGTTCAAAAAACCATGTTTTCTGCATTTTGCTAGCTTAACTGTCAAATTATTGAAGAAATTTGTTTAAACTTTAGCAAGATAATTAAATTCTGCACATTTTTTATAATTCAACTTTTGTTCTAACTTTCATAACTTTCGAGATATTTGAAGAAATTAGTTTTAAAACCATATTTTCTGCATTTTGACAGCTTAACTGTCAAAATAACAACAAAAATTATTTGAACTTTTTACAAATAGTTAAATTTTTCACAACTTTCCTATTTCAACTTTTTTGTAACTTTTGTAACTTTTAAGATATTTGAAGAAATAAGCTGAAAAACCATATTTTCTGCATTTTGCTAGCTTAACTGTAAAATTATTGAAGAAATTTGTTTAAACTTTAGCAAAATAATTAAATTCTGCTCAATTTTTATGATTCAACTTTTGTTCTACCTTTCATAACTTTCAAGATATTTAGAGAAATTAGCCTTAAAACCATATTTTCTGCATTTTGACAGCTTAACTGCCAAAATAACATCAAAAGTTATTTGAACTTTTTACAAATAGTTAAATTTTACACAACTTTCCTATTTCAACTTATTTTAACTTTAGTAACTTTTGAGATATTTGAAGGAATAACCTAAAAAAAACTTGTTTTCTGCATTTTGTTAGCTTAACTGTCAAATTATTGAAGAAATTTGTTTAAACTTTAGCAAGATAATTAAATTCTGCTCAATTTTTATGATTCAAAGTTGGTTCTAACTTTTATAACTTTCGAGATATTTGAAGAAATTAGCTTTAAAACATTATTTTCTGCATTTTGACAGCTTAACTGTCAAAATAACATCAAAAGTTATTTGAACTTTTTACAAAATTTTTCACAACTTTCCTATTTCAACTTTTTTTCTAACTTTTGTATATTTGGAGAAATAAGCTGAAAACCATGTTTCTGCATTTTCATAGCTTAACTGTCAATATAATGAAGAAAATTCTGCACAACTTTTGCTTCTAACTTTTATAACTTTCGAGATATTTAAAGAAATCTGCTCTAAAACCATTTTATTGCACTTTTGACAGCTAATTCCCCATCAATCCTTCAGATAAATAATCTTAAAACATGAATTGTCAAAATTATTTAAAAACCGTATTTATCAATCAAAAGTGACATTTGAGATAATCAACTCTGTTCCGAGAACACTGATTAGATGTCAAAAGTGATATATTCAATGTTTAATAATTATTGTATAATAAATTTTGACAGTTTTACACTTTTTTTATAAGCGTTGCGCTACGGTTATTTCTGCATAACAAATGATTAACAAACAAATAGGCGTAGCTCTACCGCATTTCCTCTTTTATACATATAATATCACACACATTTACAACGTTGCCATTTAAACAAGTTACGTAACAAAAATGATTAATCCGATCGCTTAAATTATTAAACACTTACTCGTTGGGGTTGCTATAAATATTCGTTTGTATTGTCACGTCTCAAAACGTGTCGATTGTTAGATGTGGGCGAGTTTACTACTACTTAGTCATTGAAATTCCGCGTCCGATGAGATATCACGTGGTTCGAACACATACAAAAAAAAAATCATCGTCCTTATCAGAGATAACGGTCGTCGTGATATGTCTATTTGTGTTGAGATATGTTTATGTGTCGCGTTTATATTAATCGCAGCAGAAAATCCTATCGTGTTTAAATATCATATTTTTTTTCTTTCGAATCCTGCGTTATCGCGGTGTGAGTGCGCAAAAGGAAGTCTCGGGTTTTTAACGATTTCGGCTGCTTATCGCATACACACGTTATTACTCACTGCAATTAGTAACCTCGTAAACACAACACGATGACGTTGGTGTTTATTTAAATAAATCGCAATCGGTTTTAACACTTAATAATAAGCGATTGTAAGGAAAATATTTCATTTAATGTTTTTATAGTTCTAAAATACTTTTATGAAACAGTTGGCAACATTGCATGGAACAAATTCAAGCACATTAATGGATCGACTAAGTTTTTACAAAATTTCATCAAAATTGGTCCAAAATTAAGCGAGTTACTACCGGTTTTATTGCTTGAGTTAATTAGAAAATTTTAAAACACTTGGCAACGTTGCCTACAATTATTTCTCCACCACTATTTTTAAAGGTATTAATTACTGATATCTTGACTAAGTTACTACACAATTTCATATAAATCGGTCCATAAATAAGCGAGTTACTACCAATTTTCTTGTTCGAGTTAATTAGGAAATTTAAAAATACTTGGCAACGTTGCATGCAACTAATTCTGCTACAAATTTTCAAGCATATTAATGGCAGATATTTCGACTAAGTTTCTACAAAATTTCATCAAAATTGGTCAATAAATAAAAAAGTTACTACAAGTTTTCTTGTTCAGGTTATTTAGGAAATTTAAAAAACACTTGGCAACACTGCATGCAACTAATTCATCTTCAATTTGTTGAGCACATTAAAGGCTGATATTTCGACTAAGTTTCTACAAAATTTCATCAAAATCTGTCAATAAATCAGAAAGTTACTAGCGGTTTTCATGTTCGAGTTATTTGGGAAATTTAAAAACACTGGGCAACACCGCATGCAACTAATTCAGCTTCAATTTATTGAGCACATTAAAGGCTGATATATCGACCAAGTTTCTACAAAATTTCATCAAAATCTGTCAATAAATCAGAAAGTTACTAGCGGTTTTCGAGTTACAAATATATTGAAAATTTTAAAACACTTGGCAACATTGCTTGCAATTATTTTACGTCCACCATTTTCAAAAACATTAATTTCTGATATATGGACTAAATTTTTACAAAATTTCAGCAATTTACTACTTATTTTTAAGTTGCTACTATTTAGAAAATTTTAAAACACTTGGCAACCTGGCCTACAATTATTTCTCCTCCACTATTTTTAAAGATAATAATTACTGATATTTTGAATAAGTTACTACAAAATTTCATCTAAATCGGTCCATAAATAAGCGAGTTACTACCAATTTTCTTGTTCGAGTTAATTAGGAAATTTAAAAATACTTGGCAACGTTGCATGCAACTAATTCTGCTTCAATTTTTCAAGCATATTAAAGGCTGATATTTCGACTAAGTTTCTACAAAATTTCATCAAAATTGGCCAATTAATAAAAAAGTTACTACCGCTTTTCATGTTCGAGTTATTTGGGAAATTTAAAAACACTTGGCAACACCGCATGCAACTAATTCAGCTTCAATTTATTGAGCACATTAAAGGCTGATATTTCGACTAAGTTTCTACAAAATTTCATCAAAATCTGTCAATAAATAAGAAAGTTACTACCGGTTTTCCAGTTGAAAATAATTAAAAGAATTTAAAACACTTGGCAACATTGCTTGCAACTATTTTTTGTTAACCATATTTAAAGAGATTAATTACTAATATATGAACTAAATTTCTACAAAATTTCAGCAAGTTACAACCTGTTTTTGAGTTGCTACTGTTTAATAAAAATTTAAAACACTTGGCAACGTTGCCTACAATTATTTCTCCTCCACTATTTTTAAAGATATTAATTAATGATATTTTGACTAAGTTACTACAAAATTTCATCTAAATCGGTCCATAAATAAGCGAGTTACTACCGGTTTTCTTGTTCGAGTTAATTGGGAAATTTAAAAATACTTGGCAACGTTGCATGCAACTAATTTTGCTTCTAATTTTCAAGCATATTGAAGGCCGATATTTCGACTAAGTTTCTACAAAATTTCATCAAAATTGGTCAATAAATAAAAAAGTTACTACCGGTTTTTTTGTTTGAATTATTTGAAAAACTTAAAAACACTTGGCAACACCGCATGCAACTAATTCTGCTTCAATTTATTGAGCACATTAATGGCTGATATTTCGACTAAATTTCTACAAAATTTCATCAAAATCTGTCAATAAATAAGAAAGTTACTACCGGTTTTCGAAGAGAAAATAATTTGAAAATTTTAAAACACTTGGCAACGTTGCCTACAATTATTTCTCCTCCACTATTTTTAAAGATAATAATTACTGATATTTTGACTAAGTTACTACAAAATTTCATATAAATCGGTCCATAAATAAGCAAGTTACTACCAAATTTCTTGTTCGAGTTATTTGGAAAATTTAAAAACACTTGGCAACGTTGCACAAAATTATTTCTCCCCTGCCCTTTGAAGAACATTAGTGACTAAAATCTTGACTAAGCTTCTACAATGTTTCAACAAAATCGATGCAAAAATAAGCGAGTTGCTACTGGTTTTCGATTAAAACATTTTAAAACACTTGGCAACATTGCTTGCAACTAATTCCGCTTAAATTTTTTAAGCACACCAATGGCTGATATTTCGACTAAGTTTCTACAAAATTTCATTAAAATTGGTCAATAAATTAAAAAGTTACTACCGGTTTTTGAGTTGTAAATATTTAAAACACTTTAAAACGCTTGGCAACGTTGCTTGTAATTATTTTTCCTTCGCCATTTTTAAAGACATTAATTATTGATATTTTGACTAAGTTTATTCATAAAAATCGGAGCATAAATAAGCGAGTTACTACTGGTTTTCGATTAAAATGTTTTAAAACACTAGGCAACATTGCATGCAACTAATTCTGCTTCAGATTCTCAAGCACCTTAATGGCTGATATTTCGACTAAGTTTCTACAAAATTTAATCAAAATTGGTCAATAAATAAAAAAGTTACTACCAAATTTCTAATTAGAAAATTTTGAAACGCTTGGCAACGTTGCTTGGAATTATTTCTCCTTCGCCATTTTTAAAGACATTAATTACTGATATTTTGGCTAAGTTACTTCATAATTTCATAAAAATCGGAGCATAAACAAGCGAGTTACTACTAGTTTTCATGTTCGACTTATTTTGGAAATTTAGAAACACTTGGCAACAATGGATGCAACTAATTCTGCTTTAAATTTTTTAAGCACATAAAGGCCCATATTTCGACTAAGTTTCTACAAAATTTCATCAAAATTAGTCAATAAATAAAAAAGTTACTACCGGTTTTTGAGTTGTAAATATTTAAAACACTTTAAAACGCTTGGCAACGTTGCCTGAAACTATTTCTCCTCTACCATTTTTAAACATATTAATTACTGATATTTTGACTAAGTTACTACAAAATTTCATAAAAATCGATTAATAAATAAGCGAGTTATTACCGAATTTCTTGTTCGAGTTATTTTGGAAATTTAAAAACACTTGGCAACAATTCATGCAACTAATTCTGCTTCAAATTTTTACGCACATTAATGGATGATATTTCCACTAAGTTTCTACAAAATTTTAGCAAAATTGATTAATAAATAAGCAAGTTACTACTGCAAAATTATAGCAACTTTGTTATTATATTACTTAGTAACTAGTTAGCAACTGTAACAAAACTCTATTTTCAAATAAATTCAAAAATATTGCTACCAAAACAAATCGCCTCAAAATCGATCCAAAAATAACAAAATTACTACCAGGTTACTAACTTACTTCCAAACTTGGCAACAATGCTTCTGATTTTATTTATGCAATTTCATAACAATCTAACCTAACCTAACACTTCCTGACAAAATTAAATTTACTACCTGGTTACTACAAACTTGGCAACACTGCTTTTAACTTTTTTTAACAAATATTTTTATAGCAACATAAAACACTGCTACCAAAACAAATCGCATCAAAATCGGCCCAGAAATAACAAAATTACTACCCGGTTACTACTAAAATTGATTAATTTGACAATTTTGACAGGTGATATAAAAAACATGGTTACTAAATATATTATTAGTTGCTAGTACAACCTATGGTTACTAGATTAACAAAATTTGTAGTTACTACATACGCAAATAGTTGCTAGTAATAAATTAAACTTATTTGTTTTTTATGGACAACATTGCTGAGTTACTAAATGTCATTTGTTAGTTACTAAAAACGTTTTTTATATAAAAATTACTAAACTAAAGTTACTAGAATTAAATTTTACAAGCAAGGTTACTAGGTTTTGTATAGTTACCAAAGTTGTATTAAAATACTTTTAAAATAAGGTTGCTAACTAATAAGTTACTACATATTGTTGTTTCAATCATAGGTTTGTCGTAGTGATTAAAACATGGTTGCTAGATTTGTTTTTAATATTTGATGTGTCAGTGATGTTAGTAACCGTTCCAGGTTGCTTGTATGCGGTATATATGGGGCGAGGTTTTATATCACCGGTTGCTAGTGCCGGGGCGGCGAGTTAATAAGTGGGGCGCACGCGATCAATGTCCCCCCGTTTGGTGCAACTGGTAGTTGTGCATTATCGGCGATCAACACGTCGAAAGAAAATGCAATAAAATGATCGATGATCGAAAAAGGGGGCTTAATAGAAAAATCAAATTTCCCGCGGCTAGTCGGTACATGTTTTCGGAGACACACCTACGCTAACGCCCTGTCTGGAATTGGTGAGCATTTTACAACGACGACGGATTCCAGCTAGTCGTGGATTAATGTAAAGAACGATTTGCGTTCGATTGATGGAGGCAATCGAGGCCGGTTCGCGTTTGCAATCGCTTTTTCCGGGGTGCGAAACGGGAGATTGACAGGAGGATCCGCCATGTTGCTTGCACCTGCTCGAGAGAGAGGTTCCCGTCAGCCGATTTTTGTTTCCCTATTATTATTTTTTTCGTTTAGGTTTTACGTGCATGCAGATATGGATGGGGTGTATGCGGGGGCTGCTTACCTTTTTTTCTATATGATACAACTAAATCCGACCTGTGCCAGGCTAAAAAAAACTACCCTACTACCTAACAAAATCACGAACACATTCGACTGCACACATACAAATACACTCGTCCGCAGGTTAAGAACATGTAGCTGCGTTCGTTTCACGTCTCATTCACTGCTCGAACACTTTCACGCGGGCCCCGTAGACCGTCGTCGTCCACCCCTTTTTTATATATCGTGCACTATATATATGTCTATTCGCCTTTAAGGGTGTGTGCCCGTATATGCGTTAGTTTTTCGCGTACGTGCTTGGCTCCAGCGGAATATAGCCTCCCTGCTCGCTACTCCCCACGTATCTTTTTTTTCACAGTACTTCACTGTACTTTAGTTGTACTACACTGGCATACACTGGGTGCGGTGCGCGGATCGCCGGTGTCCTTGCGGTAACGATTGTGGACCCCGATTGTGTGACGTCAGACCAGACATTGTACCTAACGCCGCCTATGGTTTAATAGTTACAGCAAATACACTAGCGACATCTATACAAAATAGCACGCAATAATCACGTAAATTGTGATATAGGCAACTAACATTGCATTATGCAAAGTGGTGGGCAACTAACATTGCATAAATAGTTTAAAAAAAAAATTAAACTATAAAGTAATTGAAAAGGAATCTGCTCTAAAATATGCGCAATTTAATGTAGATTAACGTGATTAACTTATTATATTGGCTCAATACAAAGTTTTTGAGTAAAATGCAAAAAACTGTCAGAAAGTGACACTTTTCAAGCAAATTTTATGTTTTATCTCTTGTTAAATGATTAAATGACTACGTAGAGAGCTGAAACTATTCTAAAAAGATACGCAATTTAATGTAGATTTAC
Organism: Tachinus rufipes; assembly: GCA_963932245.1. NCBI lineage: Eukaryota > Metazoa > Arthropoda > Insecta > Coleoptera > Staphylinidae > Tachinus > Tachinus rufipes. Next base: position 93,705,531 of record OZ010748.1, read on the forward strand.
GTGGTTATATTAATTTATATTGGCCCAATACAAAGTTTTTGAGTAAAACGCAAAAAACCGTCAGAAAGTAGAAATTTTGATGCAACTTTCATGTTTTATCTTTCGTTAAATAGTCAAATGACTACGTAAAGAGCTGAAACTAGTATTAAAATATGCGCAATTTAATGTAGATTTGCATGGTTAACTTGGTTTATATTGGCCCAATACAAAGTTTTTGAGTAAAATGGAAAAAACTGTCAGAAAATAGCATTTTTGATGCAAATTTTAGGTTTTATCTCTCGTTAAATGATTAAATAACTACGAAAAAAGTTGAAATTTGTCTTAAAATATGCGCAATTTAATGTAGATTTACGTGGTTAACTTGGTTTATATTGGCCTAATACAAAGTTTTTGAATAAAATGCAAAAAACTGTCAAAAAGTGACACTTTTGATGCAAATTTTATGTTATATCTTTTGTTAAATGATCAAATGACTACGTAGAGAGCTGAAACTAGTCTTAAATTATGTGCAATTTAATGTAGATTTACGTGGTTAACTTGGTTTATATTGGCCTTATACAAAGTTTTTGAGTAAAACGTCAAAAACTGTCAGAAAGTGGCACTTTTAAAGAATATTTATGTTTTATCTTTTGTTAAATAATTAAATGAATACAAAAAGAGCTGAAATTAGTTTTAAAATATGCGCAATTTAATGTAGATTTACGTGGTTAACTTGGTTTTTATTGGCCTAGTACAAAGTTTTTGAGTAAAGTGCTAAAAACTGTCAGAAAGTGACAGTTTTGATGCAAATTTCATGTTTTATCTTTTGTTAAATGTTTAAATAACTACGTAAAAAGCTGAAACTGGTCTTAAAATATGCGCAATTTAATGTAGATTTACGTGGTTAACTTGGTTTATATTGGCTTAATACAAAGTTTCTGAGTAAATTGCAAAAAACTGTCAGAAAGTGACAGTTTTGATGCAAATTTTATGTTTTATCTTTTGTTAAATGGTCAAATGACTACATAAAAAGCTGAAACTAGTCTTAAAATATGCGCAATTTATTGTAGATTTACGTGGTTAACTTGGTTTATATTGACCTAATACAAAGTTTTTGAGTAAAGTGCTAAAAACTGTCAGAAAGTGACAGTTTTGATGCAAATTTCATGTTTTATCTTTTGTTAAATGATTAAATGATTACGTAGAGAGCTGAAACTAGTCTTAAAATATGCGCAATTTAATGTAAATTTACGTGGTTAACTTGGTTTATATTGACCTAATACAAAGTTTTTGAGTAAAGTGCTAAAAACTGTCAGAAAGTGACACTTTTAAAGCAAATTTTATGTTTAATCTTTTGTTAAATGTTTAAATGACTACGTAAAAAGCTGAAACTGGTTTTAAAATATGCGCAATTTAATGTAGATTTACGTGGTTAACTTAGTTTATATTGGCCTAATACAAAGTTTTTGAGTAAAACGCAAAAAACTGTCAGAAAGTAGCATTTTTGATGTAAATTTTATGTTTTATCTCTCGTTAAACGATTAAATGACTACATAAAGAGCTGAAACTGGTTTTAAAATATGCGCAATTTAATGTAGATTTACGTGGTTAACTTGGTTTATGTTGGCTCAATACAAAGTTTCTGAGTAAAGAGCTAAAAACTGTCAGAAAGTGACAGTTTTGATGCAAATTTTATGTTTTATCTTTCGTTAAATGGTCAAATGACTACATAAAAAGCTGAAACTAGTCTTAAAATATGCGCAATTTAATGTAGATTTACGTAATTAACTTGGTTTAAGTTGATCCAATACAAAGTTTTTGAGTAAAATGCAAAAAAACTGTCAGAAAGTGGGACTTTTGATGCAAATGTTATGTTTTATCTCTTGTTAAATGATTAAATGACTACGTAAAGAGCTGAAATTAGTCTTAAAATATGCGCAATTTAATGTAGATTTGCTTGGTTAACTTAGTTTATATTGGTCTAATACAAAGTTATTGAGTAAAACGCAAAAAACTGTCAGAAAGTTGCATTTTTGATGCAAATTTCATGTTTTATCTTTTGTTAAATGGTCAAATGACTACATAAAAAGCTGAAACTTGTCTTAAAATATGCGCAATTTAATGTAGATTTACGTGGTTAACTTGGTTTATATTGGCTTAATACAAAGTTTCTGAGTAAAGTGCTAAAAACTGTCAGAAAGTGACAGTTTTGATGCAAATTTCATGTTTTATCTTTTGTTAAATGATTAAATGATTACGTAGAGAGCTGAAACTAGTCTTAAAATATGCGCAATTTAATGTAGATTTACGTGGTTAACTTGGTTTATATTAGCCCAATACAAAGTTTTTGAGTAAAACCCTAAAAAATGTCAGAAAAAGACACTTTTGAAGCAAATTTCATGTTTTATCTCTCGTTAAATGGTCAAATGACTACGTAAAGAGCTGAAACTGGTCTTCAAATATGCGCAATTTAATGTAGATTAACGTGGTTAACTTAGTTTATATTGGCACAATACAAAGTTTTTGAGTAAAATGCAAAAAACTGTCAGAAAGTGACACATTTAAAGCAAATTTTATGTTTTATCTTTTGTTAAATGATTAAATGACTACGTAGAGAGCTGAAACTAGTCTTAAAATATGCGCAATTTAATGTAGATTTACAAGGTTAACTTAGTTTATAATGGCCTAATACAAAGTTTTTGAGTAAAGTGCTAAAAACTGTCAGAAAGTGACACTTTTAAAGCAAATTTTATGTTTTATCTCTCGTTAAACGATTAAATGACTACATAAAGAGCTGAAACTGGTTTTAAAATATGCGCAATTTAATGTAGATTTACGTGGTTAACTTGGTTTATATTGGCTCAATACAAAGTTTCTGAGTAAAGTGCTAAAAACTGTAAGAAAGTGACAGTTTTGATGCAAATTTTATGTTTTATCTTTCGTTAAATAGTCAAATGACTACGTAAAGAGCTGAAACTAGTTTTAAAATATGCGCAATTTATTGTAGATTTACGTGGTTAACTTGGTTTATATTGACCTAATACAAAGTTTTTGAGTAAAGTGCTAAAAACTGTCAGAAAGTGACAGTTTTGATGCAAATTTCATGTTTTATCTTTCGTTAAATAGTCAAATGACTACGTAAAGAGCTGAAACTAGTCTTAAAATTAGCGCAATTTAATGTAGATTTACGTGGTTAACTTGGTTTATATTGACATAATACAAAGTTTTTGAGTAAAGTGCTAAAAACTGTCAGAAAGTGACAGTTTTGATGTAAATTTCATGTTTTATCTTTCGATAAATTGTCAAATAACTACATAAAAAGCTGAAACTAGTCTTAAAATATGCGCAATTTAATGTAGATTTACGTGGTTAACTTGGTTTATATTGACATAATACAAAGTTTTTGAGTAAAGTGCTAAAAACTGTCAGAAAGTGACAGTTTTGATGTAAATTTCATGTTTTATCTTTCGATAAATTGTCAAATAACTACATAAAAAGCTGAAACTAGTCTTAAAATATGCGCAATTTAATGTAAATTTACGTGGTTAACTTGGTTTATATTGACCTAATACAAAGTTTTTGAGTAAAGTGCTAAAAACTGTCAGAAAGTGACACTTTTAAAGCAAATTTTATGTTTTATCTTTCGTTAAATGGTCAAATGACTACATAAAAAGCTGAAACTAGTCTTAAAATATGCGCAATTTATTGTAGATTTACGTGGTTAACTTGGTTTATATTGACCTAATACAAAGTTTTTGAGTAAAGTGCTAAAAACTGTCAGAAAGTGACAGTTTTGATGCAAATTTCATGTTTTATCTTTCGTTAAATGGTCAAATGACTACATAAAAAGCTGAAACTAGTCTTAAAATATGCGCAATTTATTGTAGATTTACGTGGTTAACTTGGTTTATATTGCCCCAATACAAAGTTTCTGAGTAAAATGCAAAAAACTGTCAGAAAGTGACTCTTTCAAAGCAAATTTTATGTTTTATCTCTCGTTAAATGATTAAATGACTACGTAAAGAGTTGAAACTAGTCTTAAAATATGCGCAATTTAATGTAGATTTACGTGGTTAACTTGGTTTATATTAACCTAATACAAAGTTTCTGAGTAAAGTGCTAAAAACTGTCAGAAAGTGACAGTTTTGATGCAAATTTTATGTCTTATCTTTCGTTAAATGGTCAAATGACTACATAAAAAGCTGAAACTAGTCTTAAAATATGCGCAATTTATTGTAGATTTACGTGGTTAACTTGGTTTATATTTACCTAATACAAAGTTTTTGAGTAAACCGCAAACAACTGTCAGAAAGTGGCATTTTTGATGCAAATTTCATGTTTTATCTCTCGTTAAATGATTAAATAACTACGAAAAGAGTTGAAATTAGTCTTAAAATATGCGCAATTTAATGTAAATTTACGTGATTAATTTAGTTAATATTGGCCCAATACAAAGTTTTTGAGTAAAATGCAAAAAACTGTCAGAAAGTGACACTTTTAAAGCAAATTTTATGTTTTATCTTTCGTTAAATGATTAAATAACTACGTAGAGATCTGAAACTAATATTAAAAGATGCGCAATTTAATGTAGATTTACGTGGTTAACTTAGTTTGTATCGGCCTACTACAAAGTTTTTGAGTAAGTTGCAAAAAACTGTTAGAAAATGACACTTTTAAAGCAAATTTTATGTTTTATCTCTTGTTAAATGATTAAATGACTACGTAAAGAACTGAAACTAGTTTTAAAATATGCGCAATTTATTGTAGATTTACGTAGTTAAGTTGGTTTATATTGACCTAATACAAAGTTTTTGAGTAAAGTGCTAAAAACTGTCAGAAAGTGACACATTTAAAGCAAATTTTATGTTTTATCTTTTGTTAAATGATTAAATGACTACGTAGAGAGCTGAAACTAGTCTTAAAATATGCGCAATTTAATGTAGATTTACAAGGTTAACTTAGTTTATAATAGCCTAATACAAAGTTTTTGAGTAAAATGAAAAAAACTGTCAGAAAGTGACAGTTTTGATGCAAATTTTATGTTTTATCTTTTGTTAAATGGTCAAATGACTACGTAAAGAGCTGAAACTGGTCTTAAAATATGCGCAATTTAATGTAGATTATCGTGGTTAACTTAGTTTATATTGGCACAATATAAAGTTTTTGAGTAAAATGCAAAAAACTGTTAAAAAGTGACACGTTCAACTCAATTTTTGTGTTTTATCTTTGTTAAATGTTTAAATGACAACGTAAAGAGCTGAAACTAGTTTTAAAAGATGCGCAATTTAATTTAAATTTACGGAGTTAGCTTAGCCTATTTAGGTTTATTGCAAAGTTTTTGAGTAAAACGCAAAAAACTGTTAGAAAGTTAGAAATTGTATGATTTTGTTAATAATTTTAAATTTGCGCAGAAACTAGCTGGAATTTTAAATTGCGGATAATAAATTTGGATTTAAAACACATTAATCAATAAAAAAAAAGTTTGAAACGAATTTATATAAATTGATTTGAAGCAGAAATGGTTTTAAAATGACCCAAATTGCATGTTTTTGTTAATAATTTTAAATTTGCGCATTATCCATCAAAAAATTTAATTTGCTGATAAGATTTATGACTTAGCTTAAAGAAAATACCTAACTTTATGGTTCTTAAACATTAAATATACAAATAATCTATTTATTGTTTAATTGTCGTATTGTATTTTTGTTGTGGCAGTAGTCACCAAATATTATTGATTATTAGATAGGCAACCAATCTAGCACGTGGTTAGCCAAACAAGCTATCCCTAATTATTAACCAGTTGGCAAACGTGTAAGTTCAAGTTCTGTCAATTGTTGTGTCATGCGCTGATGCGCGTACCTTGGGCGACATTTTGTATAGAATTCGTTTAGTGAACGTTCTCATAATAATCACTTTGGTCGCGTCTCAAAATATTAATTAAGAAGATGGGCTCTAACAAGAGCGACCCGTTGCAGGGGGCCGTCACAAAGAACGGCGGAAAGCCGTACGGGCGTATAGTGTTAACCTTAAAAAACCAACTCCTGCCCGAGGAGAAACTCCTGATGACCCCCTCGCAACTGGACGGCCTCGATGCGGAAACAGAAACCGATTTACGCATTTACGGCTGCGAACTGATCCAAACGGCAGGAATATTATTAAAACTACCACAGGTAAATAGAAAAATTCCATTTTCATAATACTGGACCAAAGTTTCGAATCCAATTAACATTTCTGGCCGATAATTTTCAGGTTGCAATGGCCACCGGACAGGTCCTCTTACAACGCTTTTATTATTCCAAGAGTCTGGTCAGACATCCTGTGGAGCACACGTCGATGGCGTGCGTGTGTCTTGCCTCGAAAATCGAGGAAGCACCGAGAAAGGCACGTGATGTTATTAACGTATTTAGTCACATACGACAAGTCAGCTCCAACAAGTAAGTTAACATTCAATTAACCAGTAGATTAGATTTAATAATATTAAAGAAACGAGAACCACAGATCGTCAGTTAACAATTAGCAACTCAAACGCTGCTAATTGTTAATCGTATTTTATAATTAAATGTTTCTTCAATCGATTTAGGTAATAAATAAAATTGTCAACAATTTTATCTTATTATTCATTAATTTATTTGATTTTTTGCGGTGTACTGCATTTATCGAATGTGTTCACTCAATGTGTGTTGTTGGTTTTGCAGAGGCTCCGAGAGGTTAGCCTAGGGCCTCTGGTGGTTAACGCGCTGCCAAAAACGCTTAAACTCTGTCTAATCTCGAGATGAGACAAAAACAATACGCCTTTCGACGCACGCAAACCTTTTGTTCTAATACGTTACCGAGGTAATACTTTTTTCTATACAATCCAATCGGATATGGTGGAATCGTGGAATTGTCAAGGTTTGTATTTTTTTTAATTCATTTTTGTCTTTTTTTTTAGGTTATACGGGTTATTCTGTAAGTATAACCAAATTTGCTATTTAAATCACTTTAATTTAATACCAAATTTGACATTAATTTAATTTCTTTGATTTGGAAATAATATTTGCTTTTTGATACCTGATTGTTTTAATTTGGATTTCTAAATCTGTCAAATGTTGAAATTTATGTCAAATCAACTGACAGTTTGTATCTGTCAAACTATGCTTATTGTGATTAAATTTTTAGAAATTTTCAGATTTATTTCTGTCAAACAAACTGATTTTGATAGAAATTTTGTTAGGTTAGGTTTTAATAGTTGTCAAAATATAAATTTGTTATATTATCAATTAATTTTAACGCATCTGTCAAATTATTACTTAATTTTGACTTAATTAATATGGATTTATTTTTATAACTTATTTCGACAGTTATATCTGTTAAAATAGTTTTAAAACGTTTTCATTAAGCTGTGTTTTATTTTGATACCACACGTGATGGTCTTATATTGAATTTCCATATATGTCAAACTGTTCAACTGCCAATGTTACAAATTTGATAGTTTAGGTTGATTTGGTTTTGATTTTTTTAATTTGTTTGACAATACCTAAGCTAAACTATAACTATAATATATCAGTTTGACAGGTCTCAAAGCGATTTTTGTGTTTTTATGGTAATGTCAGTGCTTCAACATTTTTATACATTTTCTTCATTTGTCAGAGTTACTGTTGTTGACATTTTGACAGTTTTATTATGTAGCATATCAAATAGAAGCAAATTTTGTCTGCAAATTGATATAATTTATGATTATTTGATATTTTGATTTTTCAGGTTAACTGTTGAAGAGAATTTTTTATTTGAAATTTTGACAGCTAGAAATGTCATTTTAACAGTTTTATCATGTGGAATATTAAATATATATATATAACAAGTAAAATGCAGAATGAATCTCTCGACTATTTCAAAACCTAGCTTTTGCTGTTTTCAACATTCCGAGAATAAAATTTGGCATTTATTGACAGTCTATGACTGGATTTTAATTAATTTTAACATCATTTTTGAGATTTTTTGGCTAGATTTTGCTAATTTTGAAATTTCATGAAGGTTTTTACACTTTTTAGAAGGTTTTTTGACAAGTTTAAAATTTTAAGATTGCATTTTGGTGTTCTGACATTTTATAACTGGATTTTACTATTTTTGACTTTTCATAAATAGAATTTTACATTTTTGAATTGTTTTTGGCTAGGTTATCGTTCTTTTTGACATAATTTTATTATATATGACCAAAATTTTGTTATTTTTGACTTTTTATGAATAGAAATATGCATTTTTGACAGATTAAAACCAGATTTTGGTGCTTTTTGACAATATTTTTATGTTTTAAGATCGGATTTTGCTACTTTGGACCTCAGAATTACAAATTTTGGAATTTTTCAATATTTTTGGATTCTATATTTCGACTTTCAACACTTGGTTTAGTTAGGAAATAGTGATAGCAACTTTCTTTAATAGTTGCTACTTTCTGAAATTAACTATTTTGTAAATAATTTTTAAAAATTATGATTTTATTCTGGAATTAGTCAATATTTTTAGATTCTGATAGTATATTTGGACTTATAACACTTGGTTTAGTTAGGAAATAGTAATAGCAGCTCTCTTTAATAGTTGCTACTTTCTGAAATTACTATTTTGTAAGTAATTTTTAGAAATTTTGATTTTATTTTGGAATGAGTCAATATTTTTAGATTCTGATAATATATTTGGACTTATAACACTTGTTTTAGTTAGGAAACAGTAATAGCAACTTTCTTTAATAGTTACTACTTTCTGAAATTACTATTTTGTAAGTAATTTTTAGAAATTTTGATTTTATTCTGGAATTAGTCAATATTTTTGGATTCTGATAATATATTTAGACTTATAACACTTGTTTTAGTTAGGAAACAGTAATAGCAACTTTCTTTAATAGTTACTACTTTCTGAAATTACTATTTTGTAAGTAATTTTTAGAAATTTTGATTTTATTCAGGAATTAGTCAATATTTTTGGATTCTGATAATATATTTGGACTTATAACACTTGTTTTAGTTAGGAAACAGCAATAGCAACTTTCTTTAATAGTTGCTACTTTCTGAAATTAGCTATTTTGTAATTAATTTTTAGAAATTTTGATTTTATTTTGGAATGAGTCAATATTTTTAAATTATGATAATATATTTGAACTTATAAGACTTGTTTTAGTTAGGAAATAGTAATAGCAACTTTCTTTAATAGTTGCTACTTTCTGAAATTACTATTTTGTAAGTAAATTTTGTAAATTTTGATTTTATTCTAGAATTAGTCAATATATTTAGATTCTGATAATATATTTGGACTTATAACACTTGTTTTAGTTAGGAAATAGTAACAGCAACTTTTTTAATAGTTGCTACTTTCTGAAATTAACTATTTTGTAATTAATTTTTAGAAATTTTGATTTATTCTGGAATTAGTCAACATTTTTAGATTCTGATAATATATTTGGACTTATAACACTTGTTTTAGTTAGGAAATAGTAATAGCAACTTTCTTTAATAGTTACTACTTTCTGAAATTAAGTATTTTGTAATTAATTTTTAGAAATTTTGATTTTATTCTGGAATTAGTCAATATTTTTAGATTATGATAATATATTTGGACTTATAACACTTGTTTTAGTTAGGAAATAGTAATAGTAACTTTCTTTAATAGTTACTACTTTCTGAAATTAAGTATTTTGTAATTAATTTTTAGAAATATTGATTTTATTTTGGAATGAGTCACTATTTTTTTATTCTGATAATATATTTAGACTAATAAGACTTGTTTTAGTTAAGAAATAGTAATAGCAGCTCTCTGTAATAGTTGCTACTTTCTGAAATTAAGTATTTTGTAATTAATTTTTAGAAATTTCTATTTTATTTTGATATTAGTCAATATTTTTGGATTCTGATAATATATTTGGACTTATAACACTTGTTTTAGTTAGGAAATAGTAACAGCAACTTTTTTAATAGTTGCTACTTTCTGAAATTAGCTATTTTGTAATTAATTTTTAGAAATTTTGATTTATTCTGGAATTAGTCAACATTTTTAGATTCTGATAATATATTTGGACTTATAACACTTGTTTTAGTTAGGAAATAGTAATAGCAACTTTCTTTAATAGTTGCTACTTTCTGAAATTAACTAAAATAATTTTTAGAAATTTTGATTTTATTCTGGAATGAGTCAATATTTTTAGATTCTGATATAATATTTGGACTTATAACACTTGTTTTAGTTAGGAAATAGTGATAGCAACTTTCTTTAATAGTTGCTACTTTCTGAAATTAACTATTTTCTAATAAATTCTTAGAATTTTTGATTTTATTTTAGAACGCGTCAATATTTTTAGATTCTGATAATATATTTGGACTTATAACATTTGTTTTAGTTAGGAAATAGTGATAGCAACTTTCTTTAATAGTTGCTACTTTCTGAAATTAACTATTTTCTAATAAATTCTTAGAATTTTTGATTTTATTTTAGAACGCGTCAATATTTTTAGATTCTGATAATATATTTGGACTTATAACATTTGTTTTAGTTAGGAAATAGTGATAGCAACTTTCTTTAATAGTTGCTACTTTCTGAAATTAAATATTTTGTAAATAATTTTTAGAAATTTTGATTTTATTCTGGAATTTGTCAATATTTTTAGATTCTGATATAATATTTGGACTTATAACACTTGTTTTAGTTAGGAAATAGTAATAGTAACTTTCTTTAATAGTTACTACTTTCTGAAATTAAGTATTTTGTAATTAATTTTTAGAAATTTCTATTTTATTTTGATATTAGTCAATATTTTTGGATTCTGATAATATATTTGGACTTATAACACTTGTTTTAGTTAGGAAATAGTAATAGCAACTTTCTTTAATAGTTGCTACTTTCTGAAATTAACTGTTTTGTTATTAATTTTTAGAAATTTTGATTTTATTTTGGAATGAGTCAATATTTTTAGATTCTGATAATATATTTGGACTTATAACACTTGTTTTAGTTAGGAAACAGTAATAGCAACTTTCTTTAATAGTTACTACTTTCTGAAATTACTATTTTGTAAGTAATTTTTAGAAATTTTGATTTTATTCTGGAATTAGTCAATATTTTTGGATTCTGATAATATATTTGGACTTATAACACTTGTTTTAGTTAGGAAACAGTAATAGCAACTTTCTTTAATAGTTACTACTTTCTGAAATTACTATTTTGTAAGTAATTTTTAGAAATTTTGATTTTATTCAGGAATTAGTCAATATTTTTGGATTCTGATAATATATTTGGACTTATAACACTTGTTTTAGTTAGGAAACAGCAATAGCAACTTTCTTTAATAGTTGCTACTTTCTGAAATTAGCTATTTTGTAATTAATTTTTAGAAATTTTGATTTTATTTTGGAATGAGTCAATATTTTTAAATTATGATAATATATTTGAACTTATAAGACTTGTTTTAGTTAGGAAATAGTAATAGCAACTTTCTTTAATAGTTGCTACTTTCTGAAATTACTATTTTGTAAGTAAATTTTGTAAATTTTGATTTTATTCTAGAATTAGTCAATATATTTAGATTCTGATAATATATTTGGACTTATAACACTTGTTTTAGTTAGGAAATAGTAATAGTAACTTTCTTTAATAGTTACTACTTTCTGAAATTAAGTATTTTGTAATTAATTTTTAGAAATTTCTATTTTATTTTGATATTAGTCAATATTTTTGGATTCTGATAATATATTTGGACTTATAACACTTGTTTTAGTTAGGAAATAGTAATAGCAACTTTCTTAATAGTTGCTACTTTCTGAAATTAATTATTTTGTAATTAATTTTTAGAAATATTGATTTTATTTTGGAATGAGTCACTATTTTTTTATTCTGATAATATATTTAGACTAATAAGACTTGTTTTAGTTAAGAAATAGTAATAGCAGCTCTCTGTAATAGTTGCTACTTTCTGAAATTAGTTTTTTGTAATTAATTTTTAGAAATTTTGATTTTATTTTGGAATTAGTCAACATTTTTAGATTCTGATAATATATTTGGACTTATAACACTTGTTTTAGTTAGGAAATAGTAATAGCAACTTTCTTTAATAGTTGCTACTTTCTGAAATTAACTATTTTGTCATTAATTTTTAGAAATTTTGATGTATTCTGGAATTAGTCAATATTTTTAGATTCTGATAATATATTTGGACTTATAACACTTGTTTTAGTTAGGAAATAGTAATAGTAACTTTCTTTAATAGTTACTACTTTCTGAAATTAAGTATTTTGTAATTAATTTTTAGAAATTTCTATTTTATTTTGATATTAGTCAATATTTTTGGATTCTGATAATATATTTGGACTTATAACACTTGTTTTAGTTAGGAAATAGTAACAGCAACTTTTTTAATAGTTGCTATTTTCTGAAATTAGCTATTTTGTAATGAATTTTTAGAAATTTTGATTTATTCTGGAATTAGTCAATATTTTTAGATTCTGATAATATATTTGGACTTATAACACTTGTTTTAGTTAGGAAATAGTAATAGCAACTTTCTTTAATAGTTGCTACTTTCTGAAATTAACTAAAATAATTTTTAGAAATTTTGATTTTATTCTGGAATGAGTCAATATTTTTAGATTCTGATATAATATTTGGACTTATAACACTTGTTTTAGTTAGGAAATAGTGATAGCAACTTTCTTTAATAGTTGCTACTTTCTGAAATTGACTATTTTGTAATTAATTTTTAGAAATTTTGATTTTATTTTGCAATGATTCACTATTTTTTTATTCTGATAGTATATTTAGACTAATAAGACTTGTTTTAGTTAGGAAATAGTAATAGCAACTTTCTTTAATAGTTGCTACTTTCTGAAATTAATTATTTTGTAATTAATTTTTAGAAATTTTGATTTTATTCTGGAAATAGTCAATATTTTGAGATTCTGATAATATATTTGGACTTATAACACTTGTTTTAGTTAGGAAATAGTGATAGCAACTTTTTTAATAGTTGCTACTTTCTGAAATTAACTATTTTGTTATTAATTTTTAGAAATTTTGATTTTATTCTGGAATTAGTCAATATTTTTAGATTCTGATAATATATTTGGACTTATAACACTTGTTTTAGTTAGGAAATAGTATTAGCAACTTTCTTAATAGTTGCTACTTTCTGAAATTGACTATTTTGTAATTAATTTTTAGAAATTTTGATTTTATTTTGCAATGATTCACTATTTTTTTATTCTGATAATATATTTAGACTAATAAGACTTGTTTTAGTTAGGAAATAGTAATAGCAACTTTCTTTAATAGTTGCTACTTTCTGAAATTAATTATTTTGTAATTAATTTTTAAAATTTGAGCATTAAATTGCAGCAAATTTCAATTTACTGATGGCATTTATGACTAATGTATCAAATTTTGTCAAGTGGGGTATCAAATTGAAGCAAATTGTCAGTTGGACTATCAAATGAAAGCGTCTATTAATTAAAATTAATGTTTGTGTTAAAAATATATAAATAAAAAAAATATTTTGTATTAAAATATACAAATTGTTAAATGTATTGATTTGACAAAATGACAAAGTTAGTTGCTAATTATATTTAGATTAGGTAATTTATTTACTTTCACAAGAGAATGTCTCCCAAACATATTGATTGCTTAGTTTGTATAATGACATTTCTCATTGCTTTTGTATGACAACTCGATTCCATCATAATAACCGATTGTAATATAATTAGTAATAATAATAATAAAAGCGAAGAAGGCTATTGTTTGTAAATATAAAAAGGAGGCAAGCGAACTTGAAATTGGAAGAGAAGACGCCGCAATCATCGCAACGAACCTCAACTTACTTCATCCCGGAATGAAATATACTCAATTAACATTTTGCTATTAATCATTCAAGTCGATTTTTTTAGATTGTTTTGGGGAACCCGACACCAGCATTCTGTGAGAGTTCCCACAACCAACCAACGACCATTCCCGAGGATGGATTTAAGTATTGAAAAATTAAATAATTTAAAAATAAGGATCATTATTGGTAATGTGAATGTGATCACAAAATGGTGGTAGAGGAAACCGTGTTAACGCACGACGATCTGTGGTTTTTGTAAAACTAAAGTTGTTGGTTTATTCAGGTGTTTTCGAAATCTAACCGAGTAAAAACTTGTACCACCATTTTATGAATCATTTTAATTAATTTACGTCTCGATATTAATTGGATTTTTCAGAAAAATTCTAAACACTCTGAAGAAGCTTGTTTTTTGCTGTGAGACTAATCACGGATGACGGAAGACTTTATCACATTGTTTCTTTGTGTATCAAAGGTCGAAAATAGGCTTCAGCAGCACGAACGAGCAAAGTTAAAGCATTTTGGCACAAAAAACATTGGTTGCGTTTAGTACAACTTATCACTTGCAAGCGCTGAGTCATCAATCGGAGATAAACAATAATTTATTTTTTAAAAATATATTTGCCGGTCAAACGCTGGTGGCTAATGAGTTGCTTTGTCAGCATAAAAGTGTACCTAAATGTATGATGAGTAAAATGAGAAGCGCTGCCAGCAAACGATGATTCCCGCCGCCCGTTCAGTTTGAATGATTGACAGCGATGAGTCGTCCTGAATGCATCCATTGTTTCAAGAAATTTTAAAGTTTATTATAATCCGTCACTTCTGTCAGATTTTAAGGTCGTCATGTAAATTTGTGATTTACAGCCAATCAAATTCCGCCAATGACTTTTTGGCCCACATTTTATGGCCGAAACAGATCTGCCTGTTCTTGTCTTTACTGATATGAACTAATTAGCGCTTCTTCAGTGAACAGCTGATCAAAAATCAGTTTTGCCAATTTAAAAATTAATTTAACAGCTGATATTTGATAAACTGTCATTGTATCCAACTGTAGAATGTTAAAATTTACTCTAAAAATAAATTGTGTCCAGAATTTAAAGGTGGAACCTGATGGAATTTGATTGCATAAAAGCAAGCTTCTGCAATGTGATTAGATGTAAAATTAATCGACCAATTCTATTTAATTACTTGAGAGTTTTAATAAATATGTTGATCTTGAAGACTCCTGAATATTCAGTGCACCACCCAAAACAATTATTTGTTTACTTTTTTATAATAATTGAGGCCCTTTCCAACTACAGGCTAACCGAAACATATTTGTTTTTCTTTTTCTTTCTGTTTTAACTCTGCGTAGACCAATTACACCAGTCATTCTCGACCAGAACTACATCCAGCTGAAGAATCAAGTGATCAAGGCAGAACGAAGAGTACTCAAGGAGCTTGGTTTCTGTGTACACATCAAACATCCACACAAGGTAATATGTTTGCACTTTAATTCAATCAAAATGAGTCATGACAATTTGAAAGATTGTCGTTGCCCAATTTGATCAAAATTTGATAACTTAAGCTTTATTAAAGATTGTTGAGACTTTTTGTTTTTGTTTAAGATCATTGTGATGTATTTGCAAGTTCTCTGTTTGGAAAAGAACCCGCTCCTGATGCAATATTCGTGGAATTACATGAACGATTCATTGCGGACAGACGTGTTTGTGCGGTACCAACCGGAAACGGTGGCTTGCGCCTGTATATATCTGACGGCAAGAAAATTAAAATTACCTCTTCCCAAAAACCCATCATGGTACGAAATCTTCGGCGTATCCGAACGTCAAATCCGCGACGTCTGCGTACGAATACTGCGACTGTACAACCGACCCAAACCGGCAGTAGACGATTTAGAAAAAAAAGTAGACGAGCTTTGCAAAAAATATCAGGATGCCAAAATCAAAGCGAAAGGCAATTCGGGTAATAACACGCCGAATAATAACAGTCCATCCAGTCCGACCGCATTAAAAACAACCGGGGCACATAATGCTTGGGGAGGTTTTATAAGGTAATTATTATTAATTTATTAACAATGAAATTATTATTATTTTTTATTTTAGCCGATCCGGGAGTCATATCGTTCCACAAATTAATGAAAAACGATCGAGATCTCGATCACCGAGCCATTCACCCAGTTCCAAACACCACAAACGTTCGAAAAAACATGCAAAATCCAGAAGCAGATCTCCGTATAGAAAAAAGAACCACAATAAGAAACGATCAAGTTATTCAAGATCTCGATCTAATTCACCGCATAAAAATAACAGAAAGAGCCGGTTAGTAGTATTTTAATTTCATAAGCTAGGCAAACAAACTGTTAAATGTTGCATACCTTGAAACACATTTACATTTTATTAAATCTATGTTAATTTTCAGAGATAAAAGAAAATCACGATCTCCAAGTCTCGAAACGACGCGTACTGATCGTTACATCGATCGTTATAACGATAGATACGAAAAGGAACGCTACAAGGAAGATCGTTATGACAAAGATCGTTACGACGATAAGGAAAGAAAAGATTCGCGGCATGAAAAAATTGATAAGAAATACGATAGGGAGGATAAGTACAGACGTGGGAAACATCGTGATGAGGATAAAGAACGTGATAGAGATCGAAGTAAAGACGATCGCTCAAAGGATAGGAGGAGATGATTGTTTTGTTGGAATAATTTTGAAAGAAATAGGAGACGCAAGCAAAAGCAGGGTTATTTTTATTAATTAATGGTATGATACCGACTAAATCGCCACCATATATAGTTCTTCTAATTCTATATTTTTTATGTACAATTTAGGATTTAAAATTTATAAGGAAATGATCGTGGTCTCAGTTTTGATTTAATTATTTTTTTGCTGTGACTGATGACTGGTCAAGTTACCCTCCTGACAATTAGGTATTTTAAACAACAGAAAAATATATATGTATGTGTATATATATGAACGAGAATTAGGTTTAAATTCGAGGCAGAAAATAATGATATATTTTTTATTAATTTACTTGTTTTTTCCTATTCCTATTGTAAATTTTATTATTACAGGATCTCATTTCCAGTGAGGTAAGGTATGTAATGGATTACTCAAAAATTGATTATTGTAAATTAATTTATTAACATTTTAGTTGATTGATTGCATGCCAAAAGAAGAGTGAAAATTAGTTTGGAATCTTGTGCTTTTATTTGATACATGATCATTATGGCAGTTGGATTTTGATGTTACGTTTAATTGGCTTTAAAACATTTTTTTAAATTTTGACTTGTATGGTTATGAGAGTTTCATTTTTGACATTTTATGGTTTGGAATTAGTTTGTTTTCATTTTTTTTTTGCTACTCTTTAGCAAATTTCATTAAAATCGTTTGGTTAGTTTTTGTTTTACGACCAATTTTGCGATATTTTTACCGTTTTTTGCACTTAAAAGCGTACAAAATCTATATATCAAAACAATATTTTGATTTTGATTATTCTTACATGCTTAGCCACGTTTTATTGCTACTACTCAGCAAATTTCATTAAAATCGTTTGATTAGTTTTTGTTTTACGACCAATTTTGCGAGATTTTTACCGTTTTTTGCACTTAAAAGCGTACCAAAACTATATATTGGAACAAAATTTTGATTTTTATAATTCTTATATGCTTAGCCATTTTTTTTGCTACTATCCAGCAAATTTCATTAGAATTGTTTGATTAGTTTTTGTTTTACGACTAATTTTGCGAGATTTTTACCGTTTTTTGCACTTAAAAGCGTACCAAAACTATATATCAAAACAATATTTTGATTTTTATACGTTTATTTGCAAACTAACCAGCAAATTTTATTAAAATCGTTTGATTAGTTTTTGTTTTACAACCGATTTTGTGAAATTTTTACCAATTTTTACACTTAAAAGCGTACAAAAACTATTTATTGGAACAATATTTTGATTTTTATAATTCTTATTTGTTTAGCCACGTTTTTTTGCTACTACCCAGCAAATTTCATCAAAATTGTTTGGTTAGTTTTTGTTTTACGACCGATTTTGTGAAATTTTCACCGTTTTTTGCACTTAAAAGCGTACAAAAACTAAATATCTGAACAATATTTTGATTTTTGTAATTCTTATATGCTTGGCCACGTTTTTTTGCTACTACCCAGCAAATTTCATTAAAATTGTTTGATTAGTTTTTGTTTTACGATCGAATTTTCGAGATTTTTACCGTTTTTTGCGCTGAAAAGCGTACAAAAATTATATATCGGAACAATATTTTGATTTTTATATTTCTTATATGTTTAGCCACGTGTGTTGCTACTATCCAGCAAAATTCATTAAAATCGTTTGATTAGTTTTTGTTTTACGACAAAATTTTCGAGATTTTTACCGTTTTTTGCACTCAAAAGCGTACCAAAACTATGTATCGGAACAATATTTTGATTTTTATATTTCTTATACGCTTAGTTACGTTTATTTGCTACTAACTAGCAAATTTTATTAAATTCGCTCAATTAGTTTTTGTTTTACGACCGATTTTGAGAGAATTTTACCGTTTTTTGCACTTAAAAGCGTACAAAATCTATATATCGAAACAATATTTTGATTTTGATTATTCTTATATGCTTAGCCACGTTTTTTTGCTACTATCCAGCAAATTGCATTGGAATTGTTTGATTAGTTTTTGTTTTACAACCAATTTTACGAAATTTTTACCGCTTTTTGCACTTAAAAGCGTACGAAAACCATATATCGGAACAATATTTAGATTTTTATAATTCTTATATGCTTAGCCACGTTTTTTTTGCTATTCAGCAAATTTCATTAGAATCGCTCAATTAGTTTTTGTTTTAAGACCGATTTTGGATAATTTTTTTTGTTTTTTGCATTTTAAAGGTTAGGGAATAGGTTTTTATTTTATTTTGTTAATCAAAATCTTAATTTGAGTAGTCTTAATACCAATGTATGAATTTAGGTTAGGTTAGTTTTCTGCTCACACAAACTGCGACAGTATGTCTTAAGACACTTATGTCAGTCCGATGACGCTTGTGACAGTTCACTACTGTGATAAGCTGAGGAATGTCAACACAATCCAGTTTGATGGCATTTTTAATATTTTAATTAGAATTACTGCCATCCATTTGAGCTGTCTACCGTATAAAAAGTCAAAAGTATTGGGCTGGTGGTTTGATACAGTATTCCCGCTCACCCACCCAAGTGTTTATTATCAAGAAATTTGATTATTCTCACATTTGTTGCGTTTCTGCTGTTTTTAATATGACATATTAAATGATAGTAGTCACTAATACGTCCGAAGTGGGTACAATAAAAAATTTCTTGATAACTAACACTTGGGTGGGCGGGCGGGAACAAAGTTTATAAATATTGGGTCAGTGGTTTAAGATTGTGTTCCCGCCCACCCGCCCG
Organism: Tachinus rufipes; assembly: GCA_963932245.1. Classification (NCBI taxonomy): domain Eukaryota; kingdom Metazoa; phylum Arthropoda; class Insecta; order Coleoptera; family Staphylinidae; genus Tachinus; species Tachinus rufipes. The sequence goes on from OZ010748.1 coordinate 93,724,770, forward strand.
AGTGTTTGTTATCAAGAAATTTGCTTATTCTCACATTTGTTGCATTTCTGCTGTTTTTAATATGATATATTAAATGACAGTAGTCACTAATACGTCCGAAGTGGGTACAATAACAAATTTCTTGATAACTAACACTTGGGTGGGTGGGCGGGAACACAGTTTATAAATACTGGGCCGGTGGTTTGATACAGTGTTCCCGCCCACCCACCCAAGTGTTTGTTATCAAGAAATTTGCTTATTCTTACACTGGTTGCGTTTCTGCTGTTTTTAATATGACATATTGAATGACAGTAGTCACTAATACGTCAGAGGTGGGTGCAATAACAAATTTCTTGATAACTAACATTTGGGTGGGTGGGCGGGTAACACAGTTTATAAATATTGGATCAGTGGTTTAAAATTGTGTTCCCGCCCACCCACCCAAGTGTTTATTATCAAGAAATTTGCTTATTCTTACACTGGTTGCGTTTCTGCTGTTTTTAATATGACATATTGAATGACAGTAGTCACTAATACGTCAGAGGTGGGTGCAATAACAAATTTCTTGATAACTAACATTTGGGTGGGTGGGCGGGTAACACAGTTTATAAATATTGGATCAGTGGTTTAAAATTGTGTTCCCGCCCACCCACCCAAGTGTTTATTATCAAGAAATTTGCTTATTTTCATACTTGTTGCGTTTCTGCAGTTTCTTTTCAAAATCATCAAAATATTGTTAGAAAGTATTAATTAATTTGACTATAAACTGTTAAAAAAGTGTAACAAACATTATAAAAGTCCCAAAAATAGCAAAATTCGACTATGAAATATCAAAATATTGAAAAAATTGTCAACTATCGAAAAACATATGCAAAATTCTATTCATAGAATGTTAAAAATGGCGAAAATATTGTTAAAACATTCAACATTCTATATATATAAAATGTCAAAATGACAAAATTTTGACATAAAATATTAAACTTTTAATATTTTAAAAATTATTGACAAAAAAATTGTCCAGAAAACTCATGTTAACTATAAAATTACACAGAAAAAGCACTAAAAATCGTTTAAAAAACATTTGTGGTGTAAAATTTGCTCAAAAATTGCACAAAAATCTATATATAACAGAAAAAACATTTATAACTTAAAAATTGCACAGAAAACTAATTTTCAGCATAAAATTAGCTCAGAAATCATGATCAGTATTAGCGCAAAAAACATGTAATACACAATTTGCTTCAAAAATGCACACAAAAAACATTTATAACATAAAAATCAAGCAGAAAACTCGTTTACAACATAAAATTTTCTTTGGGAGTCTTACAATTGCACAGAAAAAAACATGAAAATCAAACCGAAAACTTATTTATAATAAATTCCGTGAAAAATGACGTTTACCACAAACTTTTCAAAATTTGCACAAAAAACTCATTTATTATAATAAAATTTGTAAAAAAAATTACATAAAACAGACTTTTATAACATCAATATCGAGAAAACTTAACTCTTAGCAACCAATTCGCTCAAAAATCAAGTTTACCATAAAAATCGTAAAATCGCACAGAATAAACATTTATAATACCAAAATTGCACAGAAAACTCATTTTTAGCATAAACTTTGCTAAAAAAACACGTTTAACACATAAACTTTATCAAAATTTGTAAGGAAAGCCTAATTATAGTATAACATTTGTTTTAAAAAACTCAAAATTGCACAGAATACACGTTTGTAGCATAAAATTTGCTCAAAAATCACAAGATCTTTATCAAAATTAACTTCAAAAACCTCAAAAATGCACAGAACAAACATTTATAACAAAAAATTGTACAAAAAACTAATTTTTAGCATAGTATTTGCTTCAAAAATTGCAGAGAATGAACATTTATAATATTAAAATTGTAAAGTAAACTCATGAACACATAAAATTGGAGAAGAAACTCCATTTATATATACCATGAAAACATCAAAAGTACACAAAAAGACATTTGCAACATGAAAATCGCCTAGAAAATTCATTTTTAGCATCAAATTCGCTCAGAAATCATGTTTATCACATAAAATTCATTAAAATTGACCTATATAACCCATTTATAGCTTAGAAATGATCAAAATGAAATTTTCTGTGCAATTTTAGCACAGAAAAGACTAATCGTCTTTTCTGTGCTAAAATTTTCTTAAACATAAAAATTGCTCAAAAATCTCATTTCTTGCATGATATTCGTTTGTGAATTGCTCAAAAGCACCCAAAAAGCATTTATATCATAAAAATTCCACAAATTTAACAAAATATCGCATAGAATTTGATTAAAAAAACTTAAAATTACGCATTAAAATTGCGCATAAAACTTATTAATATGAAATTAGCTCAAAAATCAAAATTGGGACAGAAAACCCAATTATAACACAAAATTTATATTTAAAACTTTAACATTACACACAAAAAAACATTGACAACATAAAAAACTCATTTTTAGCACAGAATTATTACAATTATAGATTAGAAAACTTCAAAATTACACAAAATGACAACAAAATTGTCAAAAAACTCATTTTTGCTACAAAATTTGCTGTAAAAACGTTGAAATTGCACAGTAAATATGATTAAAATCATTTCTTTGCTTGTCAATCAAGAATATCACATCAAAATTTTATAGAAATCTTAAATATTGCAAGATTTGCTTAGAAAACCACAAATTTACACAGAAAAAGCATTAATACCATGAAAATTCCACAAAAAACTTGTTTACTATATAAAATCGCCCACAAAACTAATTTTAGCATCAAATTTGTTAAAACTAGCACAGAAAACACAAAATTTACCTTTAGGACCTTAAATTTGCACAGAAAAAAAACATTTGTATGATTAAAATTGCTCAAAAAAACTCAATTTCAGCATAAAATCTCCTGTGAATCACGAAAATTTGCGTAAAAACCCAAATATCACATAAGATTTGCTTAGAGAAAATCTTAAAATTACACAAAAAAAGCATTTATAGCAATAAAATTAAACATAAAAATTATTTGCAGTATAAAATTTGCTAAAAAATCACAACTAGGACAGAAAACCAATATATAATTAAATTTATTTTTAAAAACCTTAAAATTGTTTGGAAAATCATTTATAGCATGAAGATTGCTCAGAAAATGTATAGAAAAATTACTTTTAAGACTTTAAAATGTAAGTAGATGCATCAAAATTCTTAATAAAAACTCAATTATACTATAAAATTAGTATCAAAAAAATTCAAAATTACACAGAATATACTTTTATATAATTAAAATTTGTTAACAAAGCGTATAACGAGTAAGTGAGTATATATTGAAGTAAGAACATATGATAGTACATCAGGTAATACATAGAGGGCCATTACAGTTCTCTGTAATGTACGTATAGATTGCTTTAACACTTCTTCCCAATTTATGGGTACATATAGTACATATTATAAACATTACAATAATGGTTAACACTTAAATATTACATGAAACAATACTTAATAAATCTCTAAGTTTTACAAACTTTTCATGGGATAAACCCTTTGTTAATATATCGGCCTTTTGCCTTTGCGTAGCAATATATATAACATCAATTTCCTTCTTTTGATACAAATCCTTAATAAAATTGTATTTAATATCAACGTGCTTCAAACGTTGATGTTCTTGCCATTTTAGTGAAGCGATACATGACTGATTATCTTCAAACATTTTAATTGGTTGATTACAAGTGATATTTAGTTCACAAAGTAACTGTTTCATCCACATGACTTCAGTTGTAGCTGTTGCTAATGACACATATTCAGCCTCAGTTGAGGACAACGCTACTGTTTTCTGTTTTCTGATAGTCCAATGGACAATGTTTCCATATACTTCAATCATGAAACCAGATGTTGACTTTCTGTCTTTGGAGCTTCCTGCCCAATCGGCATCTGCATAGCACGTTATTATATCTGCCTTTTGCCTGTTATAAACCAAACCAAGATCCAATGTTCCCTTAATATATCTTAGTATACGTTTTAACCCATTCCAATGAGCTTCATTTGGATTAGATTGGAACTGACTGTAATAGCTGTTGAAATAATGTATTGTTGGTTGCATATAGTATAACTCTATTCATGTATGTGTATTGTAACGCAAGACTACCTGCGGTGTTGCAGTCAGTCGTGCAGAGAGTCTCAACAGCGTAAGAACGTACTATAACTATTAAACTCTGGATTTATTAACTACCGTGTTTAACTACTCCATAATATCCCAAAAATAGCTAACTGCTATTCCAATATCTGGTCGAGTAGTGAGCATTACATACATTAAACATCCTATTAGTTCCCTGAATGGTTTTTCAATAACATTTTGTGGATCATCACTTTCCGGTGGTTTGCTTTCAATAGGCGTTCTAGCAATGTTGCAGTCTTCCATTCTGAATCTGATTAATAGTTTCTTTAAATAACTTTCCTGACTTAGATACATTTTATCATTAGTCCTTATAATTTTAATCCCTAAAAATACATTCAAATTCCCTTGATGTTACTGGAAATTGCATTTTCAACGCTTCAACTAATTTTTCAATCTCATCTTTCTTATTGCTTGTAATTATTATGTCGTCTACATACAAAAGTAAATACATACAAGTGCCTTTCTGATTTTTATAAAAAAGACAATAATCATTCTTTGATTGTTCTAGACCATATTGCTTTAAAAACTTATTAAAGGTTGCATTCCACTCTTTAGGTGATTGCTTCAACCCGTATAAAGTTTTATTTAATTCATAGACATTGTTCTTTTCATGTGTCGTACATTTTGGAGGTTCAATATAAATATTTTCTTTCAACTCTCCATGCAAAAACGCATTTTTGACATCCAATTGTCTAGCAAACAAATGTTTGTTACAAATTATAGATAGCATAGTTCTTATGGTAGTCAAGCGCGCTACAGGAGCATACGTCTCCTCATAATCCATACCGTGAATTTGTGCAAAGCCTTTCACAACAAGTCGGGCTTTGTATTTGCATATGTCTCCAAATTCATTTCGTTTAATTCTAAACACCCACCTTGTTTTCAGAGCTTTACTTCCTTCTGGTAATTTTGTAAGCGTCCAAGTGTTGTTAATTTCTAATGCTGTAAGTTCCTCATTAACAGCATTTTTCCAGTCCAGTTCGTCCTCTCGACCATCCATGTCATCAATGTCACGTGGTAGATTTTCTACGTAGGCTTCAGCATGGAGTGCGAGACAGGAGGTATAGTCCTTCATCCAGACTGGTGGCTTTGTTTTACGTTTTTCGGTCGGTGGTGTGGAATTGGTTACATCTTCTTCCGAATCGGTGTCATCCTTATCATCATCGGAAACGCTTTCCAGATTTTTATTGGATACATTTTCGTTGTTGGTATGTATGAGGATTGTTTCGGAGTCGTTCTCGTCACGAGTTATTTCTTCGTTACTCCGATCTTTTTCATTAAGAGTTTCTTTACTGTGCACGAACTTGTTCTCTTGGAACACCACATCATGTCCAACAATTATGCGTTTCTTTTCATCGTCCCACAGACGATATCCATTTCGTGAATATCCTACTAAATATACGTTCTTTGATTTTTTATCAAATTTCTTCCTGAACATTTTTGGAACATGTAGGAAACCAATACATCCAAAAATTCTAAACTTTGACAGATCTGGTTTAACATTGAACCACATTTGTGCAGGCGTCTTGTCTTCTAAACAGTCAGTAGGTCTTCTATTGATTGCGTAACATGCGGTGTAGATACTTTCGGACCACATTACTTTCCTCAATTTGGATCCCAGCAGCATTGTCCTTGCGGTGTCAACCAAGGTACGATTCATACGCTCCGCTACTCCATTTTGTTCGGGAGTGTATGGCACTGTTGTTTCCAGCAGGATGCCTTTCTGCTTACAGTAGTTGACCATTTCATTAGAGCAATACTCTTTGCCTCCATCGCATCGGAAACGCGATAGCTTTACGTTGAAGTGTGCGGTAGCCATTGCGATGTATTCTCTAAAACACGAAAAAACCTCAGACTTTTTCTCAAGTAAATACACAACATTGAAATGAGTAAAATCGTCAATAAAGGTTAATACGTATCTTTTGTTATTCCATGATGTTGGGTTGATCGGTCCGCATACGTCGCTGTGCACTATCTCGAGTGGGCGTTTCAATGATGGTCTCGATCTGTTGTGTGATAACTTGGTCTGCTTCCCTTCGTAACATGTTGTACAGTCGAATTTGCCGTCGACCTTCAGTCCACTGAGTCCATGCCCCATCTCTTCTCGCACCATTTTTTGCAACGCACTTCCGGATACATGTCCCAAACGTTGATGCCATAACAATGACGATTCGTTGGATTTCTTCACAATATTTACTTCCGCGCGACACATTTCAAATTCGACAATGTACAGTTTGTTTACCTTCTTTCCAGTTATAATGACACTATTGTTATGGATGATTTTAACTTGACCATTTGCAAAAACAATTTCAAATCCAGACTTTTCCAACTTTTGAACTGAGAGAAGATTAAAGTTCAAGTCTCTCAAATAAAGCACTTTCTGAATATTACACAATGTTGATTTTCCATTGACAGTTGAATTTCCCTTTATTTTTCCGACTTTTGTTGCAAGCATTGAGATTTCCTGCTTTGCCACATGCATTTTGATTGGTTCAGTCAACGTTTCCACTTCACTATAATACTTGTCATTATTAACCATGTGTTCAGTAGCACCTGAGTCGAGAATGAACACGAGTTTGTTGTCATCATTTTCACTGACGTTATTAGCCGTTGCCAAAAAAGAAACACCAGCATTATATTCTTTATTTTGGCTCTTTTTATAAACTTCCTTTTTGATTCTGCAGTCAGCTTTTCTATGCCCACGTTTACCGCAGTTATTACAGCGATACTTAAACGGTACTCCAGTTGCGAAAGCAACTGACTGTTCACCTTGTTTTAGTGGTTTTTCATCACTTTTATTGTGTTTCAGTTTGGTTTCTTCATCAAGCAACTTATTCTTGACGAACTCCATTGTTAACTTGTCTTGCGACATAGTTTCTATCGCAGTGATTATGACATCATACGCTGCCGGCAATGTAAGAAATAAGTGACAAATTTTGTCTTCTGCAGGCATCTGAGCACCTGCTTCAGTCAGTTGGCGTATTAAGTTGTCGAATTTAAGAAAGTGCTCTTCCAAACTTGAACTTTTTAATTTGAGTGTTAGCAATTCCTTCCTTATGATAATTTGACTTGCAATACCCTTCCTTTCAAACACCGCTTTCAACGACTTCCAAATATCGCTCGGCGTTTTCTTATCTCTTACATACTCTAAGTGACTATCGGCAATACTTTGAATGATCAGCGACTTACACTTCCTATCCTTCTCGTGTCGTTTATTCTTTCGATCAATAAGTGCAGATTTTTGCGCTTCTGTAGCACCTTCTTCAGGCTTGTAGTCATCTTCCTTTATTGGTTCAAGGCATTCTGAAAAGCCATATTCCTCCAATAACACATCGATTCGGAATTTCCAATTATCGAAATTCTTTCCGTTGAATACGGGTATTCGATAACGTTCTTCTTCTGAGCGATGCATGGTCTAACCTCAAAGACGACCGGTTACACGTGATTTTACACAAATTGACCAAAAACAACACGTTCGACAAAAAGTCTGGTTTTTCTTATTTAACACACTTGTGGATTACTTGAATAGCATTAATTCGTTAATTTTCCCGCAATGATTACACAGATTAAATCAGATTTCTTTTCGCGATCGAAGGCCCATAACCTGTTAACAAAGCGTATAACGAGTATACTATATATTGAAGTAAGAACATATGATAGTACATCAGGTAATACATAGAGGGCCATTACAGTTCTCTGTAATGTACGTATAGATTGCTTTAACAAAATTGCACAACATTAATTTCAAAAAAATTATGTTAAGAATGAGTTTAATAGGCGATTTTAATATTATAAATGTTCATTCTGTTTAATTTTGCCACTTTTGAAGCAAGATGTATCTAATAAATGTTTATTCTGTGCATTTTTGAGGTTATGAAGTTGATTTTGATATTTTTGGTGATTTTTGAGCAAATTTTGTGTTAGAATTAAGTTTTCTATGCATTTTTGATGTTATTCTGCGTAATAAATTTTTTTATATTATAATTGAGTTTTTCTTACATTTTAAAGTCTTAAAAGTAATTTTTCTGTACATTTTTTGAGCCATTTTTATTTTAAGGATTTTAAAAATAAATTTAGTTATATATTGGTTTTCTGTCCGAGTTGTGAACAAGTTTTGTGTGGTAAATGTGATTTTTTAGCAAATTTTATACTACAAATGATTTTTATGTGCGATTTAATTGCTATAAATGCTTTTTCTGTGTAATTTTAAGATTTTCTAAGCAAATCTTATGTGATATTTGGGTTTTCATGCAAATTTTGATAAATTTTATGTTTCCGTGATTCACAGAAGATTTTATGCTCGATTTGAGTTTTTTTTGAGCAATTTTAATCATACAAATGTTTTTTTCTGTGCAAATTTAAGGTCCTAAAGGTAAATTTTGTGTTT